>JACDOX010000007.1:2491381-2771942 GCA_014549065.1 Cardinalis cardinalis
GCTGCTGCGCTTGGGCACCGATTTGTACTTCCCAACCTTCTGCGCCCCAAGCCAGGCTACCACCACTGCGGCCGACCCCGGCGACTCCYTAAACTCGCGAGAAGGAGGCAGCTGGCTCCGATATCCCCTGGTTCCCACCTCGGCATGCACACGTATCGCAGGAGTCAAAGCCTCACCCGGCTTCTCCCTCTGAAGTTGCATCTCAGTTTTTCCCGTTCACCAGAACACCCGGTGATCTCGCTCCTGGGAGTTCGCCCCTACACTTCCCCAGAGGCATCTCTACGGTTGCCCTAACCCCGCACCTTACTCTTGCTATCATTGAAAATGATATTTTGCGAAAAGAACAGCCGGCGGGGAGGAGAAGGGCTTTTTTTACCTGAGAGGTCCATGACGGGAGAGGCGCGATGGCTAGATAGCTCGTCCGTGAACTTGTATAGCTTAGAGAAAATGAGCCGAGATTACGCTGGCAGAAAGAAAAGGAAACAGGAGTCGCCTCTTTCTCTCCCGCCCATTGCCAATAATCATCCCCCTCCCGCCAGCCGCTACCACCACCACCCCTCTTCCTCCCTCCTCCCCTCTTTCCCGCACACACGCACACACACACACACGCACAGGCGCCCGTCAGGGATTCAGACGCCGGGACCAGAGCGGAGCGCTGCCACAGCACCGCCGGCGATGCTGCACCCTAGTCCTTGCCCGGCCAGGCGCCCCTGCGCCTTGGAGCCGCACCCCGACACATCGACAAGCCGCGATGTTCCCACTGGGACGGCCTTCCAGGTGTCACCGGAGGCAGGGAAGAGCCGTGCCGCCTCGCCCCCCCTCTCCCCCGCCATTATTTCTACTTGAACCCGTGGTGCTGAGGCGCCCCTGCTCCAACATGCCACCGACACGGTAGCGCTCACCAACCGAACCACACGGCATCACTCACTGGGAGCTATTTGGAATTCACAGACTTTGATTCTGACAACAATAATCACTGAAAAAGACGTGTTGTTCGGGGCACTTCGGGCCGTAAGGCTGCGCCCCGCGCACCGCAAGGCCCCATTCCCACGCTCGTACCCGCACACCTCGGCGCCCAAAGTTCGGCGGCGGCTCCCCCTTTATTAATATATTTCTTCCCCGGGGTGTCCTGATTCCCGGCCCGTTCCCCGACCTGCTCCCGAACCGAGACCCGCTCCTTCACCCGCTTCAGGACTCTGGGACTTGCTCCCCGACCCATTCCCGAACCGAACCCGTTCCCAAGCCCGCTCCCGTCCCAGAGCTGGGCACGGGCCCTGCTCCCGGCCGCTCTCCCGGCCCCGGCTCCCAATCCCTCTCCGGTCCCGCTCCCGGTCCCACCCGCGGCTCTGCTCCAAGCGCGGTCGCGAGGCGCCACCTGGCGGCGGAGTGAGGCGAGCCGAGCCGCGGGGCTGCGAGGGACTGCGGGAACAAGGAGGGACAGAGGGAACACGGAGGGACAGAGGGAACAGGGAGGGTCGCACCCCGGCAGGGGAGGGAGGAGGGAAATTCCCAAAGGGCAGAACGCTCCGCTGAGAAGCTGGGTGGCCGCCCCCTTTCGCTGCCTGCAGGGCCTGGGTGAKCTGGGCTCGCAGGTCGCCCCTGCCTTGCGGAGCAGCAGCGATGATGTCTGTCACGGCCAAGGTTATCATCACATGTTGCTGGCTGTAAATGTTTCATGCTCCTCAGCTCGTGGGGCTGCTGCTGAGAGGTTATCAGCGATGCGAGGGAGGCAGAGCTCAGGCAATGCAGTTTTGAGAAACACCATTGCATTTTGATGCRTTTCTCTCAATTGTTATCTGGGTTTTTCATTGCATATAGTGTTTTCCTAGAGATCCTGAAACTTAGACTTCAGCATCTGGAAGGAACTTATCAGAAAACTGTGTTTACATTTAAGTGGTAGCTCCTGATATAGAGAAAATTTGCAGGTGTATGTCAGCAGTAAAATTACAATCTCTTCTATGAATGAGCRCTCCTTTGTTTCAATCTTCTGCTTTAAGCAGGAGCAAGGAACCCCTGAGGGTGTCTGCCTGGTGATTTGCACCGAGAAATTAATCATGCCCTGAAATTACAGCTAAGCAGTGTGCAGGGAATTCCTAACCTATAGCTCCTTATTTCAAATGAGAAATTTATGCTAAGCCTGAAATACTCATGTTTAATGGTCTTTTTCCTGAGTTCAAGCACGGAGCGATGAGAGTAGAAAGCTGAAAAGTGTAGTGCATTAAAATTATCAGAAATCAGAGCAAGAACAAGTCTATGGCTGTAAGGCAGCACATATTCTGCAAGACAGTGAAAAGGAGCACAGAAATTCCTTTAGAAGAGATTGACTCTCAATCTTACCTGTGTCTGGTACACTGGGGAGTTGCTATTATTTCTCTTYAGATCACACTACTCATTGATTATGACTATGTTTTTTAAATGAGGTATTAAAGCAGAACCAAAAGATTTGTATCTTGTTCTATATGACTTAGAACATAAGGCCCAATGCTGATGGAACARTGGCATGTTATCTGTTCTGACTGCAACTTTCAAGGAAGACGAGCGTAAGAACTAAAGGGAACTGAAAAGCCATTAAATCCAATGTGCACCCACAGGAAAAAAAAAAAAAGATTAATTCTTGCCCTTTTAGTACAAGAAATGGATCCCAAATGCATAGAAACTCCCTTCTTCTTAGATAGGTAACTAGTAAAAGACCTGTAAGTAAAAATCAYTGCAGTATGAATAGAGGGAGGGGGAATAGCAACAGAATATTTACTTCTAATAAAATATCGAATCATATGACATTTACAGTGTTTATTAGAAAACAGCTCTGTGTGTTACTTCTAATTAAACATTGCCCTTAATGGAATAAAACTGCAGCCTTCATGGAGCTATGTAGCTGGTGGATTTACTTAAGCATCTTTCTTTTTTTTTTTTTTGAGTTGGAAGACTGAAAATATAGAACATTAAATTATTAATGTCAGAAAATGCACCTCAGTTATAAAGTGACTTCAGAAAGTATAGCTTCTAAAGTAAATTAGCAGGTAGAGTTATTGGTAAAGTTCTCTTTCTTSAGTTCAAAAAGTTGGTTGTAGTTGGAAAAGAATAGTGTGTAATCAAGCTCATGTCATTTTTTATCACTTTGCCAAGAATACAAACATTTCTACCAGGGATGTGTTGAACTTGATGGTGTGGAAGTTACACAAGAAATAAAACTGCTCATTTCTTTGGAACCRTTCCTAAGCTAGCCCTCACCTTGAACTCATTTAATCCAACAGCTTCAAGGGGAAAAGCTTTTTGTCTTATCTACTAAATCAAGTTATCAACAGAAAAGTATTTTGATCAGTAGCTCCYAAGTGTTTCCCATATATTATTTACAATAATGTCAAACAAAATAGGGCACTCCTTTCCAAAAGAAAATGCTGTATGTCTTTTCCTGAAATTATTTCATAGATATTTGCATGTATTATATCATTGTTACATGTACATAAACAGGGAAAGAAGAAATGCTCATTTACTGTGAAAATTTATCTTCCCAAAATATTAGAACAAATTTGTAGCAGGGACAYAAAAACACTTCCATAATCAGCCAAGGTGATGATTTCTGGGTTCTCATTTATCAAATAGRTTACCATTTAAATGGCTAAACTGTGTCTTCATGGATTACTTGGCCTTTAAACAACAATGTTACTGTAAATTGTAACAAATGGGATTTTAAAAAAATCTAATAATTTTTTATTGCAAGCACACCTTTGAAATATAATCTGATGGTAGAGAAAGTGCAGTCTTCTGGACYTACCCAGTGATGACCTCCATATTAACCACAAATTGTTGGGGAATCAGCTGAGGTACACCCACCCTCTGGGAGAGCAATCCTTGTGCTAAATTCAGCTATCAGCATGACTAAAACAATGTTTTGTAAATTCAAATCTGGGTTTAATTCCCTATTCTATGGGGACTCCAGGGCTTATTACCTTATAGCTGTCAGCTATGGCCAGGAATATATAACTCTCTGTTGATAACCTGCACAGCCTTCTCAAGTATAAGCAATATAGGGGAAATTACATAATAAATTAGAATTCATTCACAGAGATACTTAAACTTGTTTTCTAGACCCTGAGTCTTAGTGTTTCACACATCAACCAAGGTAGTTAGGCTTTTTCCCTGCATAAGAAAATTCACCATGTTTTTATCACGTGACAGTTCTCAAGTGCAAAGGTTTTCCTTTCATTGGAAAGTGAGGAAAATTTAGGCTGGRTGGAGGAATTTACCCATTCTCATAAAGAACATCATGTCTGATAGAATTTCAGGAATATCTTCATAAGATTTTACACATTAAAAGAAGTGAGTGTAATTCCTCAAGAACATTTGGTTCATATAAAAATATCAGAACAACCCTAACATCATGTTCTGACTCTGTCATCAGCCTCTCTGACCAACGCATTTTTGAGTCATTCAGGTTTGCTTGAGAAAATTTTGAGATGGAGATGTCATATCATTAAACAAAAAATGGTACAAATGGCACCTTTTTTTTCCTAAATATATACCAATTAGAAATGTCCAGATAATGTGCATCAGCCACCAATGTGCTCTGCAGGTTCAACACTTACACCYAGTTTTTAAGGTTTGGTGCATCCTCAGAACAAGCAATTTACAGTGATGTGGAACAGCTCTGCTATTCTCTGGATTTCTTCTTCACAGAGCTTTTAAGTAGATAAATGATGACAGCAACACAGTGTGCCTTCCAAAGACTGCAAATTTTTTGTCTAAAAAAGAAAAGGCATTTGTGAGAAATGTTTACTACAACAACAGCCAGACACCAGRCTTGGCAAGCACAAATAATTATTTTTTTTTTTTATATGTAGCACTGAACATTGCTTGTGTGCCTAGGTTTTGGGTACTTTTCACTCAAACAAACTCACAACTTGACCCTATAAATAAACTCCCCATATTTTAAAAATGTAGCTCCTAGCTAACAGAAGTAAAGACCTTATTTATTCTCTTTGTGGCCATCCAATATCCCTTCTCTGAGCTTCKCAACTGAGTTCAGAAACTGAAGAGTACATGAAATTTATAATGAAAACATTGCTATAAACATAGCATGATCTCAAGTTTCATTACAGGAGATCCCTTAGGGCTCATAGCCAATATATACAAACTTCAAAGTTAATATATGTTAGATAATGTCTATCTGTCTATCTATCTATCTATCTATCTATCTATCTATCTATCTATCTATCTATCTATCTAATATCTTACAGATATTACCTTATTTTATATATATATACACATATATAATATATATATATAATATACATATATAATATATACATATATATATGAAAGATACTGTAGGTGTATATATTAGGTTCATACAGATTTTATGTGTTAATAATATGTGACAGTGTGACAGTGGGGAAGAACTGGTGGTGTTAAACTATATTTTTGTATAGATCTTGCTGCAGGTGAGATACTGCTATACAATGTCACACAAATGTGAAATTCAAGAGATGCAGACTATTTGTTTTCAGAAAAGAAAATCTTGAAACAGGACTTTGAAATGCAACAAAGAAATGCCACAGCCTTTGACTGCTTTACTTAATTCATTGCTTCATTTGTTCATTCAGCTAGATTTCAAAGAAGGCCTTCCAGTTCTAATTGGAAAACAAAGTTATAACGAATCACGTTTTTAATGATTCATGATAATTTGTATTAGCAGAGAAGACCTTGGCATTTCTGAAAACGATCCAAAGAAATAAAAATACGTGGCATACATGAAAGATCACATTAATTAATGATTTCATTTAGTTAGTTTTGAGTAGCATTTCAGAATGCAAATCAAGTTTGAAAGCAATACTGTAGAAGACAGTCTCATTAATGACATACATGGAAGGAAATCTATAACTCTATCATTTATATATATATATATATATATATATTTATTTATTTATTTAATTCTGCTTTAAAGATTCATCCTTTTATTTTTACAAAGCAACTACTCTGCAAACAGAGCATTGTTCCAAACTGTAAATTCCTCCAAGTTTTATACTCACAAAGTAGGAATACAAAAAAAGCTACTTGCTTTAGAAATCTTAGCCATTATAAAGAGCTGTGACCATCCTGGTTGGAAGCAAAACCRGTTATGTTCAGTCCTTTCAAAAATAACTTTTTTTCTGAAATAAATATATTTGTGTTGCAACCAGGAGACTCCATCTTCAGAGAGATGGAACAGATGTATTTGGTCACTTTTATATGCTAATTCCAACTCAGCACATGGCTGCTGAGAACTCTGATGACATTTGAGAGACCCATAAGATCTGAGTCGTAGTTTCCCGCACTGAAATTACTGAAGAAGATTTCTGGTTGTTGTTAACTCACTAGTGTATTTCTCTCAGCTTGTATTTGTATTAGTTTTTTTCACTTTTTCTCCATCAGAGCTCTTAATTTGTACTAATAATTAGACTAATAAACTGCTGAAATTTTTTTGTCATATATATATTTTTTGTGGATCTGTCTGTGGATCTGTCTGTAGAATTTCCTTTATTTGAAATGGGAAAGACTGGATTTCCTCATCCAAAGAACACTTACAATCCGATCCCAACCTACAAAAATGGTACTTCATCTAAGGTGGGTGTAGAGAAATTCCAAAGTAGTCCATGGCTGTTGAAATGTTTTCTAGGATGCAGGAAGATTTACATCCATCTAAGGAGGTCACATCCCTTATCTGAGTTCCAGACACTTCAGTCTCAGTCTCAGCTCTCTGCTGCTGTAGGTTTCAGCTCTACCACTTATGACAAAATTTCACACTGCTTTAGCTTTCTCAGGTCTGTGGAGACTTCTGTTCTTGCCTCATCTGAAACAGTCCTGAATAGAAATCTTTATCCTTTGAAAGCACTAGGAAAATTATAGCCAGTGCAGATCCCATCACTGTGCATGAGTATGGCATTAGGTTCTTCTCTTCCAAAATCTTTTATCAAAAGAAGGTTTTAGCTACTGTAACTGCAGCAGTAGCCTCACAAACCAGGGTGATGCATGCAATGGCAGTTCTCCACTACCTGTAAGCATTTGCATTATGAGGTATWACTGATCCCATTCATCTCAGTGACTGCTAAATTGGATGTCTCTGAAAACACTTGTGACATGTCACTTCTTCAGTCCTCACCAAAGCAGGTAGGAAAGGAGGTGAAACATTATCTGTTAAATGTTTGCACAGTCCACTGCGAAGGAAAGCTCATTTGAGCTGGATAAGAGCATCTGGGAGCAACAGTWTTTGTCTCTCCTTACAATCTCAAAGCCAGAATCCAGTTAATGTTTTAGATTCTTAAGGAAATACAGAGGGGAAGGCAATGAGGCAAAGCTGACATATTCGGTGTCAAAGATCTTGAGAGCCAGGCCCAYGGGTCTGGGGAAAGTATGAGAAAGAGTATCTGGATAGTTATCTGTTTTACTTTTAACAGCTTCATTGGAAGAAGAACTGAACATCAATTTTCTATGCTGAGCTGAACCTTGGGCATATATCACTGTTTAGACATTCCCTGTTCTCCTAGGAAATACAGCAACAGGTGAGAGATGTTTATGCAAAGTTGTTGCACTCTTTTGAAGGATCTTTACATATGTTTGTATCATACCTCTGGGAAACCATCTACATCTCTCATCACATCTTATGATATAGCCAGAATTCTCAGGGTAGCAGACACAGGTAATCTGTCACTGTAAACCCTCACATAGCCTGATTCACACCTATCCCAAATACTGAACACCCAACATGTTTTATTGCATGTGACTGCATAGAAAAATAGTGGTGCCTGAAGGCACAGAGAAAAAGAGATGACAGAGAAGCAGTCATTCCCATCACCTTGTATTCCTCCTTCCAGGGAAAACTTGAAAMATTCAGTATAGAAGAAAATGCACTAAATTTCAGACATTTGCATTAGGAACTTTGAGGCAGACATAGCATTTCCAATTCTAATACTGWGGCCTTCACAAGGGATTTCACATCTGAAGTTTTTTCATTGGATTGAACTGAATGACAGTAAATTTAAAATAAATGATGAGCCAGAACTCTGATACACCTTTGCCAAATACAAGAATAATATGTGCTGTAAAAATGAAATAGAATTCACATTGTAAATAATTCCTCTACATAACATTTTATATATATATATATATATATATATATATATAATATACACTATATGAATTATAGAGAAATTAATGTGCAGAGGGCCTGAACTGAAAGACTTAAGCCTACAAAGACTTAGTCTGTATTTCACTCGAGGCACATGAGCAGCCCCACTGTGCTTTACTCTTTATGCACATAAACCTTTGTAGGCCTGGAGCCACAGCACAGGAGGAAAAAATACCAAAAGCATTTCATAGCATTTCTTTTCATGACTTTGTGCTTGTGATGCTCTTGAATCAGTGTCATTATTACTTTATTGTGTTTTGTCATTGTGGTGACACAAAGGATTTTAGTGCAGCTCTGTAGAGACTCCTCTGCCACAGACATGTGTTTCAGCATCAGTTCTGTTCTGTTTGAAGGCAGAAACAGATTCTGGAGGTGGGATTTGTAATGGCCACAAAGCATCTGCCATCTCTGTAACTGTCCCTTCTCAAGACCAAGGAAAATTCCTTGATATCTTTTACAGCTCTGATGTGTGCCAATGACAGATGTGTTTAAAGCTACTTCCCTTTTTAAGCTACAGTGTTTTATCTGTGTTGAACTTTCCAATAAAAGGGGATAGGGGCAATGACTTTAAGATGAAAAAGGGCAGGTTTATGTTAGATATAATGAAGAAATTCTTGACCATGAGGGTGATGAGGCACTGGAACAGGCTGTCCAGCAAAGCTGTGAATGCCCCATCCCCGTGAAAATGTTCAAGGTCATGTTGGGCAGGGCTCTGAGTACACTGGTGTAGTGAAAGGTGTCCCTGTCTATGGCTGGGGGGCTGAAATTAGGCGGGYTTTAAAGTCTTTTTCAATCCAAGCTATTGTGTGATCCTGTGATTCTGTGATAACAATGAGCAGGACTTCTCATGGAAGAGAACAAATAACAATGTATCTAAGGGAGCGTCTCTCTTTTTTCTCTCATTGGCTTTCTTTTTTTTTATGTTTCCTAAGGTCTTTATGTCATTTTATAGTTTACAATATACATGAGTTAACATTAAATTTAAGGCTACACAAACACCATCTCCAGGCCAGTTTTAAGCCCATGCTTATATTAAAATCTGCTTCACATCCACACAGTCTGGTTACTAGTACTTAAGGTCTTGGCTGCATACTGGTTGCTAGGCCTAGAAACACAATRGACAGAGCAAAGTCAGCTGGCTGTRCTGGGCACTGGAAGATGGAACTGCCAAACAGGTGAGTCACAGCTGGGAGTCAGGGATTTCACCTCTTAAAATCAATCTTGGGAAAGACAAGAACTCAAACTATATGCCCCAAAAAGCAATATATAAGTAATTGATTCACCTTAAACTGTTTGAAAACAAATTGAAACATCAGCATAAGCGAAGGTGATGTATGTCTGTCAATCTTTTTAAGGAAATAATTCTTGATCTGCCAGAAATTATGAACTCACTCAAATWATCACAATCCAGATGATGGCTTTGGGCTTAGTGTAATTTACTTAAGAAAAAACAGGAAATGCTATAAATACATGTTAACACTACTTCCCAGTGATATTTGGGCTGAAGAATAACTCTTCTAYTTCCTTCCCCTTATTTTTTTCCCACATATGAACTAGAATTATATGGAAATTAATGCAAATGAACATTGATTTTCAAATATGAAAATATTGTGTCAATTTTTGCATCATTTTCACTTGAAACACAATTGCTGCCRGTCATAACTCCTCTCCAGCTTTTTCATTCTGACAGTTTGCATCATCCTGCTTTTATAGATTTTCCTATTATAATCAGGTGAATTACCTCAGAATTCCACAAATGTTCTTTACTAGTATGCCATGGCTTCTCACAGGGAAGAAAATGCAAGGTAAATTATGTTTTTATGCTCCTATTTTATAAAAGTAAGCAGAAAAATACACAGTTGAGTTCCAWTTCAACCAGAAGCCTAACCAAAGACTTTCTGACTCATGATGACAGCTTCAATCAATATTTTCGTAAGCAATCAACATAAAATGTAAACGGGATAACTGCAGTGTTGGTATGCAAGAAGCAGGCTTCCTCAAGAGAAGCAATAGGCTTGTATCAAAAGACATGCAAAGATGAAAAGGATATGGCCTAAGTTCAAATTTAGTTAATCAGTTCATCACATGCTGAACACTGAGCAACTCAGTAGACTGAACAAAGCTCAAAAGCTGACTGAGTGGAGCTGGGCTGCCCACGCTTGACTTTCTTCAAGCAGTCTTTGACATAATTTGGAGTTCCTTGGGTTCCTTGGGACCTAGCTTATATTCACCTATCCATCCTTTTATCCATACTACACCTGGCACCACTACAACCCTTGAACTGTGAGGATTGAGTTGTCACTCTGCAACTGACCCTGTGTGAAACAGACCCTCCTTCCCATGTGTGCTCAAACACAASGTTCTTGAGTAAAAGCAAGATGTTCTCTAAACTCTTTTTACTGCATCTTTCTACAAATATCACAAGAATACTAGGAAAAATATAGTTCGCTCATGTTGCAGAGTTAGCCTTGGTGTTTGAAGTAAAAAAATATTTGCATAGAATTTTGTAGTTTGTGCAGAGTTTCTAGGAGTGCACTGGTTTTCAGCATTTTTATGGTTCTTTTATAGTAAAAAAGGATGTCAAATACAATGAGAAATTAGAAATAGTTGAAAAAACCCTGGAAGATTTCTTGAATTTTATTTTCATTGATTCATCTGTTACACTCTTAAAATGTTACTGTTTCTCATCCCATTTATAATGCACTATATATATAAGCCAAGTGGAGTGTTGCTACATCTGCCTTAAAAGCAGCCCGTGACACAGGATAAAATTCATTTTCATCATGCCCTGAGTGTGGATACAGCTAATGGTCCACGCAGCTAATAGATTAGACCCTCTTTTGGGAGATCCATGTGCCTATACAGAAAATAAAGTCATTAGGCAAATAATTATGACAGGTTTGCAACCACGGGAAACTTCATGACAAACTCCAGTGGTGTATTATGGAGGCTTAACTACCTAAACAGTGAGATTAAATTCCATAGCAGCATACTGATATTTGTGTTTGAGTTTTAAGATATTGAAGATCAAGTTCTGCGCAGAAAACCACGTTAGGCTTTTTAAACAAATTATTGCAAGTGATAACATTTACCTTCAGATCCTTCGAAAGTTAAAGTTTCTTTCAAATTTTTCAGTACCTTTCAAGTGGACAGAACATGAAAATCTCACTCTTTCAGATTTTCAAGTAATTTAGAATCCAGAATAGACTGAATGTTGAAGGGAAGAGGCTGTGTTGAAAAAGCCCAACAAACAGAAAAACACAGCAAATATGTTTGGGTCATGCAGAAGCCTAGAAATAGAGTATTCTGAAAGCTGGTTATGCACTGAATCATCACTCCTTCTGTAGTTCACATTTTTTTGTTGTCAGAAAGAGTGTTGACTCATAAGGGTACAGACAATTTATACAAATGTTAAACACACCTTTTTATACTATCATTTGAAATTTTCACTTGGAATGAAACAGAATTTCAGAAGTTTTTAGAGCTTTCTATGCCATTAAAATAAAGTTTCCAAACAGGGCATGCACCAATAAGCCTTTTCTAGATCAAAACCTGCTTAACTTACCCTTCTCTTTCAGAAAATTTGTCAAATTTACTGAAGACAGAAGCATATTTAGGCACTTAGCCACTAAATTTAGGCCACTTAAGCTGTGGATTGCACTGAAATCTCTAGTCATCCTTCGGAGCTGGCCAGTTTCACATACATGATGAAATAGCCCCTGGAACACATGGAAAAATTAATTGAATTATTCATACCTAAATTCAAGCCCTGCTTAGGCATCCCTCACTATAATTATAGCAATCAAAAAAATGAAACACTCCAGTGGTTTGGAATGGAAGAATTTTTTTTCTTTCTAATCCATAGAAACTTCACCCAGTTACCAGACATTGTTACATATCTAATAATTAATTTTAAGAATTGTGATGGGTGTCTAAAACTTAAAGCTAATCAAGGTGCAAGCTCTAATTTCTAATATGTAAATCTCCCATCGGTCCATTGTGGTTCTCTTTAGGATTTCTTTTACAAGAGACTCGTTACAAGTGACACAGAGTTTTTCTTGCTTCAGAGCACATAACCTTAGTATTGTCATTCTCTCAAGACCTAATGGACATTTCAGAGAAATGGATAACCGGATATTTCAAAAGACTGATTATGAAGTTTCAACCAATTCTGAGGTTAATTGTTATCTTGGGGTTTGGACCAGATGACTACAAAGGTCCCTTCCAACCCGAACGATTCTATGATTCTATGATCTTCAAATCCAGAGCTGACTCATGTACAAAGGAATCATTACTACTTCTTGGTCTCCAGTTAGATTATCTCAAGTAGTTTTTAGGCTGAAGTCAGCCATCTTAAAATAGCTTTCTGCATCTCTTTCCTATGTAAAGAAGATATCTTTTTCTTCTGCAGAACCCATTTTCCTAAAAACACATTTCAGACGAAGCAGAAAAAATATGCTCCCTTTTTCAGAGGAAATGTTTACAATAGAGGGCTATTCCATAGTATTAACTACTCAAATGCATTTCTGCAGATGAAATGAGTTAGAGATAAAAGAAAATTTTCTCTTAAAATTAGATACTTTACATGAATAACCACATTGCAGAGAACRACCTTTTTTCATTCTGTAATATAATTTCATATGTGCATACACWGTAAGTAGCTGGAATATCTGGGGTTCTTGAAAACCAAAAGTGAAAGAAAGAGAAAGCAAAATGAAGCATTATGATGATAACTTGCTGCAATTTGGGACAAAAGTGATGTTGTGGTAACTAAATAAGATACAGATAAAAAACTATTTGCTTGCAGATATATGCAGAGTTTTGCAGTACTTAATACCATGAATTTTGTCAGTATTTGGTTTTGGTTAGTCTGTACTTCTTGCATAGATATGAGAAGATGGTAGTCATGCAAGAATGAATGTATCTGCTGTTAAAAATTCTCTCAGCTTTTGTAAGGAGAATAGAAAGGTAATGTAATTTTAAATAGAGCAGGAAAAGACAATTTTTTTCCAAATTCTAGGTAAGCTGTGTTTCCTTGCATTGTATGTATTTACACTTTTTCTTTGTAAAAGATACATGCTCTCCTCCATGTATTCTCCTTGGTATCAAGAGATGTGCCTTCTGAACAAAAAGAGCTAGTAATCCTAAATTAAGAGGTGAATTAAATGCTTTTGAAAGTACCAGCTGACAGCCTAAGAGCTGGAAAGACTAAGCTCCATTTTTCTTCATATAATTTTACCAAGATTCAAGCACCACCAGCATTTCCTGCAAACATCTTACAGTGAAGTCATTAGCCTGGCTTGAAGAGGTACCAGCTCCAAGAGTCTAACCCGGTTACTAATGTCTGAATTTGAACATGCTGGTCTCAAACAAATGAGGAATTAGGTCACTGAAATTAATCAAGTTAAATAATGGAGATGGAGACGGAGATGGAGATGGAGATGGAAATGGAAATAAAGTAGAACTTAAATGCACAAAATCCTGTTGCATATTCATTAAGGGTGTCTCACCAGCTGCAAAACCAACACATCACAACCTGCATCAGTGACAGGAATATTGAAAGTATGTCCAGTCAAACTCAAAATTCTTGTGTGGTGCAGCTTGAGTGAGACTTTGGAGGGCACCATCACTGGCGGGTTAATGTCATTTGGTGGCTTAGCTGAGCTTGGTCTGGCTGTGGCTACACACCCTCTGTATGTTCCTCAAGAGGGAATCTTGGGGATTAGCTCATGTTGAGACCTACACAACAGGTTGAGAATGTAACTTGAGCATGAGTATGAGTAAAATCTGCAAAAACATTGATTGTAGACAAAACTGTAGTCAGTCTGATGTAGACTGTGATATATTCTTCTTCCAGTTTCTGTAGCACTTCTATCTCTGACACTTAATTTTGTTTCTAAAAATCTCTCCACTCCAACTAAGTACATAACACCATATGGTTTCAATTCTACTATGTGAGGACAGTACAAAGGAAATGTCATGAAAATAGTTATGTTATTCTCTAAATGGATGCTTAAATCCTTTTGTTACTTAAAAGACAGCAACTCCCCATCTTACAGGGTTTTACTGTGTAAATTTCAAATTCTAGAGATAATATTTACTTGTGAATAGACAGAAATAGTTGCATTTCTCTGAAACTGAGATCTCTAATTTCTACCAGTTTATCTGTTTTAAGATAAGATCATCAGGAGCTTAAATATTTTGTTTTGAAATGCATTGTTACTTAAATAGTGTATAAAAAGTTACTATAAAGTCCTACAAAATTGACTATATTTACAATGGAAACTCTTGACCTATTGATGACATAATCAAGGAGAATTGACTTCTAATTCTTCAAAGAATATACTTTGTCTTTGGATTTGTGGATGGAGAGCTTTACCGTGATTTTGAAGATATTTGTCATTGTCCAAATTCTCTAATAGAAGAATATAGAAAAGGTATTCTGACTGAGATTAACATTATTGTGTCCTTAACTTTTCTCTACTCAGGTTTGCTTTTCTTTCATTTATAATTTAATTACAACACTTAAAAATTGCAATTTTGTGATTGATTTTTAATTTAAATATTCTTTGTACAGCAAATACACTTGTAAAACCAGAAATCTCAAGAGGCTTTCAAAGAAGAGACAATGAGAATTTGTCTACTATTTAGGTAGGCTCTAGGTTTGTATGAGTTAGTTATTTCTAGTATAAATTTATGCAGTATTCAGTAATTGAAAACATCCCTTCCTTTTCTTGGCCTTATCCTTTGAAGCTAACTGAAGTGTAATTTGTACATTAAGGAAGCTATTTTGTGGGAGGAAATCATTAGACTCCAGATATGTAGGAATGCAGGGACAGCAGGTCTGTTTTAACAAATATATTTGACTTTTCTGGGGATAATAAAGGGAGAATGGGAGGTAGTTTGCATTATTTCTTTAGACTTCTAAAGCACATTTTACATGGCATGACAGATAAAAGCAATTTTGAAAATAAATTCTGTGTGGGTTATAGAAGGAATAAAAAAATTGGAATGTGGCTAGAGGAAAAAAAGCAAAGATCTATGATTTAAGCAGTAAACCTGGGCTAAAAGATAGTCATTTGTTCGGTTCATTACACGATATTTGTTAATGTTTGTTGTGCAGCTCCTGACCTTTCTAGCAGTAAACTATAGATGTGTTTAAATTATATTAATTGGTTTTTAATTCCCACAAAAATTACGTAATTATACATTAGTAACCTATTTCTAGATCCTGGTGAACCTGGGTAATCAAATTCAACACAAGCTAATTAGGTATTGAATGTCAATTTATTTGATCTCCTTTACAAATTCTTATTTTAATGCATTTCTATAATATTGATGGAGAAAAAAAAATCATAATATTTTACCTTCTAACTGCTCATCTTTATCTGCTTGTGTTAAAATTGCATTAAAAATTTTGTAATAAAAATTTTTAAATCTTTTCTGGCTGCTAGCCATTGTTTCAGCTGTGCAATCAACTCGTATTATATTAGTGTTGAACAAATTAGTGTATACCAATCACATTTCACATGTCCATAAAGAAATGTACCTTTCTGTAAATAAGAAGGAGGCTGGAAGAGAAGCTGCAGAAAAATTCCTTTTGTTTAATAAAATCCTACTTCATCAGAGGTCTTCCATTTTTTCCTTAAGCATACTCACAGTCTACTTAAACATATTCCTAATTTTGCTATTTTGACAAATTGGTTCTAGGCTGCCCTCTTTTGAAGGAAGACTATGTCTGGCTCTTTACTAATTTAGAACATATAGCATTTCAGCTCCAAAATAAACACACTGTGGGAACAGAGGGTGGAAGAATGAAAATGAGGTTCTATTGGATGTTGCTTCTTTGTGCTAACAGTGCATCTCCAGCTATGTAAATGATAACAGTTCCAAGGGGAAATGTAGTCAAGGGTTCAAGCCAGGTGCTTTCCTCCTTAGTCATATAATCATAGACCTTCTTGAGTAGGAAGGGACCTATAAGGGTCATTGTGTCTCTTTCCTGTTTATTACATATTATTATTATAAGTGTGGCATTTCAAATATCTTTTGCCAGCAGTATGATTCGAAGACATTAGGAATTATTTGGGAAAAAATGTTATTTAAAAGAAAAGTGTATTTATTAAGAGACCATTATGTCAGATTTACACTATTCCCTGAGAAATAAGTTCTTATGACAGAGAGTCCAAGGACACTGAGTAAACATAAAGGACTGTAACTCAACATGACTTTTTTGCCTTTTTCATTACCAAGTCTGGAGGACTTGGCACAATGTAGCTCTACAACAGGAACATCAGATTTTAGATCTATTAACAACAAGTAAATTATTTATCAACTTACAGGATATCAGGAGTTATTTGGCAGTTGGCAGGCATCAGTGAGCCAAAGATTAATAGAACACCACTATTGTATAAAATATCTTCTGAGCCATCTATTTCAAAACAAAATTTTTAATAGATGCTCTTATTAAGAACATCAAATACCCTTAAGCTGCTTTTCTCACTTGCTATTGCTCTGTCTATAGGCATAATACTATGTTTTATAGTGACTGAAAGGAGAAACTGAATACATTGCCAGTTATTTCTGAAAACAACATTTATGTACAGCTACTTAACAGAGGAAAGTATTTGCATTGTATGCTAAAATCAGCAGCAAAACTTGGGCACATTCTGGAACAATTTTTTGGTCTTGTTACAATGGGAGAAAAAGTGGTAATAATAGAAAGACACAGCTAAAGATAGCAAGAGCCCATTTCTTCAAAGTGATCTCATTGGGAAGCACAACCTGGGCTACACCAAAAACAGAGTGGCCAGCTGAACAAGGGAGGTGATTCTGCTTAGCCCTAGCAGTATCTACCACCAGAAGAATAACCATGTCCAGCTCTAGACACCATTTTCTTTGCTGTCTTCAGCACAAGAAGGACATGGAACTGTTGGAGCAAGTTCAGAGTAGGCCATAGAAATGACCAACATGCGGGAGCACCTGTTCTACAAAGACAAACTGAGATAACTTTGGGTTGTTCAGTCTCGAGAAGAGAAGGTCATGGGGAGGCCTCCTTGTGGTCTTCCAGTACTTAAAGAAGGCTCATAAAAAGAGAAGGAGCAACTTTGTACATGGGCAGAGAGTGACAGGACAAGAGAGTATTACTTTTAACTAAAAGAAGGTAGGTTTAGATTATATATAAGAATAAATTCTTTGCTGTGAAGGTGGGCAGGCGCTGGAACAAGTTGCCCAGAGAATATGTGGATCCTCCATCCCTGGAAACACTCAAATTCAGATTGGATGGGGACTGAGCATCCTGAGCTAGTGTTTGGCATCCCTGCTCATATGAGGGAATGGAACTAAATGAACTTCAAGTCCTTTCCAATGCTGGCCATTCTATGACTCTCACTGGCAGTTCCAATCTCATCCCAGAGGAGTGGCTTGTTTCCCAAAGGGCTTGTTCCAGGCAAAATTTAGCAGATAGACAATTTTCTTGTGCTAAAAGATTTTCCTATTCTTATACTCTCCACTTTTACTCCATATCATGCAACTGTGAACAAAATAGCATTTTGTTGCCATCTCTAGTTGCAGCTGCTTTTCCTCTGTMAAATAACTGAAAACACTGAAGCTTTTGCAGCTTCTGCTGCTTTCTGAAGTGCCTTGAACTTTCTAAGCTACCTGTCATTTCAGTATCTCTGATACTCCTTGAATTTTATCTTGTCATACTGGATCAAGAGCTTAGGAAAAACCAACAAACCTTAGGCATTTTCCTTTTCAGATATGTTGCAATGGAAAATAAAGGCTTCAGCGAAAGGCAATTTATCCCAAAATAGAAGCTTTCAAAAATTCCCCTGTAAACTTCAAAATAGTTTGAAGATCTCCCTACCTAGGATCCCAGGAGATGCCAGGTGAGCGGGACAGAGGATGATAAGTAGGCCATTCTATTTAGGTGAACTAACAGTTATGTTAAGTTAGAAACGCTTGGTAGTGTGTTTTCTGTTGCTTAAAATACTTGTATATTTACATTTTCCAGTGAAAATACTAAGAGGAGTAATCACCTGTGAATAACAAGTTCTGAGTGAGAAGTTAATATCTTGAACTACCATTGAATTTAGAAAAAAATATCACAGAAATTGTTAATATAATTTTCCCAATTAAAATTACAGTTGTGAATAAATAATATTTTTTCACAGGAAATTGTCACTTATAGCAAAATAAAATTTGGAAATGCCAAAATTCTTTAAATTGACTTTTAAAAAATAAACGCAAGAATGATGATTCAGGATAAAATTTTATATTAAAAATAAATAATAATGTCCCTACTAAAACTTTTTGAACAAGTAATGAACAGTTATTAAAAATGGTGATAAACAATTACATATCTTATTAGCAATACTTTAAAGGTTAAAACAGACAACAAAATCTGGACACCATTTTCTGGACACCATAACTAAAAACTCCAAACAAAATCCACTGCACTCAAAAAAAAACCAAAGAACAAATAAACAAAAATATCCCCAGGAAACTCAAATCCAACYCCTAACCTTAAAAAAAAGGAGGAAAAACAACCCTGCCAATATCTGCATATAATGAGCAAGGGATACTCAAATGTTATAGGATACATTAATAAAAAGGGTAAACCCTGAGAACTTGGGAGCATGGAAGATAGATAAGGTTAATTAACCCTACAGTGATGGCCACTCCTACCAGATGATGAACACCAATTACATGGYGTTATTGACCTCACAATATGCAATTTTTTTAACTAAAAAGAGAGCTAGCAAATAACTAGTCCTCAGGGACGTATAAAACCAGTTTGAGAAGTACTTACTGACCTTCAATTCTCATTAAAAAATCCAGTGATTTTGATAACATTTTTCATTTTATACATTCACGCCAGCAGTTCACCAAGCAGTTTCTGTCACCCATCCCAACACATGAAAATCTTGATATTTGTGGGGTAAGCTGAGTGATCTTTTCAAGTGGAATAAGTATTTTGATAATTTTCAGAGCAGGACTATTACACCAAAAAATGCTGTGCTAAAGGGAAAATGGTGAGAACCAGTTAATCTGAGTTCACTTACATGATAAGTTCAGCTAAATATTTATGTTAATATGCTGGGAAAATAAGAAGGAACTAACTCAATGACAAGGGTTAAGCTAATTTCTATGTAGAAACATAGTTGTTTTTAGAGTCATCCACCCCCTTTCTAAAATTCTGTTTATATATAAAAACCAGCAATATTTCTGATCATGGACAAATCACTTTTTTTTCTTTCATTCCAACCTTTTTTCCTCCACATTTCATGGTAATCAGCTAACTAGTTTTACAATACATAAAATCTAGAGTTTTAGAGTCTAYACAGACACACCACCACTTCAGGGTATGAAACAGTTCATAAATGTTTGAAAAAGTGTTCCTGCCCCATTGGTTTTCAGACTATATGACTGCTCCAGACACAAAACCACTGTCCACTTCTTATGACCCTAGAGTACATGACTGCTAAGAGGCTGAGCACACATGGAAACATATAACCTTAGCTGGGCAAAGTTATTTCTAAGCTCTATTTGCATAAAAAAATTTGTCTTAGTTTTGGGAGTTAGGATTTTTTTTTTTAATCTCAAAGTATGCACATATAGCAGGTATGTTATGAATTAGTATTTTAAAAAAAACAAAACAGCCCTTGAAGCAGGCATCTGAGAATCTGACACATAAATGAAAGAATAAAGTTATTTCTGCTTTTTTTGTGTAAGCAAATGATATTACATAAAATCCTACTTTTTATGTTCTTTTTATGTTGTTTTTTCCTCTTTTTTTTTTTTTTTTTTTTTTTTTTTTTTTAGTTTTCTGTACCCACTATTATCATAAACAGTCCCTTGTGTTATGGTAATAAGAAGAGGTAAGAAGGAAAAAGCCATCGTTCCATAGGAAGAAATGCATGTACTTAGGTAGGCATGACACAGAGTTATTTTCAACACTTTACACTCATTAGATCTGATTTATTGTCCCTCTACATACCACAGAAGACTCGGAAGCTAGAATAACACTTGTAAAACAGACATACTCGTAAAGGAAATGTACATATGTATATAAATCCTTATCCAAGTACCTACATCAGATTTAACTTATCAGTGGTTGTGGCTTGATTTCCCAGTAGATGTTGGATGACATTCCACATATTCCTAGAAAGGATAATCCAGAATAGATTCATTTGAAAGAAATAGAGTTCATGGTCTTCCAAACCGCTCTACTCCTAGAACCAAAACATTTCAAAAAGTACAGCTTTCAAACAGCCAAAGCACAGCTCGTCCAGCTAAAATGGTAACGTAGATGAACCTAGCTGATGTAAGACACTCAAAGTGTCACTGCAGTGTCACTTTGAGTAAAAACATATGATTTTCACAAAATATCCTGATTTGGAAGGGAACCATAAGGATCTTCAAAGTCCAACTCCTGGCCCAACACAGGATAACCCAACAATCTAAGAATCAGACCGTGTGCCTGAGAGCATTGTCCAAACTCTTCTTGCACTCTGTCAGACTTGGTGCTGTGACCACTGCCTGTTCCAATCCCTAACTATCAACCAGGCAAAAAACATTTTTCTCATACCCAGGCTGAACCTCTCCTGAAACAAATTCAGGCTATTCACTCTGGTGCCTGGTCACCACAGAGAAGAGATCAGTGCCTGCCTCCCCTCTTCCCCTCGTGAGGATGCTGCAGACTGGATTGAGGTTTGTCCTCAGTCTCCTCCAGGCTGAACAGACAAGTGACCTCAGCCTCTCCTCACACAGCTTCCCCTCAAGACCCTTCACCATCCTCCTGGCCCTCCTTTGGATGCTCTCCAGTAGCTTAATATCTTTTTTATGGTGTGGTGACCAAAACTGCACAGACTACTTGAGGTGAAAACAATTGCAGACTGAATACCCTGTCTTGGGAGTTTAGTACTTTCTAAGAGCTTAATACTTTTCAAACTGTTGCTACTTATGTTTTTTAGCTCAACAATGAAGACAGTTGTACCAAGAAATACCATTCTGTATTTATTTCAGTGTTTCTGAATATATTTCTATTTCTGCTCTTTATAAATATCCACAAGTGATATCAAAGTAAATTTATAATATGAAACCAGGGAATATTTTATGCCTCAAGAAGCATGTGAAAATAATCCTATAACCACCTGTGCCTTCTTTTCCTGTGCAAAACTTCTGCTCTGTTAGACTATAACAAGCAGAACACAGATATCATGCCTGAAAGCAGTTTTTTCCCCTGTGAAAGTGCAAGGAGATGACCTAGGACTTTTTCTTTAATGTTTTGAAATGAGGTATCATTTGCATAACTAAAATATTTCTGCCTAAATATTGTTCTGAAAAAGCATTTTGAGGCGACATTGAGAAAGTTCTTCAATATTTTACCTCTGGGAATGAAATTCTGACTCCACCAAAGTCAAACCTTATGCTCACAATATCAAGGTTGAAGATGAACTATTCTGTTTCAAAAGTTTGTATCAGAAGATAAATACTTATTTCCACATATATACTAAGGATCTATCTGTAACATGCTCCTGGGATACCTAAAAATAATAAATCGTAATCTTGACTAAATGCAAATCTTGTAATAACTGAATAGCTACGCTTTCTATTGCAAAAGAAAAAAAAACTCATGAGCGTATGAAGCCTATATACCTTGCCTATAGGAACACATATATCTAATAATATTCAGTCTATGAGTAATGTTCAGATATAATGCAAAAAAACCAACAAACCAATCAGCAATGATATATTTCTTTAAAACAGTGTGGAATGTAGAACCAGAAAATCTTTCTCCAACACCAATTTCTCTTCAGCAATAACCTTGCAATATACCTACCACTCTGTATGCCACTGAGTGATTAAATTTTGATGAAGCTATTGTTCCTCAAAAGAAAAATTCACCCAAGAACTTTTGTTTCACACCTCCTTTTTATGTCACGCTGCAGTCCATTTTGAGTGAGTAAAGGACTTGTCATTCAAGTAAAAGAGACAAAAAACAAGGTAGATTTTAGTGTTAATAGCTCTAACTGGAGGAGCCACCAGGTGCTGGAGCACAAGAGTAGCTAACAAGAGGTGTATGTACATGTCATAAAAGTGTTTGAGATGCAGTAGGTTTTTCAGCCTTTACAGTACAACTTGGAGATTCCTACATAATACAGTTTTATTGCAGAATATGAATCAGACATTCAAGTACAAACAGAGAGCAATGAACCACATAAAAAAGGGGAAATGTATAGTTATGCACTAGTGATATTTAAAAATGCTCAGTAAATTATGTCTATTAAAGTATATTGCACTCTAAATAATTATCATATTTGGAACTATACACCAGAAAGCAAAGAGCCACATAGCTAAAATTGTTTTAGTTCACCTGTTTGGGTTTCTTTTTAATTTTTAGAGTATGCATAAATATACCATTAAAAAGTAAGAAAACTGTAAGATTAATCTTACTGCTCCTTATTTTATGGTGGCTTTACAAACAGTCTGTCTACAAAGAGATTGTTTATATCTTAACATAAGAAAGAAACACCTGAATGTTTCCTTGGTGGGTTTTTTGTGTYACTAAATTCTGAAAGCTAGTGCATTTTAAAACAAATGATGCCGGAAAAAAACCCAAAGTTACAAACACAACAAACTTCTTACTGAAGTACAGAGCTATATTTCTATTGTATTTTTATAGAGGTTCTTGATGACTTTATGCAATGACTTTATGCAATCATATCTTTCAATTCTAAGCATTACAGATTTTGACAGAACTTGTTGATGTTATGTCTGGAATAAATATTAATTTATGGTTTAAAATATGCTTATCACAATAAGCAAACAYATCCACAGTGAAATTTCCATGTTGTAAAATAACTTTGACACAATGGTAAGTCAACTCCCAGTCTGAAGGGCTCTTATTATTTTCACATCTTCCAGCGAGAATGTCAATTTTTCCATAAGGAAATCATGCAGTTATGAAATGTCAAGGCTTGAAGTTTCATCCAAATTATGATAATTTCTCTTGCACCCATTTTTGAAAAAAGGTTGTGTTTTTAGACAGGCAGTTGTGTTGCAAATATCATTTGACTTTCTTTTTGCCTAAAAAAAATAATTAAAAAACCCCTAAACCCAACTCCTCAACAAATAAAGAAACAAAAATGCCAACATTCCAAACAGACAARAAAATTCTTGAACAAACCAAAAGCACTTTTAAGGATTATGTGATATAAGATAGGCCACTATTCATAGCACATGAAACCTGGATCAAGGGCAGCTCAAACTAACTTTTGGTTTCTTCGGAAAGCAAGAGTGGCATGTCAGCTGGAGTGTGCTGAATACAAAAAAACACCTAGAGAAACTGGATGAAGAAGAATTGTAACCGCAAGGAAGATGGAGATTTTCTTATCAGAGATGGATAGAAAAGAAAATCTAAACTACGAAGCTGAGCCTTCTGGCATTTGTCCCTGATAGGTTCAAAGAAATTGCATATTCTCTCTGCATCTTCTGCCTAAATACGCAAACCTCTACTAATAAATACCCAGATTTTATCATCTAACACAAGACTATCTTAATGACTTTGAATATTATTTAATAGGGAGGGAATGGAAGGGAAAATATGTTTTAGCATGCAATCACTGAATAATTTAGGTTGGAGTGACCTCTGGAGGTTATTAGGTTCAACTTTCTTCTCACAGCAGGGAAAATTTAGATCAGGTAACCAATCATCTGTACTGTCCTGTGTCACATTAAACCTAATATATAATTGGAATTTTACATGTTATAGATTGTGTGTCTTGCTTCTCAACCTGTCACTGAGCCTTTCTAGGATAAGTCTATATCTTTTATCAGGGTATATTCGAAGACAGCAACTAGATATCCCCTTAGCCTTCTCTTTTTAGGAATGAACAATAATACCAACTCTCTCAGCCTTTTCTTGTACTTTTTGTGCTGCTCTGCCTTGAGCCCCCTTAGGTGTCATGAGTCCTCTCCAAAAATGTCCAACATTTTCTTTCTTCATCTGCAGAGCCCCAGACTGGGCACAGGGCTCCAGACACAGTCTCATAAGCATTGGCTAGAGAATAATAATTACTTCTAGTCTGCTGGTTAAATTTTTGCTAATACAGCCCAGATTGCACCTAGAAAATATATCACCACAAGGACACCCTGCTGACTCATATTTACCTTCTGGGCCACCTGGGTGCCCAAGATCTTCTTTTGCAAAGCTGCTCTATGCCCCAGTCTATATGGTAGTATGGATAGGTGTTGGATTTTTCCTACATGTTTTTCAGGTGTAGGATTTTTCATCTCCTTTTGTTGAAGTGTTTGAGATTATTGTCTGCCCACTTCTTCATTTGATATCCCTCTGAACAGCAACTCTGCACTGCAAAGTATTGGACACTGTCCTCAGTTTGGTTTTGAAGCACAGTGAAAAATGCCTTTTGTAATCAATTTTCACATGGACTTAGTAGCTTTGATCCCAACTTTTTCAGCCCAGGGCTTCTGACAATTTTCTCTTGGGGCCTCTCGCTGGTCAGAGTGACCCCAAGGAAATGTTAGAAAGTCTCTTTTCCCAGCCTGGCGCTTGAAGAAGGAGTCAGAGCTCTTCAGTTCTTGGTTTCAAGGTTGTTTATTGTTCCTTATCTATAAAATATTTTCTCCTGTTCAGCTGAGGTCCGTTCAGTGAAACAGTCCAGGCACTCTGCCTGCTTCCGGGGCGGTGTTATCTTTTTATACTAAAAACTACATATACAATGTTTACAATTACCTTCCAATACCTATCATCTATGTTAGACAGTGAGCTTCTACTCTAAACCAATCTAAAAGTGCCAACATCACCCAGAAGATGGAGGCTAGGAAGAAGAAGGAGAAAGGCTGGTCACGCCCCAATTCCTCCATCTTGCCCCCTGAACCCCCATTCTAAAAATCCCAAATAATCTATTTTTCACCCAGTGATAAATTCACTATCATTCTACTTAAAYTTTCGTGGCTTGTAATTCTTCATACAAGGCTGGTAATTGTTTTTCCAAGGGCTAAATCAAAGGCACAGGGGTCTTGGGCTCTGTGCCAAGGTCTCTGAGCCCCCTGACAGGGTCTCCAGTCCTCCAGGGCAGCCAGAGGAATTTCCTGAGTTCCCACAATTTTCCATCAGGCTTCTTATTTATGTATTTCATCCACGTCTCCTCAGTTTGCCCAAAAGTAGACTATGGAAGAACATGTCAAAAGCCTTGAAGAAATCAAAGTCAGCATTCAGAGCTCGCCTCTTGTAGAGTGCCAGTAATCCCTTCAGCAGAAGGCAATCATGTTGGCCAAGCACACTTGTCCTTGGGAAATTTGTTCTGCGTTTTCCCACTTACCCTTGCTTTTTTTGCCTAGCCATAGCTTCAGTAACTGGAAACTGCACATGACCAGGAACTAGTTCTAAATTGTTTCCTTTGACTAAAACAGTATATGGAGCTGCTTTTCACCTTACTTCCTTTTTTTTTTTTTGCCATTAAAAAAAAACCCTCTGAACATTAATGGAGTGAAAAGCTCACTATCTTGTTAGAGCTTTGTGTTACCAATAATGACCATAATGTGAAAAAGTTCAGCTCAAACTTTTCTCTGTCCTCAACTGCTCTTAGCATTGCTATCCTAGGAATGATCCTTTTTCTATGAAAGTCATTATTTCTGAGACCCATTTAGCATTTTCTGTCTCCAGCAAAAGGAGGGTGTATCAGGCAAACCTTACCAGCTTGCACTCTAAATCAAAAAGCAAGGTAGGGCATATTATTATGAACATGCATTGAGCCTGAAGGGTCCTGAAAAGTGCAACTCAGGTTTTTCTCTTTCCTTCCAATTAAATTAGTAAGTTTCCTGTCTATCTGACAATAGCGAATATTTTATCTGACAGTGTTTTGTTTGAGAAGATCACAGGGAAATCCCAGGTTGGAATTTTGAGGCATTCTTCTGTTTGTAATGGACTTTTGTAGCTACCCTGCAATATAATTAATTAAGCTGTCAATAAATATTGCAGCCACTAGAGAAAGATAGTCTGTCAGTACTTTCCTCAGATGAAAGGCATATTAGAAACGTTTCCACATCTTTCTGAAAAAGGTAGAAATTGACAAATAACTATCTCAGCACTTCACTCTCCTGCATGATTGTTAACAATTAAAGCTCTTCATTTTTTCTAGACCTACTTGAGACTTTCAGTATTTTCTCAGAGGCAGATCAATAATTATGAAGAAAATTAATTTAATTGCTAGATAAAATTCATTCTGAAAACTATGAACGGCCTGAAAGCTACAGTGGGAAGCGGAAAATATTTTTATGGAAGGCTTGATCAAGTGTATTGCAGTTAGATTTGTTTTTACCTTGGAGAAAGGTCAGGAAAAGACCAGATAAGCTGAAACATAACATTAAGAATGACATTATATACTGTATAGCCTTTAGCTCAATATCATGGGTTTCTATATTGAACTGATCACCTTAGCAGAGATAAAAAAAGAACAAAAATGATTAAACAAGCAAAAGAACAAAGTAGGATAGATTAAATAAGAAAGATCAGGATGGGAGCCTGATTCCTTTTAAAAAATATATTGGTTATGGGAGACTGTGCAACCAAATTAAATCAAGATTTGTAGATAGATGCCCTGAAAAGAGAGCACATACAAGGCAGCAAACAAAGTCCAAGAACCATAGCAGGCAGAATTGACAAAAGTAATTAACACATAATTTTCTTTCTGGATAGTTCAACATTTGGAATATTGATCACAGGCTGTAGGGGGAAAATACAAAGAATAAAAAATAAAAAGGCCTGCTATTTAGCATTGTTAATTGTCCTGTTTTAATCCCAGCCAGCAGCCAAACCCCACCCCACTGGCTTACTCCCCATCAGTGGGTCTGGGGAGAGAATCAGAYGGGCAAAAGCTGGAAAACTCATGTGTACAGAAGCAAAGGACAAGGAATTARCTCACTTCTTCCCATGGGACAGAAGCTGTTTAGCCATCTCAGGCAGAGCAGGGCCCCATCACATGTAATGGTGACTTGGGAAGACAAACACCATCACTCCAAATGTCCCCTGCTTCCTCCTTCTTTCCCGCACTTTATATACTGAGTGTGATGCCACAGGGTCTGGAATATCCCTTTGGTCASTTGGGGTCACCTGTCCTGGCTCTGTGTCATACCAAATTCCTATGCATCCCTAACTTCCTCACCAGCATGGCAGTACAAAACGTAGAAAATGCTTTGTGTGGCTTTGTGCAAGGTCTGCTCAGCAACAACAAAATACTATCACTATGTTCAACACAATCATAAACAAAACACAGCCCCATACAAGCCATTGTGAAGAAAATTAACTCTATCCCAGCCAAAACCAGCACAATGATAGACCTAATTTCTAACAAAGTACACAGTTCACATTACAGTGAGTGCTAGGACACATAACAAATACCTGCATCGCAGAGATGCTGCCTTAACCTCTCTCTGCCCTAGAACTGACTAAAGAATCTCCTGCTGGAGTGAAATTGTGTTTAGACAATGTAACATAAATGAAACAAAACATCCAGTGTTATTACTTCAATATTAATAAAGAAGGGTGAAATTAGGCTTGCTATTTCCAGTGCTTAGGATGGGATAATGTTGTCTAACCTGTAACATCAACAGAGTCCATATAGACCCAAACATATAGAATCAGTGCACTTGGAAATAGAAATATTTCATTTGATTCCCTCATAAGTATCAGAAGTATCAAAATTTACGCTGCTTAAAAATAAGACACTGAAAGTCTTCCCCTTGGTAGTCATTCCACATACATTGATGTATAATGTATTTAGTCACTGCAAGATTAAAATGCCTTTGAAAGCATCTAATTTAGYAACAGCAAAGGAAATTAGAAATAGATTTTTACATTACAAATCTAAAGAAATCAGCAAGATGCTTTAAGTGAATCCTTCTAGAGGAACTTTATTGATTACCAGAGAGTCTTTGGCTATACCATTCTAAGAATCAGGCTAGTAATGCTTAAAGTGCATTTTCTGGCACATACAAGCATATTAAAAAATTTGCTTGAGAAGGCACAACATAAAAATAAACAATTCTTCCCTCCACACACACAAAACCCAGACAAAAGCCTGACTAAAAAGAGCTATTTAGATATTTCAAATGTTAAAATAAATTTACCTTTAGTTTTACTTGTACTAAAGTCTCCCCAGATTCATAGTTAAGAATGGAAGCATCTCAGCACATGCACAGGGAAAGCAACCTGAGGTCCATTGTGAGGAAGGAAAAGGGAAAGGAGCCCAGTGAAGCCATGTGTACCTCACTACCATTTGAAACTAAAACATTTTTCGTGCCTTCTTCTGTACTTTATTGGTTGAATTTATATTGATGAAAGGGGTAAAACCAAAAAAAAACTTCTAAAGAGTTCAGACTTTTTATTTTTTTTTCTCTACATAGTTCTTAGTTTAATACAAAAGTTTTACCCTTAGTTTGAGATTAGTCCATAAAAAGTGCTAGCAATTGAAATTGCAACTTCTTAGGACTCAAGCTGAATGGCTTGTAAAGAAGTAAGGGAGGTCATAAGGCAATAAAAATCATTCAGCAATAGCAGAAATGCACCATATTAATTATTGCCTTGAACGCACTCACTGTAGAGCGAATTTATTTGCTCAGTAATTTCTTGCAAAATAAAGACTCCTCATAAAGCTTGCATATTTTCAAAAGCATAATTAAAACAGCAACACAGCTTAGAATTTGTTCCATTTGCAGTACACAGAATGCTGCACTAACTCTTACAATATATCAGCCCCGAGGTTCAATGGAAAATGGGTCAGTAGATGAGTATGTATCACACAAGCCAAAAAAGCCRACAGATCATTTTGGCTCATAGATGTTCTTGTAGACCACATGACCAATGAGGGCAGACAAAACATTCCTGTTTATAATCATCTAATATTGTGTTGTGGGTTTTTTTGGAATATGGAGTAATGTCTAGCTGCTCTTTGCCTTAGAATAAAACTGGTTCTGATTTTCTTGAGAAACGCTTGATTCTTATAATAAATATTTAAAGAAAAAAGCCACAGGACTTACAAATTTCAAAAAAACTGACAACAGCATCTGTTGTGTTCTGTTGAATCTCATAATGTAAGGTCTAATTTGTCTGTGGTGTGCTAACTCACTAGCAGAAAAAACTGAATGAGTTAACTTGGTACAAGATTTTAAACATGTCCAAGTATGTGTATGTAACCCTGCTTTGAAGTTCAAAAGATGCAAAAATAACTTAAAATCACAACCATCCAAACTACTCTTCAGTGCAAATTTTAAATTTATCATCTCTTTCTTTGAGTTATTTTTACTATTCCATAAATGCCTCAACAAATATTCCTGTATATTAAATGAAACACATAAATAAAATCAATAGATTTTTACATTATTAATTTAAAATGCTTATCAAAAATGAAGAGTCAATTCTATAAATAACCACTGCAGAGAGGTCATACTTCTTAAGTTATGAATTATATATCTACCCCTGTAGAGCTTACATGAGCAATATAGAGTGGACAACATAAGTGTCCCTAACTTCAAGACTAAGATACTGAGAAAACCCAAGAGACTGACATCAGTGAATACCTCTAACACATCCTTGTAACCTTATCAGATTTAGTTGGGTTAGCCCTCACACTTTGCAGATAAGAATTGATTTGATACCTTCAGAATAAACATTATGAAGTAGGTGGCATCTTGCATCTTTCATGCCTGAACCCTTCAACACAGTATTCACAAAGTAGACATAATAAAGGATGAAGATGTGCACTGGAAAAGGCCAAAGTGGTTTTGCTCTCATTATCTCCTTGTGTATCATTTTTAAAGGTGTGGAAAGCAAAAAACCAGAACTTTTAGTTTGCAATACCTCTCCCTCCATTTTCAATAGGAGTTTATATGCTGAATACTATGGAGAATGAACATAAAAAACACATTAAGGGCTCCATAGTTTAGAGTGGTTTGAAGAAATCTCTTCCATCTGCTTTACTCTTCTGTCTTCAGAAAGTACTAAGGAGTCACTGGAATGCAGTCTAATAAGACTCCTAATTGCCATGAGTTATATGGACAATTTCTTTTCCTCTATGTCTTCTCTAATTTTTTATTGTCTCATCCAAAGTACTAAAATTCAACAATGATTGTAAACTTAACGTTAAGACATTGTAGCTGAAAGCAGCACAAACTTAAATAATGGAAATTTACACACTAAATTAGGCCAAGAAGAAAATAAACAAACAAAAGCAAAACTGAAACATTAATATCTATGTCATTCTGGCATGAAGATGGAAGGAGTCTGAGTCGGAATAATGTTTTATTTTGCCCTGGGGAAAACTAAGGTCGGCACACCAATGCTCAGTTTCTAAACTTCATACTATATCTGTGGCAGAAAAAAATGTCACTTTATAACCACCATAATTAATTCTAACTACCAACATTTAAAAGCAATTGTGTTAATTAAAGACTGTGCAAAATGTTTATTTTTTTTGTATTTATGGTAAAAAAGCATATCTTTCCCAAACTGACATTGCTAATCTGCAATTTATCGTCTCTTTATAGCTCTTCCAGAAACTCTTGTTTTGATCATGAGAGGAGATTTTTTTTAAATGGCAAAAGTGCAATAGGAGTTTAGACAGTTATCTGACAAGGTTCATTAACAAAGGTTTACACACTGCTTGTTCAAAAAAGAAAAAGCTAACTGCATGCTGCAAGAAATTGAAGAAAACACAGCCTAACATAACTGCTAAGGACTGCCAGACTACAAGCTTTCCAGCTATCCCAACTATTTCTGGAGTATTAGACCTTATGCAAAGTCATAATGTCCAACTCATTTCCCAGTCACTTCAATGGTACATGTCCTTCCTCTTCCAAGAAATTGCTTTCAATATTTTCTCATGGTAACTAATATGTATCTCTAAGTCTGAAGTTGAAATCGAAATTATATTTCAGAATAAACCTGAGCAAATGAGTGAAGCCACCACACTCAGTTTTGACACACAGAGAATTTACTTAGGAATTGTTCAAATCTTTATGGCCTATAAAGTTAAATGGATATTTATGATGTCTTTAAATGTCAGGAGTATTCAGTCTAGTCAGATGCTAATGTCTGAAGTTGCTATCAGATTTAAGAGTCTGCAGAGAAAAAGAAGCAAAAGATCTGAACCTCAGTTTCAGCTCCTTTTCAGATTTATCATTCTTCCAATTATTTTTTGTTCCCATAGATTTCATTTGGCGGAAAAACAGGAAAAGTAGTAATCTAACTAATTAAAATGCTAGGAGCACAAAGAGCAACAGTAACATAGAAGAACAAAAACTTTCCTTTATGAAAAGTTTTACACTGTCAGAGGTGGTCTTAAAAGACTTCAAGACTGAATTCAGGAAAACAGATCTACAGAAGAGAACAACAAAGCTATTGTCATTTGGTTCAGAATGACTGAAATCACAAAGAACCTTTCCTTTGGTCAGCTCAGAGGGAGAAAAAAAAGGAAAGAAAACAAAACCAATATTCAGAGTAGGAATAGGGAAGAAGCACAGCCATGCACGAAGCTCTTGTGGACTCACCAGTGAAATGCTCCATACAGCTCTGAGTACACAGGGAGCTCAAGCTGGGACAGGAGAAGGGAGGCACTTCAGGCAACCTAATTGACATGATGAAACCTCTCTAGATAGATGGATAGAACCTGCAGATGAAATCACAATACTTGCTGAGATTTTCTCTTTTCATTCAGAAACATTTACAGTATTGCAATACAAATATAAAATGTTGACAGCTTGAAATAACAAACCCTTGGACAGTTAATTTGTTAATAATAAAATATTATCTGCATGATACTTCTTATATTTTAACTAAAATATCATATGTAAATTCCTGTGCCATTACGGGGACTTAATTACACAGAAAACATTACTGTAGTGAATGCTGTAGCAGAACACTCTCTTCAACCCCTTTTGCAGTTGCACATCAAGATATTTAGAATATTGAATAGATTGAAATCTTTACCATGATGATAGATCCTTGACCATTAAATATGTTTTAAAGGCTCTTGTCAACATGTACATTAAGCAAAAATAATACTATTGAGCAGCACAGCCTTTTCTTGAGATGATTTCAAGGAACAAGCAGGCCCTTAAAATTAATTAAACCAAGATTATATATTGAATTAAAGAAACTACACTTTGCACATTAAAAAAAAGTAAGTGAAAATACAAGTTCTTTTGAAAACATAGGAAGCTGTAACTTTCAGAGTTCAAGTCACAGCTGACCCTACAGTTTTCAGAAATATTGGAGAACCACTTCTGAGGCATGAGACAGCTTTACAGCGAAAAGGAAGGAAGGAATGTTATTCTACAGTGCAATAAAATATTTTCTTACAAATTCCAGACTGATCCCCTTTCATTGACAGAAAAATGTCATATTCCAAAATGTAGAAAATATTTACTCTTTGGAGTTGAAAACTGAAAATTAGCAGGATTATGGGAACAGGCATTTCTTTATGTTGACGAAAACAGCAACAAGAATATCCAATGGATCACCAAACACTAAATTACATTTTTTATAGAACACAATGCCATGTATTTTAGAAGAGAATGAAAAAAAATAATTAGCGAATAAAACCGAAAAAGAGTCAAGACATTTCAACAGAAGTAATCTGCCAAGAACTCAATGATACCAAATAGAAAACCAGTTGAAAAGACAAAATATAAATAAACCAAGTTTCAACATGTAAGACTAAGGGACATTTCAGGTGTTTTCTAATCATAACAGGGAGCTAATGTCACTGTTGCTTTACTTTGCTTTGCTTCTATAAATGTACTCTCTTTCATCTAAAATTTAGTTAGAAGTCATTATATTTTGCAGAACTTTTACTGGGGGATACAGCCTCAATATTCCAGTGGTTCCTGAGGTCTATTATACCCATTTTCTCTCATTCCAGCAGTATTCTTTAGCACAAAACAAGACTTTCAAACATGTTCCTCCTCTATCTACCATTATTTTTTTTCAGAACATGCATATCCTCTCCAGATATTTATGTTGGTACATTCTTTAAGGCATGAAAGTAATTATGGCTGACCTCTATTAGATTCAATTATTAGCTGGAAAATCATGCCCAGAATTAGTTGTGATTCAGTAAAGAAATATATCTGTACCTCTTAATTTGGTTGCTCAGAAATTATCAGTTCTTTCTTCCCAATGACAACTATGTTCAATCAGTCAGGATTTGTGAATAGAGATAAAGGGAATATGACCACATCAAGCAGAAAAACTCAAATATGATTAGCTAATAGAATCATCCCCCAATAATCCTGACCTTCACTCTCCTGTTGTGCATGACTGGGAAAGTAGACACACAGGGCTCCTTCTCACTACCAAGTTCTTACCCATTTCAAAATTTATTGCCCATATTCTGACAGCCCAGCCGCAGAGAACCTTCTATAATTGGCTCTTCCTTGAAGGCTGTAAAATTTCAAGCATTTTGCTACCATGCTGAAGGTCAAAAAAAAGTTCTGTACAAGAACTTTTAACCCAGATGGCCATTAAGGGTGGCTCAGATATGGAGATTATTGTGTCATCCACAACCTGCCATTTATGATCTGCCATATGTTATGATCTTTCTGTTGGCTACTCCTCTGGCTGTTTGTTCTGTCTCAAACATTATATCAGATTATTTTTTTGTGTTTCTCTTTCCCCTTCTAAGCATAAAAAAGTCAGTGACATCTAGTAATTCATGCTGCATCTCACTGGGATTTTTCTTTTGATCTTATGTTGGTCACTTAATTTTGCTCACATCTTAATCCATTTTAAGAATCTAGAGGCTTTTATTTTATGGCAGGAATAGACCCCAAACCCAACACCAGAACCCAAAGTCCTCCCCTGTAGCACAAACCAAACAAAAATCAACACCTATTTTAGAACTGATGGGGGTTTTTTACTGAGTTTATTTCTTGTTAATTTGAGAGTTCAGTCCTTGGAAGTTGTTGCTTTTTATTGAGGTCCATTTTTCCCTAGGGATGGGAAGCCTTTCCATATCTTTCCATTGAAGCCTATTTTTTCTATTAAAAAATGAGAAAACTTCTCTTTCCAAAGGTGGAAATTTTCTATTACACAAGGAAAGACATGCATCCAGACATTTAGCTTCCTCTATTTGGAGGAGATTTGCAAAATGTGTCCCTCCAAAATCTTGGGCAGCCCTGAGACTGGTATACAGGCAAACAAGTGGCAGATCATACTTACCTACTGAGAACCACTGCATCAATAGAATTAATACATTCATCGTTTATTTTCATTACTATCACATCTGTTGGGATAGTACTTTGAGAAGTTTAGCTTCTCAGACTCACAGCTCCCTCAGCAGCTCCTAATTCATGCTTTCTAGACCCTTTACCAGCTTTGTTGCCCTTCTCTGGACTCGCTCCAGCGTCTCAGTGCTCTTTTGGAAGTGAAGGGTCCTGAATTTATCACAGTACTTGAGGTGTGGCATCACTGGTGCAGAGTACTGGGGCACCATCACGGCCCTGCACCTGCTGGCCACACTATTCCAGATATAGGCCAGGATGCCTTTGGCCTCKCTGGCCAGCTGGGCACACTGCTGGATCACGTTCAGCAGGCTGTCAACCAGAACCTTCAGGTCTCTTTTCACTGGGCAGTTTTCCAATCATTCCTGTCCCAGCCTGTAGTGCTGCAGGGGGTGTTTRTGACCCAAGTGCAGGACAGAAACCTTCACCTTATTGCAGTTGTCCTCAACCCATCAATCCAGTCTGTCAAGATCTCAAGTATAACTTGCTAAAGGCTAATATTCCCTACCCCCAAAAATGCTAAGTATATGAAAAAGACCAAAAACATATGCTAGAGTGTCTGCTTTAGGTGGGGAATTATCATTATAATTATAGATTGTCATATAGAGAGAAATTCAGGAATAGAGATTTATTCAGGAAGATCTTTCTTCCTTTTTACTTTTTCCTCCCCCAAAAGATAAGCTTTTCCCCACAAACGAAAAATAACAGAAACCAAAACTAAGAAAACAAAACTCACCCAGAAGCTATAACTATATTGCCCATTAATTTAATTCAAACTTCAAAATTTTGTAGCCTACAATAAAGTGGTACAGTTTAAACAAAATTAGATTGGTGTCTAAACACTGAATCATTTATGAGCACATTACATAAATATATTTACATTCTGTGCCACATTTTTTGCATTTGGCCTAAAATGCATCTCTGGAGTTTGAAACTTTATATTATCTTTTTTTGAAATCAAGGCCTTCAGATAATTACAWTTACTTTTATATAAAGCAAAAACTCTACAATCTTTCTAACTTATTTCTAGAGGTAATTGCAATTTTTGTGGTTGTAGTTTATTGCTTTGCTTTGAAATAAATAGTAAAAAAAATGGCAAAAAATAACATTTAGCATTTAATCTTTATGCCTATATTTTCTTCATGCAAATGTTTGATTAAGTACCTTCAGATAGATTTCATTCTGTAAATGAAAATAGATATTTTGGTTTCAGAATTGCCTAAATACATGGAGAGGAATAATAATTAAATATGAGTTGAATAATAATTAAATATGAGTCTCTATCCACTTGTCACTTGTGGCTGAGCTCACATAGATTCAGGTTTTTAGAAAATTATGCCTGGTTTGCACAATACTGCAGATCTTCAAAGTTTACATTTTATATTTATTTATTAATAAAGAAATATCTAAATCACAAGGAAGYAAATGTAGTTGTATGCAGAACACTGTCTTGAGTTTTCAGACAAGTCAACAGATCAACACACAAATATTAGTGCACTAGGATTTCTTTTGTAACTTGCCATAAATATCAGTTATTAAGTTTTAAATGCTACATTAGAAAAAAGTAGATGGGAACATCTCATTGCAGTCCATGATAACAACTGGATGTATGCTGACAAAATATTTSACAGTCGATACGTGACATCATCAGGAACAATTTCATGGCCATTTTAAYGAAAAGAAGGAAGTGGATATGAAAGCTACATAGACAAAACACAGTCAAAGTTCAGGTACACACAGGGAAAGGTCATAAACAATAATTGTCCTAAGAGCCCGCGGTGGACCTCTGAGCTGGTGAGACCTCTCAGAAGCTCTTGTGTCCASATCATTTATAGAGGGTTTCCTGCAAGGAACAAGTTTTGAAAGCACAGATTTATTAGACTATAAATCAAGATAGCAAATTTTAACAGAAAAAAAATCAAAGTGACTTGGGCAATCACAATGTGGATAAAAGGGTTTATACCCAACTCACCCATTGCCTCATATGTCTTTGCAAGTGTATCTTGCTTCCAGGCTTGGTTTGAGTCACTCAGTAACCTTCTGTGCTGCAGCAAACTCTGCACAGCTTAGAAAGTGAGTTTTTAGAAGCCCTTCCTTTTTCAGCAAAATTGACATCTCCCTTCTCCTCTCAGCAGTCTAGCAATCATGCTGTTCAAACTGCCTTTCCTCTAGCTCTTCCCAACATTCCTTGCAGTTTCTTTTCTCTTCTGTATTTGACCAAGATCAGCAATCTGTATTTGATCAAGTCACAGATGGTAAGGATCAATCTTACTTTCAAGTGGCTCTGCCTGACACAGTATTTAAGGCATGAACATAATCTAAATATGTATAAGGAGGAAAAAGACATATATTAYCTCTCCTGATGGCCTACTAAGTTGAAATATTTATATTAAAATGGCATCAGAAATAGRAAACAAGATAACAAATAATGATCAGATACTGTCATTCACCAATATCCATATTTTCCACGAACATCAGAGGAATTTCATTAACACTGGAGGATGGCATGCTTTTCCATGTGCAATACCACCCACGACTGATCTGACAATCTCTTGAAATCAGTCTGAACTCCTCCATACAACATTTCAAACAGTCTTGTCAGGTCAGAAGTCATGGGTGATACACTTAAAATCCCTTTCCATYCCCCAAAAGATCTTCATGAACCCTTACACACCCCACTGACATCGAAGATAATTTTGGAATTTCCCTCAGGTCTCTCATGTGGCCTCCTTGCCTCGAAGGCAAGGTTTTGTGTGATGTGAATGAACCTACACTCAGTGCCTTGGGAGTGCCATGCAAAGCCAGACAGGCAATTTTCTGCCAAAATCTGTCTGATTCGTTCTGTCACATTCCTAGTAGCCTAAACAAATTTACATCATAYCAAAGACAATAAAGAACAGCTGAAAATTAATATTTTAATGTATAATAGAATGAAACTCCTGTAAAAAACAGTCACTATTATAGTTGTAAAATGTGCAGATTCTGAAATCCTGGACCTAGAGAATATGARGGTTCAGGACAGCCAAATGAGTCACTGCTTTTGCAGATGATGTCTCCTATATCTTTCCTGATAACATTCCCAAGCACATGAACTCCAGATCTGATAGGGACTTAGGAGGAAATGAGGGATGGGTCACATTACAAAGTYTGCTACACAACAACTGCAGTGAAAAACGGGCTCCTTGACTTCCTCACTAATGGGCACTTACAACACTTTGGAAAGACATAAGAGTTAACATTTCCCCACATACAGACAATTGTTTTCTAATGTATTTCCTCTGTCTGCTTGGTCAGCTCTGAGCAGAGGCAGCTGCATGGGGACACCCGACACCTTCTGCAGAGCTGGAGGTAGAGAGGAACSTGGCACAAACACATTAGTTATGGCAAGTGCCTTCCAATCCTCATTTTGACCTAGGTTTGGCAGAGGACAGTGCCTTAACTTTAATCCAGTAAGGTGTCCTATCACATTTAAAATAGGGCAAATTTCACAGCTAAAATAGTGAGATCTTGGATGGTTCACTGTAGGGGCAACAGTGCACAACATTCCCTGCTGTGTTTTGGTTACTGTCAAAGCTACTCACTAACAATCCCAGTAGACTTTGCATCCCAAGAATGACTTTACCTACTTACCACAGACACATTTGGCTTCCTGCAGYTCTTAACCTTTCTAAAACTAAATCACTAGACGATTAATTGATTTATCATTGTTGTCTAGGATGAAACGAAGTTGCTGGAAAGTGAAGATGCCAATAACATTATCTTGGGTCAGACAGTGGCTTGGCATGGGATGTGAGTGGGCACATAMATTAATTTATGTGCTTTCAGGTAAAACATTAAAGTATCTCATAGTGAAACTGTGAAACTAACTAGCAAATTTCTGCAAGGATAGGATGTCACTGGACATTGTGAAGTTTTGATTTAAATTCATYTCTACTTGTTCTTGCTTTATCTTCCTCCTAAGCTGGTTCTGATATTTCTTTTGGGAGAAGAATGCCTCAGAGAAAATGAAAAATGTTTGTTTTTCACCATTCTGCCTAAAAAGTGTCTTCATTTTTTGGTCAACCCTCTCTCCTTTAGCAAACTCTTCCAGACCTCTGGCTACAGCACAACCTGTCTGGTGCCCTGCTGGACCCAAGTGCCCTGCCATATCGCCGGCAGCTCCCTCTTTCAGCCATGAAACCTCAGCCTCTTCATTAGCTCCACAGATGCCCCCTCCTCCTTCAGTCTTTTCTCCACTTCCCTCTTCATCTTAAATGCTGTAGTTTATCCCTAAGCCCTTGTATTGGGTACAGGTGCCCAGGCCTGGCTGGGGAGGGCTGCCAAGGGTGGCTTCCCACGAGGAACACAATCTGTTCCAGCCCACCCACTTCCAGGACACAGCTGAACACCTCAGCCATAGRTGTGGTGCCTCTGAGAACGTGTGTTTAAGAAAGGGTAAATAATGCTGCAAGAAGTTGAGAGAGACAAGTGAGAAAAATGTGTGAGAAACAGTCCTGCAAATACCAAGGTGAGAGAAGAAGGAGAGAGAGAGGGTGCTCCAGGCACTGGAGCAGAGATTTCTCTGCAATCCCCACAGAGGACTATGATGAAGCAGATATTCTCACTGGGGAGGGTACCACACTGAAGCAGATGCACATACCCTGAAGGAAAATGCAGCCAGTGGAAAGACCCCTGTTGAAGCAGGGGAACAGCATGAGGAGGAAGGAGCAGGAGAGAGGAGCTGTTATGGATTAACTATAACCCCATTTCCCATCACCCTGCACCACTGTGGGGGAGGAAGTTTGGAGTAAGGAGTGAAGGAGTGAAATTGATGCTGGCAGGGAGGAGGGATGAAAGGAAGGTGTTTTGGTTTTTGTCTTCATTTCTCATTATCCTATTCTATTCTTAATTGGAAAAAAATTAATCTTTCCCAAGGTGAGTCAGTTTTACCAGWAACATTAATCAATAAGCAGTTTACCTGTTATTTATGTCAGCCCTTGAGCTTTTCCATCCTATTTTCTACTTGAATTGTTGAGTAGGTGGAGAGGGAGAGAGAAGCTAGGTGTGCACCYGGCAGCCAGCCATGGCCAACCCACCACATCCTGCCCCCCCCCACCCAAAAATAAAAGGAAAAAGAAACAAAATAGGACCACCTCTCTGTTTTTCACTCTGCTCAAGCACTGCATATTTGGTCAGCCCAGAGCACATCTTGTGTAAACAAAACAAAAATCCAAATTGCTGGAACACAGGCTGGTTTAATACTGTACAACTCTGATTGCTAGCATGTTACAATGCTCRTAATTCATAATTGTTCCTTAATATGATTACCCACAATCCTGTCTGACTTTCTCTCCATTTCTTACTAGTGGATTCCTTGGGRGGTCAGAGAAGCACTAAAGCTGTTTGTAACAGGAGCATTTGCAGAAGGGATAAAAAAGTAACAGTGGCAGAGAGGAAAGGKTTAGGGAAGATCCTTATCAAGTTCATTGCTCTTTAACACAGAGACCTCGTGTGCCACCACACTCTTAAATTTCATCCATGCAGAGGTCAGCACATAGAATGATGAACAAATTTCTCTATATCACAGTTAAAATTGYACTGTGTGTTTGCTGCCACTCCGCAAGTCAACCACTCCTAACACATCCTTGAGTCCTCACACCTTACTCACCTGTTTSCCTGCAGATTTCCTGGCTGTAGAGCAAAATATGTTTTAAAATAGCTCTTTTAGGCAGTCATTCAAATCATGCATCTCATCTTGTCTCTGTAATTGCACCCAGAGGCATTTGCCACAGCGCCCCTGATCCCAGAGCTGTGTGCTGCATGCTTTGGCTCACATGGCTTAATGCTAATGACAGGGATCACACAGAGGCTTTTGATGGTCAGTATAATGCCCAACACAACTTTCTGAACACATCCACTCAGTAAATAATGTAGCATTTCCCTGAYATTTATTCCAGAGATTACGTGACAGGTTTATTTTCCCGTTTATGGAAGTAATTGGCACCCTCTGGTGGTGTGTGGCTCCTACTGCTGACAGCTTTCCCCAGATGCCAAAAGCAGCACCAAAAGTGTGGTACCGATTTCTGCAGAGATGACAAAATCACCTACAAGGACTGGAAAAAACACCGCTCAGTTCTGAAAGCAGACTCAACCACATTCACCTGCTCAGATTTCAACCCACCATGCTGTAAAAAGAAAAAAACAATTAAGAAGCTATTCCTTTTTTTCAGTCCCTACACATTTGAAAAACCAGACAACTCGAAACCAGCCTACACTTTAATATTTTATTTGGTTTAAGATGATGAAAATTTACAACAMCACCACAGACAATTAAAATGGAGTCAAACAGGAAGATACCAGGACCATGAAACTTGCAGTTACTTTCCTAGGTGTGTGTGTGTGTCTCTTCCTACAGGAAACGTTATAGTGGAATTAAATTCAACTTTTTTGTTTAGTTTTGTTTGTTGGGGTTTTTTTTTGTTGTGGTTGTTAGTTTGGGGTTTTTTTTTCTCGTTTTACAATAGCAAAGTAAAATTTCACTGTCAGAGCTAATCTAAATCAAATTTTAGATTGGTTTGAATGACAGGTAGGAAGAAGGAAGTGCCTGGTGCCTACCTGGTCATGCAGAAGATTATGTAAGCTCCCTCAAAGCACTTGTTCATAGAAAGGGCAACACACAGAACTGTAYGCATCACATGTCATGTTATGAAGGGCAATAAGGCAAATATTATCAGACCTGGGGCTGTGTGTGCCCTCATTCTTTTTTCTTTTTGACAATGGAGAGTTACTGCTGACAATATTGAGAATGTCACGGCCATCACTCTGACAGCACATGAACCAGTGGGGAAGAGAAGAATGATTTCACAAAATCTTATCTTTTGCAGACACATWCACATTTGTAAAGTACAGGTGGGAGCTGCAGTTTATTCAAAGCTGCCCCTACAGCCATTTTGGCTGCCAACAAATAATTAAAGATGCTCAATGGAAAGAATAACCTTAATAATCTTTTCCTAATGTAAAAACACAAGTATTTTCCATAATGTCAACAGAGTCTKGGAGCTGTTTTCATAGAAATTCTTCAGATCCTGTCTCTTCTCTTAAGAAAGGGAGRATTGAAGAGATCCAGTGGCAAGAGAATCCACCATGTTTTGGACCCAGTTTGCTTACATCAGAAGTAGGCTGGTGGAGAAAGGCAACACTCTTGAGTTTTTCTATCATCATCCCTGATGATCACCATTATGAAGAGGAGATAATTGCCTCTCTCTACTTCATATATAGTGAGACTAAAATTAGGATCTGCAAGACAGCTTGTTTTATTGAGTTTGCACATCCAAACTTTGGTAGTGGCAAGGTTACACAGGTGGCTTCTGTGAGGAGCTGCTAGAAGCTTCCTTCATGTCCAGCAGAGACAAACCCTGGCTGCTCCAAAGGAGGACCTGCAGCTGGTCAAGGCTGAGCCAATTAGAAATGGTGGTGAGGTCTCTGTTGATGACATATTTAAGAAAGAAAATAAAGTTATTGCACAGTTGTAATTGCATCCAGAAAAGAGCGGAGTGAGAACATGTGAGAGAAACAACTCTGTAGGCACCAAGGTCACTGGAGAAGGAGGAGGAGGAGGAGGAGTTCCTGGCACTGGAGCTAGAATTCCTCTCCAGCCTGTGGTGAAGGCCATGATGAAGTAGCTGTGTYCCTGCTACCCATGGAAGTCCATGGGGAAGCAGAGATCCGCCTGCAGCCCAYGGAGAAGTCCCACACCAGAGCAGGTGGATGCCCGTGAGGAGGCTGCAAACCATGGGAGGTCCACAGAGAAAGGACCTACCACTGGAGAAGCCAGTCCTTGAAGGACTGCATCCCATGGAAGAGTGACCCATGCTGCAGCAGTTTGAGAGAAAGATTGTGGGATGGACTCACTTTGCAGCAGTTTGTGTCGATCTGTTGCTCATGAGATGGACTCAGATTGGGAAAGTCCATGGAGAATTCTCTCATGGGAGGAACTTCCTGGTGAAGGAGGGGAATGACCCTTTCCTTGAGCAGCAGGAAAAAAAACCATGTGACCGCTGACCATAACCCCCATTCTCATCTCTCTGCAGCACTGGGAGATGAGGYAGAGTTTGGGAAGGAGAGAGGGATGGAGAAAAGATGTTTTTAACTTTTTTTTTAATATTTTACTTTTCATTATCCTGTTCTGGTTTTATTAGCAATAAATTCAACTAATATCCCTAATTTGAGCCTGTTTTGCCYATGACAGTATTTGATGAGTAATCTCTCTCATGGTTCTTAGGTCACGAACCCTTCATTATGTGTTCTCTCTCCTGTCCAGTTGCAGAGGGGAGTGASAGAATGGCTTTGGTGGGTGCCTGGCATACRGCCAGGGTTAACCCACKACACTTGTGCAAGGCCACAKAGGCTATCGACATCGAGCTTCTACTGCCAATTTATTGTCCTCCTAACACAACCATCTTCCACTAAGCTTCAGAATCTATTTTGCTAATTAATATTYTCCAATTAATTTTAATAAATTTCAWATCACAGGAAAAAWTATAGGTCAGAAAATGTCTTTGAAAGACGCATGGAAAAGATTCTTATTCCAAGAAAAGCTAATTTCAAAGGTATTTGAGGCCTCTTGTTGATCAAGATTCTTCCTATTCAGCAATATATTACAACATRTCTGTTAAAGAAATTTAAGAATTCATAGAGAAAATATTTTCCTTCCTCATCATTAAAACTTTTGGACAGTATTTTGTGAGACTTATGTCAGAAAATAAGCTGTAATTATGGAATTAATCAGAATGGATTTGGTTAGAAAAGACCTTMAAGGCCATCTAGTTCTGATCACCCTATTGTGGGCAGGGATGCCATTCACTGCWTCCATTCATACAACCCGGCCTTGAATACTTCCAGGGATGTGACATCCAYAACTTCTCTAGGCAAACTGTTCCAGYRCTTCACCACCCTCTGATTAAAGAATTTATTCCTAATATGTAATGTAAATCTACAGTTTGTTTGAAACCACTGCCCCTTTGTTACTCTTCAATCTCTTAAACCCAGGGCTAAGCCTGGGCAGACAAAAAGGAGGAATACAGATCARATATCCTCAAAAGGTAAAAGTTTTATTGGCAAATTATGAAAAATCAAAACTTTGGCAAATTATTTAGTACAACACAGCACAGACTTAGCCAATTAACAAAGAAACCTTTAAACCCATTTGATGTTATGATGTTACATAAAAAGAGAGAAGAGAAAAACAGAAAGACAGGGAAGACAYAGAAAAACATACAGACATAKCTACCAACTCCYGGGTTCCAGCRATGTAACAGGTAGAAAACTCCAAGATGAAGGCTRAGGGAAAGAACAACATGCTTGCCTCATGGTTAAAATCTTGACCCATCCTGGGCCTTCCAGTCACTCAGCCACTAGGGGCTGGGTCAGGCAACACTGTGGGGCTGCCTCCACTGTGCTGTGACTGACAAACACTGAGGGGYTGGGGGACATAGGGGGCAGGGCACTACCTCACCAGAGCAAGGCCTGACCCATGCCCTACCACACATTCTGAGGTGTCTCTAAACAGATCCCCTTTTCCAGCCTCTGTCACTATCTGCCTGTATAAAAAGTCACTCTCCCTCCTTTGTGTCAGCTGTCTTAGGGTACTGGAAGACAGCAATGTGGCCTTCCCAAAGCCTTTTCTTYTCCAGGCTTAACCACCCTTGCTGTCTCTGCTTGTCTTCATAGCAGAGGTGCCCCATACCTCTGATCTTTTTCATGGCCTCCTCTTGGACCCTCTCTAACAGGTCCATATCTTTCATGTCTTGGCAATCCCARCATTGGACAGAGTGCTTCAGGCTGAGTCTCACAACAGTTAAATAAAGGAGCAGAATAATCTGTCTTGACCTGCTGGCCACATCTTTTCTTTGCAGCCTCAGATATATTTTGCCTGCTGGACTATGGGCACACAGTTGGCTCATGTCCAGTTACTTATCCGCAAGAATTCCCAAATCCTTCTCTGCAGAAATTCTTTCAATAAGGTTGCCATGACCTAAGCACAGCACCTTGAACTTGTTGAATTTCATGGAAGGCTCATGGGCCCACTCCTTAAGCTCTTCCAGGTGCCCAGATGGCATCCCATCCTTCTGKTGTGTCAAATGTTGTTGCCTGCACTGCTCACTCAGCTTCGTGTAATTTGCAAACTTTATGGGTGTGCACTTGATCCCACAGTCAATGTCATCAGGTGCCATAGCTTGTGGCTCTTTAACATCATCAAGTGATCCTGAACCTGCTACTTGTTTATAGTGGTAGGGACTTCACTCCCCCCACACCCATGCAGAGAATCAGGGACTTGAGAGAAGTAGGAAGCCTGATGCCAGTGAAGACTGAGGAAAAAACTCACTGAGTGCTTCAGCTTTCCTATTAGTTGCCACAAGTTTACCCTTCTTGTTTCTCAGGGGCTTACACTGGCCTTTATATTTTGACCTGTGTACTTTTAGAATCCCTTTTTTAAATTCTTCATGTCATTTGCCCACTCCTGCTCTAGCTTTGCCTCGGCTTTCCTAACCGCATCCCTACATATTCAAAACATATCCCTGTACTCTACCMAGGCCACCTCCTTCTGCTTTCACTGTCCATGCATTTCTTACTGCTCAGTTTGAGGAGCAGATCCTTGCCCAGCCATAACAGTYTCAGGCCTGCCTTGCTCCTTGATTTCCTACACATCAGGCCACAGAGCCCTTGTGCTCTAAGATAAGTGGCCTTAAAGAGCAGCCAGSCTTTTTTCCTTAAGGACAGTTTCACAGAGGATCTCCTTCACCCACTCCTTAAACAGCTGAAAGATTGCTCTTGCAAAGTTCAGGGTTTTGACTTCACTCCTCATTATTTATCACTTTTGAGGGCTAGGGTTATTTCTCAGTTTTGTCTTCATTCTCTCTTCCAGTAGTGACACCCAATAAGGGAACACCGACAAGGTTGCTTAGAACACATTTTGGCAAAGCCAGCACTACTGGAGCTGTATAGCCAGCAGTACTGTATGGATCAGGTATACCTGAAAAATGCTTTATTCCTAATCGTGGAAAAGATCTTCTTCACCTGATGATAGAATTTCCTCATTTACCCTAAGCCCTCTCTGACACCAGATAAGCTCTCCAAATTTTATTTACAAAAATTATGTCAGCCTTCATGGTGGTTAAAAGTATAGAATTTAAGGCCAAGATKTTAATTTTGTTGGCATCCTCCTCAGTAAAAAGGGGAACTGGAAAACAGCCTATTTATTTAGCAAGGTAATAATTCAGCTACTGATTGATCAGTTCAAGGATTATCATATTTCTAAAAATTCCCCAATTCTAATTAAAACTAAAAAATTCTAATTAAGTCTAAAAATTTAGTTGCTCTTCATTTAAGTATTTACAATATAATTTAATCTTTGGCAGCATTAAATACTATGCAATATTAATTTTGTATTTACATCAATATATATTATTCTGGGARGTTTTCACATGTTCAGCACTTCAGTTTACCACAACAGCAGTGGTTTGAAACTACCTCAGAACATGAATTTTAAAATCTTTTCATATAGCATGTGGTCTTTAGAGTCAATTAAGTTGAGAGGGAGAAATCTGGAACTGCCAGCGTCAGCTAAGACTTTTCAAGGTTGGCAATATTCTTTACTAATGTCWATTAGTTGTCCTCAGGTCTTTCCTCCCTCATTCTCTCCTGTTGTCAATTAAACRCAAGAGTTCTATTATCATTATATTGCAAGGGTTCCACATTGCTAAAGTTTCRTACCTCCTTGATGTTTCTTGTAGGCATCTCCTCTAGGCATTGACTCTTCCTTGTACTCACAGCAGCYAACAGACTACAGTATCCCCTCAACCAACCAATCCACTCTTTTATAACACTCTTCTGATTGGCTACAGGTGTGSCCTGTTAAAATCAGGCCTGTTCCCAATCTCTAATAATTAACCCAGCTGCAACTCTTTAGGGKGTAAGATTACTTTCTATACTACCTTTATTTACTTATASTCTATCYCCCTACAYTCTCCCATGAATATACRTGTCTATTTTGCTTCATCAGGTAAGGAAAATACAGCGTGATGTTTGTAAGTTTTGATTTTACTTTCTATTCTGCATTTTCTTCAGGGTTGTGCATACTATTTATACTGAATGCAGTTCTCYGCTGTAGTTACAACAGTCATTTAGAAATTATTCTTTTTCATCATGTCAGCAATTATCTACKGAATTTGATTTTGAGTATAGAGATGACAAAGATCAAAAATAAAACAATCCACACATACAAAAGAAAACATGAAATCTTTTTTGGGTGAAACCTGTAGTTCTTTCTTGCACACCTGTAATTAAAGTAACTTTTCATACAGCTGACAGATTTGGAAAAAAAAAATAAAGCTTATACAAATATTTGAGCATAACACATTGTATGACTCTTGCTCAGTCTCTCTCCTCTGTGGGTCTTTGGACATGAGAATCATTTGTTATGTTTATGTTCTTGTAGGAATGTTCTTCTAAGGAATAGAGATTTAAAAGTCATTTTCTGGAAGATCTACCAGGTCAATCCAACTATTTTACCTTCTCCTCAAAGCCTATCTAACCTATTRTAAAGTTCCATGGCAAGAATATAATGAGCCCAGCCTAGTTCAATCTCTTTACACCTTATGAGTAAGAGGTTTTGGGTTTTGATCTCTTTGTTCCAGACATCTGATAATTTATAGCTATTTTGTAGGATGGACACTAAAATATATCTAAGGCAAGAATCTGCAGGGGCAGCMAGCTTTGTGTTGGTTTAGCAGGGGCTGCATGGCTGTGATTAAAGTTAGGGATGAGGTTAGGATAGAATCAATAGACACCTCTGGGTTTAGGTGTGTTTAATTCATACAGTGTAGTAGTCMCACATGATGTCGGTAGAGCATGAGACTCTTAATCTCAGGGTYGTGGGTTCAAGCCCCACATTGGGCACCAAAATATTGAAGTTATGTTCCAATATTGCTGGATGAAACGTGTCTGGGCTCGTCTGGCCTTGCTGCTGGACTGAAGGCAGCAGCTGTGGTGGTCTCACCCCAGAGAYACCCCTGGCTAGCTGGGTATTGCAGCTGGCGCTTGGGACRAGTCCAGGCAAGCAGGAACTCAGTTTTACCTCTGGTGGAAAGGCTTTAGGCGATGRTGAAGGAAAAAGGAGACGGGTCCTGCTGGAGGGTTTGATCCAGAGCTTTATTCCAGGCRCACAGACCTCTGAATGTTGAAACAGCTCCAACAGAACAAAGAACTGTGTGGTTCTCATGTCYTTTAAGCCCGGRGAGAGGGAGAGGGAAGGGGTAGGTATGCCACCAACCAGGTGGGAGGAGGGAAGTCTCAGGGGACAAGTGACACCTGGATAGCCCAATGTTGCCAGGGCTGAGAAGCAWCTTTTGAACTTTTGCCAATCAGACGAAGCCCTTGCTGGAATGTTAAGATTGACGGACAGCACTTAGCAAGGGGGAGGGGAAGGGAGAGGTTGTTGTTGGCAAGCCTGAGGGAGGAACTGGGATAGCTGAAACAGGGTATTGYATCACACTGCAACAATACAGGTTATGGTGCCTGAAACCAAACTAGTTTAAGCATCTGTCCATGCAAGATTTCCTGTTCAAGTTTTTATTTGAAGCACTCAATGCCTCTTGACTCATATGTTTCCATGTAATAAACACCATAGACTTGATGCCATTTTATAAATTGGATAGGAGATTTTTCTTGGCGAMCTGGAGACTTGAAGTTCATTGCAAGGTGGAGGCATTGTAAGGCTGCTGAGGAAGCAGCAACAGCTAACCATGTGTTTTTCTTCTCTTGTGCAACCCAATAACTTAAATACATTGGAGACTGCCCATGCACTCCTTTCTTTTATAAYGCAAAAGTCCATCATGTTTTATACAAGTCTATAACTCTATGGGATTTTTATAAAGATTGTAGACTGWTAGTCTCTGCCTATTTCCATTCTCTTTACTGTACCCAGAAATCACATCATTTCAACATTTCACCTCAATTGTATCACTGTGATTTTGGTGCACTTGATGCCAGCCAAGAAGCAATTCCTTAGCAAAGCAGGTATTCCAACTGTGTCAAGTTTCAGGTACTGTCTATATCTGCTTTGTGTGTGAAATTGATGTGCTTTTTGAATTTGATCTTTGTCTTCTAATGGACACAATAAACATGATTTTCAGTTGTCAATTGATTTACATTTGCATGACAGTTTTACAAAAGAGATAGAGGAAAGGGGTCATTCCTTTTAAACCTTCTACTTGTCTTTTCAAGAAAACTGTCAGAGCATGTTTCTTCACATCTTTTGTCTGCCTTGGCTTGTATCAATCCTCTTCACTGAAGTTGWAGTTCTGGTAAAGCACTATATTTTGGTTCTGTTATCTTTTTTAATAAATCAAAAACATATTTCTCTCACCACTAACCAATCATTATTGCTGTGATGTTTGAACAGAAGAAAAGAAAAGGATCTTAAAATTAGAATTGATTGCTTGGAGGTGAGAGCTTGGAMCGAAATGAACAATTAGGTAACAGCTATCACCAGCTATTTTCCAGTACATAAATTCCTGTCCCTTCTGCATTCAGTTATATTACATCCAGACCAGAATATCAAAAGGAAAATCTGGTTTGACACATGGCGCACATTACCTCAAATTTCTCAGAAAGGAGTGTTTTGTCCATRATTGTATTTAAACAAGTTCCTTTTCTTTGCCATTAGGTGTCTCTCTAATCCTTTGTAAAGCACCATATATCGCAGGACATTTTCAGTGTTTCCTGACTTTAGGTACAAGTCCGTATTCTTTCTAACCCTCTCTCTTCTGCTTTTATTTGAGGTYTTTAAAGAAAACAACTAGGAAAAATTCTGCAGTGTTGAATCCCAACATAGAGAWGTAAGGAATTTACTAATGCTGCTTTTTTAGACTACAAATAAAATTCAAAGCATCAATAAAAAGCCTTCCTTTGCTATACTTCTTGCTCAAGTTGAGGAAAACTGAGAGGTAAGGTCTTACAAAGATAAGGCATCCATTTTCTGTTGAATCTCTATGTCCTCACAACCTCTGTACCATCATGTAATTATTGACTGATTTTCTAATAAAAATATACCAAATTTTATTTTATCCATATTACAGCTATCCATAATATTAATGTTTTCTTTAATGTAAGCCATCCAGCTAAATTTATGCAAGATACATCTGTATCACCATGCTATTCCAGCAAAGGAGTTAGGAAAACAGAAAGAGCTGTAAGAGTGCATCTTWCAGCAACTTTGCAACTTATTACTTTGCAATGAGAGATTAATCAAAGCTGCCCAATCAAAACAGAAATCTTAGAAAATAATCCTGACATAGGTAGAAATCAGAAACAGAAGTTTTTTCATAATAATCTGTATTATCTTGGCACAAGGACACCACATCTGACAGATTAGTCAAAGACACATGATCTGCCTAAKTATTAGATACCTCTGAAGCAAAGGCCAGCAGCCCACAGGGCTTTCTGAGGAGTGACAGACAGTGTGACAGCAATTCCAGCTGTGGGCTGGTGTGGACACGATTGATTAAGCTGTCAAAAATACTTCTAGAGTTTAGGTGGCTGGTCTAAGACGAAATCTAGTTATATTCTGGTTTGCATATTTTTTTTTTGGTGTGCCTTTTTTTGGTAAAGCTAATATAGGTCTGAGTACTGGGCTAGAATCTGTGACAGGCTGTATAATATGAACAAAATTGGTACATATATCCTCATTGCATATCCTTTTTTCTTTAAGGACTCTGTTACCATTAAAATCAGGTTTATTCTTACAAACCACCCAAACTTGTAAGCAGTTGCCAGATCCAATATATAAGTTATAAAAAAGAATTTATTTCATCCAAGACTCATCAAGAAGTGATACATTTGAATTCCAAAAAGCGCATTTTATGAAAGCCACTTTTCAGAGCAAAACCACATTTCAGTGTCAACTGAGTAGATGCTTTATGTTGTAGAAAAAACAGTTTAGTGCACCATCTGTTGCTTTTAATAGCAAATGAACAACATGAATTGTAGTTAATACTGTTGATGTAAAATATAAGAGGGACGTTATCAAAACTGCTCACTGACAGATATAAACATGTTTTGAAATATGAATGAGCTCAATAAATTCAATATGCARCTTTTACAAGCCAGCTGTTCTCAAAAGATAAGGCAGTAAAAGATTTTTAATGAACCCCATGCCAGCTAAATGCAAGCTCATTTCTCTGGCCCACATGATGGTGAAAGAAGCATTTTCTATCTAAAGCACATATAGAGTGACAGTTTCACTTAACCCCTTACATCTTGGGAGAACTAATTATATCTTGTACAGGGCAACGAGAGAAGTGATATGAAAATATCATCAGGCATATGTGTATGTATCTATATTTATCTATCCCATATCTATCTATCTATCTATCTATCTATCTATCTCTATGTCTGTAACTATCTCCTTAGAAGAGATCCTGTGACAAAGATTTTTTACAAAGGTGTCCAGAAAAATCCAAATAGCACTTCTTCATTTTTTTAGTCTCCATATGATGGTACAATGAAGTGAGTTATAGCACAGGTCTTGGCTCTGTAAATGCTCTGTCCTGGGACATGGCACATGAATAACAGCCCAGCCAATGAACATAACAGCTGCCTTTGAGAAATTGAATATTGAATCACAAAGGAGTGAATCCTTATAACAGCTTCCTCATTTTAATACTGAACATTACACACCCTCTATATAATATACATTTTCAACTCTTTGGATGATCAAGTTTATTATTTAGGAATTTTATTTATACTATTATCCTTAAGAGCAGCCATGTTTTGTTTCCCTTCTACTAGATGGTATCTCATTACTTTTGATATMTGCAGAATGTTCTTTCTCATCCTGAATGGTTCAAGAAAACAGACAAAAGTGTTTCTTGACAGATAATAAGTATCTTGAATCCTTTAAATGTTGTCTATTAGTATTTGGCCTTTTGGTGAGGAACTTTTGCTAGTTTTGTTAATCATCTAGAACACCAAATAGATTCTTTTTATCTTCACTAATCTGAAATAATAGAATATAAAAAGCACACTAAATTAATGCCATTTATTTTTAAAAGAGTTTTCAGAACTCATTGAAAACATACAATTTATAAATCATGACAGGTTTTTATTCAGCATCCCTGCATATTGCTCACCCATGATGAATTATATTCTACTTAAATAGAGCTATACTAACTTCTAGCCCAATTACTTTTCTGTACCTATGCTGGACGTTGGTCAATAATMGGTGTAAGCCATCTAGTTTGGGTTAATTTATCAGAAAATTACTATCAAAATTATCAGAAACAAGTGGCATGATAATCTGATAGAATCTGGAATCTCGGTAGTCTGATCTGGCTCCTTTGATTCCCCTTATAATAATTGCACTTTTTTTGTTTATCTAAACTTGTTTGAAAGTGTGGCTATAAATTGATAAATTAGGACAATGGTGGTACTGGTAGATTGATGTGTGGCACAGGAATTTACTCCTCAAGGAGTAGGGTGTTAGGAAGTTTGTGAAAGTCAAGTGCATACAAATTTATCTAATTTCACCTAACTTACACATACTCTGAATTTTGACTACTGAATCTAAACTGTAAACTTGCGCATTTGAAGATGTTTATCTCAAAAGAACTGCTCTTGAAACATCAGAGGGATTTTTTTTTTCATGTGGCAAATGTGCTTTGTCCTGCTTTGCCTTACTTTCATAGAGCCTTCAACTTCCAGAGTATTGATCAAATTGACATTTCTTTGACAGAATTCCAGGGAGCCCTGTAATGTTCTTGGCAATTCCACCACTAATAAAATTGTTTCTTTACAGATGGCAAGGACTAACTTTATATCCTCAGTAGGAGGYATAAAGAGACAAGTAATGAAATGGTTTTCAATAACGAAGTTCAGTATTGCATGTTATAGCTTCATATCCATAGCCAGGCCATCATAGAGACAATAACTTTAAATAATTAACAACAAGGAGACATATTGATGCTTAACTGTCCCATCTTAAATCCTGTTATGAGTAATGACAGTGACCATACTGTATTAGCTCTTTTCAGGATTTTATTACTGGAGATGATACACTGTATCTAAAGGAAAATGAACAACTAAAGGAAACCAACCTGCTCAGAATTCTATTAGCATTACTCCAATTCTGTGTTTAWATTCATTCATATAGATTCCTTCCAGAAGCTGTTGCTTTATATGACAAAACTTTTGCTCATAGTTTATCAGATCCAAACCCATTTCTTTACCTGATAAATGTAGAAAATTTTAAATTTCACTGTTACACAGATACAGTTTATTGAGTACAGAAGAATGTTCATTTGTTCAATAAGCTTTTTAAAATCGTACTGAGAGAGCTTTCCATAAATTCACAGTTATCAGATATTCACAAGGTTTTCTTATCTTTTCTCCTGGCCACAGTGCTGTACCCAAACATRTATCTCACTAAAGCAGTAGTTACGACAGAAGCAACAGAGAAATTCAGTAACAAACTAGCTTAAATATGTATGCACACATATGCATATTAAGTTCTGGTGGGAAGAGATTCCTTACAGCAAATGAAGTSATCCTTCAGATTTGAATGAGGCTTTGGATTTACTGATCAATGCTATAAAGCAAAAAGATTTATCATTTTAATTATATAGGACAGTAGCAATTGTTTCTCATGCAAAACAAGTCCAGAAATCAATGGTATTCGAATGAATAAATGGATTAGACTTTGGTCTGCTTGTTGGTTAATTTACCTACCAGTCATACTCTTTTACATTTTGTATAGAGACGTAGTTCTTTCTTCATTCAAGAACTCCACTGGTTAACAGAAATTTAAGTGAACACTGATATTGCTTCACTGGTTAACAGAAATTCCCAGATAAGTAAAAACAAAAAATAAATTAATGACAAAAGCAAGTTCAGGTAGGCTGACATAATAAAATTGAAATGAATAGATCCCACTGATAACATTGCTTAGTTTGATGTAAAATAGAAAAATACTTCTTGTAGATATTTTGTACATAGTGATTTTGATACTGCTCTCATATTCAGGAGTACTGAGCATACTGCATTTCCTTGATCTAATTTATRTCAACTCCAAGTAGTGCCAAGGATTGTCTTTTCACTGCTTTTAAGCTTCAATTCAAACAGTTCTCTACTCAGTTAGTYTCTCAGAATTTGCAGTTCTTTACATATTTTGATGTGGATCACAGGTAAAAAATTACCACAAACTACATTAGGGTTCTATAAATCTGTGCAGCCAGAGTCATGCTATTTCAGAAACATATGACACCTCAAAAATATTTGATATGTATTGGTCCATTTCATAAAAATCTAGAAATTTATTATGTATATTTCTGTAATATTTTTCTGCATGAGAAAGAAATATATATRAAAACATCAAAAGCAGATGTTTGTRGACTTTTGCAGTGAGGAAGACATAAACCTTAGCCCTCATTTTGTCTGTCATTAATAAAAGTTGTGCTTAAAGCTGAGTTAACAACCATTCTTCTCCATTATTTCTTATTTCTTTTATATTTTAAATACAAGTTACTTTTTTATTTCTAGGCTTAAGACAATTTTTATTAACCTAAAAATTCTCTGAAGGTTCTGTTAGCATTCAGTGTGTTGCTGTTCTTGACAGGTTAAATGTCAAAACTGTCAAAATTTATAAAGCAATGGCTCAGAGACTGTGGAATGGACCAGCCATCTGGGAAAGCAGACAAATYAAATAAGCAGGAAATAACAAAAACACAGCAAAGCAAACAAACTCCTACAAAATGGGAAATTTCTGCTCTTGTCCATGCAACTCAGAMTAAGTAATTCAGGACTTAGTTTTGGTAAAGACTTTTCAGAAGTTTGGGTTTTTTTGCTTTACAGTTCTCAAAATCTGAAACATTCATGCCTAATTGGCATGTTGTCTTAYGACTGATGAATTCATGTAACTTCTAATTGAATTGGTCTGATGAGACCAGTAGTAATAGTCTGGAGGAAACAGATTTTATATGGTCAAAAAGTACAGAGGCAAATGTCCCTCTAAAAATTTACAGAAYATCCCAATTAGAAGATTTATTAGAGATCTAATTGTTTGACTTGTCTATATTAGTCATGTTTTTCATTGCCCTCCATGTGGATGGAAGGAAATAGTCCAAGTGCATCACCTTCCACACACTTCTTCACACTTTACTTTGGACAGAATGCAAATGAAAGAATGAAATTGCTCCTCAGCAGGACACAAGCTTAATGCATGGAAAGGATTGTTTAATTTTGGTTCCTTTTCAGCAGAACAACCTCAGTGAGTGCTCTTCTTTGCTCTGAGTTCCAAAGTGAAGAGTTGCTCCACTCCTCTGAATGCTTCCAGGCCCTGCCAAGGCTGCCTGCAGTTGAAAGGCCTATGTTGAATTTAAGTTGCTGGATAGAGATATTTTCCTGATGCAGGACCAGGATCTGGTGTCTACAGTGGCTTTTCTTTCCTCTACTTATTCATCATTACATAGTTATTTACCAGAAAGTCCTCTCCTTTCCCAAGGCAGGGCCTTTGCAACAGCAGTGGGAAACTAGGTGTAGCCTTTAGTCAGGATTAATTACAAGTACTTTCTACTACAGCACTGCTATAGAAATATATATCCCTAAAGGCAACCATCACAGTACTGACAAGAAAATTACTTTTTATTAGAACCAGACAAGTCACACCAACATGTTAAGTAMACCATGATTTTATGTATATTCTGAGGCCTGTTGGCTTCACAGACAGCAGGCGGGATAATGCTTGCGTTTATATCCCCCCAGCATTAAAGAGCATATGCTTGCCCAGCTTGTCTGGTAGACACCAGTGGAGTTTTGCCCTTGACAGCTCCTGTTTATACAGATGGTTTTAAAAATGTTATTGGAASAGAAAACAGCCTGCACTGTAGGAAGCACCTTACACAGGAGCCAAGACTTAACAAGGAAAACTATTTTCATGATTCTCTCCTGTTCATCTAGAAAATTTGAGAATTTGAAGATTGACCTTAAAACTAAATTTAGACTTATTTTTGTCTGCTATATTTAGACRTGTCAAGATTTTTTTTAACATGATATTTTGAAGATCCTGTTTAAGCAATTTATTAAAGATCTGGTTATTTGACTTGTCTATATTAGTCAGGTTTTGCATTCTTCTCCAAGCGGATGGAAGGAAATAGTTAGGTGAATCACCCTCCACATCTTCACCCTTGCCTTTGGATGAGTCACTCTCTAGAGAAGCCTGAACCWTCTTGAAAGCTGCAAGGGGAACTGAGTAAAACCCGAAATAGGTAACTTGTATGTAGGACCAGTATYTAATTCCAGAATCACATTGAAGTTAGGGAAAAAATTCCCATCACTGTCAGCTGCCATAGGGCCTCTATCCTTTGTCATGTGAACGGACAGCTGTAGGACCACTGACACCAGTCCTACAACAATTATGTGCCTCTGCAAAGTATGCATTTCTTTCAAAGGTGAGGCTGGTGGAAGTTCTGGTAGCTGGTTTTCCTGATCCAGAATATGATTCATTCTCATACACTCATAAAAACAGTCCTGTCACAGCTGTCTGCATTCATATTTGGCTAATTTCAAACCCTTACCCTCAAAACAAGCAGAGCAATACAAAGTCCTGTCACTAACTTTTACCTTTCCATCTGCAGTGAATGAAGGTACCTRGGATGAAATCTGAGCTTTGTGAGACTTTTAACATTGACTTCAGTAAGACTGAGAGTGTGTCCCAGAAAAGCTCCCCATTCTGTAGGCTAAAAGCCTAAACYAAAAGCATATAGTATAACAATAAGATATATGCAAATAATTAATTATCAATGTTATAATTCCTTTAACATCAGAACATGCTCACCTCCTCTGCAGTTCATGAAAACCGGTCATAGTATGTCTTGCMATTGCATTTGAGGTGGTGGTAATATGACACTGCTGTTTGCTAACAATAGTTTTTTAACAGCAACAATATGTAAGCCAACTATAACAAGATAGACAGATACATGGCCAGTGACTGAAACAGAAATTGAAAGAAAGAGCTTTGAGAAATTGATAGGACATGCYATTATCTGGGATAATGGAACTGAAAAGACTTAATTTTTTTCTCATCTTTATGAATTCTAATGATAAAATTAAATACTTAAAAAACCCTTACGGTAAATTTGTAAAAAAATKAAACTGCTACATTTGGAAAAGTGTTAAGGATTGTTTTTGCATGAATATCATAAAGTAATGCAAACACACTATCACGTTAATTAAATCACAGAAATCAGAAAAAAAMCTCAAAATTTAGAATGGTCAAATTCAGAGCATAAACCTTGAAACAATATTCAAATAAAGTTTTCCTATGTCACTGGTCAGCAGTGTACAAGTTTGAGGAGAACACAGTTATCTAATGCTTAATATATCTTTTTCTTCTATATTACACATATCCTCCAAACAAATTTTTGCCTGTAAAGGATTCACAGCAACACAACCCAGCAACACAAACACCTTTTAAGTGCAGTTTTGTGCACTATTCTATGAAGTCAATCTTCACTGATTAGAATTTATTTTTAAACCATAKTTCAGTCAACTTTAGATACAATAATGACTCTGCTTTGGCAGTACTGTGATGAAAGCTTTAGTGAAACAAATGGATGTTTTTCTGTTTTACACAGATTTTTAGGCGCAGCACCTGTAGTACTTGGAAGTAATTCACTTYATTAGGGAAGGATGCATTAGCCCAGGGAAAATTATAATGAAAGAGACATAAGGGGTTGTCATGTTAAAGACAGAGATTTGTTTATCAGGGCAGGGGGAAAAGCCCTGTTCTGATGAAGGAAGTAAAAGGTAACCAGACCTCACTAGAGCCACAGTGCATTCAATTTATGCACCGACACCTGGCCAGTAGCTGCTTTGGTGAAGGTGTTTGTACAGAATTGGAGTTGTGTCCCTACTGACAGTGTATTGAGAAGTTATTGGGTACATCTGAGAGCCATTTAAATGCAAATATAATGTGAGTTTGTCATTGACTAAAAAAATCTTCCAGGCAATGGCATTAATAATTAGAAACCATCTGGTACCATGAAAGCTTACAGTACTTTCCGTATTTCCACAGGCCAAAAGGATGCAATTTATCTCCTRCTAAAACAGAAACACCTATGCTATATGTTAGTGCTCTGACAATTAATATGCAAAATCAGATCCATCTTGATGTTTTTCCCGTGGGCCAGATCTGGAAAATAAATAAATGAGAAGTCTGGAAAAGAGAGTGCCATAAACTTCACAAAGGAAATTTAAAGAGAACACACAGACAGAGAAGAATACCTGAAAAGATGTAGGAGGTGTGTTGAAAACTTTGCCTCCTTTTTACCTGATAAGATYATAAAGGAAAGTTGATAACTCAGCTGTCATATCTCCTTAAAAAATTACGTTCTGTATTTTCAGKGTTTGGTATGTAGAAGTGGATTCAAAATAAATTAATTAATGTTAACAGTTTCTCTTTTCTGGCCTTTAGAAATTTGGGGGTTGGAATTTTCATGCTGTAGAGACCAAAATGAGAATGTTCTATTCTAGTCTGTCCATCAAAACTTAAGCTGCCTTTCATCATCTTTGTTTTCAAGCTAATATACCCTAAAGAATGTAYGGGAAGATTATTCTCTATTAAAAATAGTTCAATAACATCACACTCTCAGTCTTCATCTGAGAGATGAAGTGAATACTGAAAAAGGATAATTGTAAATTTAATTGATAATTGCAGTAATTGTCTTCTTCAACACCATGTTCACATGGCATTTATAAATGTCAACTTCACTTAGTAGCTTGCATGAGTTGAAAACAATACAGAAATTCAGCTTCAAAGTTTATTAGTGATAACCAGKTACTAAGGATATGGAAGAAAGCAAAAATTGAGATATTTAATTTTGAAAATTTCAATAGCTAGAGAAATAASAGGAGAGGCCCACTGTAAGCACGAAAAATTGCAGCTTTTATACACAATGAAACTCTTGAAACATCCCAGTGGGCTATCAAAGTAAAGAGGTGGTGGTTTATCCACTGAGGTTCTAATCTGAAAAAAGCAGATTTCAAGGCTGAACAATCAACAAGACCATCTTAGAAACACACCTGTGTTTCTCAAACTCGACTTAGTTTGCTCCTAAATCTTATTCTTACATGTGACAATGTCATATCTGTATTTGCTGTTCTTACAATTAATGGAATATTTTCTTTCAAATCTTCTCTCAGAAATGAGATATGCCAGAAGTACTGAAACTGAGCCATCAAAATAGTGAATAGCAAATGTATTGACTGTGTGTGAAGAGGGTGTTTAAGTGTCTGTATGTCTCTGTGTGTGTGTGGCAGATTTTCACGTCTCAGTTCAGGAACAGTATTTTTCCCTTGTGTAGGTGAGTATGGCAATTGAGACTTTCTTTCAAGTTCTCAAGACACAGGATTTCCTATGTACTACTTGTACTTTGAAATATATAAGCTCTGAGCAATGAAACTGATTTCCTAGGACAAATCAATTTGAGAATCTCAGCTGTGAATCAAAATAWTTTTTCTTTTTCTGGGTATAAATTGTCAGATTAAGAGGTCTTGATATGCTTTTTCATCTAACATGTACTGCTTCTATATAATTTTGATAAAAAAATCAAAATTCTCTCTCTCTAGTATTTATAAAAAATGTCACAGCACATTAATGGATTGTTTTATACCCTTACTTCAACCATTACATGATGTATAAAAAAATCAAAACCACTTGTCAACAACAATGCTTCATTCAATATCCCTGTATGTAATAGCTGCTTAAGTAACTAATTTTCATATCAGAATCTATTTSCTCTCTTTTTGTACATGAGGGGAATTATTTTCCTGTGTGCTTKTGACTTTCAGTAGCAAATAAACCTTTCCCAGTGAGACAAACCTACATAAATATTCACTTCCCYATAATTTTCAGTTCATTTTCAATGCCATCTTGTCCACCAGCATGGTTTTCTAATATTCARCCATTTCACCTCTCTTCTGAACTAATGCATACACATTATTTTGAAAAGAGAAACTAGCAATAAGGTATTCCATATATATTTGAAACAGTGATAATTTCATAGATAGCTACAGAGCTAACATCACTTCAAAGATTCTTAAGAGTTCAGGTCTTAGGTGGTCTGTAGATAATACAAATTTCTAGATATAACACATAAATTTTCTGCAGAGCACTGTCTGAACCAGGATAATATGCAATTTGCCACACCACAGTGACATGCTTGAATGAATTCTTGCATTTCATGTTTCTGTATGCTTTAAAAAACCTCAAAACCAAACCAGATGTAAAGGAAAAAGGAGATTTGTCTTAGGTAGACAAATGAAAAGGAAGTTTAGTGACAGCCCTGTAATTTGGTCACTTTGAATTTATGCTCTGTAAAACACATGCAAATTCTTTTTCAAGCTGTAGATGCTACTCATCATCCATAAAGTCCTTATTTTATAACATCACTCACTCAGAGAACAGATCCTCCAAATCCCCATTCATATTTTTCTCATGACTTTTCTTGTTTGCCAAAGCTGTTGAGAGGTTTATAGTTTGTGCCCTTCACAGTTTGTTAGCTTATTTTTACTGAATTAAAATATATTAACATAAATGACAGAAATAATTTACAGAGCTTAAAGGAAAACAATTCCAAAATATTTTGGCAGTATTATCATATAATTTTTTCAAGAATATAAAGATGCAGATTATAAATATTCTTGTGCAAGTTAGGAAAACAGATTAATTACAGAGGGAAATCTATAAATAGTTTTAATCAGTGTTATTGCTGAAATCTAAGAACTAGCAATAAGAAAATAATACAGTGAAGGGAAGAGATTATACAAAAGAACAATCTTAATATTTATTTAAAAATTATCCAATATAATAGCAAATTTCAAAAACCAGTGGCTCAATGTCAACCTCAAAACTGTATCTATAATTCACATATAGAGATTTACAGTATAATTGCATTATCATCTACATTCATATCAATCAGACTTATAGAATATAAGTGGAAAATGGAAAATGTAGTGGTGAATCTTTCCAGTGTTCAAATAGAATTTTTGACYTATACAGCATTTCAAGCTGCAAAAGTGGTGTCAAATAGGATCACATCAATCAAGGGAGATACCACGACAAGAAAGGCATTAAATGCCACCTAGTAAGGCATTAAACTTCTTATAAGAAAACAAATTACAGGGTGAAATAATGATCCCAATTACAATACATGCTTTGATCACAATATTTCCCCAAAATTTGTGTAAACCAATAAGATTAATGCATTTAACTTCTAATGGGAAATTTAGATTAAATATAAAAGCAAGAATTCTTGAGGAGTTTCACTGTATCATTATATCTCCCAAACAGATTTTTCAAGCAGGTCCATTTCCACTTAAGTTCTCTTTCAGTCAACCAAGAAACTCTGCCCTTATGGAATTACTGTAAAAGACAACATTACAAACAACTCTTTCAAAGGTGTCATATAAAACAAAAAATTTCTTCCTCTCTATGCATGTCATTATGCCATGGAAATGAGGAACAAAATGGTCTGTTAAAAAATGTCAGTTTTGACAGAACTTTCTACAAGTATAAGGCAGCAATCACTTCAAAGTGTTGGCAAGAAATGGAAAAAAAGAGCACTTTCACATAGGAGGAAAAGGAGATGAATGTATCAAGGGTGTCTGAAATTAAGATGTCCCTGAACATCTGGCAAAAATCTTTTAAGCTCTTTTCTCTTCCCTTTACAAACCACTTGCTTCRAAGTTGTGAAAATTAGAATTGGCAGTGTCTAAGTCCTCTCTACTGCTACAASAAGGATTTCTGGAAGTCCAAAGGTTGTATCAACCACTTCAGTGTTCAACCTCTGGATTTTGGTTGGTGCTGATTGTAGTGTTTTAAGGTTCTCAGTTTGTGTCATGAGGACAGAGGAGAAAGCAAATTATGTGCTCAAATATGTACACGTATTTTTTAGTTGCCATGTTTGTTTCTTTCATAAAAGATAGAGAGATAGAGGTAATCTTGGGACATAATTCATCAGATCAATATTGAACAACTGCAGTAGCATGACAAGTTTTCTGCTACAAAAGTGTTATCTTTAGAGACATCTCAGACAGTGACAGTCCTGCAGGTGCCCAAGTCAGATATCATGTAACTAATCAAGACTATGAAGCCAAAAGCCCTGAAGCCATTGCTTTGCCTGTATTATCAGGAATTCAGGATTTCAGACATTTACATGACTTAATTAGYACTTTTTATTTGGAAAGTATACAGGTTCAAGAGTTAGGGGAGATTTTATTTTTTCTAAGAAACCCACAACAACCAGCACTAAACAAGAACTTTGCAAATCCCTTCTATTTTTTTTWAATTTTTACATAAATTCTTTATTTGCCTTCAATTTTGTACCATATTGACATTCTTTAGAGACATTTGAAAATCATYACTCCTCATAGACTAATTGATGATTTTGTGTTAGTACTATCATTACAGGTTTTGTGACAGAAAGTAAAGTCTCTGTTGACATTATTGTTTTCACTTCTGAACGTCAAGAATTCACATACTAGAGTTCTGGGAGTTTTAAACTTAAATAATATCCTCTTCCCTCGAAACTAAGAAATATTCAGAAATGTATCAGCTTTGTTTCTCATAATTTAACAATTTATTTTGTGAACATAAATCCATATTTCCTAGACCAAATATTCTGAATGTGACCAGCAATGCTTAGACTTTAAAGGGTTTTCTTTGCTTTTAAGCTACRCTGGGTGCTCCCCATGAGCAGTGAGCCATACACACAGCCACAGTCATGGGTGAGTCATGAATATTATTGTCTTCGGTATCTTCTAAGATCTCAGGAAAGGATGCCACTTGTTTATAGCAGATTTTGCGGGGAGTTTATTCATTTTAGGTAGTAAAGGCCTGATCCAAACCCCGATGAAGTCAATGGAAAAAGTCTCCCATTGACTACAATGGGCTCTGGATCATGCCCTAAGTCCATTCTCTTCATTAATCCAGGATTAACAACAGGATGTCTTTCCAGTAGCCTGGAGTGCCTATGATCCCGGAAATTTCAGCTGAACAGGTTCACTTTAGATTGTCATTCCATTTGGAATTTGAAATATGACATCTTGATCTTTTTCAGTGAGAAGAAAACTTTAAATTGAGGCATTTTCAGTTCCTGGTTATAGTCAATCCCACCAGTCCAGTGAAAATCCTTGGGCATCCTAATGAGAAAACAGGAAGAACAAATGGAGCCAAAGAAATTTATGTTTTTCAGGGCACACTTCAGAAATACAGTGTAGACTCTGGTTTGACCAATGAATAGATGTATGTTGATGCTTTTGGAGAGATCAGTGTGGAGCCTGACTAAAAAGAGCAAATTAAAAAATTATAGCATACTTAAATATATAAAGTTTTTGCTGTACTTTTAAAAATTAACAGATAAGGAGAGACATGAYGTTTTCCAAAGTGTTTTCTCAGTTTGCACAACAAAGCACTATCAGTTAATAAATAATGAAAAGCGACAGAAAGACATTACAAATAGCAATAATACCACTAAGTTTTCTGAACTTGCAGATGTGAATTGTGAATGTTATACCAGTACAAACTTTGATAGACAAGCAGTAAGTGGATGGAATAAGAATAATGTTATTAAATCAGATACAAAATATATCTGTATTARGATCCATTTTATACAAAAATAAAAATCTGAAATAAACAGAGTTTGTTATATTACTGTTTAAAAATTGCATTTCTGATAAAGTGATGGATAGATCAGCCATTCCAAAAGATCTCTAGTGCTRTTCACTATTCACATTTCATTAAATTTCCATTAGTATTATTTATTATTTTACCTTGATTATTCATACTGACAAGAATGGCTCAAAAGTTGAAGCATGTTTTTTAACCCRATTACTAATTGTTCTGCTAAACAGTAGTATCCAACTTCCCATGTACCTTATGGTAAGGATATTTATAAAGTTATATTCTAGGACTTAAAAAASCAATGGAAATTTGCCATAATGTCAATAGTATTTGCTTTTTAAATATCAGCACATTCATTGACCTGTAAATTCTTGCAAACATGTCACCATCCTCCCTAAGCCAGGGAAATGTTAAAGTTTTGTGCTTTCAATTTTACTTCTTTTTTTCAGAGACATTTTTGCAATACTGTTTGACCATTCACATTTAGTTTTAAGCAATTTAAAAGCCTGCTGACAACTCTTATACTTACTAATTTTAGAGATAAAGGAAGGAGATCTTAAATCTTCACATCAAAATACRTCAGTTTTCCAGAGCAATAGGTTTATTTTTCATATACATAAATAAAAATTTGYTCAGCCAAGGACTCTCCCAAAATACAGAAAAAACTCATGTTTGGATCCATGGCATGAATCATCATAGACTCTTATATTTCTCTCCAAAATATCTGAATATTATAATAAAAAAACGTCATTTTTATCTCTTTCTCTGCCTTGATGAATTGAAAATAAATAAAATAATATATTATATAATAATAATAATCATAATCATCATCATCATCATCATCATCATATTTCAATTTGCTGTAAAATGAACATGTAATTTTTCAAATCTTGCCAGTTTCTGCCAAAGGAAAATTTGCTTGTAATACTAAGGTAATTTTAATGACATTGAAACTCACATAGTCATTGACCAATATCAAGGAACACCTGAGTTGAGTCTAATGTCCTCCTAACAAGTAATTTTGTCCTCCATCTAAAAACAAGTCCTCATCTCCTCCATCTATTCTGGCCAGATACACTACTTTAGCTTAGAATATAGCATTTAGTAGCACAGAAACTACCCCAATCGCAATTCTGTTGAACAAATCCAAGGACTTTTTTCAGTTTAACTCAGTGTCTTTTTTCCATCCTTCATTCTTGTTGAAATTAATTTTATTCAACATTGCTTCATCCAAGCTATAGTCTGAAAGAGAAAATGAAAGGATCCCACCACCTGGATCAGGTGAAAAAAAAGAGAAAATTAGCACAGTTTAAATGCTGTTGTCTGCAGCTAATATAGACAAAATAATTTCCCATCTATTTGTTTAAATAAAAGGCATTAGTTTGTTTTCATGTGGTTTTCAATTAATCCATTTATCACTTTCAGATGAAAGGTGTGGCTACAATCAGTAAGATCAATAGACATCAAAGCTCTCCAAGCAAGGTTTAGCAACTGCTTCCTTAACACATATATACCTCAGCTACTAAAATTAGCCCGTGCCATTGGATTATAAATAATATCTTGATCTGTGGTTCCCATTTGATTTAACTAAATAAATATTACATTCCTGTCTTACAGTGACATTGGCAAGATTTCAAAACCTGGAAGCTGTCCAGGATGTACAATGCATAGAAAAGACTGTACATTGATTTTCAGACAAAAGAAAAAATATCAGTCAAGAGGAAATGCTTTACTGGAGAGATCTTCASAGCAAAAGGCTGAATTGAGAAAAGTTCTTTCTTGTCCCTACTACATTTAGAGCAAGGAACTTAGAACGTGCAGTAAAACACTCAAGAACCGTCATCAGAGGTAAAGTTAATGACATGATAGCATCCAATATATTCTTTAAGCTAGTGTTAAAGTCAACAATTAGAAAAGGTTATTCAGACATCAAATAGGTTGTTTTCAGCAATATATTGTTGTTATTCAGACATCAAATAGGTTGTTTTCAATATACATGAGACAGGCATTTCAGATCAGGCTGTAATATTCCTTAGAGACTTAGATAAATCAATAAACAAGGCCATAATGAATTTGCAAGACAGTTTTGTCATTAGAGGTTTGTAAGTAGCCAATAGTTTAATTCTTGCAAGGAGTGGGAATTGCCCTCACGCATCTATCACCCTATGCTCTTTAATTTAGGTTTTAAAATAAAAAAGTAGACTTAATCGCACAATTTAAAATAATGTTTTACTGACTTGACACATCAATAGTTTGGGTGGAATTTTACTTTCTCTCCTTCTATCCTCCTGCTATTATTAAACCCAAGTAAAATTTAAATTTTTCTTAATTTCAATGTTCAAGAAAGGCCTTTAGTTACTATCTCGCATRTACCAATATGCTGTGTGAATGTGCACAGAAAAGTGGTAACTAGCATATTTTTGGCCTTGCACTTAAGGCCCAAATCAATAACTGTAGTGCAAAACCTTTGCTTAGAGCAAAGTTAYGATTTTCAAATATTTGCCTGAATGGAGGGTAATATATCTTTGTTCTAGTATTAGCCAGGCAGTGCTACTGGTACAAACTCTGCCACCCAACAAGTACATGGTCACCAGAACAAATCTGAAGGAAAATCAAGCCAGAGTCACAGAGAATCATAAATATTGTCAGAGACTTCCAAGATCATCTAGTCCAGCCATCAGTCTCACACCACCATAATCACTCCTAAACCATATCCCCAAGTGAGAAACCTGGACTCCTCTTGAACACTTCCAGAGGGGGTGACTCCACAACCTCCCTGGGCAACTTATTTCAGTGATTAACCATCATTCTCTGTGATAACCATTTTTCTAATATCTAATTTCAACCTTCTTTGGTACAACTTAAGGCTGTTTCTTCACTTCCTTTTAACTAAAAAATCACAGAAGTGACTACTCCCACGTCACCACAATCTCCTTTCAGGTAGTTTTAGAGAGCAATGGGGTCCCCCCTCAGCCTCCTCATTCCCTTCTTCTCTCCACCACTAMAATATCTTCCTTCTTTGTGTAAGAATAGACCAACATTCAGGAATGTTTTAGAGGKGTTGCTTTGCCCACATCTCCTGCTTCAAGCTCTTATATGAATCTTCAGTCCCTGATATCACATTCCCTTACCTGTATTGTCAGGGATAGCAACCAATGACAAAAAWTTATCAAAAGGCCTTATTTTCAGTTGTCGCTGGTGTAAGCTCTGATCTGATAGATTTAAAAAGAATGAATGGATAAATGTAATAAGGCTTCAGAAATTAATCCAACTATCAGTAATAATAATCTAGTTTTCACAATGGACATTTKGTTAAATATAAAGGAGGTTTGTTTTTTCTTGAGAGTCTGATGAAGAAGGATTCTTAATAATCAAATACATTTTTTTCCTTTTTTTCTWTTTTAAATTAAAAGAGGAGAGAGAAAAAGTGTATGTTTGCTCTCATACCACTTATTCATCATCTCATTTCCCAATTCATCCTCAAGCAAGTATATTTGGTAGATTAAACCTCCACTAGAAAAAAAAAATAATGTTCCTGCTTTTTCTCTCTTTAGAAACCATCAAAACTAAAGCATATCCTGGAAAGTTTTAAAATAAAGCAGCCTCCCTTTACCTACACACAAAGGAACTCTTAATTAAAAGTTACAGAAGGACAGACRAAAAAGCAATAACACAATATCAAAGAACATGTGGATGAGAAGGAAATGTTCACCCYGAGATATTTAATATTTTAATTGGTTATCTGGAAGAAATAAGAAACTGCATGTTATGAGTTTGATTCTAACCTTATTAAATTCAGTGGCAAAAAGCCCAGTGAGTTCAATGGGGCCAAGATGAAACTCTAATTGAATTAGAAACCGACTTCAGATAAAATATGTTACCTTCTTTCCTTCATCTTCCCATTTTAGCAAAAAGAAATAAGAAAGATTTATTGAAATTTGTCACAGARGCAGTCAATTGAGTTTGTTTTGACCTGGATCAAAAAAATAAGTATTCATGAGGAGAGTAGTTTTGACTATAAATTCATTTAAATAACAATACTGGACACYGAGCTTTCCAGTGGAAACTGATTACTCTACTGAGGTGTTTAAAGCTGTCCTGCACTAAAACCTAAGTTGTCTGAAAACCTTGGGAGACAGGGTAGGTCTATTTAAACAAAAAAAAATATGGAACTGTCCTCTAAAAAATAAGTGAAAATGCAAGATTAGTTGATAGGAAAAGACCACTACTGTGTTTATAATCCCCTCTGCCAGTCAGCATTTGCTGTAAGCTCAGATAAGGTGTAAGTTCACATGAGGAGGGGCTGACAAATGAAAACTTCCCTCCCTTTTACTGTTTGCAAGATGACTTATCAGTTGTTACTGGTAAAGCAGCAGCAATAATACAGTAGGAAAAGACCTCAGTTTCCTTTTTCCAACACCCCCTCAGGGTTTTTTCCCTCCAACTGCTGCTGGTTACTACTAYCCCTGTGACCTTGGTCATCTGTGACAGTGGCTGCTCTGAGAGGGAGGCTGCTGTGTAAGGCMTATGTTGTGAAGCATCTCTTGCTCTCTAGGGATTTTCTTCCAGCTCTCAGAAGTAGGAGCTCCCAAATTCTATTGGAATAGCAGAATTTAAACATGGAAAGASAGAAGCAATATCAAAGACTGCCTTCAACTGGAAGGTTTCAGATACTGTTACCTGAAGCTGTGAATTCAGCCTAATGGAAAAAAATTCTAAAACTAATTGCCTGAAGCACAACACTGTAGTTGTTCTTGCATAATTCTCTGTTAAATAACTCATGTGAGAATTATCCCTTTTCTTTTTAAAGAMAAACATTCATTATATCAATAGAGAAAATGAAAGGAGCAAAGAGGCATCCCATTCCTTGGCCCACTGGTTAGAGGCCATTTTCTTTCATGTGGCAGGCTAAGCTTGAAATCTCCCAGATCACTTTCGGAGTTTCATGAAAACGAATGCAGATAAGCAATCACCTATTAATAAATTAGAAGAATGTCAGACAGCCTTAACCTGCCTCTCATGTTTTTTGGTGTTTTTTTTTATGACAGTAAAAGAAGCATTTTACAGAAGCGGGACCTTATTTACAGTACTTTGGTTTCTGGTAGGCTGAGGAGTCTAAAAAACTCCTGAAGTTTTTCAGATGAGGCTGCTTCCTTCCTGACTCTCCCTGCAGTGGCACAGACTTGGGGAAATGACAAGTACCCATCTTTCCCTCGGCTTCTGTTGTGCTTAAGCCAGAAAAGGTTCAACTCYCCCAGATTTCAACCAAGATTCAGCTTTGAGACATTAAATACTCATGACTAACATTCATGAAGGGGGATTTAAGACACAGAAACCAATAACAAAATAMAAATAAAGTTAGGATGGAGTTTCCTTAGTCATGACCTGGTAGAACAGACATTTCCTAAGCATCATGGTATTTTAGCTGCATCTTTTTTCCCCCAGAATAAAACACTAYCAGCACCTTCAGAAAGTGAATTTATAAGTCTTTTTAATGTATGTTCATCATCATATAAATTGAAATATGTTTTGTAATGCCAAGCATAAAATATTCTGGGAACAGATGAAAGGCTTCTTTTGTATTTCTCTGTCCAACTTCTTTGTGTAATATCAGTCCAAATACTTGCAGATTAGCTTGGGCACATTTGCAGTTTTCAGCAAGCTGATGACTGCTTATTGCTGTCTGGGGACATACAAACTCCTGTGTTGGTAATAGAATACCCATGGATCTGGGAGATATGCATACTAAGTGATGGAAAGCATGCCACATTAGAAAACTGATTGCATATGCCARCATAAGCACCACATTTTAACAAAGTAGTCAGTATTAAACTCCACAATATGCATGACTTGGAGTGGGGAGAGATTCGTGACTTTTGTCCAAACTTGAGCTTTCTGTAGATTTTTTTTATCTCGAATGAATTTCCTGCTGAAACCAACAAAGTCAAAATGCTGCAATATTCTCATTTCATGTTTATTGCATTTATGAATTTTATGAAACTTCAATAATGATCTTGGGGAAGGCTTGCATAAGCATCATCCTTGCATGTTATGATTGAAAGCCTATATCAGCACAGAATTCTTCCCAAACAATACATTACCCAAGCAGYAGATGCAGAGATAAGCATTACTATTATCATAAAAGAAAAAAATCTATTTTATGCTTTTGTTCTCCCTTTCTCCTTCACAATGTTTGCTATTATTGTAGAAATCAGCATATGAAAAAGGACAGAGGAAAGCTCCTTAGAGGTGMCTCTGTACTGCCTTTTCTCTAAAAGGTCATTTTCTAGGGTTTTGTGGATTGCATCTTTGAATGTGACATTATAAAACAGCATTGTATTTTGCCCCATTTTTGAAACAATGCTCTATGATTACAATACTGACTAAAARCCTAGTTAAAACATAGCTATGCAATGTTTTTCTAGGCTCAACAGGAGTTCTATATTGCAGTTCCTGTGATCTATATATGATCTAGATATGATTTATAAAATAAGTGAAGTAGTGGAAATTGTCAGGACTGTCTTTCTAACACCTTTAAACAGCATTTAGGAATGTAGAGAGTCCATAAATCTTAGAAGTAGATGAAGACAACTAAAGTGTTAGCAGACAATGCCTGATCCAGTTCTAGAAACACTCTCCATAAACTCATTAGAAGATTTGCAAATTATCCAAAAGGAACAGAAGTGGCTCCACCCCATATTCTGTTGTACATTAATTTTAGGCACAAGTGTACAATTATTTATTAACTTACCACTGCTGGGGTTTTGCTTATTTTTTTTTCCTTATCATCCTTCTTTGACTTCCCTTTGACTTCCACTTTCTCCTCAATGTGCTTTGAAGACAAGGACTGTTTTCACATAGCAAAAATACAACCTGGTGAATTGAAATGTTAGGGGTTTTTTCCACCTAGCAGTAGAAGACACCACGTGGCTCTAGTACTCAGATTGTTGTTCTCATTGAGRAAATGGATTGGTAATCTTCTGATGAAAAGTTTTTCTCCTTTCTTCTGACATGGCTGGTATTCAGCACTGACAAAAGTCAGCTTCAAAGTGGATAGCAGATCCTGAGAGGCTGGAGAGCTTTGAAATGTTAATAAATGTCAAGTGGTGAGGTAAAACAACAAAATTGAAATCCTCAGAACTTCATTCTCGAGCTAAATGTCATTTGAGCCATGGCATAAAATAAGAAACATTTGATAGGTGTCTATCAGCAAACAGGTTTCAAGAATACTAAAGAAAATCCAGAGAGAGTGATAGAATGAATTTCAAATTAAATTAGTTACCCTCTAATTTCTACTTTAATTTGGTAAAATGTAAATACAAATAAAATGCAATACAGCTATGTTAAAGGTTAACTGAACCAAAGTTTTCATCACCCACTAACTTCTGTTATTACCATCATAGCTGGAGATGGGTTTTGTAGTCCTAAAAAAAACAAGAGTCTCTCTCAAARAGCCTTCTGAACTATCAGCTCATTTAGTGCCACCAGCAGCAGAGGGTGCTGAGCCTCAGAGGCCRAATGACAAGATTCTGATTCAGGAATTTCAAAGAGAGAAACTTCCCATTTACTTAATTGGMTATTATGCCCTTGGTATGTCACAGCTTTAAATCATATACCTTATAGTAAGGAAATCAAAGGGACTAAAATTTTGCAGTATTTCAAGGTGTATTTACTAGGTTCAGAATCACACACCATACTTGTAAACATTTTCACTACCATCATCTACTTCTGTTCCTTCTTAAATATTGCATTTTATACCTCCCATTTAAATGGATTGTTCATCACCATRCAAAGGTTGTATAGAAAGGAGCTTGTGGAAAATCTGATTAATTCTAAGACAGAAGAAGCACTCATTTTCTCAAAGCATTAAAAAAGTTTCTAAATGTTCCCTTACTTTTTACTCCATATACTCCAAACAGATGTGTGTTTAAAACTTCATGCYATATAAAGTTTATGTCCCTGTTGAGATATCCATAAAAGTTTATGCCAGTTGAGATTTCTCTTTTGATCAAATCCAGTTGAATAATAAAATCTTACAAAACTAAAATTGTGCAGAACATCTAGAGTAATTTCCTGTTTTTATTTTTATGCATCTCTAATAATTTTCTAGCAGCACATTGTCATCCAGATAAAATCTAATGACATTTGATAGACTTATAAATCTGTATACTATATTCCAGCACAGGAATTTTTTCTTTTTGAGTCCCTGTAAGCTAMTGAATTGCAAAAGAGATGCTAATCTGATAGACACATAAAGGCTACAAAGTTTACATCACAAAAGTGAGGAGTAAAACTAAGAATCATAGCTGAATTAAAGGAAAAGGAAAAAAAAATCCCAGATCTGAAAACTGTTGCTTATTTAATAAAAATGTCATAAAATCCTTGCTGCCTTCTTCTATGAACTATGTTTTCCATGTTAACATCACTCTCTTTTTCAATCATCAAAGAGCTGGTGATATGAACAAATGGAGATTTAATGTTGACATTTTAAAAATGTAAGATTTATATTATTTCCAGTGAAATAATATTTGCCAAGATTAGTGTAGACTTTCTACTAAAAGCTAACAAGTTACTYTATGTCACTGAAGTTATTCTCAAATGACAGCACAAGTCTCTGGGCCTGGATCTTGGCCATGCAAATTAGATAACAGTTGAAGACATTCTTCCTGCAGGCAGAGCTGTAATGTACTGTTTCATTACTAAAGTGGTGCCAGATATGCTCAGAATATCAAACAAAATCATCCCATGGGTGTTTTCTGCACCAAAACTAGTCAGTAGAATGTGGGAGTGAAAATGTTGGAAAGAAAATAAAAATGTCTTCAATTTGGCAAGGAGAACTCAAAATGCAGAGACTTGTCTCTCAAAAAAAAGAMAGACAGTAATTCTTTCTGACCAGCAAAATAAGTTGTGCTTAAAAGAAAGGATATCAGGACCTTACACATTTTTAGATGTTAAATTTTTAATTTTAAATTGATATACAAACATAAAATCACTCATATTCCTGAGCTGAATTTTATCTTATGATAATATTAAATTTATTTTAAAAAATTAAGGCTAGGATTGGGCTTGTATGGTAACAAGGGTTCAACTGTAACTTCTGAAAATATTATTGTTGCTTTGATCATTGGGAAAATATGSTTACTTTAGATTTCTAGTGTTCTCTTTCATTGTTTTGCTTCTCTTTTCAAACTACATGGATCACTTAATTATAGAGCCCTAAATTTCATTTAAATCACTGATATTTAAAACAAAGGGAAAGAGTAGATGAATTGTGTTGAAAACTCCTCTAGCACTAARAAATGAGAATGAAGCTCTCCTACCCCAGTATAAATCAAATTTTTGGCTTCACTAAAGATGGTGGAAATCATTCACTTTCAAGAAACTGATTCTTCCTAACTAAAACTTTTGCAGAACTCAGGAAAAAAAAAACAGGATCTAGAAGGAGGATGTGACTAAAGCATGAATCAGACACTGCAGTTTTACAAGTAAAATCTCGGATGAAAAGTGTTTTCATTAAGTAATGCAGTTGATCCAACTGAATGGTTCATTTGACCAGATACATTAATCTAGCATCTGTGAAATAAAAAAAGGCAATTACTTTTTTCACCATAGTTGTTCACCTTTTTCACACAGGTATTTTTACATCTAACTAAACTAAATACCAAGTAATTGCTTTCCAGTAAAGCCACCATTTTTTAAGCAAAGTCTGTTTATTATATATCTTTCTGGAGGACTGACTGAAGAATGGAAAACTTAAAAGATCTAAATAACCCGATGTTGCAGATGCTGCATGCAGCAGCACAAGACTACTCTCATAGGCCCAGTAAGTCCTGGTCTGCCTACATTTATGAAAGAAGCTTTTAAGTCCTTCCAGAGGTCTGAATAGGATTGGTACTCACAGTTGTAGCATCCTTCTCCTTGGGATAAAGAAGGCTTGAACCACAGTTTTCCTTTATCTGAGAATGAAGGAATGAAATGATGCTGCACAGAGTTGATCAGGCCTGTTACTTTGATAAAGAAATCTAAGCAGTCTTATTATTTCCATTTTTCATCACGGGCTTCTTAATTTGTCTCTCTTCTCCCAGCTAGGATCCATTGCTTGAAGGGGATAGCAGCTTCCCTTTTTTTCCTATAGTGACCTTGTCTGGAGATTGTGGATCAGCACAATTCTTTTCCCTGGGAAAAAAAATGGATGGAAGCAGCAACTCCTGCTTCTTCTGATAGCTGATGTTCTTACCTTGCTGCTCTTACCTTACCTCTGCCACACCATTGGCAGGTGTTTGCCAGGCTGTGCACTGTTTTAATAGGTATGTGAAGGAGACAAGAACATGGATTTATGTTGTGTGGAGATACATACTAATATAAATACAGCACAGAAGAAAACTTAGAAGTGCTGGAAATGGTTTGATAATGGTGTTAACTGGGAGAAGAAACATGGTGGATGAACACTGAGGTATGGCTATCACAGGAGCGGACATGCCAACACATGGGGGTAGACAGCCCAGACAACACTGATGCACAGTCATTAAAAAGCAGACCCAGTACACCCTAATGAGCCCACCCTCCTGTCCATTTCAGTGCACCTTCATAGCTTTTCTTGGTTTACATAAAGTGAGGGTGATTAGGATATGCTGAGATGTCATGTTTTTGTTTTGCTGTTTATAGGCAAGGTATGATTAAGATGGCTCTAAAGTCACAGATGGGAAAAGAGGTGGTGGATTCAAGGATACCACAAAGGCAGGGAACTGGTAGGACTCCAGCATTTTCAGTGAATTTGAGGTGAGATGGGAACAGAACTAAACTGGAACTAAACTCACTGTGGACAGAAATGAAAGGCAGCAAGTGATAAAGATGTAAAGTGATCATCAAAGAGTAAAAAGAGATGATCCTAAGGTAATGATGAAGAGCAGGGGAGTTGTGAATGTAAGACTTCACATCAAGTGCTGAGCCACAAATGAGGAGATATTTTCAGATCAGATATAGACTTCTATGTTCAAAAGAGTTTTGAATGGTGCAGCTTTTATCCTTTGTCTAAGCCTGTATACTTCAGCTGTGCTCTCTCAGCTGAAATATCTTTGTGGTATCAGGGAGATTAACACATAAAGTAGAAAACACACCAAAAAATCCAAATTTTGTTTGTAGGACAGTGTTCTGTGAAGTATTAATTATGTCTTTCGGAGTTGGACATGAACAGAATGCTTTTWTTTGGTGGTTAAAGAATTTATCTGTCCTAAAAATGTTTGCAAATTTGGGAATAGGTATGAGCAAAAGTCCTTTATATTCTTCTTCTAATTATACTACCTTTCTGTGTTTCTTTTCTTTGTCTGATTTTTTTGAGGTGGTGTGGGAGGGTGTGGGGGCTAACAATTTCTCTTTAACAAGAAATCTTCCTACTTTCTCTTATTCCCTCTCACTGGCTACACTGTTGATAGGTTCAAGAGAATATCTCCAGCATAAAAATTCAGAACAATTGAAGGATAAGGTGCAAACATTTATCASAGTCTTTTTTTTCCAAGCTGTTTTTAGAATTGTGAAGATAGAAAAAGTTTAAATGAGGATGATTTACAATATGAACTTCCTGAGTTTTTAAAATGATGCTACAGAGAGTCCTTGACAAATTGCAAAGACCATATTTCCTGGAGCAGAGAAAAAAGGTTGGATGTGGCTGCTCAACTATTATGTAAAAAGAAAAGTATATCCATAATACTGTATCCATGGAGAGTAAAAAAAAAAACAGACCACAAAACTATAAACAATATTTCAATGCACTATGATAACAAAACCTCATTTTTAAAAAGTATGTAAGAAATAACCACGCTGTCAACATAGTTGTAGATCATGCTCATTGCACCAATCAAACCAAAATTATCTAAAAAATATAATTCTTAGTTTTAGTTTAAGGCAAGCATGAGGTAAAATGCATGAAGCTAGGASTAGCAGCTCAGCTAATCCACAGTAATTTAATGTGTTATACAATATTAACACATACAGCTGCATAAATTTAACCCAAACTTCCTTTCCATAAAATTTAAAACTTGTTTGAACTTCCTTCTGGTTTTAAACAAGTGGATTTATAATAATAAAAAATACTGATAGGAAAGGAAAACTATTTTCTCCCAGCAACACCCCCTTTTTATTTTAATATTTTGACTGTCATAGATCACATTAAGATATCCTACTATTGTGTGATACGAAGCAAATATTATCTTTAATGTTTGTGGTATAGTGGACTAGGCTATTCTTCACACTGACTATACAAAGAATTCAATTACTGTAAATTACATATTTTAATTATAGCATTTTATCTGTGTTTGAATTAATTCTTGTTTATATTTTAATAAATATAATTTGACCCTGTTACCCCATTATACATGTATTTTGTACTTACAATGTTTTTTGTTTYAGGCCATACCTAGCTATTAGGCACCATGTTTCTAAAGGAGTTTCCAGGATCAAGCATTAACATTCTCTCTTTGCTTGACTTGTTCCATTTACACAGCATTTTTTGTTTCTCCCTCCTTTTTCTGTGGCACAATTACATATTTTTAAAAGAAAGCAAGGGTGTGCATGCAATATAATTATTAATATCCATGTCTTCTCCAGTTCAGTTCTTTCAGTTAACACTTCACTGGAAAAATTTATTGTGTACTTGTCTAGGAGGGACTAGAGAAACTCTGTGTTACAGTGGGATTTAGGCACTTAGATATAATTATGGACCAACTTTAAAAATCAAGTTCAGCATTTTYCTGTGTGAACAATATAATTAATTCAAAGCTGCATTCATATTTAGATTTTTCCTCATTTTATACACTATCTCCAATACTAAATATCTATTGATATGCAAGCATTTAATTCTACCTTTATTTTATAAAGGATGCAAGGGTGCATCTATTTTAAGCATGGATGTGGCAAATATCTTAACRTATACTTAAAAAAGGGATGATGAGCTAGGACTTGGAAAGGTTAAGGAAAAAAACAGTGATAAATCATATGAACTTGTGAAGAGATACTGATCTGGAAATGAACCATTATTGCATGCTGCAAACCCATATAACTGAGGGATGACTCAATGACTCTCAATGATGCAGGAGACAGAGGACTGTTTTTCAGATAATATGTGAAAACAAACAAATTATTCAAGGTAAAAAAATAGTTGTAAAATACCTTGTAAATATAAAAGTAGTCAAATACCTGAAACCCTTCTTCCTATGTCACTAATATGTCACAGTTTTAGAAATCAGATTTTCTGTATTTTAATAATGCAAATTATTATATAGCCCATATAATCACCTTATTTTTTTATGTTAGTCTTTTAGGTTTTCTTTTTTCCCCATGTACTTATAGTTTAGGAACATAGATAGAATTCTTTACAATTTTTCTAGTAAATCTAGCAACATTTTTATGCAGAAAAACCTAACAACCATGAATGACACAAGATAATTCAGAAGGAGCTGAGATTTGTTTGGGAAGAGAACTTGAAAGATAGATTTTAAACCGGTAATGAAACTATGATTTTATGCATGGCTATTGAGTTCTTAGATGAGGAGGCTTTAAACTTTACATACTAGTGGCTCTTCAACCTATAGTGATTCTATAAAAACGTAACCTCTCAATTTTCATTTTCATATTGGTTATTAGTACTTACAGCTTGAATTACAAACATAATTTCATCTTGCATAAGGAAATGGTTTGTGTCTGTATTTCTAAAGTTCGAACCCAACCATAATATTTGTGTAACTGATAACAATCTGCAACTCTACTGTACTGAAGCAAACTTCCTAATAATTGCCATGGAAATAAATTAGTTAAGAGTACAGAATGGAATACATAGATTATCACAAACTTTTTAACTGAAATTAGGTGATCAACCTATTATGAATTCATTTAAATATTTAAAAATTAATGTATTCTGTTCAGTAATTGAGGGATAAGAGACAGTTGTTTCTCTGCTCTATCTGTGTTTCAAGTTCCTAGAAACTACATTTTGAGCTTAATCTCCTGAGGATTGGTAAATTAGATAAAAGAAAACATTGCATTAAACTCAAAGTACGAAATTATTATACATTATTTTATGTATTTTTATATAAAAGTTACAAGTAGCAAGCATATGACACAGAAATGGAACAGTAACAGCAATAACTGTGAATGCATGCTTTTTACAATGTATCTAATAAAGGGATTTTTGCCAACTCAAATATTCAGTAACATACATGCAGATTAATTTCTCAATGTCAAATTCAGTCATATTGCTAGATGCTTATCCAACAAACGTTTCTATTGAAGTGATTATGAATGGCTAAATACCTGATTTCAATAAATTGTTCCTGAAATTGGGAATTTTACTTGCAACAAAAAGAAGAGAGAAAAACAAAAAGATAAATGACTGATAAGCATAATAACCGAAGTCTTATTGCCTTCTAGTAATTTTACTCAACACTGCTGAATTTTTTCATGATAAGAGAATAGCTGGTCAGAGTCCATAAAACCTCTAGCTGGTGTTTCCAAGGACGATAGTTTCACATTTCACTGTAGCATGTTCAAAATCACCCAGGAGCGCACTATTCTCAAGCAGTCTATATAATGAAAACAACGTACATATAACAAAAGTTCAATGTAAATCTTCTTCCACATATCACACAACATACAAGTAAATAACAGACACAGATAAACTTAAAGAAAACTATGACTTTAAATAAATAAATAAATAAATAAATAAACAAACAAATAAATGGACAATCTCAGGAACTAATTTCTTCCTCAAGTTTCCAGCAAATCTGTAAATATATTTAATAACTTTAGGATAAAATAATTTAAGGAGCACTTTGTGGCCAGAAACCAAATCATAAAAAGAAATATATTTTTGTGCAATGGGAATATCTTGCTRAGGAGGAAAGATATGTCTCTACTTCTTAGGTTTACATAAAGGCAATTAAATTAAATTGGAAAATTGTCCACTCTCTCCTTCAGAGAGCTGAGATAGTTCATTATAGATTTTTCSATTCAGAGTTTGCATGACTGCATGAATAGTTTTCTGAAATCAAAACTAAGTTAAAATATGCTCTCTCTGAGGAAAAAAAATGCRGAAAAATATTTACTTAAACTATCTACAGGCAATAAAACCATTAATGGATTATTTCACTATAAAATTGCTTTATACATATATACACATAAAAATGTATGTATACATATCTATGTTTATATATACACATATATAAACTGACAGACTAGCAGTTATTCATAGCTCCATTATAAAAATCTGAAATTATGTTTATTARGTGCTGATAAAAATTATGCAAAATGAAAAGTCTAAGAAAATACTCCAGAAAGTAAGTTTAATTTGAAACATTAACCTTAGTGTTACAGAACCTCCAAATTTATCAATACTAAGACACACTCTTCCCCCAACGCTTCACAAGATTGGATGAAAAAAAAATTAACTGAAAACACATAGTTCCACATCTTACTGACTTGAATTAAATGGCCAAGTTTTACATTCTATTTCACATGCTGKGGCTCTAACTTTTATTTCTATAAATAATAATTAAGAAAGATATAAATGAAATGCAAAAGCCATGCAAAGCACATGACTCTATTACGCAGCTGGAATTAAGACAGTTCTTGCTAAGGGCTGACTGCAATTCTATCAAGAACATGGAATTAACAGATTTTGTTTAGTTTGCAATGCTAAAGTGGTCATCTGGCTTTCAGTTTTTTTAAGATTCAAACCTGTTTCCATACAAGATGACATACAATTTGAGACCTAATATGCATTTTAGCAATGTAACAAATAAAATGGAAAGCAATAGATGGTTCAATTGCTGTATAGATATGTTTACTTACCTCAGGTTTTTCTCTTAGACCCTAGTTGTGTTGTACTCAGACTCATGTTTGCTTAGAGACCCAATGAGGCAGAACCTGGAATGTTATGGCTATTTCATTCAAAATAATAGTGTTTGCATAGAAGAAAAGAAATATATACATATAGATACTTTATGAACAGTACACTTTGATACTCTGATAGATATTCATGAAGTAATTTACATAGACATGCAACTGGATTAAAATAACCAAAACCCTGTCTCTTTTTTTAGGAGAAAGAAATGCCTTAATGTGCAAAGAAAATATGGAGGGCATGTAAACTATAAAAACAAATGCATAAATAATGCATGCACGAGAAAACACAAATATATTAAAAAAGGGTTATGTATTCTTTTTCAAATAAATTGTTCATAAACTTTTTGGTTTTCTTTTTCTTTTACTTGTAAACTTTTAGTCATTCATATTTACAGTGATTCAAATTGCAATATACAGAAGAAATAGCACTTTTATTAAAAATATTATGCTTGATTTTTCTTTTTTATTGATTAGAAATATTCCCTTTAATTCATTTTTATATGTAAATATATATGTGTTCATTATGTTGTCTCATGTTCTAATCTGTCTATCCATGTTTATTTGACAAACCAAAATACTGTGATCAATAATGGAACAGAGACAGTAAAGTTTTGGAAATACTGTCATTCATTATAGAAAAGATAATGTGCCATGAGGAAAGGGGTTTCCTTGCCCCAGGACTGTGTTCCTCATTCTTATGTCATGCATCAAAATGGATACATGTATCTTTTATTTATTGATGAATTTATTTAGAGATGGTTTGACCAACAGTGGATGATATTCAAGGCCACCTCAGTTACAAGGAAATGTAATATGYCTCTTCCAAAAATATAAATTCACACAATCTTCTTTGGTTTTTAAAAATTGTACCTGTTCTCTGTTGAACCTGTGTGTGTATGCATAAGAGTGTATGTGAAACAGTAAAAGAAAAAGAAAGAAAGAAAGTAGAAAGGTAAAACAGAGATACAGGATCCTTCAGGAAGGAGGAGCAGAGATAAGAAAGAGAGACAGAAAGAGGTAATATAACGGCATGTGCTATCAGGAAACAGAAATTTAAACAATAAATAAAGAAGAAAGAAAATATGTCTTTAATGATCAAAGAGTGAATATGTTTGGGCAATCAAGTCCTTACACAATAGTTAGTCTTCATCAAAAATCTATTGATACTGACCGCTGAACAGCTTTATCATGTCTGGACAGCCTGTGACTTGTGGTTGGCACCTCTTCAATTTCGTCTATCTCGCACGCATCAGCAGCATCTTGTGAGTAGCTATGCTTCATGACAAGGATGTTTCTCCTGTTCATGGGCTGAACAAGTGGTTTTACAGGCTGGGGTTGTATTTCTGTCAAGACAGAAGCATCTCTTGTGCTGAGGTTACTACGGCTGCCCTTAATACTAGACACTTGTGATCCACAGTGATGGTCATGAATGCATTTTGAAGAGGATCTCCGCAGTTTATGATAATTTTCAAAGTCATCTGCAACGTCAGCAAGGTCAGCTGTAGTCCCTGTCCCTCTAAGGGTGCATAACTCATAATGAGGAGGCTCAAACACCTCCTGGAACACTGTTTGATCAAAGTCTGCTTTCCTTTGGACAAATTTTTTACGAGGCTGCTTGATCTGTACTATAATAGAGATAACAATGAGGATGATGACAATGCAAGAAGTCACCCCAATTATAGTCCCACTGGTATTGGTAAGTTGGTCCAATAGGTTTGCTTTTCTTTTTTCTGTGCAACAGGGAATAAAAAAAAACAAAACAGAGCATTAATTGCAGTTCAAGAATAAAAACAACTATGATGGGTTCACAGATTACTGCAAGGCTGAGCCTAGTATATTTCTGAGTTCACTTAATCAATCTCACCAACAAAAAAGGGGAAGAAATCAGATATTTGTGAAAGCCAAATAAGCAACACAGAAATCCTTTATGTACCTATTCTCTTGGAAACTTATTTATTCAGGGTATCTTGCAAGTTTAATTAAACAAAATAAGTATTTTGATTTTTTATAAAAAACAACCACCATAACAAGCAGATGGCTTCAGTGTCACCTCTGAACTCCATTTGGCTGCTAAAGCCCCCAAGACTTTTACAGATGTTCTCTTCATTATTTTCTCTCTCTCCCAGTAAATATCTGCAGCTAGGACATTAAGTCCTATGAAAGAACAAGATTTTACAGGATTTGAGTCTAATATTTGTAAGCTAGTGGAAATTTTGGCAGCATTCAATGAAAAAGCTAAATCAGGAGAAAATAGAAAAGTTATTCAAATTCAGATTCCAGAAAGGAAAAAGCCACAAATTTGTGCAAGTCATTTCTGTTCCCCCCCCCCAATTAATTACCAAAACCTTTCTAAACAGACATAAAAATCCAAAAGCTGATCATACCTACTACCCTTTGCTCAGGAGCCTCTAATAAGTTAGTCAACAAATTCTGTGTTGTGAATAGGGCAGAAAAGACAGTAAAATAATAAAATAAAACCAGTTTCCCTCTCCTCTTGTGCATCTTTCTCTGTGATTGCCTTTCACAAGGCTGCAGACACAAGATGGTGACTGAGCCTTGTAGAAATTGAAGTTGAAAGTGCTTGCATCAGTCTCTCTCAGGCATAGCAGGACAACTGTGGTTAAGTTTCAACACCCAGTTTAGTGTAATTTTTCCTGGCAACCCAAGACATATAAAAGGAATTAAGAAAAAGCCTTTGAAATGGAAATTATTGGCACCAAAACAGTAACATTCATCTCTTCARAATCTCCTAATTACCAAAACTTAACTCTTCAGTAGATCATTGTCTAAGCTTGCAGATTCACTCAGTGTTTCTCTAAYTGACTGACACAGACTCTGGAGAAAAAGCAGAGTTAGGAAAAGCAACACTGCAGCAAACAACATTTTTGCTGGAATCAGCAAACCTCYTTTTTGTAGTCAGAAAAACAAGAGAGGATAAATGAATAAGATCTGATAAAAGATACTTGAGGAAGAAAAGATGAAAATCAYTCTGGAAACTGAAGAGTGATGAAGGTTTTCTGTTTTCCTCTATTGTGAAGAACTAGAGAATGAATAATAATTTCCCAATTGTCTGTTTAGTTTCTTTGAAGAATATTATGCTCTGCCACAGTTTAGCTGTGTTCTTTTGAAGTATATGTTTTCATTTGTGTTTTACCCTATTTCCCTGCTTGTGAGGATTCTACAGGCTTCAGTAGATTTATGGGCTGACTGCTAATCCACTTCATTCTGAATTTTTTTCTTGATTGGTTCCTAAATTTGGCATGTCCCATGCTTTCAGGAACAAATCTGCAGTMGGGGAGAGACAGGGGGATACAAGACAGAAGTGAACTGTCTTCCTAGCCTGCAATGYAAGTTTGCTAAGCTCTTTTCCCTGAAGACAACACAGATGCTGTTTTGGGCTTGTTTGTGTGGTTTTTGTAACAGAACCACAGAAATATTTAGAAACCATTGTCCGTACATGGATAGGAACATCACTTCCTGCCTRTGAAATAAAAATTACATCTGATTTCCAGATGCAGTATTTACAAGCTTGTTTTGTACTTCAATTTCACTAGATTATAAGTAGATTTGGTTGCCTTCTTACAGTGTTAATTCCACCTTCTTTTACAAGACTACTATTATGGGCATAGCATGCAGCTAAAAGACATTTGCTACTCATATATTACTCCACTACAAAGGCAACTATGGCAAAGGAACCAGAATATTACATTTAATTATACTTTAGATTGTATGGAAAAGTGAGACCAAGAGATCAGAAAGCCTCCCAGAAGTGCATAAACAGACAGCAGGACACAACCAAYGCAACACCAGAGGAAAAAAATGAAAACGCTGAAAGTAAAATCCACTGACATTCTTTTACCTTCCTTTATTTTCTCTATTGCTTAATGTATGCTCTCTCTGAACGACTCTTCCTGAGCTTTCACCCATTTGGCACATACTTGGAAAGAAACTGAAGATGATATGCTGTATCTCATGCAGTGCAAATGACAACTTTTTCAATTCTACTTGTTACCTTTGCAGTGGTTTTCATCCCAGGGATACACACAGTTCTGGAGTCCATTGCAGACCAGTGTATTATTTATACACATATTACTGTGGCAAAAGAATGTGTTGGCTTCACAAGGGGCTAAAAATGAGAGAAATAATAAATGATTTTAAATTAGGAAATCATTCAGCTCTACTCTACAAACACATGTAGGAGCAGACATGTATTCTATAATAGGACAAAGCTATACAACATGTATTCCTTGTGCATATTAAATATTTGACATGCAGCATGGAGAGCAGTCAAGTCACAAACTCTTTACTATTCTGTGGCAGGAGGTTCTCAGATTTGTCTAAAATKACTGAACCTTCCTCTAGTATGACTCTCCTGCATGCAGCATGTTRGATTCCAAATATTGTTGGGAAGTCACTGATGTGTTATCAACAGTTTATCCACAGATACAAAACATATCACCCTACGGGCTGCTATGAAAAGAGTTAACTGTATCCCAGACTGATCCACTGAGTGACAGATAACATCTTCTGAAGTTTTTGCTGAAACTTTGATTTTATAAGAAAACTTTTGTGACTCAAAGAAGATATGTATTTGACAACACATATCAATGGTGTCTGACCATTTACACACAGAGAAAGCAAAATTATTCTAAAACCCTTTTAGTCATAAAAAAGGCTGCAGTTAAGAACCACCTTTTGATCACAAGTATGAATATAAAGAAGCACAACAGTCTTCAGTGTCCCTGAAGCCTGTGGCCTAGAAGAATCATGCAGATTAAAGCTGCAGRAAAATGGTGTTACTGATGGCCATGTGTTATTACTGTGAAGAAACCATCTGAAAGCCTCTGGAAGGTACTGAAGATGCTGCTAAACTGTGGTGTTTATGGAAGTATTGGGATATCATTARGTGTTGGGGTTGTGAAGGTATTGCTCCAAAAGTGCATAATATAGTAGAGATAAACTACTCCTCATATCTCTTCTTTAAACAAGAAAGACTTCTGTAACTTAAAAGAGCTACAAAGTTTGTCAGTGTTAAATTGTCAAAAATGAACTCCTTATATATTTTTTTATTTCAAGCAACCCAAAAGTGTTATTATATTTATTTTTAAGGGAGAGATAAATAATAAACTAAGACTYCTAGCTAATCAGAAAGCAGTTATGATGCTCATATTACTGATATTACTGATACTTCGAGTGTGATACTTCATGGAAATTGTTCTCCTCTGCAACTTTAGAAGCTGTTCCTATGACAACATAAATGCATAGCAGAGAGAATGGTTTAGTGGTTTGCAAACGAAGGACAAAACAAAGGATTTGTATGACTCAATAAATCATGTCAATAAAGCTACTTACCAGTAAGTGTTTAGGTTAAGATATCCATAACTGGCATATTTGGAGCAGTTATGATGTGTTAAGCAAAGAATAAATGCCATCAAAATCAAAAAGCACACCCCAAATATGTAACCACTCACTCAGMTAAAACACTATACATACACTGTATCTCTTAGCCAGAAGACATCGAGCAGCCTGCCCACTGTTCAATTTTTGTTTTCAAATCTGTTYTACCATCTCTTAAAGTGCAGGGAGCCTGGTCACATTTTAAGTTTGTTACAGAAAGGATTCTACTTTATGCTGAGCAGATCAGAAGAGCACATGTGAATATTAGAAAGAGAAGAGATTTAGGGACAGTCCTTATCTATCTGTTGCTGTCATTCGGGGACAATGAAGGATGAGCCTGGAGGATGCTGTGCCACATCCTGATGTGACACATCACGAAGATAACACATCAAAGGCATAATCGTCCTTTCACACTCTAGCTGCAATCCCTGTTTCCAGGCAAGGTGAGGATCTTTTAGGATGTTTCCCACATTCAGGAACAGTCTCACTGCCTACTCTGAGTAAAAAGAAGTGAGAAACCTAAGAAGATCTAAAGAAGCATCCATTCAAAATACAAAGTGCATCCAAAAAAAGACCCAAATATCAAACAGAGAAACTTCAAGGAGTGACACAGGAAAAATGGGAAAATATTWWAAAAAAAGCAAACAAATAAATATTTACGGGATTAAAATAGGTTACTCGATAAAACCCACAAAGAAAAAAAAAACAACAACCAAMCAAACACAAAAAAACCCCAACCAAAATGCCAAAAAACATTCCAAGTGGAATGAAGGATCTTAGAAGTGAAGTCAGAAGGACAGAGTGCTGTCTGAATTCAGAAGTATAGTGGTGATAAGTAGAAAAGAAGAACTAAAGAAAGGCAGCAAGGAAGTGAAAATAAGACAAAGAAAGAGAGGCATCTACTGGAAAAAAAAAGTCAATTGGTTATTTTATTCTGCACTAAAAGAAATAGTGAGATTTTCTATCAAATGAAAAAATATTAGAAATTTTTTTGTAGATGAGAGAAAAATAAAGAGCAATAAGAAAGACCTTTTTCAGATTTAAGAAGGAATAATTCTGCAAAAAGGTGACAGGGACATCTGGAAACGAAAAGCAAGAGAAAGGAGGAAAAAATAATGGAAATTTAAGTTTTCTTAAATTGTGCTATTGAATGGTGAAGAAAAAAAATGGTATGGGAATAAATGTCAAAACAAGATGAATAGTGAAGCAAAGAAATTTCAGAACCAGCACAGCAAACTTAGCATGAGAGAAACTCAAATGTAAGATTCAGAAAACTAATGACAAACAACCRCCCCTTGTTTATGTTTGTAAAATTAAAATAGCCAGGTTCTCTCTGTGGTCCCATGAATGCAGAGTGATTAAACTGGACAAGAAGTCAGTATGTTTTCCCTACTCTAATTAAGGTATTTTGTTGGAATGAATGAAAGCATAAAGGGTAGCTGAAAACCTGTCAGTCCTGTTATATATTGGAAAAATTTGCTTTCTTGCCCAAAAAAAGGCACAGCAAAGGAGTCTTGGGATGCTACATCAAGGACATTCTAGTAATACAAAAAAGATAAATGAACTGATGGTAAACCAGATTCTTTCACAGCAAGATGGATCTGGTCCTGGTGCARTCTTAAAGCTGTTACAGAACCCAGCATGACAGTGGAATCAAGAAGTATGTGACAGCAAGCTTGTAGGTGTTTTCACAAAAGGAAACGACTGTTATCATTAACTGCAACTAGATAAAGCAGCACAAACCTCTCCACACACCAGAAGCTGTCCTCTATCACTCCATGGTCTTCCCCATCACTATATAAATGCCATTCACAGGAGAGTAGGAATGCAGAGAGCTCACCCAGGTGAGGAGCTGAGCGACTTTTCAGTCATGATTAATGGAAAGCCCAGCGGAAAGCTACCAATATTGTACTTTGTGTCTGGACTACTTGATGAGGAACAAGCAGTCMATGAAATTGTCTTCAGGCAGCTGGAAGAAGCCCCATGATCACAGGCCCTGGTCCTTATGGGGATTTGAACCACGTGGTATCTGTGGAGGGCAACACAGCAGGGTACAAGCAAGCCAGGAAGTTTCCAGAGTGCATTGATAACTTCTTGACACAGCTAATCACAGAGTTGATGAGGGTAGCTCTGCTGTTCCTCATACTTTTATAAACAAGAATCAGTCGGGAAGGTGAATGTCAGGAGCATGAGATGATGGAGTTTGGGATGCTTCAAAGAAAAACATCAAAAAGCACAATCACGATTCTGATTGCCTCAGAAGAGCAAAAGCTCACTGTTGAGGGGTATGGGTGGACAAATGCCATGGGAGGTGGTCCTGGAAAGATACAAGTTCAAGGAGAGTTGGTTGATTCTGTAAGATCACCTCCTCCAAGCTCAGCAGTTGAATATCTGGATTGGATGAAAATCAAGTGAAAGTAGCAGTTATCCTGCATGAATGGACAATGAGCTTCTGACTAAGCTCAAACATATAAAGGATACAGATGAGCGATGGCAGAAGGGCAGCATGATCCCAGCAGAAATATGACTTCTCTGAGTGGAAGGGGCTAAAGTTAGGGAAGGTTCAGTCAACTGGACAGGCATGAACTCCTAGGTCCTATTGTGATGCCCCTAGTAGGTGACTCACATCATTGTGAAGCCACTCTTGACTATCTCTGAGAAGTCCTGCTGATTGAGGCCTCAATGAGCTGGGCAAACAGGATCTTCAAGCAGATCAGCAAAATGAAATGTAAAGTCCTGTGCCTAGGGAGGAAAATTTCATGCACTGAAATTTTTACGTGCTGGGGACTGACCAACTAGAAAGCAAGCTTGCAGAAAAGGTTCTGGTATGCAATAAGGTCACCTTGAAAATCACTTTGAGCCAGCAATGTGYCCTTGTGGCCAAGAAGGCCACCACTGTCCTGGCTGCATTAAGAACAGAACTGTCAGCAGGCTGAGAGGTTTGATGCTTGCCCTCTATTTAGCACTGGAGAGACCACATCTGCAGTGTTGTGTCAGGTTCTGGGCTCCTCTGCACACAAGGGACACAGATGTCTGCAGCGAGCCCAGCAAGAGGCCATGAAGGCCTCTAAAGGCTTGAGATACTGGAGGTGAGAGGAGAGGCTGAGAAAGCTGGGACAGTTTTGAGCAGGCTCTTGCCAATGCAYCCAAACACCCACTGGGAGGGAGTGAAGAACACAGAGCCAGGCTCTTCTCAGCAATGCCCAGTGACAAGACAGGAAGCAATGAGCACTAAAGGAAATATAGAAAATTCCCTTTAAATGCAGGAAATAACTTTTACTTTGAGGCTGGTCAAACACTGTGCAAGAGCTGGTTTGCCATGTGAGATTGTGTTGTTTCCATCACTGCAGTAGATATTCAAAACCCAGCTGGGCACAGCCCTGAGCCACCTGCTGTAGCTGACCCTGCTTAGAGCAAAAGAATTGGACTAGACCATATCCTAGAGTCTCCTCCATCCCTTCCRTGGCTCTCTAAGAAAACCCTGACTTCATATTTAGATTAAAAGTAACAGCTAGGWACACACTAGAAATTGTATTATTTCTCCTGTGTCTCAAAACTGCCTTGAGCCAAGCTCTACCAAGGCACTGGCCTAGAAGTGAGATATCATATTCAGAACAATGAATGATTCATAATGATTATAACACAACGAAGAAAATTTGAATTACAATATAATTCAACCTGATATATTTTGATAAAGTCTTGAATAAATTCTTTGATTTTTACAGCATGAAAATACTATATTCTAAATTAAATCAATAATTAAAGAAAAATTTTATGAAAGGTTCTTTTTCTAGTTTTTAATTGAAACAATAATTATTTTTATAAAAAATAATAGTTTTTATAAAAGCATATATACAATATTAAAAATACCAAACATTTTCATTCTACATTATTTTTAATGATAATATTTTGTTTTTATGGCTGTGAGTGCTATGTGTAAGACTATCTTATATCTTTATATACAAACAAATTTTATAGTTCTTGAATTCATTATAATGCAACATTTCCTGCTTTGCAACAGCTATTTACACTGAACACAAGATGGTGCTCTCATCCTAAAATATATAAAAGCAAGTATGTTAACAAGAAGAGACATTCTATCCCAGTCTTTTTCAGGTATAGGAAACCTATGTTAAAAATCCCAGATATAATAATAACAACTCTCTTTAAGTTACCGAGAAATTATGTTCTGTTTCTAGTACAAATTAGGAGATTGTTACGTTTTTCGTATTGCCAGAAGGTTTCCACCACAGTATTCAAAAAAGCTTCGGTTTGGTATTTGAAGGTTACTGCTTTCAAAATTCTTAAAAATTGAACCAATGTAGTAGACTATATTTTCTTACTATAGGAAGGTTTTAGAAATGCATGTGCCCATAATCTACACTTTTTAATTTATTTWAAAAAAAATTCCTGAATAGCCCTAAGGCAGAGAAACATGAAGTGCATTAGCAGTTCTTCCATATGCCATCCTTCCAAAGCTACATGAAATAAAAGCAGTCATAATTTAAATTTTTTTAAAGTTATACTAGTCTCACTCAGACAACAAAATAAATAGTCACAAGTAAGGCAGTCCACTTTATACTATAAAATTACAGAATTTGTAAAGCAGCATAGAAATTAAATATTCCATGTTATTAATAATTATTATATCATTGTGATATTATAACATAAGTAACAAAACACACTATTTCTGTGCATTAAGAATCATTTTTCTGGGCATTGCAGGATACTCTGGATATCAACTGCAGTCATGGGCAAGCCAAAATATTTTTACAAGATGGAGCTAAAAGCAATCTGTTATGGAACTGGTGTGCAGCCTGGCTGCTCCTCTTCAGTGCAGTGCTTTCTCCAGTGTATTTCTCACTATTTCTCAGCACCATCCACAGTTAGTGCAGCTCCTTTGCTTCCAGGGTGGGAGCTAGCTGAGCCAGCCAGCTTGGGTGTCTATGCTGTACTTCATTGAACTGTGTGGATTTACCCTTTGAGCCTGTTTCAAGGCAGGGATTTCAGGCCAAGATGGGATAATCTTAGACGAATGTCCTACCCTACTTGTTATTTTTAGGCCTATCTCTCTCCCTCCTTTCTCCCCTTCCTTTCTTGTCATAACATTTTTGAAAGGTCTTGCTTCCTCCTAAGGGTGAATGGGAAAACTCTGAAATCTTAACAATGGTTAGACGTGAGAAACATTTTACACTGAAGTTGTTGGAATTTTCACACCTACTCCTCCTCTCCTCAAGATAGCTCACTGCCTCATGCTCTGCACACACGATTTCTTTAAGTACAGATCATTTGGATTTTCCCATTGTTCTTAAATGAAAAATAAGACCTTCTTTCCTCCATGAGGGAAGGAAAATTTAAATGCTTCAGATGTTCCTTGAATCATCTTTGAAACAAAAGAAGTTTTCTATCAGTCTCTTCAAAGAAAAAATATTTATTGAGTGACAGTTTCACTTGCTTTATTAAAACTATAAAATTATTAAGATTGTTATAGTACTGTGCACTACAAGGATATGATTTGCCACTAATAAAAAAAAAGGCTTGTTAAAATACAGCTATTAGAAACTTGAAAATGAGATGGGCTTAATACTGATGCTTTCTCWGTCACTTTCAAACAGCTCTGTGAAAGATAAATGTAACTTTTATGGGTAGTTAATATCATATACAGATCAACAATCTAGTCTTTCAAAAACACCTATATGTGGTTTCACGTTGTTTTGTTCAGGGTTTTTTTGATAAATCAACTCACCAGAGAATGGCAGGTCAGGAGCCTGTGCTCAGAGCTCCAACCTGTGTTCTGTTAATACACTCTGGGCACCACAAAGAATTATTTTGTTCAGGGTCAGAGAGTCACTGGGATGCTTAGCCAGCAAGGGTTTTTCACTAGAGATAGCTGCAAATAGCATAGAAGGGAAGAAAATCACAGATGAGTGCTCACCAGTAACGAGGCAATCCCAATGGTTTCTTTTTAAAATGTTAGTGTGGAAGTAGAGAGCAAAACCAGCAAAGCTGCAATCTGTTTACATGCCTAAGTCCTTGCAAAGAGAAACTGCCTCTTCACAGGTAGCACTAAACAGCTTGCTATTCCCTTTTTCAGCACTTCCCTTAGCTTTGCCACAAAATCACAGTCCCTAGTGCTCCATACCTGCAGTCTCTCCWCCCCATTAAAGACTGCCCATGCTGGCTGATCCTCTTCAAGTCTGTAAACAAGGATTTGAATGCTGTTACTTGATCAAGCTGGGCAACACTCTTCTAAGCATGGCCTTAGACTTCTGCCCAAATATGGGTTTTGTTCATAAAAATAAAATAAGAATTATAGAACTTGTGCTTCATTAGGAAAGTTGCGTGTGGCAGGGCTCTAAAAGAAGACTTTGAGCTCACAGGGACAATAAGAGAAGGAATGAAGCCTTTCTGGTCTGGGGTTTCGGGTGCAGGGTTATGGGCACAGAAGGAAGCCGTGCTACCAAAGGGCAGTCAGAGGTGAGAAAGTGAACATCTTGTCTGCTGTGCATACAGAGGGTTTTTCTCTCATGCTGTATACTCTGGTTCTACAAATCTGCTTTTAGGCTAAAGCGTAGGTGTGTCTGCTGAGGAGCAGCTCTTTGAAGAAGCTGTAGGTGTAGCATGTCTGTCATTAATCAGGCTGGAGATCACTCTTCAATCATGGAAAATGAAATGAACATTTAGTCAGTGGGTGAGAAAACAAAGACTCATTTTTCAAGTCTTCTTATCAGATGAACAGACACCTTCTGATTATACCAGAATTTTGTTTATCTTTTACTGATTCTTATATTAATTTGTTGGATATTTAAAATCTAGTGTAACAGTGAATCCCGTGCACAAAAATATGATCATGGATAGAAGATATTTAAAAAAAAAAAAAGTAAGGACACAAAAAGTCAAACCTCAAAATGACAGTTGGAATATTTAATAATGCTGACAATGAAATAACAGAGCATCACTATAAATTATCACCTATTAAGAATTAATCAGTTATTAAGAGTTACTTAGAGCTCAACTATTATTTTGACGATGATGAGAATCATTCCTGATTTTCTGGTGCAGGAAATTTAACAACCTCATGCATTGTATGCCTTTCCTTAAGACATATTTATAGCACTACTGCTCTGAAAGAATCACTGTGAGAGGTTTGGGAACTTATAAGCGCACTTTTTAGAGGCCAACAAAAAAATGCATACATATTTTAAATGGATTTGGAACACACTGATTGAAACATATGAAAACAATCATAGAAGAAATCTCTTTAAGATTTCTCTGTTCTGCACAAATGTCAAGTCCCCAGGAAATGGGTCTGCAACTGGAATAAACACTGAACAGACTTACACAGAAAGAAAACAATGCTCAGGCTCAGGCTTAGTAGCTTGTTTCCACAAAATACCACTTGTGCAAGGGAAAACTCACAGGCTCAATAGCCTGACTCCACACTGAAGAGAGGAACTATAGGAGCAACAGATCACAACACCTCCTGGTCATTCCCACAGGAACAGAAAATACTTTGTCACTCTTTACCATGCACGTTACTGCAACATAAATGTAATCTTCTGTTTTATTCCTTTCTCAGCTCTGTATAAACAAAATAGATTTTTCTTCCTCTTTCTTTGTCCCTGAATAGACACACAGGTGTCTGTTCCCTGATGCACACCTCCCTRAATGAGGTCTGACATTCCTTCTCTTCCATGCAGATGATCTAATTATTCCCACACGCTGCTGAAAGACGTTGCAGTTTACATGCCATGAGCTGTGTTTCAGAGTGTGTCTCACTGACATCTGTTCTAGCCAGCTCCTGGCAGCCAGCACCAGTGTGTGACATAGGGCAGCACTTAGGGACAGCTTACAACCCACAGAAAATACCATCTGCATCACCTTTAAATTTTTAAAGGTAATTCCCAGCATTACAATCACAGATGCAATATCTTCTACTATTTATGAGCAGGCTATGTAGACATATTTCAAAGTATTATTTAGCCTTTAATAAATTTTCAGCTATTAGTGAGCAATGACTCTTCAGAGCAAATTTACAGAAAGCACATTACGTATTTTGAATTTCTCAGTCAGAATATTTTTCAGTATAAACTATCATCTGCTTACAAGAAAGGAGTAGCTCATAAGACGTAGCATGTCAGGTAAATATATTTGGAATATTGTAAGAGAAAAAAAACACCACATTTTTCCTTATTATCCTTTAAAATATGAAATCTTTGCAAACATACACTTATTCAAACCTTCATTTCAAGTTAGTCATCATTGTGCTTCACTCTCCAGCTCTTTATATGCTGTGAACCTCCAGTGTCTATGCAGTTGTTTCTAAGGTAACAGATCAGGATGCCTTGCGAAAAAAATGAATCAGATCTTGAATATTCAAGACATCTCCAGTTGCAGAAATGAGAAAAGGGCAGTATCATCTCAACCAAGGGTTCTCAGTGTCTTTTAGATCCCAGCCTGATTTGCAGGCAAGAATAATACAATCCACCCTAAGGCTGTGAGTGTGAGAGTACAGYGGTGCATGCAGTTTCAGGCATGTAAAATGTCAGAAATTTTTTAATCAGAGCCATAATTAAGGAATTACAGAGATTGTTCTCAACAGAGACTCGTTGCCTCATTGCAGGGTACACACACACAGAATACAGATGAAGAATGTGTTTGGTGGGTTGAGCCTTCATTCCACTGACAGTCACAAAGAAATCTTTCTTTCTGTCAGACACACGATRCACAAACCAAAAACACATTAAAAATTAACATGAACCAGCACGTGAAAATAAATGCACCTTCCTRAAGAGGCCAAATAGGTATTATTCCTATCAAAGGAAACAGATAGATATCTTTAACAGGTCTTTCACAGGATTATCTGGGTCAATAGTTTTCAGTGAATGGAACTATTGGGTTTTGTTGAAGGATTTTTGTGATTTGCTTGATTGTTTCCTTTCTTAAACTGGCCAGAACTRCACTTTGTTTCTTTTACAGGCTATATTGCTTATTATCTGAGTCCAGATTTCATATAAAAATATAAACACAAGTAAGGCACATAAAAAGAATATTAACCAAAATATGAAAGGCTTTTAGAAAGCTTTTGTTGCTTCAAAAAAACCTAAACTCTTTGCTTAACAATATCTGACACATATGTTCGCTGCTATATGCACACACCCACTAGCTGTGCTAAAATAATCATAAGGTATTCTTCAAATGCATATCATAATGAGGTCTAAAAAACCAAATTCAGAGAAAATGATCTGACTTGATAAAAACTTTCAGACTTGTATTATTTTCCATGTTGTGTAAGGAAGAACTTTCATGTAGCTTGGGGATCAGACAAAAGTCACAGTTATATGACTGGACAGGTCATGACCACTTGTACCTGCTTTCTTGGTTTTGAATCTTGTGGTCTGTCTGCTGCATTAAAAAATATTGCTCATTACAAATGCTTGGAATAAAAACTGGTTGAATATTTAYATAGCTTGTTTGACAACATACTTCAGTGACTGCTCTGTATGWAGAAAATACTAACAGATTTTGGAACTTGTATCATTGAATAAACTAAAAGGAAGATGCATTGATTAGGGTCTTACGTTCTTGGAAAGATGTGAAGAGCATCTGGAATCGGCTGTTTCGACTGCCTTCATCTGCCCACATGCGGATTACACCCAGGCCTGTCCTCAGCATCACATCATTAGCAACTGTGCTGCAAAACTTTGCCTTCAAATCCTCCACCGAGCTGCTTCCATCATACACTGCTACAAAATTCCTTTTGCACTCGTTGGAGTTCTGCATCTCGTAGTCCAAAAATCGCAAATAGATCTATAAATCAATCAAACAACAAAGGGAACATGTACAGACATTTGAGAATGACTGAAAAAACATTAAGCAACTTTGCTCTACATTGCAGGAGAAAGAGTACACAACAATTCCATCAAAATATTTTTTCTGGAGCTGGTGATCTGTAGGGCACTTCCTCAGAAGGTCATTAATGTGCAAACTGAGCACTGTTTCTAGTTCCTGGTATTCTGTCTTGCTTCCAAGTAGAATGTCTCAGAAGATCTAGATATTTCTTTGTTCTTACCTATAGTAAGGTCCTAATTTGCAAATACATACTTTTTTTTCAGAAGTATGTGCAATGATTCTTCAAGCTGAAGGACAGATAAGCTAGAAATTTCTTCTTTTACTGCTTGGCACAATATTGCTCTATTACATGACTGACATGTGAAATAATAAGGCAAATCATTGCTGCTCCCTCCCCAGAGCCAATGTGTCATCTTATACATTTCTGCTACAATGATTCAGGAAGTGAGAATCTGAGAGCCGGGCAGAACTCCATCATTAATCTTTTTATGTTTCCTCAAGGATCTGGCCACCATCTCAGCTCTTCTAAACAAAGCATTATGGTATAGATTTTAATAATTTAACTGACTTGTGTAAACTYATAGAAACCTATGTCTCAAGTAAATTGTCTCACAATGTATAAGATATTTTGCCCTTTGCAAAGAACTCTTTAAAACTACCTAAAAAGAAGCAGGGGTAAGGATAAAAGACTATTATTTAATATTCAAGTGTATATGGACTTTAGGGTAAACCACCAATTTTAAAAGCAATTGATTATAAAAGCAACATCAAATATTCAATTCACAGAGAAGTACTACTTTCAATAGATACAMGATACATAATCAAATGGCCAAAGGTAGTCCTGAGGTTTCAGGAGAAAGATACAAAAAGGTGAATTAGAGTGGAAATTGCATAAAAGGGCAATAAGCACGCACAGCATAGAGCTATATGCATCTTCACTTGAAAAAAATTACTAAAAGAAGCCCCACTGTATTAGACATCAAATATACTTATTTTSAAACAATTTTATTGACTTCAGTTATTTTTCATATGCACAGAACAAATGTTTTATAAGCTCCTCTGCTTTTGCAGAAAGTTCACGAACAGTGCATATCCTAGTAGCAACAAGCCTCATAATTTCACCTCATTAATATATTAAAACTTTTATGGTTTAAGAATTATGTGCTCTCAAGCAGTCTGCTACAGTTTAATAACAGCTCAGATTTTTAATGGGCCTTTTCAGGTATTGTATATTTTCATTCCTTGTTATGCTTTGCATAAGTGTCCCTCTGAAAAGAATRTCTGTGAATAATTTTTACTAGCAAATGAAATTAGGTATACCAAAGACACTTTTTTTTTTTTCTAATCTGTTATTCTTACAGTGACTCTTACTCATATTCCATCATTTCCATCTTTCAGAAGAGTTCAGAGGAATATATTTCAATTAAAGTGCAGGTAAGTGCACTTTACTTTCACCATGCATCCTGGAGTTTACATACCGTAATTTAAGGAATCTGCTTGTATTAGTCTCTACAAAATGGAAYAACTAACAGAAATACACAAAGACATACTTAGATGGAAATATCTTATATCAAGATATAGTTTTTTATAGTGTTTCTCACTTCATTTACTGGTTGTTCAGTAAAACAGTGAAAAGATACACACTATTGTGCTGACAGAGAAAGATCCCACATGGGGGGATCCCACAAGGGGGAGGGAGRTGTGGGAAGAGGCAGAGCCATGATACAAACACCCAGCAACTGACCACATTTGAGAAACACCAGAGCTGCTTCTGTGTCCCAGACACCAGATCCTCCTTCTCAAGGAAGGGTGCAAAGGCACTGTGCAACCGTGGCAGTCAAGCCTCACCTGGGAAGCTGCTGAGACAGCCCATAGTACATCTCTGCATTACTTAGGGAATTAAGTGTGCCCCTTGCTTTTCTTTCCTCACTTAACTAAAGCACTCTGCTTCAGACAGGTCTCCCAGTGCCTGCCAGCCTTGTCACAGGTAATGCAATGAAATTTTCCTGCAGATGATTATAGGCAATATTGCACACATGTGACTGCTTCCCATGAAGAGAAATGAGTCAGATAGATTGTTCACAAAGAACAGAGGGCTTGCAACATGCTTTGTCATGAATCATTACTTTTACTGTCTGCATATGCCTATCATATGTACATCATTTATATTTATATAAATACACATATATATATACATGTTAGACCCCAAAATTATAGTGCAATGTACCACATCACATTTTTGTCTACTCCCCTCTTCAGGAAAGCTCATATTTACTCCAGAAAAAAGATCACATTAATCTGATGGCAGAACAATAATAAAACTGCACCTACAGCGTGAAAGGCCTTGCACACTTGTTCACATGTTCTCTATTTCTATCCTGCTGTCTTTTATATATGCATTTATATGTACAACTGCATGTGCATCTATATAAGTACATGTATTTCTTTTAAAGGGTATCCCATTTCAGTATGGAGATGTAATTTTTATGAGTTTTCATTCTTACAAGAAATGTGTGCTAATCCTCACTGTGGTTACAAAATATCTGCTCTCCCAGCAATTTCCAGCATTCATCAATTATTCCTGATCTGTTCAAAAACACTGTTCATATAGCAGTACAGAAAAAATCTTATTTCTATGGGCTTATCATTTGACATTCTTTAGTTTCTGGAGGCATACCAGCCTTATAAAATAGTAAAATATTTCTTAGAGTAGCAGTCATAAATACTGAAAAGGAATCAAGAGGATAATAAATCAGCATTTTTTTTGAGTCTTCCAGGGACACAAGCCAAAACCTTCAGTTTTTCCCAAGCCTGAATTCTGCTGTCAGTCATACCTGTTCATTCCCCTGTGTGGGAAATTCAGCCAACACCATAACGAATATAGACCTGATAGGTAATGGAACCACTAGAAAGAAATATTTGACTTAGAAATCTATGTCTATCCTGTAGAAGAAAGATGCCACTTTATCCAGTGCCATGGAGTTTCATAAATTAGAGAAAATAAGCTACTGATATTCTGAGGTGAGTTGGAGCTTCATTTTCGTAATTGTCTTTGGAGATGACTACTCCCAGAACTTTATCTAAAATATTGAGGACTTTGTACAACACACTCTGAAATCAGGGGGTATATTTCAATCTATTTTTTTTAATCAGACCTTTAGCTTAAGACTGCAGTGTATTTTTAAAAACTGGAAAYTGATTACACAAACTGACAACCTGATATTGGATCAGATTTTATTTTAAAGAGCTGGAATAATTTAATTGCATCTGCACGCCTCTGCCAACTTGTATGGTTTCATTGCTATATATTTGCCATTGTTCCTGTMACTGGCTGTAAGACCCACACTGGCAGAAGAAAATGACTAATAATAAATTGAGTTCCCCAGGGAAAGAATAAAACTGATTATATGACAAACTCTTATTTAATGCAAAATGTTCCCTATACATAGCATTTTGAAATCAGTGGAAATATTCTCATTGCTTTTGCTGAAATGTGGATGTCACTAAAACAAATGTATCAGAAAGTGAGAGAAAAATTATCAATATTACTGGTTATTTCATTTACAGAGATCTTAGCCATTACTTCTACCATTAGTGGATAAGGAACTTTGTTCCCCTGAAAGGAAATGAACTAAAACAGAGGTCACAGACTCAAACATCACCATCTGCCTTCATTAAGCATTTTTTCATTGATGCCAATAGGAGCTTTTGGAATGAACATTTCCACAGATACTGACACAGTATATTAGCATAGTCGAGGCATTCTTGCTGAAGAGAACATCTATTTGAAAGAAGCATAACTGCCATATCTTCTTTTTTCACATTTTTCCTGCAAAGTTTTAATAAGACACTTTTGTCAAGTCATCAGCTCCACAYTACTTAGGAGAGGGGGCTGCTCAAGTATTAGATTAACTGAGTTTTGAGATGTCACTGCAAATGCCAATGTCATTAGCAACAAAACTGATAAAGACTCACTGCAACTGTGGYATATTACACTCAGTCACATAATATTTCAAATAATTTTCTTGTCACCTCTAAGTTTTGTATGGCCATTATAAATAATAATCAAAAAAAGGAAATTATGGGAAAGTTTTACTATTTCTTTCAATTTAAATTTGAAAACAACAAAAATCTCTGACTGAACATATTAGGAAAAAAATCCCACAAAACTATTTTAAATTACGAATAATATATCACCTCAGTAAAATAGTCAGATTATAATCTCCTCATAGTGAATCACTTCTGATGAGTTCTGCTTTTTAATCAATCACTGAAGGTTAGGGATGACAACATGATTGATCAGGCCAGTCAGGAAAAGCTTCAAACCATATCCCAGCACATCAGACTTAATATATCTGCAGAGACACTCAGTCGCCTTAAACCAAACCAAACCAAACAAAAAGCCATCATTCAGCTGTCAAAAGTAATTTAAACATAAGAGAAAAACTTCTTCTTCATCCAAGTGTAATGTCCAGATTTCACATACTCTCCTTCTGGGKTCGGTCAATTCACTTGTAAGCACAGGACTGCGTTTTAAATTGTCCCATTGCTCAGTGATAAGTTACAGCACCTACTTTATTCTACATCTTTTTCAGCTCTGTGTGATTAACAAAGTACTTTCAAGATGATTCCTTCAGTATTTAGGCCTGGGAAATCCAGTTTTTTAAAAGCAGATTGTGCAACACTAATTGAACTCCTTCAAGGCAACCAGACACCAAGTAYACCAGCCTAAAAAGCATGTTAACAATGAGGCTTGATTTGTCATCTGAAATGGTCTGTCCTCTTGCTTGGATGCTATCTTTTTTTTTTTTTTTTCAATCAGCATTACTTCAATGCAAAAGTGTTAATAACACATGATCTGTTGCATTTTTGTTTGTTATTTTGGGGGATTATTCTACATTTTTGATCTTTCTGTTACTAGTCTGGGACCATGTTGTGCAAACAGAGAGCTCCACACCTCATATTTTCTTCTGYTCTGGAGCTTGGAGAATACTGTCTGTCAAAGATGACAATTTAATATGGTACTTKTAAGATACTGTGATTCACAGCCAAGGCTCACACATCAGAACACCACTTTTTCTAGACAGGTAAAACTCTAGATTTCTTTGCTTTGTCCTATTTGTTTCTTCAAACTTCTGTGACTATCCAACAGTTGACATTTATTCTGTCAAGTCATCCTCATTTTTTTTCTTTTACAGCCCAAAAATGCTCACAAGTAATATTTACAACTCCTTGGTATTCTGCTTTTTAACACTGAAAACTGGAAAGCAAATCCTGATTCTCCTGTTCTCTTTATTGCTTTCTTTAATAGCTTTTTAAAATTACATTTCTTAATAGCTATTTGGTTTGAGGATGCTGAGTTTCATTATATTTCTATACCTGAATGGAATAGATTAATGGTAACTTAAAAGAGGGGTTTTTGACAGCGCTACTCTGGCATGTGCATTGGCATGCCTTCATAGCAGAGATTCTACATACATGATTCCAAACATGTACTTGTCTTGCCCCTTCATCTCAGAAAACTATTTCACATAAGGGATTGTATTAGTTTAATGTAGGTAAACAATATTTTCTACTTGTTTAAACATAATTTGTTCACCTTGTACTCACCATATACACATATGCTATACTTTTTAAAATTGTAATAATAATGTTTTTTGCATTACCTGTAGGTTAGTAAGCTTCAGAGTTTCTTCAAAGGAGTAGATCATCTGAAGCGTGCAAAAGTATCTCCGGCTGCTAGGCTATTCAGCCTTTAAATTTTATTTTTCTCTAACATTTCAAGAATCACCACTCAAATGGCTCCTATTAAGTTTTAGTGCACTACTTAAAGCTTCTGTTCTATAACTGATTAAGAAGCCTCCAAACCTCCAAAAAATTAGTGCATCTTAGTCTTCCAGTGCCAACAGCTTAAACTGCTTTTCTTACAAGCCTCATCTCAGAGCACAAATTTCCACTGCACATGGAAGAGCAGAAAATGTTTTGGTTTAGTCAGATCAGTTCAAACAGACTCACTCACAGCTCAGYAATTTTCTTCACCTGATGTTTCCTCCTGACTGTCTAGGAAATCCACATGTAACACCCCAGTCTCTCTCCAGACTGCACTCCCTATGAAGGCAGGCACCTGGAACCAAAGAGTCATCCCTCCATTTGGTCAGGAGTGTGCCAGGTAGCAGTGCAAACCCTCAGTAAATATACAAGTGTCTCGATCACGCTGGGTCCCACTGCGCTGCTCCCAGCCTCATTCCTTACCACCCCATTCCTCTCCCATGTGCTRTGTATCCCCTTCCCACTCCTGCCCAGTGCCTCTGCTTGAAACAAACCCTGGCAGCTCAGGGTTAAGGATGTTGCCATGATGCGTCAAATCTAGACACTCATTAATTGACACTTTGGGTTTCCTTAATCTCTTGTGTTAAGTCTTTCACGCTATAAACTTTGTCCAATATCCTGTTCAGGTTGGGCAAGAGAATTAGACATCACTTTGCCTAACTACCTTATAACTTCATTTTATTTCTCATGGTGCAAATAAAGAGGCTACTCCCACTATTTGTTCAGCCTAAATGTACTTATTGCTTATTCCTCCAGAATAGATTATTTTCACTGGACTACATTCAAATTAATTCCTGTTTTGATGCTGTTTCCTGAGGTGCCCAGACCATCTGATAATAAATGGTGTTCCTAATAGCACTGCTGTTTTAATCCCAGCATAGGAATATCATATTTGCAAATATTTATTGCTCTTACTATCAAGTTCTGCTGTGTTATTTTTTCTACAGAGCCTCTCAAAAAACAAGCATGGCACAAAGGTACCTTGCTGAGAAAGTTGCCCACCAAAGAGAGCACAAACATAGTTCTGTCTTCCTGGGGGCTTTGTCAAACTATGCTGACCCATCCAACATAGAAAATCACTTGTTGATATTATCYTCCAACACTTCGCCCTTAAGAGAAGGTAAGAAAACTACAATTCTATTCATTTTCTTCTTTTCTAGTTCTAAATAAAAAAATCTTTGTGTATTCACTGCTTTCAGCGAATGATATTCCTGAAATTTTTCAAATCACTGTGCAATGAGCTTATACACTTCCTTCTTTGGGCTTTGTTCAACACTGAAGAATTTTCAGATCAGGAAATCCCTCCAGAACTTTATTGTTCTGGGTGGGTTAGCATTTTCAGTCAGCAGCTTTCTTCTTAATTTTCCATTCTTGCTCTGAATACTAATTGCRGTCGCATTCTACATGAAGTGCAGAACTCCAGCGTTATTCCACTCAAAACTCAAAGCTATCTTACTCAGCAGGGACTGACTTTGAATGATTACAAGAAACACAGACTTTACAACTAGTCACTTTTACTATATAAGACTCTAGCTCTGCATATAAGTTGTGTTCAGATTGCCTTCTGCACTCAGAGAATGTTTGGTTTCTGCATGCATTTCAGATTTATTTTTCTCTSTGTGTGTGTGTCTGTGTCTGTGTCAGGGGGTGTGTGTGCGCATGTGTGATATAAGGTAATCAGTCATGTCTCTATTTTAAGTGTGTGCAACAAATTTTCTGCTCTCTGTCCCATTCCAGAGCACTGAGGATAGAAACATTTGACCCAGACTGCCAGTTTGAAGCTCAAGCTTAGAGACCTCAAGTAGACACTTCCTGGCTGATCTCATTGCTCGTATATTGAGYTCAGACTTGGCTGGAATCTGGAATTGGAAACCAAGGGAAGCACTTGCATCTTGCTTCTGCAGACAGTTTAGACTGGATGAGCTTACGCCAAATGAAATTGCAAGCAACTCACATTCTGGCACAGTTTAATTAAGAAACTAAAGCTGAAAAAATTCAAYACATATTCTCTCTGAGAAACTCTTGCCTTTTAGGCATAATTCCCAGTAACAAACTGTGCAGCCCAGGGTACAGGAACATGTGGGTTTAAAGATGTCTGCGGAGTTCTCACTGTTCTTASCAGGAGAGCTTATTTTCATAGGTGYAAACTGACATAAATTAAAATGATGTCATTAAGTCACTGTACTGAATATGTCATTAATTCAAGGTTAGATAGGGACAAAGGAAGCTGGCAGTAAAAAATGGAGAGTAGATTCCAGTTCAATTGAATCAGACCCATAAACAATCTTATCATAAACCTTAATTCATACAAAGTTCTTAAAAATGTATCCACTTATTCCTCCTTCCTTAATATCTGTATATTTTTAAACTTGTCCCAGTGTGATGAAACCATAACTGTGTGGGCATCTATGCATGTATATACTTGTCTGTGTGTACAAAAATATATCTGTTTGCAAAACCACACTAAGTTCAAATGCTAAATTGGACTTACCCCCAAAGATGGATCTAGTCTTGAAAAATATTTTTTTTCCCTAGTTTACTGTGAAACCTTTCAACTCCACCTTAGTAAATACTGATTTATATACTTTTATATTGCTYAATCTCTCCAAGCAAGTAATTCTGTAAGATGGCAACAGCAGGATCCATCAAGAGATGACCCAGTCCAGCCCTCTCCCTAAAGGCAGGATTATTAATGTTTCTCTCATTTTTCACAGGTTGTTATCTAACCTGCACTTTCAGACCACTAACAATGCCAGCTGAACCAATTAGCCCTCCCTAATGTTAGAATTTTCTTCCTTCATATTTAACCTGAAACTTTCTTCCAGAGTGCGGGACCCTGAGTTATCACACAGACATGGGCATCACAGCATTTCTTTTTCCTTGTAAGAGCCATTGTATTACTTTCCTTGTAAGAGCCATTGTATTACTCTCCTTCACACAATTTTCTAGATGACATTAAATAACATTCAGTATTAATTTTTCTAAAACTTTCTTGTTGCTCTCCATTCCAGGTGCCCTTCAGCTAGGATATACTTCTTGAAATGCAACACAACAAAATGCAGATATGGAAGTTTATGAAGAATTAATGAACTTTAATTTTTAGCTCTCTACTAAGAGTAGTAGTTTAGTATTCTTCTGATAGACAATGTATTTTCAGTTACATAAATACCTAGTTTGGAGTTTTACATCAGAACTGAAGTATGGATAAATACTACAGATAGGTAAAATTTTAGCAGGGCTTTGAATCATATAGAACTTCAGAGTCAGATCAAGTAAGAATATCACAATTACATTATATGATCAACCATAAACTTGAATTTATACTATAGGGAAATGCTATTGGCTTAATTAACTGTGCTGATTCTCATAACAATTCTGTGTTTGCTTTACTTCTACTAATACCTAAATACATCATAGAATAATTTAAATTAGAAGGGACGTATAAAGGTCAACTGGTCCAACTTCCCTGTCATAATCAAGGATGTGTTCAATGAAATCCAGCTGCTCAGAGCCCCATCCAACCTGGCCTTGAATGTTTCCAGGCATGATCATCAACCAACTCTCTGAGCAACATGATCCAGCATTTCACAACCCTCACTGCAAAAATATCTTCCTCATATCTAGTCCAAATCTCCCCTCTTCTAGGGTAAAGCACCTTGTCTTACCACTGCTGTTAAAATACTTGYCCCCTTTTTTCCCTACAGGCTTCCCCTTAGTATTGGAAGGCTGCTATAAGGTCTTCCCAGAGTCTTCTCTTCTCTGGACAGAACAGACTTTCGTCTCTTAGACTTTCCTCACTGGAGAGGTCCCCCACTCCCCTCACTATTTTTGTGGCTCTCCTCTCGACCTGCTCCAAGAGATCAATGTCTTTTCTGTGCTGAGGACCCCAGAGCTGGATGCAGCACTGCAGGTGGGGTCTCACCAGAGCAGAGCAGAGGGGCAGAATCTCCTCCCTCACTCTGCTGGCCATGCTGCTTTTGGTCTAGCCCAGGACACAACTGGCTTTCTGGGCTGGATGTGCACRTTTCTAGGGCATGTTCAGCCTCTTATCCACCAGAATCCCCAAAACCTTATCGGCAGGGCTGCCCTCCATCTGTTCTTCCTGAAGTTTGTATCGATACTGGGATTTCTGCTGAATTAATATAAACTGCCTATAACACATGGAATAATCATTCATCAGTCCAATAATTTCATATCACTACTTAGTGTAGCAAAATGGGAAGCTCATCTACTTAATTGAAAACCTCTATCAATATTAATTTTATCCAAAAGTAAAAAAAAAAATGTTATAAGATGAAAGTATATTCTGGAAATCATTTATCAGTAGTCTTTATGAGCCAACTCTTTTCCTATACTTTCCCAATAGAAAAATGCTGATACTAATGWTTTTTTCATTCTGAAAAACTTTCCTGAAGAGAACCTTTCAACATTCATCCATGTGTCATTCTGATGATGAAACAATTACATATTCAGTACAGTCTCCTTGCTGAGGTTATACAAAAAAAGCCCTTATCAGTTAAAAGGCAGCAGAGAGAAGTGCATATATAAATCCTACTTTCTAAAACCTTTCCTGTCCAACAAAATATAGCTAGAAAAAGTATACTGTGGGGTGTCTTTAACATAGTGGATGCAAGTAGGTGGGAGGCATAAAGCTGTTCCTGTTGCAAAGAGGGGAGAAGTGATAGTGTAGCCAGCAATAATTAATGCATATCATAACTGATAAGTTATGGATAAGAGAGAAAATCAAGGGGAATCCAAGAAAAATATTTTTGAATTCATTGCATCTCTCTCATRCTTCTTACAAAGCCCTGGCTTGCTGATTGTGGAGGAAAAGAAATGAGAATACTATTTTTGTCTGTGTCTCTAAACCAAAGGAATTAAAGGCTTCATATGGAGAAACAATAATTAACTTTAGGTCCATTTTCACAGTTCCCAGATGAGAAACAATGATGACCTCAGGGAGCCAGCAGTGCCCCCTTAGTGGTCTCTATGTTAGGTGTTTGAAATACAATAAAATTTAAAATTATAAGATTACTTCCCACTTTAAAACACACATTGATTCTTTAAAAATATGAGCAAAATTAAAGATGAATTTAAGAAAATTACTTATGGCACAAAAATCACATTAGTATTGCCCAAATCATCATTTATGAAGAAAGGTGGTTATTTTGGCTGAGATGACAAATTACCCTTCCACAGCAGAAGGAAAAAAATAGTTTACAGTTCAAGCTGTAAAGTTATTAAACAAGATCTGACTGTACTAAGAAATGCACAATATATTAGAAAAGGCAATTTCTTAAATTAAATGGCAAATCAGCAAGTGGATGAAGGACTGACCTTGGATCGGGGTGGTGCTCGGATGTACCATTTACAGTCTACTGCTTCAGTTTCAGAAGCTTTTCCTTCTTTAACAATTTGTACAGATTCCACAATTCCTTCAGGTCCTCCCATCTCAAACTCACAAACTGAATAACAAAACACCAGAAAAAATGAAACCTGAACAGCAAACAAAAATGTTTTCTACAGCAGAGTATAAAGGCCTCCAAGTTAGAAAAAACCCCAAATACAACATACCAACCTGGCAATGGCTTCAAAACGCCAAGGTCCTTAAAATCTGGATCTTAAAAATAGAGAAAGACAAAATTAGTTTGGTTCAGTATCTAGGATGTTATGCTAATATGTTCAAATTTTATAATGTGCTTTAGTTATATAATTATACATATACTTATTGGAAATGGGAACTGTTTCAAAACTATGGCAACACAATAATTATTAATGCAGAAATTATTGATACCATCATACCAAGTAATTTTTTTCTGGTATGAAATCCTGCTTTTTTCTGTCTCTCTCTTTCAGAAGGGTACAAAAATATTTCTGCATACATTAGCAAGTGAGAACATCACATAGCTAACCACATGACATTTTAATACATCAGTGTAGTGAAAGAAGATATATTTACAGATCCATTCAGAATCTTTTTGCCTCTTTAAATTTTGAAAAATAACACTCAACTTAATTGGAGAAATCCAAACTTAATTCTGTGTTTATGAATACCCTGCCATCCCTACTGACCAAAAGGAGACACTTTCTTTGTCAGAAGCATCCTTTTGGTCTTACTGGAAAAAAATACCATAAGAATTACCATTACAAGTCATTGTAGGAACAAGTTAATAAGTCTAATATGTGTGCCATTTTCCATGAATAAACATGATTATATTTACTATCTGAGAGGGCTTGTGTCACGCCTTTAGAGTCAGGTGTAACACAGAGATGACATGAGTTGGTCTTAGATGGATGCGCTCCAATAGATAACCATCCATACACAAATCATCATTTCACAAAATTTGGCTCAGGTTGAAGATACTGCCCAAAATCAGAAATATGGGAGGCTAAAGCAACTCAAAAAGTGATGTCTTAGAATAGGCTGGTCTTGTCTGGGAAATTTTTATCACTTGCACTGCTTTTCTACCTAAAATKAATGTTGTGCACTGTTTTTCTCATTTACACATGAAACTGATCTTGTTTCAGAACTCGGTCAGTGTAGAAAGAACTATAAATAAAAAAATGAAGAAAAGCTTTGGAAGAAGGAGATGTGTCAATGAAAAAAATTAAACTCACAACCAAGCCATAAAAACTGCTCTTTCCCTCTAGCCTTAGTSAATTAGGAACAGTAAGAATCACAACCAGATAATATACAAAGTAATCTAGTGCTGTATAAGCAAGATCAGCCATTTTAATCTAAACAGTCAAAATGTGTTGACTTCAAAAACTGGAATTGCAAGATCGTTTTTTATATTGCCCCTCTATAACCAGGCTGCTGTTCTTCCCAAATTCCTTTTACAGTTGCACAACCTAAATCATGAGTAAATACTCGTGAAGTTACAGGACTGCAAATCTAGCTGAGTAGGCAATTAGTATTAACTGTTTCATATTTTTAGAGATGAGTAGATAGATATGATTATCAGCAACACTAAAGGTAATCAAATATTTCAGCTAATGTACTTGGGATGCTGATATCTAACTCTGAAAGTGAGATACTGAAAGGAAATCTACTTTTACTTATGGTTTGAATTACCACCCCGATATCTCATGTAACTACTGCATTTCTTCCTTTTACTGAGTTTGCAAGGATTACTCTGATWTACTGAGAACACTCCACCACATTAGTAAAGCACATAGGAGGAAAGAAAGCAAAAACTGTCTTGCCAGAATTTTCCCAGTAGGAGAGTTTTAATATAAAGCAATGTTAGTAGCAAGGATCCAGGCTGAAGTACAATCTAGACCATATAATTTGGCCCACAAAACAGCTCTGAAAGTATGTTATCATTTACCAATACAGTAATATTGGAACAACACATACAGAAATGCACGATTTGTTAAGATTCTAGAAATATGATAGACCTGCTCAGTTTTAAAAAATAAATTTTTGCAAGTTCTCAACTTGCAAAAGTTTCAAGACTGAAAGGGAAATAAAATCTATGACATCTGAGGTGATAACCATTAAATGTTGCTATTATACAAATACTACTATAATAAAAACAAAATCTGTAAATAAGGTATTATCACGCATGCTTAAAATTCACCCATGTTTGAGCATATTAAACTAGAAAATATTTGCTTTTTAAATAGTGTCCCATTAAATGGATTAGATTTTAGCAGCTCTTCTGTATGTAATTCAATCGAATTGTTATTCTCAGTCTGGCTGGGTCAAAACACTAATGTTATAYAAACACTGACTGGCTAGATCTTCCAGTAGATCAAAGTCATGTTCCTGTAAGGAAAACACCCAAGACTGGAAAACTTTTCTGTGAAAAATAAGATGGATCACCTATAAGTAGAGAAAAAAAAAACAGAGGCAAAATAAGAAGCAATATGGAACTGCTAGAGACAATCCAACAGAGGGTCATGAATTTTTTTAAGGGATATATAAGGAAAGGCTGATAGAGTCGGGATAGGTCAATCTGGAGAAGGGAAGGGTCAGAGGTGATCCCACCAATGTGTACAAAAACCTAATGGAGGAGTGCAAAGAGAATGTAGTCAGGCTCTTTTCAGTGGTATCCAATGACAGAACAAGATGGAATGAGCACACATTGAATTACAGGAAGTTCCATCTGAATATCAGGAAACACTTTTCCAGTATGAGATGACTCAGGGCTAGCAAGGTAGCCAAGAGGTTGTGGATTCTCTATGCTTGGAGATATTCAAGGATATTCAAGGATATTCATTGCTGTCTAGACATGATCCTAGGCAAACGGCTTTGGTGACCCTGCTTGAAAAGGGGGTTGGACAAGTCAACCTCCAGAGATACCTTCTGAGACCAGCCATTTTCTGATCTTCTGATTTTGTGATAACTAAACAATAGAATTGGATAATAGTGRAATAGCCAATCAAACGTCTAGACCTGTTATCTGAAGTAACAGCAAAAGTTAGACAAATCTCTATCACAACGCAGACTTGATTTGCAGAATTTGCTTTGAGTTGCAGGAACACATACAGACCTGGTTTCAAAAAGTTCCACTAGGTCTTCATGGGAGACTCTCAAGATTTTGGATGCTAGCTTTGGAATCTATACTTTCCATGGAAACCATTCTACATATCTTTGTCATTTCACTGTTTCTATGCAGGAAGTCTGGCTCTTCTAAGCAGCTGGCAAACATGGAATTTAAATAGAAAAACAGGAGGCCAATTGTAAGGAGTTAGGGTACCTGATTGATCAAAAATCTTATGAAATGAAGAAAATTGTAAAGTAGAAAGGCATTGCACATCAACTGGATTAAGTCTTCAAAAAGCATGTAAATGACCTTGTTTACAAGTACACTGCAGCATCTTATGGGATTGCCCAGCTGAGGTATATCCACACAGAAATATGTTTACCCACCCATGCATGCACATATGCATGCAACACCTCACTCCATGTCACTTACTTACACAGAAAGTGAAATTGTTTAAAATTATATTACTTGAATAATTTCTGTAAGACATAGGAGAAATGCATAAAGTTCAAACTAATTACTAGCAACATGATGTTCTGCCGGTAAGTATTATTGCAAATCAATTTTAAAAGATCATATGTCGAATTAAAAATTCCACACTTATATAAAGATCACTTGTCTTCAAAGAGAGATGGCACAATGCTTTTAAAAGCAATGTTGTAATACAGAAAAATTAGAGTATTTTTACTGGTAAAAAGGCAAAATTTCCAAGTGCATCTCTCACATTTTTTTCATCTTTCCTTAGCTTTTCATATAAAATTCACCTGGGCACTTTCTTACCCAGCTAACTTCAAACTTGCTGCTTTCACTGATAAAAAATAWTATATATCTCACTCTGGAAGTCAAAAGATAGCAAGACAAAATTTTAATCTCTTTTAAAAAATGGCAGATTGAGTTTATGTGTTCCTGATCATATCTGGACCACAGTATACTTAATTACACAATTTTATTTTTTTTAATATCTGAAGTGAAATACACATAGTAAAGAACACGAGCAATTGCTGTGCAGTTAAAAGTCAAGACGAAGGAAATGTGTAATACAAAATTCTGGTGCTGAATAGCTTTTGAAGTATTTTTTCTTCCATAAATGAGATGTGGAAGAATTATTTGAACTATCTGAATAAACTATACACTACAAAGGGTTGATGTTTAAAACCTAAGGGGATTTTTGCCGTTTGTGAAAACAAAAACCTCCTTTTAAATGGATACATACAGAAAGTAGTCACAATAGTTTGAAGCCATATTTCCTAATCAGAAGTAGAGAAGCTGTCCACCTTTATTCAACTATCAGACAGCTGTAGATATATCTTTTCACTTCTCTGTCTCTGACTAGAAATAGGTATTCAACTCCTACCCATCAACAYTGAAGTAATTTTAACACATACCCATGCTATTTTGTCAGATAACTTATTAGAGACCTTACTTGGCACATAAATACTCATAGAAAAGTAAAGCGAATTGCACTATACAACAAGCCACTAGTTATTTATCTGTAAGTTTACTAAGTCAAGTTGTTTTACAGTGATTTCTGGGAGCCTAAACCAGCCTTGTCCTCTTAGAGGGTGAGGATCAGTTCTCTATAAAAGCAGAACTTGCACAGATCAGTACAGAAACGTATGATTATTCTAAGGTATTTTATGTCATTGCCTCATAGTATTTGATGATAGAGTAAAAGTAATGGAAGAAGATGGCCGAAAGATTTTAAAAGCAAAGAAATCTTCTCAAAGAATTACAAATATAATTCTAAAATAAAAAATCATTTCTGTATGCAAACTTTTTTTTTGTGCCATGTTCAAAGGAAACAACTATTCTGCTGGGGAGAGTAAAGAAAAAGTAGCAAGAAACAAAAGAAGTTAAATTGCTATGCAAACCTCCACATATTATTTCTTATTAGCCTAAAATGAAATTTGTTCTGATGGCTCCTTTCATATTTTTAGTCTTCTTGAAACTTCCATATATATTTCTATACTTGTACTAATGATACCAAAAGGTGTTCAAAGAAAGCCTCTAGTTAGCTAGACACTGTGGAAAGTTCTGTAATAATTATGGTTGGCAATATTATGTGCTGTACTTGCCTCTATTTTCTATGTTTTCTTTTTGAGAACAATATTGTGATCAATTGTAGCTCTTTTGAAGACTACATATTTGTAACCTAAAATAATGCTTCTCAAATTTTTTCCCTTCTTAACATAGTCATGAAAAAACTCAAAGCTGATTAAGTGCAAATGTWGCAGTGAATATGACTCCTGCTATTTCACCTTGAACATCTACCTGCCATTAAATCAGCAAAAAGYAAATGAAGGCAAATATTGTTGAAATAACACAAACTATTATCCAAAAGTTTGATTTCTACAGTACCTTCTTTTTTTTCTTTCATTTGTCCCTTTACTACTTTCAGCACATACCTTCAAAGTTTTGTTTAGTGTAATTAATATATACAGTGATTTGTAAACTAATTGTATTGCTATGGTGACCTCAGTAAAACAGGATATACTGCAAGCGTTAGCAACAGTTGGACATTTGTATGCCAAAATTAGGTGTTTCTTTGTTCCGTTGCAATCTAGTTAGAAATAAAAAAGACAACATTGGAAAAAAACTTAAAATCCACGACTTTGAGTAACTTTTTGCTCAGGTTGGTCAAACTGAGCAAACAAGAAGCATCTGAATAAATTCCACTGGAATAGAGCACATGACARCAGAAGTTGCAGTTAAATTTCTGTTTTCATGCACGCGATGGCAGGCTTTGAGATTTTAGCCAACTTGTCTCTGTTGTCTATTCTGCAAACCCTTTAAAAAGTAGGGCCTTTCTCCTGTGTAAATTTTGTTATGGATGGGAGCCATGTCGGAAAGCACAAGGTCACATGATATTCCAGGTCTCATCCTCAAAGGGCGTTTCAACCCTTTGATATGTGCTCTAAAATCCCAGAAGTGAGAAGTGCTTTTTGGAACTGTCTTAGTGACAAAGGAGAGCAAGAATTGGCAACAATGTAATACTCAGGCTCATGAGTGGAAAGAGGAAATACTGGAGCCTTGCTATGTGTGGGATCATTTTATGTTCAATATTTACACAAGCAGCTGAGCACCCCATTTAGGCATTATATTCCCTTGATGCAGCACACTCTGTGTGGAAATGCAGGGAAAAAATTATGCCATGATGAATATTTCAAGGGCTGCATATACCTTCACCTGCTGGTTGCCTGAAAATATTGAAACAAGACTGAACAAGCTCAGGAGTGCACTTTATCTGAGTAATGCAGCCTTGCTGTGACAGTGCGGCTGACTTGACCGCCAGGACTGACTATCAGTCAAGGGCAGCACCTTGTCTGTGTCTCCCCAAGATAATACCCTGGAGGCTTCCTGTAATTGACTAATGGCTTCTTAACTGGACTAGGAAGAGAGATGTGCAACGCTATAGTGGTTTTCCTGAATAATGTTAAATTCTAAGTATTCCTAGTCATGCAATTTCAACAGGATACTACTAAAGGCTCAGGATTTGTCTCATCATTTTTTYAATAGATGACTCCTGGCCCAGTCCAAGGAAATAACACTCAGTTCATGTCAGATGGCTAGGGGAAAAAAATGAGCCCAAATGTTTAGCCACAACTGAGTCCCAGGCATTACTTTTGCAGATTGAACCTATTTACACATGGTTGTTTCTTGCTACCACTGAGTGCAGAATCTGCACATCCTTTTCAGGATATTTATGATGTACCAGTCTGCTGGGTGGATTTCTCAGGACAAAAGGATCTTATGAGAATAACTTTGTGATTTAAAATAGCCTTTGCTCTTTTCGTAGGAGMAATGTTTTCTTCTAGTTTTACCTCAGAACACTTAACAGAACGAATGCATTCACTGTAGTGTTCTTTTCAATAGCTACATCTTTTAGACCTCTTACAGTTAACAGAATATACTACTTGTGCTGCTTCAAGTAGCACTCTATAACCTGTTGTTCACTGCACATTGTGGCACATTTCCAATTTAAAAAGAAATACAACAYAGTGTTTACACCTACTAATAGTCTCCTGCTGTAGCTGGCCATGCCAGTGATGGCATCTTTTTGAAGATAACTGCCTGTCACACAAGAAACTCAAATATCTCCTATAGTTTCCATGTGTAGTAACTCACTTTCAAGCAAATTCTTCTACTGCCTCCATTTGTTTTTCTATTACAGACAAGCAGAGCACCAGGTGATCTTTTGCTAAAGTGAAGAATTGTGTCAGAGCACCGAAGGGAGCTGAATTGTGTTTGTAAAAACTACTACTTGCTTAATTGTTTCACCATATATCAGAAGGAGATGAAACAGACAAAATGCCACAGAAAATAGGATTCTTAGAGTAGAAAAAAGTGAAATAGCCATAGACTGAAAAAACCCCATTCATTAGTTTACTGTGCAACTGCTAGATTTTTGAAAGTTGTTGAATGAATTATATTCTAGTACTCTCCTGTAACAAAGTCATTGTATGATTCAAAAAGTCAATGTCACAGGATGCTTTTAATGTATTCTGTATCCACGGTAGAAGTCTTTAGGATCAAAGGGAAAAAATCTAGGTTTTCATCCCCACTGGAMCCTGAATGTTCTCTTTCTAAAGGAAAAAATTAGAATGAAAAAGTACATATATCAAAGGAAAAGAGAAATTCATTTTTTAAACCAAATTGTCACCTCCAATTGTAGTTATATATGCCCACCACAGACACTTTCAGTGAACAAGAAGGGGAATTATAAAAGCCACACAGCTCAGTGAGTTGCTGAGAAAGGCATATTCACACCAAGTCCCAAAAACAACTGTGGAAAGAGTAACTTTTCYGTCCTGTCATTTTAGAATTCATAGCAGCACAAATTTCAGTGACACCAGATCTTTCCTTTTTCTTCTGCTACTCTTAAGAGGTTTTCTGGCTAGAAACTGTCCTTTTAGGGAACACTGAGCTGTTGACCTCAGCAGTTTCCCCAAATGTACATAATGAGAAGATGTGGTTTTAAGAACTTTAGCTGCAGAATATATTGGGGAGGATCTTTGGAGACATTCTAACACTTTTGCTTCTTCTTCTTTTTAACTGCATAGGGCAGCAGCTCTCTCTGAGGAAATGTTTCAGAAAGAACATGGCTCTGTGTTAACTGTGAATTCCCTACAYAATTACCCACTCACATTACCCACAAACATGAATTTTACATTTTATTATGCAAGGTAGCATTCAGATATTAAAAGGATATAAATAATACATTGGATGTAAGCAATAATCATTCTCCCTTTTCCAGTGTTATGCAATTCAGCTTCCCCTGAGATTAAGGGAAGAAAAAGTTYAGACAATTTTTGGCTAATCTAGACTTTACAGCCAGGTTTCCTGTTGGTTATAACTTCATGAAAGCAACATTCAATTTTGTTCAAATTGATAATTTTTCTCCAATTTCATGCAATTAAAAATGCCAGAGAAAGTTCAAACCACGCTTAATTTCTTATCCTGGCCTAGAGTTGACATAAACTGTTAGAAACAAGACAGAGGTCAGCTGTGACTGCTATTATTTTGATGAGAAAAGTCCTAATGTATGCTTTACTATGTAAACCAAACACAATTCATATCAACTCTAGCCCCAAACTTTTCCACTGAAATTAACAACTAAAGATCGTTTTTCATAAACAACACTAACATATGTTTTACTGCATGCCTGTAGGAAAAATTCAACATGAAAATAAATTCTAAACCAGGGGATATTGTCTTCAATCTTTTTTTACTTTTTCTTTGAACAACATTCTTCCAGTGGATCCTCAGTCCTCTCTGAGTAGCATTTATGCCACATGCTCTGTGTTCACAAATGTCCTCAGAGTGGTTTGTCAAGAACAKCACAAACAAGTGAGTCTGTGGGTAAGTGGAGATTTGGAACCTAGAATTTGASAAGAGTTACATTCATGTATATAAAACTCTTTTGCCTCTGACTTTTCCTTACCCCAGAAACTCTAGWTTCTGCTGTCCCCAAGCAATGATTCTATTAGGTATAAATAAGTAAATTTTTAGTTCTATAATCATGACTTTATATTTTAGGTGTAAAAATTATTGTTTACATGGAATTTAACTGATTTACATTTTTTCCTCCTCTGATCAATATCTACTGGTCTGAAGAAGTAATTTTCTTTTCACTGGCTTTATTCATAATTTTAATACTGATTGTAAAAKAAGTCAGTTTAGGCCCACAATCTGAGCTGAATTTAGCACTGATTGTGTCCTACACCAACTGACTGGTTCAGCCTAATACAGAGAACAAATAGTGATCTTCTGCATCACAATAATGAAAAAGACTTTGTGATTCAYTGAATCACAATTTCGAAAGGCAGTGTTCACAAGTCCTTATGTCTGCTTTACACAATACCCGATATTGCTATGTAAATGGCTGAAGAGACAGGGAAAAGAACAGCAAAGTGGGTGCTGATTAGAGATTGTCTAGTTCTACCATTGATGTGGTAATACTTAGAAGGAATGAGGTCTCAGGAGAGTTTTGACTTGCAGTAGAAGCAGGTCAAAGAATGATGGCCAGTCACAGCTCTCAGGATTGTTAAGTAGGGGTCAGCTGCTTACCCAACAAGTAGACAATAATTAAATTTCATTTGACCAGATCAAGTTTTTGACTGCCAAACGGCAGGATTTTTTCTAGCTTGATTTAGAAGAGTCATTTAAAGTTCTAGAGATAAAAAGAAAAAAAAAGTAAAATATAAATTAAACCTTTCATTTAAAAGTACTTGGTAAATCGTTGATCTATATTTGTATTGAAATATCACWAATATGCAATATTCTAGAATACAAATAACTGTTTTGTTGCTAAAAACTATTTGTGTGGAGGATGCACATAAAATTACAGAGATCCAAACTACTACATATGATTTTTAAAATTGTAGGCCAGCATTGTTAAAAAAAAAAATTATTTTGTAGAATTTCAGTATGGAATTCATAGTTAGAAGCAGTTAATAACCAATTGTCTAAACATCATAATGAAATAAACATTAAGGAATAAAATATTATTAGGAAGTATTTTCTGCATTCTCTTTCAATATTAGTTTACATAGACTTGAGAAATGAGCTACAGGAAAAGAAAAGAAAGGGAAAAAAACCCCAAAAGGAAACAAGAGTAGTATAATGCAATCTTTTGTTAACCCACATACTGCAACCAGCAGATTTGATAACATTGTCTCTTGAGCTTCAACTATCAGATAACATCTGGCAAATGATGTATGTAAGTCCTGTTACACAACATCTTCTGGCTTCTCAGTGTCATCTAGGGGACTGATATGTGACTGGAATAACACATTTCACACTGCCTGCTTCTGTCATGCTAGCACAAAATTTTAACAATGGATGTGTCACAAAAATGAGTTTATTTATTTACGAATTCTCAAAAAATATTTTGTAATTCCCTTTTTATCATCTTATTCATAACTCAAGCAAACTTTCTTAACAGAAATTGCTGGATATTACATAGACTTCTGACATTCAAGTATTCAAATAAACTTTTTGCATCTCTAATTTGTAGTGACCTCTGGAGCAATATTTTTGAAGTGTTGATCAAAAGTATTTGCTTACTTATTTTCACAATTTTACAATKAATTTATTCCTTTCAATGGCATCATCGATTGTTTGGTAAATCTCATCACCCTACATATTAAAAGACAAAAATCAATGGGAAATACATTTTATGATGTGTATTCCAAAACATTTTTTTTTGTCATTGAAGTTAAAACCTCCTCTACAAACCTATTTGAGGAAACCACAATGCCAGGCATTCATCTCCCTAGTGAATTGCAGACTATGCTGTGATCGTGTAAGCAATTTAAAAATATTTTAAAAATGCATTTGAAATAATCAAGAAGACTTTTCAGAGAAAAAATAATAGTATCATTATTATTATTATATAATAATRATATATATTGATATTATATAATTAATGATATATATTAATATTATATAATATTATTCTTGCTTTCAAAAAACTATCCAGAGGTACTRCTCCATTTTTATTTGAAAAAGATCCTTTGACAGTGGGTGCATGAACAAAAGCTGTAGTAGGAATGTGGTAAAAAATGCACTGGAAATTTATTTTATGTTTCAAATTTTAAATCCAAGGAGTGGAACCAGGACTCACTGCAAATGATTGAAGAACTTGTATCACTTCATTTTACAACTTATAAATCTGACTGACCAACTGAGTTTAASCAAAAAAGCTTTTCTGAATTATGTTCTAAGCAGAAGATGATTGAAGAAAATAATTTCATTTCAGACAATTCCAGGGTAGTTTTTTTTAGGGACAAGGGTATCTAGAAGAAGAATAGTACAGGAAGACAGAAAAATCATTAATCATGGTTTTCTAATTCCAACAAAAGCTCAGCTTACTGTAACAGAATATTAAAAAATAAAAACAACAAAAAACCCAAACAACTGAGTGAGTAAGTTGAACCTATTTAAGGTTCCTATTATATTAGTTTGATACTGATCAAATGGAGAAATGCTGAATTGATATAGATCTACTACATAATTTGTGTGAAGSTATATAACTAGTTTTAATTCATTAAAAGAGTTGGAGAAATGRTAGTTTTGCTCTCCAAAACTAACAGATATTAATTTTTACTTAGTTCCCTAGATAGAAAGGTAGAGGACAGTCTTTAAACATGCTTACTTTTAAGTAAGAACCCAAGCCTAGAGATTGCCTGGATTTAGGCACATGCTTATATGTAGGCTCCCTGAAATTCTTTGCTAAATTGAGACTAGATTTAGTGGCTTGTCAGTGCAGCATTTGAGTATAGTAAGCTTAAGCAACTGTTCTTTGGAATTATCCTTGGGCATATCAGAAAGTAATTTCAGAGATTTTTGATGGATTACAGTGTTAAATTATGGTAGCTGTTATTTTTATTTGGCCTGAGGACCTTCATGAAATGAACAGGTTTTGCAGAGAAAAAAATCAGGACACCTAGCATTTGTATTTGTGCCAAAAAAAAAAAAAAGAAAAGAAAAAGTGCAAACTGAAAGTATGAACGCATTGAAAATAAATTGAACAAAAAAAATCATTTGTTGATTTTCCCAAACAAAAGATTAAGTATATCTCTATCCAATATCAATTAATAGTATAAGGAAAAAAAAACTTGCTTAATCTATTCAATATTCACAAATATTAGACAACACCCACAATGGGCAGGTGACTCTTGCATGAATCCAACTATAGTGAAAATTTAATCCTTTTAAAATAAGACTTTAAAAAATTACCTCCTCTCTACCTGAATTTGTCATGATAATTTTTAGGACAGCACACCTTGTTGTACAGATGTTATTAGTCAGTATTTTGATAGGAGGTTTGTTTGTGTCTCCTCAGTGTATGTATAAGATAAAAGTATGTATGGTAAAAGGAAGTTGTCAGAAGGTTGAAAWAGGCTATAATTGTACAGAAAGAGAGAGAAAGTGAAAAAAAGAGGAAGAAACAAATCAGACTAAGTTAGGACGTTCATAACCTTGATTCACAATCTTGATTTTCCAGGATTTTTGTGTATAGCAATAGATATATTGGCCAGATTTAAACATAGAGATGACTCCTACTTCTCACAGAAATCATTATATGATCTATTTCTCACATAAAAAAGACTTTACATGATAGTATTTCCCTACCCCATGCTCAGCAGTATGATACTAAATATTACAGGCTCTTCAATATCTTAGCATATAATATAGATATTATATTACATATAATATAATATTATATTAGCATATAAGATGGATCAGAGGCATAGATGCTCTAATGGGCAAGGTAACTTCATTTGCAAAATATTAAAAACAAAATTTGTGTCAAAGTTGAATGAATCATGATCTTATTTTTAGATCTGACCATCAAAGAAGCTCAAATGTGATATCGGAAATAAATATATTACACAGCCTGCATTACTCAACAAGACAGTAAATAAATCAAGATAGGTCTCAGCCATCAATATGGAAAAAGATATATTAAGATGACCACAAACACCTACTAGAACTAAAAATATGCAAATAATATTCAATGGCATTCACCTCAGTGCTGGTAGGCAAAAGAGATTCTCTGGATTGTCCTCTTTACAAAAATATGAGTACTACCCTTGTAAAATGAACAAATACTAGACAATAGATGAGTGTACATAACAAATGGTGACAGAGGATTTGCCTCTTTGCTTCTGACACATTTCATCATTTACTAAACTTTGTATACTGCCAAAATATTCAGTTCTAGAGAAAGAAACATGACTCAGTTTTGCAAAGACTTAGGTTTGCAAAGCTGCTAATTATGGGGCAAGAATACTGTTTATTAGTTACAGGGAACTGAGTGACTTCTAACAACAGTTTGTGTATATTTATTTAAGGAGAATTAGCTAGAAGCACTACACAAACAGTAAAAAATCTGTTAGGGAAAGGTAAATATCTCAATAAAGATCACTACTTATTGCTGCTAGAATTGAGAAATGCTCCATTAAAGAAATTAGACAATAGCTAGAGCAATCTACAATCACAGTTGCTTGAACCTATGCAAAAAGATGACTGAAAAGAAATTATATAAACATGGGTTTTACCTAATACATACTGACAGCTAAAGAATCAAACCTGCCACCGCTGAATAGCCACACCAAAAAATAGTTTTCCTGCCCCAACAGATGGGGTGTTCTCAGACTGATTAGAGAAAAACCCTGGGACCATTGCGAAGATTTCTTGGCTATACCAGTAATATCTTATAAACCTGTAGATACAATGCATAAAGATGAAGTTTGAGCAAATTAGGAAAAGTATTAGCGAAGAAAAAGAGTTGCTTCAATGTCAGCAGAATGTCTCCAGATATCCACATTCCAAGGTCCCAAAGAGAAACTATTGCAGACAACAGAGTTGTCAGGAGTAGACCACAATACAACCTTCCTGGAGTGCATCCCAATATGAGCTATGAGAAAATCTGCCAGATGAGAAAATCAGATGACCTGGAAAACCTTTGAAGAGTAATCAAAAATTCTTTATTCATTACACATAAGACAAGAATTTTCCAACTTTTCCCCTGAAGAAGTAAGTGCTATAATGTTTGATGGAGAASTACCAAGTAACACAACAACAGGCTTTGGAGGTGCTGTTCTTAATCTGGATAGTGAAAATTTTCATTGTAAAAAAGTTGGTCTTAAACACTTGCGGAAGATGACTATCCAGGCTTTCTGTTCAGCACAAATTCCATATTATCCTCCCTCATCTGCCATTTCCAAGTGCTTCACAAACATTACAGAGAAATCAAGAATTAATAGGAGTAAACAAATTTCCAGGGCCCACTGGTTATTTCCTCATTTTATAAGTGTTTAAAGCAAAGGGTAGTCACTTTATATCAGACCTAAGGTTAAGCTAACTCAGCATAGTATTTACATAAAGTCAAAAGTTTATCCTTAGGGAAAAGAGGATAAGAAAAAGACTATGTTTAAGGAAAATCCTCTGCTGCTTCTAAGATTTAGATTTAATTATTTTGTAACAAGTAATAATATAAACTATTTATAGAATGACAACGGTATTATAAAAATGCAGTTTACTCTAAAAATGTTAGTTTTCTAGGACTRATTTTCAATGTACATCTAAGCTTCCTAAAGATCCCTTACAGGTGCTTCAAAAACACTGACGTTTTTTCAGAGAAGGGAGGCTCCTCTGAAGAGAATATTTATCATTGCAACATCATAATCACCATTATTGGAGAGGTCACCCACAAATGAAGCAAGGTGTTTCTTGTGGAGGTGGAATAGAATTATTTGTATCTGTACTGCTGTAGAATATCCTAGTAAACCTTCTCTAGAAGTCCATGTCCAGTTTATTACGGAATGAATACAGGGAAGGGATTTTTGTAGAGAAYGGGGTGCACTGATAGCAGGGGAAGCAGTAAGTATCCCTAGTTAAGTCTACGTTTTTCTTTACTCCAGTGCTAGAAATACTTAAAACTGTATCCTATATTTCTCTCACTCTTGTTTTTACATCAAAGTTCCACGTTGTAGGGATTTAAGTGTTCAGCTTCCTTCTGTTGGTAATATGAAACTCCCAGCACGCAGGGATTTCTAAACTAGAAAGTTCTGTATTTGCCTTTTAGGTATTGTTGAAAGAAACATATAACTATGAGAGGCAAGACATAATATGGGATCTGAGAACCCCGTGAGACCTTTTAGATATTCATTTGTTCCACATAAGGAATTATTTTACACTTGAAATTTAACAGAAATCTGTGATCATGATTTTCAATGTAATGCATCATCCTACTCGAGAGAAATTTTTTCCCTTTCCCAAGACCAGATGCCCTAATGCGTTGTAAACAGCAATGAAGTGCCTGACTCTGATAAAGTGCACTTGTAGAAACACAGTAAAAGTTCATAACATCAGGAAGCTGCTTATTGCAATTTAAAGTGCTGGGAAGTTATATATCAATAAATAAAACAGATTCATACTTTCCAGGCTTTTTTGACATCACGTGGTCCTGTCTCAAAAGTTTAAATGAAGTTATAATGAGTCATTTCTCATCTTCCAAACCAACTCTAAATCCAAAAGAAAAACATTGTCTGGTTTCAAGTTACATGGCTCTGGCATTGTTTGTTGGTTCTCAAAAAGCTTAACTGGATTTCAAGTTGCTAAAAAGTGACTGTCATTGCTGATACTAAATTAGAAGTAATCAGACCAGGTTCAGAAGAGTAAACGAAAAAGTACAAGTGACCTAGCTCACATGGATATTCAGCTATTCCAGATGCCTGGGAAACATCCCTTGCAATTCAAGGCAGAAGATGGACGTTAGATGGCAAAATAATTTGATAATATTTTAGCTAAGTTTTTTTAGAATTGTGATTGAATTTAATAAATTCTCATTAAATTTTTCATGAGTTCTAAAATATACAAATTCCCCAACTAGGAGGAATTTGGGTTGTTTTTTATTTTTTTCCCTCAAGATAGCTGACATAATTATTCTATTACTCTGACATTCAGTGTTATGGGAATGTAAAACTACTTTTACTCCAGTTAGAAAGTGTTTCATATTCCACTTTTTGGGACACAAGAGTATAAATCTTTTTTCATTTTCCGTTTTGAGGCAGTTGAATAGAAAACATTACTGGCTGACGTTTATATTAATGAGGCTAAATAAAAACACAGATGGCTTCTACTAACTGAAGGAACTGAAAGTAATGATGTGCTATCTTAAGCCACTGTCCTGCAAAATCAGGGACCAGGATAAACAGAAATCTGATTATTCTAGCTGAGCAAGAAAGCCCAGATAAACACAGCTTCCCTCTGCCTGAATTCTTGTCTGTACTAAAAAAAAGAAAAAAAAAAGATTCTTTTTAAAGAAGAATTGTCAATAGTTTGAAGTAGTACTCGAATTTTTCTACAGAAAACAGTGATTCAACACCACTTTGGAAGACAGTCTTGAGATGAAACTTTTTAGAAAAAATGAGTGCAATAGATTGAGTCAAAGAACCCAGAGCTGTGAAATGAAATTTCAGGTGTAGGCCTTTAAGTGGCCCAAAGAATGACAAAACAAGAGAAAGCATGAAATATCCTTGTGTCATGTTTTTTTCCCTAGCCAATCAATATTGTATTCAAAATGAACCAGCAGACCTGAAAATATTGCAGCCCTGATATGTGTTTCTCTCATACRTCAGATTTCCTTAAAAAGAAGTAACCCAACAAAAAAAAATTATATACATTTATGAAGGTTGAATAGGTTCAGATAGTTCCATTTTGAAATTAGCATGATTAATGAGAATTTTAACATAAAAAATAAATTATAATAGTATATCAAAATTAAAGAAGTTTTTGTTTGTTTATAAACTCTCATGTATGCAAAACAGTTGAAAATTTACATTAAAATGCATCTGATTATTACTGATATTAGCTGTAATTAAGCAAAAGATGAATACTTTTCACCTTAGTTCAGAGTTTTGACATTGAAAATAGTTTATTATACCATTCGTACAACTTCATTCATCCACTTCATTATAGTGTCGCTTAACACTATAATTTAGGAATGACAAAAACAAAAGCCTAAATTATTCTCTTAATAAGGAATTTTTTGCAAAACCTGTAGTAGTTTTACCAGTTTCTGGGTGTGTTCATGTTGGCTATGTGTGTAGCTCTGGTTTTGTTGCTAAAGTTTTTTCTTCTGCAAGATCTATCTATTTAGAGTACTGAAAAGACCTCTGAAAAAAGGTTTATTTAAAAGGGAAAGAATGTATGGCAAAAGAGTTACATTTGTTTCTGAAACCACAGTTYCTACTGGATTTTTGTTATGGTGGATGGATTTCCAACCATTTCAGTACCAAGGAGTCAAATTATTGAACTGAAAAGTTGCCATAATTGCAAATTATTAGTCTATCCCTTAGGATTTTTATATATAATTTCTTTTTATAGGACTTAGTCCAAACTAGATTTTAAATGCCTTAGGTGCAGGACTCTTTCCATTTGCACAAACTAATAGATACTCATTTCAGCATTTTTCATTATATCCTAACTGATCTTTTTTTCAACTTCATCTAGTTATCTGTTTTTATACAACCTGGAGACATAGTAAATAATTTCTTTCCCTGTTTCTCCAGGTACCATTCAAATAACAATAAACAGTTGCAGCTTCAATTTAGCAAATTTACTTTTTATTTTTTAAATCTTTACACACACCCACACGTTTAACATCATTTCTCTTTATTCTCCATGAAGATCTCAAATGCAAAAGAGGCAGATGAGAGACACATCAGGGGCAGGTAGGGACCCTCAAAAATTGCTGATACTCAGGAAATAACTGTGCTGTCTCTGGATGAAAAAAGCCTCCTCTGCAGGTTGCAGTTAGGAAGAGTGTCCTGCTTTCGACAAGTGAGATGAGAGGCAACAAAAACCACATCTCCCCTRAGCATTCAGATACTTGAGACAGCAACAGTTTCCAACTGAGTCTTTGCTATGGATCATTTTCTTCAAGTTCTTTTAAGAGACGTCAGCCAAAAATTTTCTTCTGATCTCTCCATTGTTCATAAATAAATGTTTTAAGTTGTCACTACCTAAGCTGGTTCTAGGTGGTTTAGGTGATAATTTCTGTATTGGAGTCCTCTCTGTGCTATTCTATTATACTCTGGAGTGGAATCCTCTCTCTGTTACTCTCTTATACAATCTCAAAAGCCATAATTCTGCTTTATGAGGTGGCAGGGACCCCTCCCAGTGCACATCTATGGACAATAGATCTCAAAATGTCATGACTTATCCATGTCTGCATAATAAAAGACTGTCCAAGTAATAATGTGGAATGTGAAGTTCTTCCTCTTATTGGTGATCAAGGAGGCAGCAGTGCTGTTTTGCACTTGTCAGATTAATCATATTCTCATTTTGGCCAATATTCCTAGAAACTCTCAGCTACTTGCAGAGCTTCTACTGAAATGTATGGAGGGGGAAAAAGGAAAGAATCAAGGAAGAAAAAAGATATAGCTATTCCATCTGAAGTCTAGAATAATTTATGCCGCTGTACTAATTTACCAGCATTGATCTTTGTGTAGAAATTCTCCTTACATCAGTAGAAAAGGAATGAGAATAAAACATGGACCATGAAATTGTCTTTTACTTGAAAGTTTTTAGACAGACTAAGTTGCAGATTTTGCTATTGTATCTTTTCAGCCAGAATGCACAAACCTTAAAAAAAAAAAGGTAAAGAAATATAAAGCAAAGGACTTATGGCACAGGGCGAGGAAATGGCAAAAGCCCACAGACCCTGCTAAATGAGAGATAAAAATTTAACTCTCTTTTCAGAGTGGATATACGTGGTTATAACAAAATTTTGTCTATTTTCTTTGAATTTACAACAAATACATATACCCGGCTATCAGATTAATTGCTACAGAAATTGTCCTTACTGTTCCTGTTTGAACGTTCTATATATGTATAGCCACTGAAAAACAGTATAATGGACTTGAAAGAAAATTTTACTATGCTGGTGAGTTTTATAAGTATTTTCCTTGAATTAATGAAAGAAAACCAGAAAGAAGAACAACACAGAGCCTGCAGACCTGCCATCTTCTATGATGCTACAGGAATAATAAAGGAAGAATTTTGGGTCTGCTAATTTTAGGCAGTATTCTAGAGAACATTGTTCAACCTAATACAACAATTTAGCTGAAAAAACAGCTACATAATTGACAAAATTACACAATAATTACAGTGCTTTAGAGTCAGCTATACTAAAGTATGACTCATCACTCAATACATAAGAAGTCACAGAACTACGTCACATCCAGCAGTGCAGTTGCAGTGCAGTATAGTGGAGCTGCAGCCAAAGAAGAAATTTAAAATCAGCAATCTTCTGTTAACAAGTGGGGGAACAGGGGATTTAATGGAAAGTATGACTCTGAATTTTGTTTTACTTTAATGAATTAAACAGTGACAAGGAATACTTGTACAATTGCAATTAGGATTTACAGCCTTTTAAGAAAAATATTTCATGCATGTTACTCTTAGAACCTCACACATCCTCTGGTAATACTTGTAGTAGTTTGCTTTATTGAGGAAGGAGAACTATTCCACTTCTCAGCTGGGGAAATGATTGGTGAAGTGGAAAAGCAATGATGGAATTTTCTGAGATAATTACATTTTTTATTAGAATACTTTATCAATTATCTTTTTGAAAGAAAAGCTGTACAGTGTAACAGACAAGCATAAAACACTGAACTTCCTATGAAACATTTTGAATGACCTTCTGTAATAGCATTCACTTGAAAATAATACTTTTAAAAACTACAGAATCTGAAAATCTTTCCCTTGAATAAGCCTTACTTGTTATGCCAAATATACATATGAATTTTATCAATTTCCAATATATTATTACCTTCCTTGACAATAAACTAAGCCCCAGCTAAAGATATTATTCAACAGCAAGATTATCCATCATTAGAAAAGTTACAATTACAAGCTTTTTCTATCAAAAATGTGATGGTTTGGACTTACCAGGTGTAAAATTATACCGAGCAGAAAACCCAATAGATTCCAGTTCAGCATCAGCAAAAAATTTAATCCACAGGAATCTGCCGCTGGATTTTATCATAGGTGGATTTTGCTGTCCACAGAAACGTCCAAGGATTGGGGAAAAGCCAAAAGGTCCATCTCGTACTTCTATGTGGTCAAATTTACACTCCCAAGAAGGCTCTATGGAATATTTTTCATCAAAGTGTAGTTCAATGCATTGTCTGGGAGCAGCTAGAGAAAAAAAAAGAAAATTATCTTATTATTTTCTATCCCAAGACCCTTCAAAACTAAAGCAAAACTGAAGAAAATAAAATATATCAATTCTGTATGGATCCTAAAATTTTGTTTAAAAACTTGTTTGAAAATTAGTCCATCTACATTTTTTATAGATTTCACACAGTCAGGTTATTTGTCTGTTGTTCTCCTTTAAAAAAAAGTAGTTTTGACAGCAGTGCTTAGTAAAGCTAAGAGAGAAATATCTATGATGTACAGGAAAATACAGTCAGGAACAATTTCTTCAAATATAAAATATAAAATGTTTCTAAGAAACTTACATATTTAGAAGATTTATTTTTTCTCTTATATTTTGGGGAGGGTTGTTAATCAGAATATTTTTTTTATACCTAGTACTGAGAAAGATGATGAAGAAAAGGCTGATCAGAACTGTGCTACAGTAAGGACAGATTATCTTCCTACATGCATTGCAGTCAATGACAAACTGGAGTGTAATTGCTTATACTCAGAATTASTTCTCATTGGAAACGTAAGAACAAATGCAGTGAATTCTCACTTAAGAAAGAAGGAAAAGGATCCTGGATAAGGATGATAATAGAAGAGTAAATGATATACTGAAAATCTTGAMGTTCATAGTGGCAATTTAATTAGACATTTAAAAAAAATCCATCGTTAATGATAGGTCTTAAGTCTAGAGACGTTTGGAATTATTTCTAAAACAAATATTTCCTGGAATCTCCTGTACAAAGCAAAAAAAAAAAAAAGTAACTGGTAGAAATATGGTATATTCTTCCAAGGAGGGGGAAAATCACGGTTTGATTGATACATTTTATCAGACCCAACCTCCTAGAGGTGCACTGTTTTCTATTCTTAATCCTCTCCATAGCAAAAACTGTGCGCCRTCCGTGTCCAGAGCATGGTGCACTGGAGCCTTTTGCTGACAAAGCCTTCTGCTAAGACAAGGATTTGTTGTGTCATTGCCTGCTGTKCCTCTCATGGGATCATGTCCTACACTTTACACATATCAAAAGAGGTTGTATTACCATGAGCTTTGCCAGAGTTACCATTCTTTTCACATGAAAATATGCAAGATCAAACTCCATGCCGAGTTATTAGCATGGAAACTGCTTAGCATGGAAAGTGCTGCCACTCCAGGAGACAGTRTCTCTACATTTATTTCCTCAAGAGCAATGAGAAAACTGTCAGTGTTACAAGAACAAAGATCTTGTTTGGATTCTGAAATGTTTTAAAATTTTAAGCTTTTGATATGAACTCATTACTCACATAAGAAGAGAGATTATGTAAAATTAACTGAGTAAGAACATATCAGGTAAATTTTGAAATCTTTACATAAGAGTGCATAGTCAGATCCCTCTTACAACTACTTCATGTAGATAAATACAGCCTCATTTTACAAGAAGCATTTAAGAAGTTAATAAAATATCTTATTTGAAAAGGAAGATTGTTTTAACAGCTTTACTTACAATGTTAATATAATTGGATGATTGATATTTACTGAAACATTTAATTTAACATAAGAAAGAAAGCTTTTCTACTGTTCTCAATCTGAAGACATTCACATTCAGGGAAATAGTAGTGAATTGTCATTATTTGTACTGATTTGTGGGAAATTTGTGATCTTCATGCCCATACAAATTCAATAGAAAAAGCAGAGGTCTGTGTTTTACATATAATTGTACCAAATTCACAGTCTATGGAAAAGAAGCTACTTTGAAAGTACAAAAAAATTTACAAAAGTAAGGTCAGATAATAAAGCTTGTAAAGGAGATCATAATGATGTTTCCTTGGTGTGGTTTGAAAACCAAAGTAAATCTTTTTAGATTATAGTAAAAGATTAAATACCTGGAAGACATCATAGATTAATTTTATTCAGAAGTTTCTATCTTTGACTTCACACTTTTATAAAAATTATTGATTTAAACTCAACTAAGCAATACTAGGACAGAAGAGAGTAATCAGTGACTTTCAATTTAGGATCCTATTCTGCATTCTCTATTCCATTGAAGGAGATTTGTTGAGAGCTGTTCATCATCCACCTAAGGACCGCAGAGTTAGGTATCAGAAACTGTATCCTGACAACACTTTAGGTAATCTTAAAAATGCTCATCATGGCTTGAAAATCTTGCACATTCATGACCCCAATGTTATGCTATYAACCTGCCTAGAGCTTTATTATTATGTTTTAATGTCACAAACTAGATATGAAGATCAATTCCTCTACTACTGACTGTCAGCCATGGTGACATACAGCAGCACAGCTGCTGCACTTCCCATAGCCACAAAGTGATTGCTTCAAAAATGGCTCATGCCATTACCATAACACATTTATCCTTTAAAAGCTTTCTTTTCTTCTGACTTGTATCATACAAAGAAGAGGGTTACAAGTGCTGGCCCATAATCCTTAATAGGTCTTCTCTGTATCCAAGACTCATGTAACATTAAAAATGGCCACGAGGCCCCCTCAGAGTTCAGTCATTTAACATKATGTTTGGTGTTGAAAAGGAGCCCTAGACCCAACTGTAGCCTTGGTATAGGAGGCTCTGAAGTAAAAAGAAAGATTGTGGATGAATAAAAATCAGGCCTACAGAGTTACACACGAGAGCTATTGGCTATGTGAATGAATGACCTGTGAAAAAAACAAAATTTCCACAACCCTAATCTCCATGTATCTTTCTGAATCTCACACTGCTAACCAGCTTTATGACCAGRATATTGCTATAGCTTACACTATTCTGCTTTTATTTATTTTTTGGCAAAATCAAGATGAAGCTTTTCCTAGTGAAGCTCAGATCTTGCTATAGGATCAGAGAGAACCACATCAGTTCAAGGAGAGCTCAAGCTTCCACTTTTCCCTGAAGACCCTGTGAGTAGAGGCTACTTCACTTTAAGAATGGAGCATTGAATATTCATTACAGCACTTCTCCATTGGGGATAAAACAAGGCTGGGGATTGAGTTTGAGGGCTGGATCACTGCCCATTCACACTCCTTAAATGTAAAGCCATGTTCTGGCATCATTTTGGATGCCATGCCACTAGGAACAATTCATATTTCTGTAACTTTGTGTAACTCCAGGGTGCAACACACACATCCACGACCTTTTCATCAGGTGCTTTTAAAAGCACTTCTGTTTTTCTTCTTGTGCTTCATATTTAGTTAATGGGTAAATTTTTTGTTTGCAATAATCTACATTAGACACAAAATTAATCAAAACTTCCTCAATATGACCATACGTGATGAAAACACAAAATTCAAATTCTCAACTTCACGTTCCTTTTAGCAAAAATAGTATAACTTTACTCTTCTGCTCTGGCTTTAATAAGGAGTTTCTTTGCTAAACRTAAGGTAGAAGAAGCAGCTATTGTTTAAACACACATCTTGTGCCACACCTTTTGCAACAAAGTGTGTGTAAATGAGGTCACAGTAAAATTTACAGAAATAAACTGGGAAMAAGTCCAGAATAGTCACTAACAATAGTGTGTGTGTACCTACAGAAAAATAAAACAAAAAAAAATCCAGAATATGACTGTATTGGCATCTGGCCAGCTAATCAGAAAAGGAGGAATGGAGTGGTTATTTTTGGTATCCTAATTAACAGGTAAAGCCATTCACTTCTTCAGAACTTATTCTGTGTCTATGATGTCAGGAAAAGTTGTTGTCTACTCCAAATGAAATATATTGAATAATGTCTCATAAAATGACTTGATTTCAAATGCCACAACTTCCATATTTAATTTCCAATTATCTTTCTTCAAAAAATGTTTAGAACCAAGGAAAGGCCTACTTAATGCTTGCATGTCTTGTCATATTTTTCATCTAATTATCTTATACAAGTGCTGTCTTAAGATTTTAAATCCAATGGAAAAAAAAAAGTCATTGGGTTACAGTTTACAGTAGAACAGTTGCAGCAAAACTGCACAATTAAGGTTTTAATTCTGATCAACCTRTAAGTCTGTGTAGTGACAGCTGAAGTTAAGTGAAAAAATCTGTTTCAATCTGCCACACTGCATGGAAATGAGAAACAACTCAACACCTACTGCCATCTCTATGAGCTGTTACCCTACTAATAGTTTCAATAATCCTCATTTCTTCTGGTTATCCTGCTATTATTGATAAGGAAGCCACATTTATCTTCATYTGAAAATAGGGTTCTTTCATTGTTTTGGTGAAAATTTTTTCAACACAAAAATCACTGTGAAATACAAAAGGACTTTGAGCAGAGGTTTTTCACATGGTGATAACATGACAATTTTCTAACACTTGTGAAATATCATGAMAGAGTTTAATGGTCTTTTGTGAAGACATGAGATTTTCAAGATTGATAATTCTGTATGCTCACAAACTTGTATAGTGGAAGATATATTTYATATCTCCATAGAGAAATTCTGGTCCATACCTGTATTTATAAACAAGCACTTACTTATTAAAAGCAGAAGAGTGGTTACAATTTTACAGGTTTTTCACTTATTGGATTGTTAAACCCATTCTCAAGTTATAGTGTGTATAGTATGACTATCCCACACCCCAAATATTTTAACACAAATAAAAGCCTTTGCTCCTGCAAAATCTCGTGTTCAAATTTCCTTTTATAGCACACATGCCAAATGTTCTGCAGTCTGGCAAAGGCTATTGCTGTCACTGCTGTGATTGTTCTGGGCAGCTGTGAATTTTGTCAGGTTAGAATCATGAATATGCAAAATAAGGGTGAAATTTGGCCAGTTTTTCTCAGCTCATTTTCTATGCTTTCTATATGCCAACTAAGATTGAAAGAAAAAAAAAAAAGAAAAAAAAAGAAAAAACCAAACAAAAAGAAAAAAATTCCCATTGCATTTTGAAAGGCAGATGGGATTCATCAGAAGCTCCTTGGGGAGTTGTATCAGCCCTCCTCCAAGCCTCACTTGTGACACTTCTCTATAGCATAACAATTTTTGTACAGAGGCCATGATTTCTACATGACTTAAAGGATTTCCTTTAGAAAGGCATTCAACCTGGACCTTAATTTTTTTTAAATTCCTAGTTGTCCCAACAGTTCATTATYGTTACTAATAAATCAGAATTTTAAAAAAAGGAAAAAAGAAAAGACAGAAAAAGCTTAGAAACTTCAAACTGTTTCATTTGCCTTTGTCTGTGACTGCTGGGATAGAAGCCTCCGCAGTCAGGAATCTCCTTTTCTTTAAAAAATTCACAGTCTATGATCATGGCAACTTTTGCCAGCTCCTTTACATCACCAAAATAACTTTGACATGATAAAAGGATTGTATACATATAAGTTGAGCTACAATAGGGAGGAAAAAAAACTTGAGATGAAATTCAACTGTTTGCAACACACTACAAGCTGGAGTTCTCAGTAAAGACCACTAAAGTCACTAGAAACTGTGTTTGAATTTGCTCCAAGACTATGTTTGATAGYGAATAAATGAAGGAATGAATGCAAGCAGCCAAGAAAGAACCTAGTGATTCATATATGCATTTATGCTCACATCACACAGCTTTCAGTATGTTATATACAGTCCTGGTAGGCTGAACTCCCTTAGACATACAACAGGGAGATAGTRATGGGGGGGATGATATTATAGACCATATCAACAGTCCCTCTAGTTTGGTACTTGGCATTCAACAAGATTCAGAAGCTGTTCAAGCATATGGAAATTTCAATTCTAAATATAGAAATGAAATGCATAAAGAGATGTTTCTGTCTTACTCTAAAATAYTTATTTCCTCCATTAGTCAGGATTATCCACAACTTCGGTAGATTGTTACCTGATTTCAAATACATTGCTATAAGTGTTTTATAAATCCTTTAATATCAGTGTCTTATGACAAAGARTTTCACAGAATATAAAAGATGTGGGGAAAATTTGATACTTGCTAGACTTCTTTATCATTTTTTGTTATTTTACATGTTGCAAAAAGAATAAATATGGAAAAATTATTTATTCTAATTACAAAAAAGTTTTTTTGTTGACCTTTAGTAGATCTTTTGCCTTTTTTTTGAAATCTGACACATTTTAAAGTATTATTGCTCAGATATCTTCCTATATGTCTGCTTATTTTTGTGACATTTTCCRGACAGACATGACTATTTCTGATTTTTTTTAGAAGACAGAAATAGACATGGAGAGATCAGAGCTGAAAATGTTGTGTAATGTCTATGGTTCATTGTGGGTTTTAAAAYGACCTGCTGAAATCCAAGCTGTTATTAGGCTGGATGGGAAGAAGAAAATACCCATGCCGTAGAAAAATTGTATTCAGCTGGATTTTACAAAATTGAACTTTCTGATAAATTATAATAACATGTCTGTTGAGTTTRCTTTTTTCCATATACATTGCTCTAAACTTGTCAATGTGGAATTTCATCTTTGYCATAGAAGTTGGTTGATTAAATCTTTCCTTCTTAAATTGTTCTTTGGCATTTTTAAATATTTTAGATCACATTATTTCAACAGTCTACTTTGCAATCTTTCAGCATATCATATTTTTGTAAGTACTTAATTACTATTATAAAGATAAAAGTCTTTACTATATTGGAGTTTCTAGCACCTTCTTACTGTGAGGAAGAACATCTCATGACCTGAGATGTGGGACTAAATTTTACAAAAATGGTGGGTTATTTTCTACACCATTTCACTTAATGATAAAATATCCTGTGTTTCAGATCTTTGAAGATAAAACAGGCTTAGCTTTTCYCAGTCTCACAGGAGTGTTAGATAATTTGATCAATGGATGCAAAAAGACCCGGATCTAGCAACATAAGTGCAACTGGAAAAAAAGTAATGCTAAGTTTTACACTTTGAACCTAWACATTTTTCTTCTCAAAAAACTTAGTATTTTAAACCAATTACTAAACTATGCTGGAGCTTAAATATTTACCATATGTCTGTTTAAATTTCAGACATGTACAGACTAGCTTAAATTTGATTTTAAGAGTTGTTTGGCTACATTATTTATAATCACCTCTTCTGACTTCAGTCAAGTTATGYAGCATCAAAGTGAAATTCAGTCATTTTGTTGTGAGTTTTGACTTTCTAAAAGTACAGAGTGTGTGTGGGTCTGGAAAAGTTCATTCAATTTAAATTGGCTATGTATCTTTGGAAATGTATCTTGATGCTACCTGCATCTTTTGTAAAATAATRATTTCTGTAGTTCCTCACTCCATCATTAATTCATTAATAATTCTCTAAATGAAGCATGGATAGAAGACTATCACTGTTTTATTCTACATGTATTCACAACTCATGAAAGAAGTTTTTTGATTCCAGAGATTTACTATACAGTACCTGATTCATCTTTTCTGAGCTCTGAGAGGATCCAACCTCTATTACTTTCCACAGAGTCATTATCACAACAATCTCTCCAACATGCATTGTACGAAGACTAATGAAAAGAAATCACATTGTTTGTTTGTAATACACCTTCAGCCTTTCCTAAATCACTTCCATGCCTGCAACTGTATACTCTTTAAAAACTAAGTTTTAGAGATGCTTTGTGCTAATGTTTATTCTCCTCTTGTTTTATTTTGTAGGTTGGGTTTATTTCATTTTCATTTCTTATGAACAACTAGATGGAAAATAATTTTAACACTCACTACATGGATATTTTCTGTATGACTTCTTTGACTGTACTAAGCTTGTCATCCTTGGTTCAGTTACAGTAAGTTTGAAATGTCTGCATGGAAGTCAAAAGCATTTTTGTTTCCCATGTTTACTTTTACTTATCATTTTAAAATATCCTTTCTTCTGTCACATTGCATTTTAGGTTCTATTCATTTTCTAAATATCCTGAAAAAAAATCCTGAAGTACTGAGTCTTACATACTTACCACCTTAACTGATTTATGGGTTATAYCAAAACAGAAATCAAGAGGTTTTCTAAATCTTTTTTCAGTCTGGAAAATATTTGTTACCATGACTTTACCTCCTCTTCACACATAATAAAACATATTCTTTTTAACACAGTTGATGGTAAAATACAAAGATTCTTCTTTTGRTCACCTTCTATAATGTAGACACACTCTCTGTCCGGAGGATACTTGTTGGGGTAATTTGGAGAAGTGAAGATGCCTCCTTCTGCATATTTTGTCCAAGTTCCACACTGCACCGGTCTCTGTCCTTCGGAAACAGTTTGCTTTTCTGTGAAATTATGACATTAAGCATTATATAATTAGCCCAAAAATTATCATGTACACATGACACTTAGAACTCCCAACAGGATAAATACAACAGCCCCTTTTCTGTCAGTGGCCTCAAACTTTTATCTGTTGAGCCTGAGTATGATAATTGATCTAGGGGAAAAGAAGGCTGTTTTTTAGGGGTACAAACACATAATTCTTACTCAAAATATGTTTTTCAAAGCAGAGGAGAGGTTTGAGTGTCCAGGGGAAAATAAATTTGCATTGCTTTTAAAATAATAACCGTCTAAGGAAAGCACGTGCTTGAGTTGGAAGGCATGGATTTCCCATTCATACATCTCAAAAAGCTCAAGCATGTGCTCTATCAGCAATCTTCATGCCATAATACAGGAATATATCAGCCACAAAATTGAGGAAATAACCCAGAGAATTATGATCATATATAAAAGTTGTTTTAAATCTGCAGCATATTTAATCTATATTCACTGGACAGAGGTAGACAGGGGAATTCCTGGAATCTGGTTCATAGATTATTTTTATCTCACTGTTTGCTGTAAAATTAATAAATAGCTCTGAGTCCAGGAATCACAGCCCAGAACTTTCCTTCTCCTACGTGAATCCTCAGAGAGGAAGAGTCAGACCTTCTTGTCTGCTTTCTTCCTAGCCCTGAATTTCTTGCATTTCTTTCTGCTCTCTGGCAGACTGGAGTCAAAGGCTTGGGCCAGCTCAAGCTGAAGAAGATCAGGGATCCCTTCCAAAGCATTTTGTTTTGACAAGTAGGCTAAAATGGCATGGATTCTTCAGAAGGCAATATAACTAGGCTACTATTCAAAGGAAGGGTAGTAGGTTCTAGACTGATGTTGCTCTGAATTAGGTATTTAATAATCAAAGAGCTGTCCCATATAGCTTAAGGCCCCCRTGCATAGAGTGAAGGTGCTTGAGGCTCCCTCTTAGGATCAATGGGTGAAAACAAGCACTTTCCAAGGATAATAATAACCATCTGAGATCTGACTTTTACTATGTTTTTCCTTATATACTATGTATTTTCTTTACATTTCTTTTTCACCRTGGTCCATATCCAGGCAGAGTATGACATGGAGCCTAATTTCCTGCWATGAATTCCAGCCTGCAGGGACTGTGAATTCAGACACAGGTTCAGGCACACACTGTGCTTAGCAGCATTCCCTGCTAGGCTCTCCTCACACTGAGCATCCAAGCTTTTAAAGAATCTTTTTCACTACTCCCCCTGCACAAGTGCACTCATGATACCAAATTTCAGGTTTTTAATTATACTTCAACAAGAAAAAAGGTTTTAAAGTGTAGGTAGCTGAGTGCCCAAACTGGACTTCCCAATTTTAAAGTGGGAGTATTTTACAGTCTTTAGTTAGAGTCAGGCTGAGCCTGATGAGCACCCCTGGATTTTTTGTGTGTTTACAGCCATGTGAATACTCCAAACAAATGGACAAAGGGCAGACACTGGAAGTAAATGAGTTACTAAAAATTTCAAAAACTAAACTAAAAACTCAAACCCATATTTTGGTCTCTAATAAATTATCTAACAAAAATGTTTGATGTTTACATACCTGTTCCTTTTTTGGTTGCCCCGGACAAATGTAGGATGATTAGACTTGCTACAACTGAAAGAGAAATATGCATTAAATATCACAGAGTGATAGTTTCTGCAATCAAATGACTTGTACTCTTATCTCTCACAAGAATGCAAATGAAATAGCATTGCTTTAAAGAAAAAGTTTCATTTTTACTTGCATCTTTTAATTCCACATACTGTATAAGCAAGTTTCTTCATGACCTGTTCTTGTARGTACTTATCTTTGCAAATGTATGCAAATAAAGAGTGTAGTAAACCCGCCAGGTTTACCAAAAGCACCATGGAGAATCTAACAATAGAAATGCTGACACAGCAGCATAGAAGTTCCTGATCCCCCGACTCAGAACCTATCTTTTACCCTTAGAAGGATAAAAATTGTGTTAACCCTACTATTGGTCAGTTATGTAYGTACCTAACCCCTGACCATTGGTCACTCATGGTCAATCAAACCCTTTGCCATTGATCAAGCTTGGATTCTGGCCAAGGCTGTAAAAGTAGCATACTGTACTCTACTAACTCAGAAGAAGCAGAGCAGACACCCTTCACGGACCCCCTCAAATAAAGCCATCTTCATGGAAAAGCCTGCTTTCTCTCTGTCTGTCTCTCTCTCTCTCTCTGTCTGCTGAAGCCTAGAGCCAAGGGCAAGCTGCCTAGCAAGCAAAGCTGAAATCATAAGAGCTGCCTAATCACTATAAGAGCTGAACATCCCCCTGCTTGCTGGGTGCTTGACCCAAGGCCTCTTGACCCAAGGTACTTGGTTCCCTCTCGGGGACTGAACTYCTGAGCCCCATAGCTCTGCTGTATGATAAGGCCAACCTAGGCTTTATTAAAAGAGGAAATCTTTTGGGTTTAAAACAAAATCCACAGGCAGTGATGTTCTCATCCTTTTTTTTTTCCTTTTTGTTTAATATTAGAGAAAAAACATTTTTACCAAAACCTATTTACATAATAATAGTTCATGTCAATAGTAGAAATGCGGCTGCTTTTAACAGAGGGATACAAAATTTCAGTGCCACTGTATGTACTAATRTCTCTCACTATGGCATAATAAAATTTGAAAATGAGTACTGGGAGTAGGAAAGAAGTGAGAGGTTGGGTTCTTCACATCCATCAAAGCATCTGCAAATCTCTAGTGAAGTAAATTATTGTGTGTGCTTAACAATCTCATTAATCTATTTTGACTTGTCGAGAGGGTGTTCCTTTTTTCTGCAGTGAATCTGCAGCCCACTTTGCAAACGGGTATCTGCTGTCTCCAACCATGATGGGACAACTATGCCTCTTGGAAACAGATGCAACCTTTCTGAAATGGACTTAGACCTGGAGATAATGGCTGGGTTTCTGGGAATTTCCAAATGTAATAGCTTGACTAGAAAAGGCTAAGAGGCAAACACTTAGTAGAGTCATAATGAGACTAATTTGGAAGATCAAAGTCAGTAGCTAGCTACCTGAGGAAGAAATCACACACTGATTTTCTTGTCATCATTCACATCTTCTTTGGCTCTCAGAAAAAGTGGAATAGCAAGTGCAGAAGAGAACAGATCCATCAGTTCTTGGAGTGCTTAGGGCTTTGCCCCGGCTAATTTGGCATTAGGCCCAAACACAGCGCCCAGGCCRCACTGACCTTAAGGTGGAAATAAGTTGCAGGCTTATTCAGAACATTTTGGATCAGTCAGCTACCATTTTGTTGATGACTRTGATGAGGAACTGATCAATTAATAAAAGTAATTGAATGGCATACTTTCTTCTTATTTTCCCTAAGAGACACTAAAAGCCACCATGGGCTAGTAACTATGATCCAAGATGGTGCTTTCAATATTTTCACCTTTTTTATGGCAATTGGTGTGTGATTTTCACTCCAAAGGAAGCCAGTCTGCATATTTCCAGTATTCTGATGGCAGTGAGATCCTTATTTCTATGTCTTTGACCTTTCCCATGTGACAGAGGGTTTGATGGCTGCCCTATTAATCCGGGTAAGATTGAAATTCTGGGAAAATGAAGGCTTGGCAGCAAACTCACTATTTCTTGGTCAGGCTCACAGCCCCTAGAKATGGATGTTGGCAGCACTGATAGTTAAAACTCTTGTGTGTCATGGGCATTCAATGAGAACACTACTCCTTCTGCTCAGATCTGAATGCTACCTGGCCATTCATGCCCTTACTCCCCTCAGGGATGAATTCTGGAAATACAGGCTACTGGGACTCTGCCTGCCAACTCTGTCAAAATCCGAAGGCAAGGCAGGAGTCACCCCTTTACTGAGTTGCTCATTTCCTTTAGCTGTGTTTCATGCAGAGATCATAATGCATCTATGCCTGCAATCTTCACCAGCCTAGACCTAATTTCTCAATAGTGTAAAGTGGATTGGTGTTCAAATGTGGAATCAGCTGCTGTTGTTCTGTCTGCCCATAAATTTTTGGAAGCCAGAATAGGACACATGATACCTAAACTCCATGTGAGAAGTGTTTCTTTTAGGCAGTTAATACCAATGCATATTTGATTCTCACACGTTCATTTCAAGCATCTTTATCTATTAGGTCTCCTCTCATTTTCTATACAGAAAAAAGTGAAGTTCAGAGAAGTAAAGAGAATTGCTCCAAGTCACAGATATGTCATTACCAAGATGACAAAAGCCCCACAGATCTTTTCAGTTCCAGCTGTAACTGYTAGAAAAGAGGTTTCCAAACCACAGAGCTGTTTTCGTAAAACATAGAGCTTTACTTAAATGTCATTATATCAGTATTTCCTAGTAATAAGCAGTAAAAATGATCTTGATAATAAAGTCTAATAGACAAGCAGAGACTTAGAAACTAAGTGTTTGAGGTTTTTGGTTTTATTCTAGACATATAATAGCTAACATTTGGATAGATAAAGTGAAACACTTCTCCCATGATAAAAACAAAAAAAAAAAGGTTCTTGTTTAAGTGTTATTAACAGCAGCACCAAAATATGAGAGTTGACAGAAAGTAATTAAAATTGTGGTCTTCTTGGGAAAAGTCTACACAAATACATATGATTCAAGTAGACAAGGCAGACCATTTTATTCTATGATCCCTCTGCACAAACACACCCCTGATACCCAATTTCAGGTTTGAATTTCTCATGCCTTTTTTTCTCAAGCCACAGAAAAATAACAGTGCTTTTCGGGGGGTGGGGGGGGGGGGAAACAAGACCCCAAGACCCCAAAGGGACAAACCACGGAATCTTCACTTGTTGAAAATTGACACTTGGGAAGTATTGGCAGAATAGCAATAATATTGTCATTATCTCGGTTTGGGAATTATTTTAAAGAAGTTTCCACAAAATTTCTTGTTGCATTCTCACTGTCTTCCTCCTCCTCCTTTCCCTCCTAATCACGGGTGTAATTATAATCGTGCTTTCTAGTGCCACTCTGATTACGCATATTTCCATCTTTTTTGGATCTGTGCTTTTTTTTTTTCATTACAATCTGTACATTAAGTGATTTATCTCTTGGCCAAGCTTTTAGGAGGCTGTGATTTGGCACAGACGTGGCTTAGCCTGGCGAAGAGTTGTTGGACAAGCAATACCTGGTCATAGCGCTATTGTACAGGTGTGGGCGCGCAGAGAAGTGCTGGGAGGAACTGGGGCCAGTCAAGCCCCTTCAGAACAGCGGACCCTCCGCAAAACAGAGGCGGGAGAGGGAGTCCCACCTCGCACCTCGAGGCCCCTAAGGTCTTGGAAGAGTAGGTGATATATTTTGGTGCCTCCTTGCTAATCCTGGTGGATTTCAGCCGAAAGCGCCGCCCCCGCCCCGCCGCTCCCCGGGATCCGTGCCCGGTGCGGCCGCCCCCGCCCCCGCCGCGGCTCCCGGCGCTGCCCCGCGCCCCCTCACCCTCGGCGGCCGCTTCGAGCCCCGGCCGGGGGCCCAGGGCGGGGGCAGCTCCCTCCCTCCGCTCTCTCCCGGCGCGGCAAAAGCCACCAGACCTGTCGTGCCCCGGTGAAACCCTCCAGCCCCCGGGAGCGTGCCCCGCCGCCCGCCCCACGGCGCTGGCAGACACCRGCTCCCCTCCGGTGCTCCGCAGCGTGGTGGGGGAGAGGATGCGGTGTGGGCGCGGGGGAGTTCGCCCCCTGGCCCAAGGAGCCTGGGCGTCCCGTTAGCCAGCCCAGCCAGGTGTGGAGGCAGCGGAGGGCAGGAGCCCGTGCGCGGTGGCGGAGCTCTGTCRGGGATGGGAAGGGAGAGATTGATACTCACTGTGAAAGAAGCTGCGCCCATGGGTCATGTCTGTTCCTTACACAAGGGGCTTCGGTCTCCACTAATTCCATTTAGATACGGGAGGACTTCCAGTGGCGGGGAGAGGATGGAAGTAGGAAAAGAAGAAGAAGAACAAAAAAAAAGGAAAAAAAAGCGCCCGAATCCCACACACACAGCAGAGCCGAGCAGCCTTTCCTATCCCTCGCTCTCCCTCGCCGCCTTCAAATGATCACCGCCGGCTCAATCCCATCACACCCGAGCGATCACCAGCACCGCCACGAGCGGTGCATCGCGGCGGCGGCGGCGGGCAAGGCGGCGGCGGCGGCGGCGGCCCGCGCATCCAGGTGCCGGCGGGCGGCGGCGGAGCGAGCCGAGCCCCTAGTCACCAGTTTCATACAGAACCAAAAGCAGATCGAAGCATTTCCTGCAGGACTCCGAGCCCAGCGACTTCCAGCCCTTCGGCTTCTTTTGATGCATTGAAGAAGGGATTAATGGGTCCGTCATCAGCTCCCTGTGCTTGCTCCTCTGAAGGGGTGGGGGCGGGCGGGAGGGAACCCAAAGAGGAGGGGTGGGGTAGAGAAAGATTTACCAAATAGGGGATTTAGTCATATTTGTGTGCAATGAGAACCTTATTAGAGAAGAAATCCTTTAAAATAGAATAAATCCATTTTTGCAAAACCCTCTCCCTGCGCATAACACAGTATCAAGTGGTAGCAGCGGCARGAGGCTGAAAACACATTGCACGGTCTGAAATCCCCTTGAGAATGGATGGAGCGAGAAAGAGATGGACGAGGRCAGAGAGATGCCCCCTCACTTCTCCAGTCCAGGGCGAGAAGCAGAAGAAAACCGTGGAGACTCTTCCATTCATTYAGTRGAGGGGAARGGGAAGGGAAAGAGGAGGGGAAGGACGGGAGGGCGGCAGTGGTGGGGAAGGAATGACTTCAAAACTGGGAAAGGAAAGGTAAGAGAAGAGGGATCGCTTCCCCTCTSCTAATCAGTTCATGGATCAGACAAAATGTTCATGAGTTCCTCCTTGACCTGCACCTGCCAAAGGGAAATTGAAAAGATTTTCCCCCTTGACAGACGACTTCTTCCTCTACACACCCACACCCACGCACGCACAAAGACACGCACACACACGCACAAAAGGGAGCAATAAAAGTTTATCTGCTAATCCTCCGGCCGCAGATACAATGATTACCTCTTCCAATCAGCCCAGAGACGACCGCAAAAACTCTCCCTTTCTCTCCCGCCCTCCCCCCGCGTCTAGGACTTATCTTYCTCCCCAGCTACAACCCACCCCAAACATCCATCCCTTTGACGAGATTGCGGAGGGCTAGTGGTCAGGGCGGGAGGGACGGGGCCAGAATATAGTAGAGAAAACATATTAGTAATAAGAGTATTGAGAGGGCCTGAAATGGTCTCAGTGGGAAACAAGAGGGGAGGAGGAAGGGATGAACAGAGAGGGCTGTGTCCCCTCTCGGCCCCGGGAGCCAGCCCTGCAGCGCCGCGGCAGCCRGCACCTCTGACTCCCGCAGCGCCGCGGCCCCGGCACTCCCGGCCCGGGAGAGGGGAGGGCGCCAAGAAAGGACAGCGAGCGAAGCGCACGGCTGGGGCGGCGGGGAGAGACGAGGAGAAGGGAAGATTTGTGTCACAGAAGTGCAGCGGGAACAGGGTGGGATCGGGATCCTCCGGCTCCTCTGCACCGCTGTTGCGGCGTCCAGGCTGCGGGAAAGCCGCCGAACCCGGCGGGGATGGGGGCAGAGCCAGGGCACCCGGGACACCCGCAGCCCCTGCCCCGGGCGCCCCACGCCGCAGCAGCGTCTCGGAGGCGGGGTCGGCGCCGCTCCTCCTTGCCCGCACCTGATGCTCACGCCGTTTGCAACAAGAAAAGTGTGTCTGGAAGCGCGGCCGGGGCAGGGGGAGGAGGGAGGTGTTGGGAAGGAGGCTGTAAGTCAATTAAAAATGAAATGCAGCCYGGCATCCTGCTTGGCGCGGAGAAGCACGGGGGGCTGAGCGCAGGTCGGACGGCTGCGGTGGCTGCGTGCCCGCGGCTCCGCGGAGCCGGGCTGCCCGCTGGGGCCGGACGGGTCTGTCCCGCATCCCGGGGTCTGCCGGCGGGCTGGGGGCTGAGTCAGCGTAGGCGGGAGGCCTATAGTCTTCAGGGCACCTTTTAATGAGGTGGGTACCCTTGCTGCCTTTGGGACAGCATTGAGCAGCACAGCAGCTATTCTGGAAGGTGAATGATGAGGAAGCCTGGATATATATTTATTTATTTATTTATTTATTTATTTATTTATTTATTTATTTTTCGCAGTCAAAGAAAAAAAAACATGTTTTAATAAAAAGCCACGGGGGTTTTTTTCAGCCTGTGGATGGTCTGCCCCATACTCTGGAATGAAGCCTGTATCTGTTATCAATGTTTAGGACTGCAGGCAGTCAGCAATAAAAGCCTGCACATTAGGGTAAGTCAGAGGTGATCTTGGCTAGCAGGATTCRCCCACTCAACCAGCCAGCCAGCCATCAGCCCAGCCAGCCTGACTGAGCTCTTAAAAATCCTGCAGGGTGAGCAGGGCGCAGGGTTTTGCTACARGGCTGTGAGTAAGCTCCTTATAATAAGGAATATAGAAGATGTAAGACTTTGTGAAAGCATTCACGTGTTTTGTGTAATCCGTCWTGCCATTAGCAACATCAAGTTTGCAGCTGTTAATCTCAATAAACTGTCCTACTCTGCTTTCTAACCCTCTCAGCACTTTCTCTGACCTTCCTTATTCTCATCCACAATGAGTTACAGAACTTTATTTGTAGAGCAATTGAAAGACACCTGATTTATCCATAGKATAAACTTCTATACAGATGTGCAGTCTATCTTAGTCAAGGAASAGTAGAGTTACAGAAAAAAGGTTGTGTTGAAAATAGTCATACAAATGTTTATAGACAGTCAGATGTTTCTTCTGCAGGATGATGCAGACGTCCATATGGCTAAGTTTCAAGTTATAGTTACTTAAAAAAAAAAGGTAATAGAACAAGTAGGCACAAAACAGCTGATTTTGCTGTTCTGGGAAATGTGCTGTGTCACATAATACAACAGTGAGCTTCACATTTTTCCTTTTCTAAAATAGGATGTTTCCAGTTTTAAAATTCCTAGATCTTTTATTGTYACTCATAATTTTAAGAACACCATTGCAATAGTATGGAGAAACAGAAAGCAGTACATACCAAGTGTGTTTATGCCAAAATGTAATCAGTAACCATCATTATGGAGGGAGACATCCACAAAATAAATGAGGCATGACCACAATGGCCACTGAGTGTTCTCATTAGCAATGAGACCTTAAGGAGATATCTCAGGATCTACACCATTGAATGCTAAAAGCTTATGCAAATGTTTATAAGCAAGTACACAGGGTTTGCACTTTAGAGACTGTTCAAAATTGCTTTCTGCCTCAGTAGATAGCACTTCTGTGGAGAGTTTGAAATTTTGAACTTCATAAAACTACTGAAATGTTCACCACCATCTTTTTTTGGCTTTATGYCTCATTTTGTTGCAAAATCTCTCTATGTGAGTTTTGGTAAATGCTTCTTCTAGTAAACTAGTAGCTCATGTTTTTAGGTGGGCACATCTTCCATTACCCTGGAATTCTATAGCTAAATTTTTATTAACTTAGTGTGTATTTCAACATCCCTAACTAGCCAATTGCCAGAACCTTAAATTTCTACTAGGCAGTAAATTTAAAAAGGACGAAAAGAACTGACATTTAATAAAACATGAAATATTTWAAAAAAATGGGAAAGCCTAACAACCATAAACAATTGTGCCAAATGTCATCTTAGTAGTGTTAGGAAGTCTTTGGATTTACTTGGTAAAAGTCCTATTGATTTTTAAATGAGTTTAAGGGGTTTTTTTAGGTTTTGCATTTTTCTTACAGTAACAACATTGGCTTGTTTTATTATATGGAATGACAACTACACTTTTAGATTAGAAATGTACTTTTATTAGTTCTATATTGGTTGTCAGCTGAATCTCGTTTTTAAAAATAAGCAAGAAAACCCAACACAATTATGTTCCTTGATTCAGTACACACAATGCTATTCTTTGTAGTTTTAAACCATCCATTGCACTGCAATCTCTTTATGTGGTGCATTTTGTCGGCCTCTCTCTTTCACATTCACAGCTGAATTTTTCTATTGATTTTTAGAGCAATATGTTTGAATCCAGAATATTTTATTCAGCAAGACATGAAGCACTTCCTTCCTGTTGTCTAACATCTTTGGGCAAACCTAAGACACTGATCAGCCTGAGGATGGTTGGTTTGGCAGAAAGCAGATCACTCATTTATAGACCAGTTTAAACACTGTGAAACAGTTAGAAGTTGAGATTACAATACGAAAAAACATAAATAAGTATGAAAATATCTAACAGTTTTGTCCAAACAGTAGTGTACAATCTCCTATTGAGATCTATGTGAAGCACTGAGCAGTTTTCTTCAAAGATAGAAAAAAAATCTGAATTGTGTTATGCTGGTGTTTCAATGACAAGAAAAGAAAATAAAAATTCTGCTTTGCTGTCCCCCCCTTTCTGTGGTTAGCCCATATGTTTGTATGTCAAAAGCAGAAGTCCTGGGCAACTGGCTGTAAATATCCTTGTCCAGGCAGGGGTTTGGAAATGACAATCTCCAGAAGTCCCTTCCCACCTCAAACACTCTTTGATGCTTTGAGTCTGTGAACAGTGGGTGACAATGGATCATAAAKTGGGGGAACAGTTTCAGTGAGAAAAAGAAACTCCTTAATATTCAGCACAGACTTGGCTTGCTTTCAKTTTAGTGTGTAAGAAGATAATATATCTCGATTATTTTCTCCTTGAACCAGAGGAGACTATTCAGTCTCTGTTAAAATGGTAAGTTATTCACAGTTAGAAATTCCCCAGCATGGAGGAACCTTAGGTAAATTACTCCATACCTTTCTCAATTAAATTCTTTCTTGTGAAAACAAAACCTGTCCAGCATTTGTCCATCCTTTCTTGGCTGCTTTGAATAGTCTTGTCTTATYCCAACTCTGCCATTGATAACTGTTCTAACTATAGCCTATAAAAACTAAGTGAATTRATTCCTCTTTGTGTAGATAAAAGAATGAAAGGATTCAGAATTGCCACCAGTTTCTCCCACATTTTCAACAAAACATTCCTTGATCTGGAAGAAACAGCGCAGTTATGAAATAGAGAAGGCACTGGCTTCCTTATTTATGGAAAGCAATCYATGCTTCTGGGGGGTGGGAAGGAARAAATACAAGAGTAGTATTTCTTTTTTTTATGCCTTCTTTAAAAACATTTCGGATTCTATGCTGTCATGTGTAATCACAGATGCACTGTTTGCCACAATTTCTTTGTGAATGATTTTTTTTTTTTGCTAGAATGTAGCAAATCCAAACTACAGGCTCAGTACAACACATACACAGTGTGACATTTGGAAACACTGAAATGAATCATCAAGCTGATCAGCACATCTACATTCATGGTTTAGTTCAGATAAAAAGTGTGGTTCTAAAATGAATCTCCCAATTGCCCTCACTTACCGCATTTTGGATTGCAAATTGGAGCAGACTCGGAGTGTGTGAGCTGTTTTTCTTACAGATGAAACTGAGCTGAGAGATGTGTTCCTAGAGCAGTCTGTTTTCCAACTTTTAAAGGGCATGCAGCCCCACAGGAGCAGAGTAAAACTAGTGCTAAATAAATACAGGTACAGAGCAGGCATGGAGAGCTCAGTAYCAAGCATTTCACCTTCCAGACAGGCTCCTTTTGCCCTGAATTGCACATTAATATAGACTTATTCAGTATTGCTTTCAACAGTGCTAGTAGCTGAAACACGAATAACTGAAATATATTCCATTCTTTTTTGATGAAACACTTACAGAGAGGCATAACATATACCTTCCTGTGTGATATCAGGATAATGGAACCTTTTAGTCCCTTAAAATAACATCTTTCCTCTTATCCATTTCCTGGTCATTCACATACTGTCTCTTGTAAGTGCAGAAGGACTTTGGGTCTGCACTCTTCCAACAAATGTGCTCCTGAATACAACACATTTAGAACATCTCTTCTGACACAGTTTTCYTGAAAATTGAAGTGCATTTCTGTTCTGCAAAACAGACTGGGGGATAACCCTTAAATATGAGAAGAAAGCAGTTTAAACAAGGAATGAAGARAAATCTGACACTTTTCAACTGCAGTTTTTCATAATTAGTTTTACATTTAATAAGCGCAGCTTGGATTTACATGACACCACACAATTTCAATGGATAAAAGACTTCTACAGGACCCTTTATTTCTTCTTTTCTTTTTTTCTTTGGCAAGGTTGCCTACTGTACTTAGTTTTCTTTTTTATTTAGAAAAGTGGTCTCCAAAATGGGGGGAAATTGTGCACTAGTAGAGTATATAATACMACCCATTGAGGTGCAGAAAGAAAATTTTTCTACACCATTAATAAACAAAACAAAACTATTTTGTAAAAACAGAGTTTTTTAGTTCATCCTTATCTYATCCTTCTTTATTTCTATTTTTATATGTGTTTTATAAAGTCAGTGCGTTAGTACAGTAGTCTGTGTATGTATTTTGTAAATAAATAAAAAACCATATATTGAGCCACATACTTAAAATTCTCTYACTAATAGGGGTTTGCTACCAAAAAAGTTTGAAGAACACTAAGGTTCTGCCAGCTATCCCTTCTGAAGCAAATGGCATTGAATGCCAGCTATCCCCTCCAAAACCATGGAATCTGCTAGCTCAGATTCCACATTTACGACAGAGATAAATTTGTCACTTAAATTAAGGCTTTCAAGAACCTTTAATTCTACCATTTCAAGAACAAGGGCAATTCAGAAGGTGGGGGATGTTTTGGTTTCTTTGGTTAGTTGTTTTGGTTTTTTTCATTCACATGGTGCTGATTTTGTTTATGAATTAAACRCAGACATGTCGCTAACTGAAAGAGCTCAAGAAATTCCATACTTGTTATTGGCAAAGTCTGGAAGAAAGCTGTTGAACAGGAAAATTAAAAAAAAAATTCACTTTTCCAAGTCATCTAGTAAGAATTTTGTGATTACTACTCTCTGGCTAAAATAACTAACATCAAATAAAACCCCCAAAAAGTAAGCAAAARAACAAGAAAAAATGATAAATAGTCAGTTTTCAAAGAAACAGCTGCAAGAGCACATGAAACTCATGGCAAATCTTCCCAAGATTGTATTCTGAATCATCTATCACAGGTTAAGAATTTGAAGACAACAGTGGAAGGTAAACCATGGGAATCTGCATTATTTAAAATTAAAACCTGAAATGGCAGAAGTTAAAATTAGTTTAAAAATAGATAATTAGTTCCTTACAAAACTGCAATGATTACTACATAATAAAAAAATTATCCAAAATTACTAGTTTTAATTAGCTGATTCTTCTGTATTTACCTCTGAGCCATTCTATTCCAGCTTTTACTGCACTCCTTTTTCCTATATCTCTATTTAGGGTAAATAAACACAAATACTCAATGGGAGTCCCATTTGAAAACTGTATTTAGAAATAATATGACATMTATATGGACTATATGAATCTGTTCTTCATTGTAAGAATGAAGAAGAGTACTTAAGAGAAAATATAATTCAGTTATATAGATGTTTGGATGTTTTCCTGAAATATTCTCTTCAGTACTGACTAAAGGAATTACCTCCTTGATAAGACAAAGCAGCACCATTTCTCCTACATAGTAGTGAGGAATCTTAGAAGGGTTAACTGGAAAGTTCAACTAATTCTTATTTCATTAATGTTCCAGTGGAATGCTGTAATTAAATGCATTTTTCCAGGGAATTGTTAATAGGGCTCAATTTACCATTTAAGACAAATAGTCTTTTTCACACTAGGGAAGCAGGGTGAGTAATATTTTTTATTTAAGTGGAATACTTATAATRTTGTGCCATGGAAAGAAGTGGATGAATTTCATTCTTGCTAGAGAGTAGCAGAGGTGGTGGCAAATCATATATTTTGGACTTAAATTAGTTATTGCAAGATACTCTGTAATTACTAATTACTGTAGACCTGGTTCAAAAAAAGCATTTATTTATAATCTCTTGTGAGAAAGGAATTTGAAAGCTGCATGCAAGTTTCTAAATTCCAAGTTTACATCTTTGCTATATCCAGCACATGAGCTATATATGTAGTGCAAGCAGCAAAGCTACAAGTAAATAAATGATGGACTCCAAACTAGACTGAGATGAAGGCAGAGCAGGAAGAGTTATTTGGGAGCACTGAATTAAAAGGAAAACCTGGCTTGATYGGCAGTTGTAAATCAACAAAATTTCACTGAAGATGCTGGATACACATTTGTCAGTCCAAGTGAAGTCTTATTTTAAAAGACTAGCATCTAGACTAACACATAATTTAGACATTTATTGTATTTTCCTTTTCTTAATCTTGAGATGGAGGACAAAGGGGAAGGTTGGCAGAAGATGGAAAGAGTACATRTATAAGGCAAGTAGGCACAGTCCTAATGGAGATACTTGGATATTAATGGATAACACTGAAGACTTTTCTCAGGTAAAATTGATTCATTGCAAACACTAACAGACCTAGGAATCTGTTTACATGGGGTTTTGCTTTCAGGAAACTGGCATCAAATTATTCTAAATAAGACAAAATGATTGCATTATGCTTTGGGGCAATATGTTAGTATGCATTAAAGTTGCAATTTTTCCAAAAAGGTAACTAAAAAYATGGAGTCCTTCTTTGACTATTATTTATATGAACAAGTTGTTACAGGTGAAAACTTTTCTATTTCTAGTTTAAAATGCATGTCCTGTCATTTAAGTCCTGGAACACTTATTCATAATTAATAAAAATATGTTGAACCCAGCATTTTAACATCATAGCTCTTTTTAAAGTCATAGSTAGGACAAAATTTAGTATCATTAAGTCAATAATGCTAAAATTACCTTCAGTTTCCATCTTCTGAATGTCCTTTTATGCACAGTGTGCATATGTAAATTTTGACAGAGGTCTTCATCATTAAATGAATAGTATGATCTTGCACATGACAGTTTTTTAAATTCATCTTTCTCAGTGTATTCTGCATCAGCCTACTAAACTGAATAGCCTCAAGTTTAGCTACTCTATTTTAAAGCTGTCAAACATTATTAGCAGAGCAGAGAAGCAGTTCAAAAAGTAATTAATTCCAGGGCTTAGAGTAAACTGCTATTTTAATTAAAAGAACACTAAATACTTATGTCCTGATTCTTTGTACTTAGCACATGAAATAAAAAAGTCTAAATCACTTACATTTAATACATTTTAAATGCAAGTTGAAATACATGAAAGGCACATCTCCTGTTCCTGCTCCTTATAAGCTGACTCAAAAAAAGGAAAAGTTTATATGCCATATTTATTGGTTATGTTGTGCCATTTTTCTTATTGMTTCTCTTCCAGTCTGTGCTGAGTAGGAATATCAACAGTTGCGCTGTAATTGCACAGTGTAGGATGCCAGACCTCAGCAGTGCAGCTGTGACTACTGCCACCTCTAAGCCCACAGAAGATGTGAGGTCCAAAACACAGATGTGAGGTTCTCTTTTGAAGTCATGAAATGCTTTCCATGCTTTGCAGATTTACAACTTCCAACTTGTGCAGTCTTTAAATTATCCACAAGGAAGGCACTTTACATGTGAAGAAGCACTGTTCAGAGCACTAGAACAGGCTGCACAGAGATGGTGAGGCCTCCTCTTCTGGAAATATTCAAATCCCTCCTGGACRTGATCCTGTGCARTGTGCTGYAGGTGAACCTGCTTTAGCAGTGGAGTTAGAGGACCTTCAGAAGTCCTTCTATCCCTCTTAATTCTGTATTCTGTGAAACAAGACTTTTAGGTGGTTTTTACTACAACTTTACAGTCTCACATCTTTGGTGTGCCTCTCTCCTCATGGAGCAGTTGAAGTCTGCAGGCATGTCTATCACAGAGCACAACATGGCTGGTCCTAAACTAGCACTGATTCCCTCACTGCCTGACAGCAATCTCCATCAGGATCATCGTTTCACTGATTCCCTTACTGCCTGACAGCAATCTCCATCAGGATCATCATCACCATGGCCTGAAGAAGCTTGACCTACAAGGCATCCATGAGATCAGGGTTGATTCTCTGGGACAGAAGAGTTCCGCGTGAGTGCTGCGTGTACCACATGGTGGTGTCAGCATTGCCTGGGGCTAGCTCAGATGTCCATGTTCAGATGTTTGCACAACACAATTCCGCCTCACTGCTTGTGTCTGTGATACTTATCTCACCTCAGAGCTGAACTGCAGTAATGCGGTACGTGTCACCACAACAACATGTGGAGAAAATTCCAGCTTGTGCAAGATGATTGACAAGGACACGGACTATATTTGTCCTTCCCTCTCCACAGTACTTGACTTTCTCTATAATTTCTTATTAAGTTGTTACTTTATGGCCAGGGACCCAGGTAAACTAAAAGATCAATTAAAATTTTGGTAAGGAAGACACAGACAACAAGGTTAAACATCTAGTTAAAAAAAAAAAAAGAAGTAAAACAAACAAAAAACCTCCACAAAGCAAAACAGAAAAAACCTACCCAAAACAAAACCTAAAATTTTATCAAAGATTATATGTCTAGCCTGCAAGACCATCTTGTAAAATTTAAGTAACTGATGSAAAATTTTGTCATCATTGTGAAGGAAATGACAGAAAAATACTCYCCTTTCTTCCTAGCTACAAGGTTCAGCACTTTGACCTTACCTTCTCTTAAACTTTTAAAGATTTGGGTAGAAAAACTTGATCTGAAATCTGTGAAATTCTGATTCAAGTGTTTTTGGTTTTTCTTTTTCTGATTTAGACTACAGATTTAAATTAGACGTGCTGCATTCTAAATAATTATCAAGAGGCTGACCATGGGGCTTTGTATTATATATTTAAATTTCCTGGAAAATTCGGTGCTRGACATCAGAATCCTTTTGGTGTTCTGGACACTTGAGTCACTGTTCTTTGCTGCCTCCAGACAGAATTTCATGTCASTATTGGGGATTTTTTGGTTTTTGGGTTTGTTTTTTTTTTCTTGTGGCAGAAAATKTAATCTGAATTATCATGGTATTATATGAGACAGTTTTTTTTCATCTGCACTATTGCCACATGGCACATTAATATTGGTCCAGTATTACCAAGATGAGAAAAAATTCTGGAAGGAGTATCAAGTATTAAGGCTTATCTAAAATATTTTAGCATTTTTGGTTTTAGGGTCTATTCTTAGTTTCTTATACTTTTATAAGCTTTTTCCACCTGTGCCTTCTTTTCTGTCAAGTATCTGATTCTGTCTTTATACTTCGTAAAAATGTCAAGAATGGTTGAATCATTTCTCAGTCTAATATAATGAAATAAAATTCTGCTAATTAATTCTTTATCTGAAATGTTTTTAGAGAGCTTTCTTTACATAGAAGAATATTAATTTATTTAAATTTTTAATACTTCATGCAAATAATTACAGTATTAAAACTCTATACAAATTTGACCAAATTGGAAACACAAAAGAGTTCTCTTCTAGGCAGTAAAAAAAGAAGGGGGGAAAAAGTTAGATATGAAAGGACTAACAAGTAACTGAAAGTAGGATTCTTCTAGATGGTGCTATTGCTTTGCTCTTGTGTGAAAAAAATCTTTTTAAAATAAAATAGATTTTGATAAATTAATTAAGATCTATATTATTGTTATACAAATGAGAGACATTATCAGGATATAAAATAATCTCACACATAGCATACCTAACTTCTAAGTGTATGTTATATTTATGTTTTCAAATACTTTTCAAGGTAATTTTTAGTTTCATATGTATTGTCATATCTAAGTTACACTGCATCAATTAACACTATCACTTGATTTTATCTTTAACATTTATGCCAAAATGAGGATTTGCCCACAGAAAACTACCATTTTTCTGCTGGCAGTACTGAAAGGTTTGAAAGACTCATAAAACCCCCTGGGATTTTCAAGTACATACTGCTAATCAGATGACCTGCCCATCAGTCCAAATTGAGAGTGGACAAATAGGAAAGGATCTATATTACAGAAATGTTTTTTATGGAGGTATTTATATTTATTAATATTTGTAGCATACTGCTCAATTCCTAAAGATTGGAAGGTGTTTCCCCTTCGTTCAGATGCCTAATTTCTTTATATGGATTTAAGAATGAAGACTTCARTGAAAATAAATTGAGGGATTCAGCAGTATAAGTGTTCAGAAAAGCTGTTGCTCAAAATCACTTACCTGGCAAAAGTCCCAGGAAGACAGCATTGGTGTCATCTATTCAAAACATTATATTGCTCCTTTACTGCATCTCAAAGCTTTTATTGTATTTATTTTCAAATCTTCATGGAATCATAGGGAAATAAAAATGAAAGAGCCTTTAAGAGGTCACTAAGTTCTCTGGCACAAGGCTYGATGAACTATATATTTGTCATTGCTGATACATGTTTATGTAACCTGTCCTTAAATTCTCTATTGAGGGAGATAACAAAGTCTCAATGGGCAGTTTCTTTCCATGCTTCAGTAACCCTATTATTGCTAATATTTGACTGAATTTTTCTGGATGCAAATCCACCATATACTGACAAAATGACACAGGTCAGCTGGGCATGTTTAAGCAACAAGAGACTCCAGGTTCATGTTACWCAGGGTGTAGTGATGCTGATCAGTTGAAGCTTACTTCTCCATTAAGGGAACTGGATTTTGCACTTTAACATTATGATCAGTCTAATATTTGGCTCTGAGATCACAAAAGAAAAGTACAAAACCAGAGATATCCCAAAACATCAACTGCAGGTTTAACACTCAGAGTCCTTCCCTCTAAATCACCTGCAGATTAACAGTTTCTTAAACTACTGCCTCTGCAAGTTTCTGTGGGGGATACTCTAAGTGATTTCTCAATGGTCTATGAAAAGTATTTTAGTTTTAGCTAAGTTACACCACTTATGCTGTTTGTGGCTGGGATATTACAAGTGATACAATTTCTGAGATGATTTAGAAGTTAATTTAAGAATAATCTAAGTCATAGAGTKCTGGTGGGTTGGTTTTKTTTGTTTGTTTGTTTTTTCCACATTGTATCTGTATATTGCCCTTAAATGCTCTTGGAAATGCATTTTAAAATGTGAACCTAAATTCATGACTAAGTTGTCTTTACCCTTACAAAATAAATTATTGCAATTTAAAAAGTCCTATTGAAGAGGTTTAATTTCCACAGTAGGTCTGAATGAAATCATAATCTCACTCATTTCATTTAATGAAATGCTGCATTTCCCAAAATAAGCCACCACAAGACACATTCACATTCTGAGTTACAAGATGAAAATTTTAATAGGATTAATATTGGATTTCATACTGCTTTCAAAATCTGAAATACATGATGTAGAGGAAAAGGGAATATGTTCATTCAGTTTTCATTGCTTCATAGTTTAATGAAAACCTGACAAATCAGATATATAAGGCAGATACAGACAATAAATAGAATACGTGAGAACACTAAAGTTTTATCAGAAGAAGAAGACGATAAATCCCATTTATTGGTTTTGCTTACAAAGGAGATGAATATTTTCTCTCTCTGGAACTATTCTTTATGGGTGAGTTCAAAGTACTGCTTAAACTGGAGTTGGTGTTAAGAGAATAAATTGTGACTATAGCAATTCCAGCTTGTGAAAGAAAGCTGGATAATGATCTGGATAACTATAGATCAGCACCATTATCCACAGTGGACAAATAGGAGAAACGAGAGGATAAATACTGGTGCTACAAAGAATCAAAATAGCTTTTGTAGAGAAAAACCATGTCTGACACATCCACAGGAGTTCTCCAAGACRGAAATAAATGAGAAAATAAAAGGCAATTTGGTTAATAAAGTATTCTTGGCTTTTCAGCACATTCTGAACTAAAGTTTCTAAATAAACTGTCAGAAATAYAAGGGAAAAGTCAGCCATGGTAATAAGGAAAACATGGGAATTAATGGTCAGTTTTCACAACTACAGGGACTTGTCAGAGAGACCTTTTTGGTTTTTCTCTGTTGTCAAATATGTTTACAAATAAATCTGAAAAGTATTGGAGCAATGATGTGATACAGCTCTCTAAGAATACAAAATCAGGCAGAAGGGTCAAAGCTGAATGTGAAGTATAACAAAAGGACCTTATAATATTTGAATGAAGCATCGAAAAAGGGAAGATAAAGTGGCAAATTAACTCAAATGAARTAATACAAAGCAATTAATTTTTAAAAAGTCAACCAGTGAACACTCATAACAAAAGATTTTGCTTTATTATGATGTGAAAGAGCTTCTGATATTTCTGCAGGTAGCTCTTTTAAATATCATATGGAATTTTCAGCAGTCAAAAAGGCAAAATAAATTTAGCCATTTGGGAATATAAAAAAGAACAAATAAGAACTTGGTTAGAATGCATATTCTTCCATGCTGCTGCATTCCCATTCATCCCATTCAGAAAAAACCAACTTTAAAATTAAAAAAAAATATGGATCAAAATACAAGTGTGTTGAGAGAAGTGGAATACCTTMTATAGGTTTGGAGAGAGGCTACTGACAGAAGATGGAAGGCCCACAGAATTATTAGTGAAATTAAGTGGGTAAATTGGGAAATCTAGAGTCCAATTCCTATTTCTTTTTTTTAATAATGTGCTATTGATGATTGTGAGGGACAAGACATTGAATGAGATCTTGGTTTGATGTAATGCATAATAAAGTTTTCTTATTAGCATGCTTTTCATGTGCTGTTTAAAAAAAAATAAATAAAAGTACATCAAAATATTATTTGCAGTCTCTATAAAAAGATTAAAAAGAGGGAAATTTTTGCCTGAACCTGGTCATATCATGTATCACTGGCCAAGTACTGGACTTCAGTTGGATGATCTGGCTCTTTCAAAGCTGTTTGTCTGTCTGTTAAGTTAAACAAACTCATRCAAAGGACCTGATAGATTCTTTTTTCCTCTGTGTTCCCTCAAGGAGCGCAAAAGGGCTTGAAGATACTCAGATTCTTAAGCTCCAAGGGAGTCTTGACAAGCAATCTTCTGCCTTGGTGACCAAAGAGCTCTTGCAATATTCAAGGCTCCCTGAGACGCTTGGGAGTCTCAAGGGCTCTTCGCCTTCTTAAATCCTGAGAGCTCCTTGCCTTCCTGGAGTGAGCTTAAGAGTCTGGAACTTTCAGGTTCTTCCTACTCCAGGGTTAGCAGGAAGTTTTTTTCTTGGTCAAACACCCTTCCTGGGATTTCTGGAGTCCCCGTTTTGACGCTGAGTATCTACGGAGTGTGGAAATCCTGGCTTCAGACTAACTGTCAGTACACCACTAACATCCCATAGCCTGTGCTTGTTCTACAATTTGAGTAAAAGCYTGTAGTGGGATACACAGCTTCAGTCCGTGAAATATACACTCTGTTGTTTGTTCTGATTCATTTACGTTCCTAGGGACAAAATCTCAGTTTAAATTTCATCAATATAGAGATCAAATTGTTAATTCAACAACTCAGGTGTGCTACATGCTGTTGTGAAGAACAAAGAAACCTTAGCCAATGAAACAAAACCCACAAAACCCAACAGATCAACATTCATTTAACAGAACTTTACAGAAAAGTTAGCAGCTTGGATATAATAAAAGTTTTGCCTTGAGTCAAATCTTTTCTGCATTTCATAATTCTAAGTAAAATAGAGCTTGTTTATTTTTTGTCTTTTTTCAATGCCACATTTAAGAGCACATTTAAAGGAGAAAGAATGAAACTCTCTTGCTTTGTATGACTCAATTTGTGAAAGGAAAGAAATGCAAATCATTCATAAGTTTTGCTGTTCCTTAGTCCTCAATGTACTYTGCATATGCATGTATTTTGAATGCACGGAATGAACACTATTCCCAAAATCTTGCTCTAGCTACAACATACAATCCAATACTCTAAGCTATATGTTAGGAAAAAAAACCAAACCCTGTTYAAATTCTTCATTTCAAAGTCAGTCTCTCATCCTTAAGCACACTCAGAATTTCCTTTATTTTCCTAATTTAACATGGACTCATAACTGATGTTCATATTTTCCCCCGTGTTTAATTACAGACTAACTGGATTCATCTTTTAAGCAGCTTTAGATTTGGAAACTGCTGTTCAGATGGGAGCAAGTGTTCTAATTTTTTATGACTGACTAAATGAAGAGAGATCATAATGAAAATCAAAATAAAAGCATGATGAGGACATCAGCTCATAAGTTTATTCTATTATGTGCCCTATAGATGTCATAGATGAAAGAGGGTGTTTGCTCYATSATGAACCCAGCATTTTTAAGAACTGCATTAATAAGTTTCAGAATAAGCAGAAGTTTTTCTGGAGCATCTGTCACAACTTTACTTTCATTCTCCTACAACACAAAAGAAAAACTCTATTGAAAATCCATCATATATATGTGAAAAATCTTATTTGAATGGCTGGGCTTGAAGAATCATGTTACTTTCCCAGGTAAAATAAACTTACTTAGAAAAGAATTTATGCCTCTGTATTGCAGTTGTGTGTTRCCAATTACAAGAGTACATGGAGATTTTTAAAAATTTATTAAAATTTATTAAATAGTGAATTTTTACTTGAGAAATAGTAGTGGCTAGATAAATAATCAATGTCTAAAAAAATGTGATAGGATACTTTATAGAAAATAATTTTGACTGGCTTACACTCAGTGAAATTCCAAACAGCGGTTAATGAACAACCAACTCTCTGTGTTAGAAACKATGAAGAATTTAACTTCTGCATTCATGTAACATCAAGCTATTTCAAAGAAATCRTAAGATGAAAGTTTGAACGAGGATGGACAATCATTTACAACACATGTACATTAAACCTATAGAAGTACACGATGGTTTTAAGCTTTAGAATTTCAGARTCTTGACATGCATTAAAAAGATGCAAAATACATGTCTATACATGTGAGGATAAACAGACTTAAATACCAGGCTACACACTTACCAAAGTACAGCCAAGATCAATTGACCCCAAGAAGAAAATAATGTATTATACCAAGATTTGATGATGAACAAAGCACTTTGCAAAAATAAGTTCTCAGTATCTCAGTCTTTTCCCCATGGGTTCCATTGGAAAGGTTAATGGGTGGGGAGAGCAGAGAGGGACAGTCTGCCTTAAGAAAGTGTAGATGATCACTTTATGCAAGCTACAGAAACATGTTCTTCTGGCCTTGAAGTGCTGAAAGGTGACTAATTAGTCTTCTCTGCTTTGGCACCTACTGTTGACTGTCATTGGGGCAATTTGTGACAATTAATCTCTGCAAATCTTTAGTAGCTTGAAAAAATGAGGTGATCAGATATATTTAGGGTTTTGACTAGTGTTCATGTGGTCACAAGAGTGTCTTACATTGTCAGATAAATTAGCATAACATTAGTGTTTCAAAATCAGCAGGGTATTCCATAATGTAAAAGTACTCTGTGCAAAAAAATGCCTTTCTCTCTGCAAAATACCCTTGAACAGATAGTCTACTATTTCCAGAAGATAGTCATAGCAAAAAGAGAATATAGCTCCTTCACAAAGTAATGAAAAGTCAAACAAGATTTCATTTAGCATTTACACCTGCATACACTCATTTTGGAGTTTTTCAAATGATTTCAAATGCTGATGGTAGAGAATAGTAAGACAATTCTGAATATATCTAAAAATATAATGAAGGAAAATAGATATTCCTAATGGTATGGTCCCATGTCTGGGGATATGAAAGCTTYGATAGTGGTTTATTTTTGAGAGATTCAYTATACAAGCTGTTCAAGTACAAGTTCATGGGTAAATGGCACTTAGAATGTTGATAAAGGCAGCCTAGTAATAGTGACATGAATGATAAAGTGATATTAATAGCAGGCCCTTTGCCATTTTCTTGTTGCAAGTTGAAAATAAGCAACMACTTGAGTTCCTGGTGTCTTATGAACTACCAAGTGACTGCTGTAATCCTCTGTAAAGCTGATATAGATCCTTGCCTTATGCTACAAGATCTGTAAATAGAGCAGCAGAAGATAATAATCTGATTCTTATTACAATTTATTTTCATTTTTTGATGCAAAATAAAATAGAAACCTTCATTCACTTTACGTGTGTGCTTTTAAGTGTAAAGTTTAGATATTAACTTGGATGACAAGATTCAAAACTGTTTTTTGTCTGCACTGAAAAAATCTCACTCAAAATACCTTGTAACTTCAGGTCATGACCTTGAGCAATCAGCCTGTGATAATGTTTTCACCGACACAGGGAAACAATACAATAAAATACAACAGAAATGTTCTGACATAAGATGAGGTCACAGTTACTTCTTTCTGAGCACATTTCTGAGCACAGTCTCCACTCTGATCTATTTTTATCAAAACACTTTCAGAAGACCTCTAAAAGTTACTGCCAGACCTTTTTTCTTTCAAATGTATTAAAGCAAGAGTTCTTTGTCATGTGGTTTAATAGTCCATAGGTCTGATCATATTTACTGTCAGCAGGGTGCTATATTTCCATTCATTTCAATTTTAGACAATCAGTCCACTGAATTGCATAAGTACGTAAATTAAACTTGGTAGGATCCAAGAAACAGCTATATAATCTACTTTACTCATATCCTCAAAACATTTTCTGAAACATTTATGATCATATGAGTTTATGACCAGGACAATTTCTTAAATGTGCAAATTACAGCACAGCAAATCTGAACTCAAAAATTTCTTGCAGGATCTCAAGTTACCCAGCAATATCAGCACACCCACCTTGCTTTGCCCTGTGCACCATTTGCACTCGTGTGAGAATTATTACCCATGCATGTGGTTCTATTTTGAAACGCTTTGAGAGATAACAGGTGGATACATTAGGTGTTATCTTCTCTCTTATCTTCCAAAACTGCTCCTCTGTTTTCTCAGACCTGTGAAGAATCACAGAACCTTTGGAAGAATCTCTATACATTTAAGCTGAGGAATAACTAAGGAGACCATTTTGTATTTACCATCTGGATAATTGAATTCTCAAGGTAAAATCAGTATTAATTCAAGGCAGATGGTTATCCTGCTAAAGAAATACATCCATAGAAGTTGTTTAACAATTTATGGTAGTTTTTCTAGTTTCAGAAAGATACAAGGTTGTGCAAATATTCATGTTAAGGCCCTAAAAGAAATTATTGAGCTATCTTACTATCTCTGTTCCACAACAGATTGGAAGAATGAATAGGGATTATGTCCAAGATGATGTCCAGTAATTTTTCAGTGACAAAGTGGATTTCTGAACTTATCAACAGGTCTCGACATCACGGGTTCAGAGAGGTGAATGAATGAAGCTCTTACATGAACAAAAATATACAAAAAGGCACTAAAATAAAGCCTTTGTTCATTCATTATCTTAATTTTTACATTTTACCATGTTTTAGGCACAGCGACCCTTTTCTTTAAAATTCCAAGTACATTTGTGACTTACTGTCTCCCAGTTAGGGATGTCCAAATTATGGTTTTAGAAAAGCAGAACTAGTATCTTCCCAACAACTGCATGCAGATTGGACACCTGAAAAATGACTCAGAAACTATTAAATATATAGAAAGAATAAACCTTTTGTTAAGATTTTCCAGAGAACATACTTAAATAAACAAGACAGACAAGTCAGTTCCTTAAATTGTAAGCAGGCARGAATTTCTTGATTGCAAAGGGGAATGAGAAAAATTGTCTCAGTGCTATGTGGCACAGGTTTCTAATATCCAGACAATCATCTGCCATGAACATTCAAAGTTCAATTACCCAAATATATATTGGATTTATTGCTTAGTTTCACTGCAATTTCAATGCATTTTGTTTTAGCAGATTTTCAGTCTGTAAGAATTCAGTATCATATTTCCCGCTGCAGTGTAGTAATTGCAAAAATTATTTCATCATATTGTGCAAGGTGAGATGAAACACAAAAGAAGTTCTTTAAATCTGCTGTTCATGAGCTACTGTATGGTAGTTTTGCCATATAAAAATATTCCTTTCTCCATGACTGTGGTTCAGTTCTTACTGACAATAAGTGAGGAGATTGTCTCAAGGAATCTGCATCTTCTCTGSTTTAGATTATTAGGCTTATTTCAGTGTGAAGTGGTAGCCTTCGGCTGCAAAGATCTCACCACATTTTTTCACAATCTGATTTCAGGAAAGGGATTTATCAAACCAATAAAACCTAAATCTAAAAAAGAGATATTGTGGAAAACAGTGTTTCAGTTGTTGTTCTTAATTCTCTTCAGGCCCTTTTCAAGGAGTGTAAACTTACAGTGGCCTTTACCTTGATTATTACAGGCAAATCAAACTAAAATTTAAATATCTCTGGTTTGTATTTGCAAAAAGAATATTTCTTTTTTTTTTTCTCACAACAATACTTTGATAATTGTTTTATCAGAYGGTTGCATGTGACAACAAAACATTTTTTGGTAGAAAAATCACGTGATACACAGGGTAAATTGGCCACAATATCAAGCAGCAAAGTGCTCTTCTTTTTAATACATACTTTTTCTTTCATATTCTTCTGTTACTGGATGAGCTGCAATAAAACTTTKTTAAAGCTACAGCAAATGTATGAGATATGAGAGATTTGCATTTCTTTTTCAATCACATGCAAAAGAAAGCTGGAAACTTTAGGTAAACGTGAGTAGAAAAGTATGCTTCAAAATATKGTCATAACATTTTTCAATATTACTAATATTAACAACTAATGGGACCTTCTTGATTTATTCCCTCAGGTTGCTGTTACCACTTTTCTAGAATACTAAAATTATTTAGTCTTAGTAATATTTCTTGGTGATTTGAACACGAGATTTCTTAAACCCGGACAATCACCATTATGTTAGCAGAACACTGGTAACTGTCTACTGAAAGGACTGCAATAGACATATATTATGACAAATGAAAATTATAAAAATGCATATWTTGATTAAAACTTCGATTACACTGGGATAATAAGGAAAACATATTTTTTTCTTACCTTTCTTTCCAATTAACTATTGGAAAAAGTTATATTTATTTTAATGTATTTTATATATTAAAATATATTTTAAAAGAAAATTCTCTAACTTACCATATAAATAATAGTCTTTCATAGTTGATGACAAATTTGTAAATATTCCTTCAGTGTAAAATTTGTCTTTACTATCTATTTATATAAATAAAAATATGTGTTCATAAATACACACAAAAATAAAGTTTGCCATTYACATCAGAAGTCTGATTTCCTTTTGCACAGAGAAACTGCTTTTAGACACAGGTAGACACAGGCCACTGCCAAGAGGAAAAATTACTTAACTGACTTAAATGCAAGTGATTTTCTTTGTCTAACCTTGTCTCTCCAAATGCAAACACTTGGCAAACTTCTTCTAAATTGCTGTACTTGCAACTGTAGAGTAGAAAGGAAAAGAACCACATGAAATAGAAAAAGATATTCTGAACTGAAATGGGAACTCTTGGTTCAGTTAGAGCTGAAAAGAATATGACAAGATGGCTTTAAGGATGCTCTTTTTTCCWGTTAACTACATGTTTCTGATAAAACTGAAATCATGGAGAAGATAAAAAGAGATGTTAGTCATTTACACTTTAAAAGATTTTCACAATGACTAAATTGTCTGTTCCAAGTGTTAGTGTCACAGATAAGGATTGTGCATGATTCAAAATGCTTTTTGCAAAATACGTATAAAAGCTAGTCCTTGCTTTGTTCTCAGGAGCACTCTGGTAGTTCCAAGGTATAAATCAGTGAAGATAGGGAAGCAGAATGGACTCCTTATTTGTTAGACAAAATGTTTAGCGTCTTTCAGGCTTTAAATAATGTATTCGTACCATAAATGGCATAATTTCTGATTCTAATATCTTGGTATACTAGTTAAAACAAAAATTATAATTCAACAAGGGCATGTAAAAAGATAGTTATCTGCAAGAAGTGCCTTTGCTTTGCTCTTCAAGAGTAGCAACAGATCTCAGTGAAAATAACAAGATTAAAACTTTTTCATTATATAGTCAGTTAAATATGAGCAATGATTCCATTCCTTTAAATACTTAATGGCATTCAAACTCTATGAAAATGATCTGTCTTTTGTCTTATTCATTCTGTATAAATTAATATCCTAAATGCAATGTCTCATTACATATATAGCAGATTTCATCAAAGCTATAAGGTTTTCAGCTTTCTCCGTGATCATTAGTTTGARCCTCCAAAGCCCTTAATGAGATGAAATGTACTAGCATCAAGACATGGTTAAATTTTGTCAGAGAGAAATATGATACATTTCAGAAATACTGGCTTGTAAAGATCCTTTTGGCATTAAAATTTGGTATTTTAGTAATTCTGGAACATCTGTAGCCATGAGAAGATTTTAAAGATCTAAATTTTGGATTTTGACATCTGAAATGGCATTTTTCACTGACAAATCTTTGTGTCAGTAATCTTATCTCTGTATTATTTTAAGATCAAAAACTGTTCAAGATAAATAAATTCTAGCACTCTTATTTAGGGTGCTGTGATCTTTGAAAATATGTTTACATACTCATTTGAATAGATTTCACCATCTGTTCAGATATGAGTGGCTCCTAAATGATGATCTGCATAATGGTACTTGAAGTTTCCTTCACATGTGGGAAGTTTTCATTGGCAGCCCATCTTTGACTGCTGCCCTACAAAGCAATAGTCACTCACTGAGAAGGGCAAGAAGGGTTTTTATTTTAAAACTGCTTTTGCAAATGCCTTTAGTGCAGTTATTCTAGCTCTTATTATGTTGAATTCATGAAAGTGCAGTGAAATAAAAAAAAGCTTAAATTAAGTATATATATTCCATAATTTGAAATAAAATATTCATGATTGCAGAACTAAATGAACTATAAAAAAAATCAAAAATATGTTTACATAGACTATATAAGTGTAGAAAGGATATTAAGAAAATCTGGAATTGTTTCTCTTGATAAAGATAGTAATCTAGGACATCCTGCATGGTTTTTATCAACCAATAGCCACACTAAATTAATGATGTGTGATATTTTAGGTTTGTCTAGTAGTGACATGCAAAGACTGAGGCAACATGCCCTGACATTTCATTCAGATAATCTGTGATTAGTGGGTCAAAATTTAATTTCTCCCAAATTTAATTTTAATTATCCTACACCTTTTAATATGAAAATGCCAACTTTAGGTGATTTAATTTAAGGATGAGGTTTAAGCCAATTCTGGATGTGATTTCTACTTCTGACATTTTCAACTATGCTGAAACCTCCTGAGTTTCATTCTTCCCAGTGCATCTTTTCTCTCGTASTTTACTTATTACTTGCTCTCATTTCCTGATCAGATATTATTAGCAGTGCTATAGTTTTCATCTTTTTAACCCATGAGAAAATATTCTGGTCTTTGGTAATGATTAGACAGGGCAGGCATACATTTGACACTGAAAATGTTGAGATAAATAGTGCCTAATGTAGTAAGTGGATGGTTTTGAAGAATCTGCAGTTTGAAGCGGTTGTTGGGAGTGCAACAAAAAAGTCAAAGAAGAAAAATTTGCCAGAGGGAAGCAACAAGAATTAATGAAAATCTTCATTAAAACATCTGACAGAATGAGACATCACTGTCTATAAGAAGCCTTGTCTTTCCTTCAGCCTAGCAACTCACCTCTGCCTTTGTGTGAAACTGAACCAGATGCGGGAACTGATCTGGCTTTATTTTTTTTTAATTTTTATTCTTGATTCATTCAAACCAGTTAACTACCAACTCATGGTGAAAATTGGTTTCATTTAGAGAGGAACTGCCAAGTTCTAAATGAAAGTCAAAACTGAAAAAAATGAGGTGTATTTAAAATGGATTTGACTGAAAGTTGAATTGATTTCTGAATTGAAATAAATGAATATCTCACTATTAATAGGTCAGATTTACCGAGCAGTTGCCATTTTTTCAAGTAAATATCTCAAACATGTAGAGGCCTTTCTTATCCAAGATATTTCTGTGTTGCTCTGGAAACATGTTAGCATGCTAGCAACCAGAGAAGGTTTTCCTGGATGCAGGCTATAATGAAATGGTCAATGGCTTAATTAAATTGGTTGATGAGGGTAGTAGAGTAGCCTGAGGCATACAAGGGTGCAGAAGAATAACTAGAATCTCTTATTTGCAGAGTACAGATTCTGGCTCTCTAAAGACAATTCAGAGGAAAGATCTTCATAAGTTTACTGTCTTAGTCTAACCAAAAAAGAATTTTAGGAGCCCATTACTGTATTGGACATACTCATCAAGATTTTTCATGGACATTTTAAAATAATAAATAAATCTAATTGTGAGGCCTTTTTCCTCCCTAAAATTTCTGACAAAACCATTTCCATTTTAGCCATCCCTTTGAGTGCATCTGTTTGTCTGATGTAACTAATGAGATTTCTTTCTTCATTATATTTGATCAAATCCCTTGAAAATCACTGGCTTAAACAATTTGACAAGTAGTTAAGCCATCCTCTTCTGTGTGTGCATACATGTGTATTGCAGTTCCAGAAATCTTACTGAATCAGTGGAAATGATACAGTGGCAGTGGTTATTTAGATCAATCACTAAAAATGGACAGAGAGCCGTGATCGACACTTCGTTTTGTTCTCCTCTAATTGCGGTTTAATTTGCTCAAAAGCTCCTRAGTTGAACTATGGAACTCAAGGTCATATGGCTGCAGTTGTATTTGTCATACARAACAAAACTGCCAGCATTGAGCTTCCTGTATGAACAAACATCAACTGACTGATTTCTGCTTGTGTTCAAAGCACAAGTTAAATACTTTGTAATTCTCTGATCTTATCTCAGAGATAATTTCTCTTAATGATCAAATGCAATCATTTATGAAGATTTCAGMTGTGACAATACAGCATGACACATTAGGTTTTATCTTGCTCCCTTAGCAACAAGCACTGTGTATTGTTCCTTTATTAAAGTATAGTTGGCTAATCCTGAATCTTGTGAGAGGTAGGACATCTTTATTCCTAAGGAACTCACAGAAGATTGGCAGTGAGTATCACACCACAAAGCCGATTACATGCTCATAACATTATGAATAATTTAATCATATTTTGTCCTGTTTATAATATAGTATTTCATTATATATTATATTACATATCATCATATTCCCATTTGATGTAGATTTCTGGTCTGGATCCTGATGATTCCTTATTTTAAACTGTGCAAAACTCTATCAAAAACAGGTACAAGGTTTTAGTTTTAGTTTTCTACACTTTTTATTTCCCCTGTGAGAGATGGAGGGAAAAGAGAGGAAATGGGAAGAAAATTGAAACAAGTTAAATGTTTCTACTAGTTCACAAATTCCAATACCATAGAAATCAGCATGAGTAGTTACATCCACACCCAGAGCTGTAAGGGTGCAAAAGACTGAAATTCAGAAAGATCTGATTATATACATACACTTTGGTGCATTGTAAATATAAAGCTGCTGTGTCTGTGTTCAGATAGATTTTAGACATTAAAAAAAATAAAAACAAGCAAAATAAACCCAGAAAAACTATCCCAAAACCACAACTAAAYGAAACACAACCCATAAACCACAAAATGCCCACCAAAACCAACGCTCCCCCAAAATCCCAATTACAGTAAATTAGAGACATGATGTTGTCACCATGATTTTGTATACATTTAGTTGTAAAATTTAATACAAATAATTAGGGARCACACAGACAAAATTTACACCAAGCTGTCAGTGAGCATGAATCTTTGAATTAACTTTTGCATATTCAAGAACCAGAATACTCTTTAAAATCTTCATCAACCAAGGTTTTCATTTTTAGTTTTGCACAACTTCATCAGTGATTTCTGTTGTTAACATAAACCTGGAGGCAGATATGTGGTTTCAAAAGTTAGCAGTGTAAACCCTGTGGATTTCCCACATAAATATTTTCACAAAACCAGTTTATTGTATCATTAAGAACAGGTGCAAAGTGCAAAAAGACTAATATTTTTGAATGCTAGCATTCACAGGACATCAAAGAATATTACAAGAATGAGGGTTTATTCCTTTGGACTGGAAGAAAAAACAAATCTACTGACAGTCAGTTTAATAAAACTGTGAATGAAGTAGGAATTTGGAGTAAAAGGACTTTTGGAATTCTTTAAAAATCTAAAGTGTTTTGTCCTATTCACTTTGTTCAGGTTTCCTTGAAATTATCAGGCCTGAAGAAAAATTAGGATGAAATTTTAAACAAAAATCTCGTACATAATAGATGTGCAAGAAAGCACACCATACAAGGCATTAAATAAAAAGAACACTCGCTCTGATTCCATAAGAATTTTCATTCATTATTAGGAATACCTTTATTTTTTGATGACCTCTATCTGCTCACCTTGCCATCTCCAACAGTCTTCCTAGCACTGGAAGTTCTCTTCATGTTTACAAAGAATTTGAGGATTTTATCTGTGTCTAGTAGTATGAATAGGCTGGAAAGAATGAGGTATATCAAGCTTTTCCCAACAGGTCCTTCAGGTAAATCAGCAAGGAAACTGTTTTGTAAAATCTCTCCAAATATAACAGCACATTACTATATCTAGGAACAGAGATTTTCCTTTTCAGTACTCCCTTTAAAGCCTGTATAAAAATTCAGAAAYATTGATCTACAGATAAGGACTCTATAGAGATCATTTGAGGGAAAGAGCATCCTGGGTACCTGTTCAGGCACAAAGTGATTCCAATTTTAGCAGCAAATGAATCTCATGACAGAGCACTGTGTTTAAAAGGTTTGAAGAAGGACAGCTTCCTTCTTTGTTTTTTTTTTTGTTTTGGTTTTTTTTGCGTGTGTTTTTGGGTTGGTGGGTTTTTTTTGTTCTTTCTTTGTTAGTTTTTTTTCTTTTCTTTTTTTTTCTTTTCATTTTATGTTCAATAAAGGAATTTGGACTTTGTACCAAACAAAGTTTTCAGAGAAAAGTCTTGGGACATTTTCACAGCAAGACATCAAATCTCCAGTGTCCCTTTAGGGTATACTCCTGTCTAAAGGATTCACTCTACATTACTACCTTGCCCTGCTACAGGTAACTGAGCTTTGTGGCCACTGAAACTTGAAATGTTATTACATTTTATGCAGTATTTGCTAGGAAAGGTAGGAGAAATTGGTGCCCAAAACCCTGAGTTCTAGTTGGCATTTCTAAATTAAAAGAGAAGCAAAAGTGAGAATCTTCAGTTAGTTCTGCCTATCGCATATGCACAATGCTATATATATATTTTGCAGTGCTTCGAGCAGGATTATGTTCCTTTGTTGAATATGGGAGGGACTTATACACTACACATAAATACTTAGTTAATTTTTCATTTTATTTCTGACTGAGAAGAAGGGAAAGTGAAGGAACCAGAAAAAATATTAGGAATACTCATGCTACAGTGAAGCAAAAGAATATATATACTGTCACAAAATCTCAAAGAGTAAGAGGTTTTCTACCATCACTGATCCTGCTTTATACTTTGAAAGGACTTGGGCACATGACCAAATTTCTCCAGGAATAACAATGTACGTCAGCTGATCTTTGCTAAAATTAACATCCTCCACCCTGTCACACTCAACAAAGCTAGCAAAGCTGATCAAAACTTATCTGAATGTTTCCATAATTAGTGTGATTTTGATAAAGATATTATTTGTGAAATAAACCAGATATATGCACATATTATAGAAAATCTGGTTTTGGAAGGAATACCCATTCTAATTGGCAGAGGCTTTTTCTTTTTTGAATGTCAGAAATGGGAGCTCTTTTCACTTTGACAGCTGCTGTCTTTTATCTTGGAAAAAACATACTTCTCCACAGAGATTATTGCAGTATTATCACAGTTATGAGTAGACTGACTATGAGAAGGTAAATACTAAGAAGAAAACAAATCTGAGAGACTGACAAAAGAAATTAATTATTTCAAGAAATACAGTTGGTACCCATTGCAAATACACAGTGATGCACTCGCACACTTCTGCTCATTCCTCTAACTCTAGCACGCACTAGTTACTCATTCCAGGTGGGAAGGAAATCAGTCAATTATTTGTATAACTTGTTGAAAACATTCACTCCTACAAACTTATGTCTTTGGTTTCACAGTTAAGCAGACTAGATCAGTGCCAGCCTGTCAATAAATGGAGTTATAACTTGGAGGTGCCTCACCTCAAAGTCAAAGAAGAAGATTCATGTTCTTTGTCCACTCGCAAAATGTTTCCTCAATAAGGACATTTTCAAAGGAGGGGCAAACTATGATGAGGGATCTCACAGCCCAAATGTCAGCTCCCTTTTTGATCTGTAGTTAACATTTGACAAGAAATGTGATAAATATAACAGAGAAAGGATTTGAGTTTTGGTTTGTGTCTGACCCAAAACCTTCCTACAGCCAGGACACTCAGCAATGAGTTAAATGTGTAAAAAACATCTGAGAAGATGACAGGTTCCTCATCAGTTCCTCAGACTCACAAGCCCCAGTAACAGAAATTGCTGAAGTATGGTCGCTCTGGACTTGTGCTTTCAAATATCTTCCCAAGTCAGCTGGCAAGCAGGGGCTGACAAAGCACTGCTTATTGTGCCTAAAAGCAGCTGCAGTGTCTGGACTAGGAGTCTGGACTCCTAAGGTCAGTGATGTCTCAGAGCCTTAGAAAAGATCTACCCATTTTATAGGAAATGCGATCCAGGCATATAGTGAAAGTTTGATGACAGGAGATTTTTATATCATCATTGCTACATCTTAAATATAACAAGGCATTTCATTTGCTGCTTATAAAAATACACAAAATTGAAAGACACCTACACAATCTATAGACAAGACTAATTTAACTTAAATGATGTAGATCCCTGCAATAGCTGCTGCTTCAGTCTCCTTACCTTCTGCTGTGGTCCTTGTGGTGCGGCTGTGTTATTCACTCAATAATTGTGATGACACATTAATTCAGCTCATCAAAAAGCCTGGAAATGAAATATATTTAAAGAAAGCAAGGCAGAAGCTAAAACTCAACAGGAGTTGGCAAGTCTGACAGGAAATTATACAGGTCCAGTTACACACTGGAAATGCTCAAATAATAAGATGCACAGGCCATTTTTCGGAAAGAACTGTTTAATTTAATATTTTGGCTGTGTTTCTCTAATCAAAGCCAGCCTGATGGGCCCAGAAAAACAATTGCTTTTCCTATGCAGTATTAATACTCATAAGTGGCTTCTGCATCCCAGATTGCATCATATCTGTCATTACTTGAAGGTTGTGGTTTAGCACTGAAGCACCTGCAGCATACTAAATGCATCCCAGGCACTGACTCTTGTACAGTGTAGTCAAATAGTGTATAAGTAAATTGTGTCAAATAGTTGGAATTATCTAGTCTTCTCTCTGTAGCTTGTCTTACATAACCTGCATTAGGCCTGGGAGTTCAGAAAGTCACATTGGCAGCTTGCCAATCCTCAAGAATTCATTGGGATTTTAAAGCTCCTAATGATCTTACTTGATATCACTGCCAAATATTTGTACAAGTGACTTTGGTTTGTTGCTCTTCAAATGAAAAGATAATCAGATGAGAGATTCTCCTAGGCTTTTTAGAGTGTGGTGGGTTTTTTTTGCCTTAAAATTAACCAGCAAGTACAACAATTGTGTGATTTAAACCATTATTCCTCAAGGAGAACATATTGAAGTCATAAAAAAAATATTTCTGATTCAGAATTTGTGGAAACTGAAGCAATTCTTATCCTTGTGCAACCTACAAATCTTCAGCACTACATTGGAGAACAGTGGTTCTCCAGACATTTACATGCAGTGCTACAGACAAGAAGTCTGAGCTACTGCTTCATATCAGCATATATGACATTTCCTCCTAAACAATTTGTTCTACCTCCAGCACTGCTGCGGCATGTACTGACAAAAAAATCAAGTGGAAAATGAAAGACTTCAGTCTGCCACTACCTAATCTCAAGATTAGATTCCAATATAATTACACATTTCAAGTACAAATTAGATTAAAACTAGACTGATATTCTAATCAAGTTAGAGTTCAGTTTGGGAGCTCTTAATTGCAACATATTAAAAGAGTCTGGTACACATAAACAAAGGCTGTAATAGTATAGCTGAAATAATTCAGACTCCTGCATATTTGTAGCCACTGGTTTATTTCACTTCAAGGAGATGGCTCRTCCTTAAAGAGGTTAAACTACTCGGGAAGTCTCTAAGAACTTGCAAAGATTTTCTTTTAACTGACTCATCTACCTCTGTGTGAGCATGTTCAACATATTGAAATATTCCCATTTAAATATTTCTATGCTTTTTCAGCCCAGCTTGAGCAGTTACTTCTCAAATGAGATATTTAAACCTTTCTGTACTTCACTCACATTGATGGATTGTTCTTCATCTGATAATCACTTCACAGGATGGAGTTAAGTATAAAAAATGTTTGTCTGGGCTGGGATTGTAGCGTTGGGTTGTCAAAGAAACAGAGTGAGATGAGAGGCTAAGGAAAGTATGATCTTACTTGGTTAATTAGCTAATTTGTACTCACAGCAAAGCTTGGCAAACTAACTCAACTGCAGGGTACACAGTATTCTGACAGTAACCTCACAACTTGGTATCTTAATGTTCATTAAGAAGACTTGACTTCTCCTGCTCTTATTAAAGTTGGGTTGTGATTTCCTGCAGTGAATTTGATTGAGTATTCACACCCTGGAATTATACCTCTCCTTTCAGTGTCTTTTTCTGCAAGTAACCTAAAGGGAGTTGCTTGATTCTTAAGCAGCTCTTCTCACACTCGTGGTACTCAGATGTGTTTTACCAAGTGTGGGCTAAATACTGAAGGGGCAACAACCACATGGAAAAATAAAGCAGTCACTATGCTTTCAGCAAGGCCTGGACAACATCCAAAGATAGGCTTGTTTTAGCAAGAGGGGATCTTGGCTGGAATCCTGGTGGCCTGATAAGGCAGAGGAACAAATGCAGAAATCAAATCAGATTCTCTCAGGCAGAMAGTAAAGGGTATTACCCATAGCACTTTATTCGCATTGACTTTCTAAACTTTTGCCATTTATATGATATTTCAGGTCCTCAGTTCACAGGAATGTTGGGGATTTTCTATCAGTCCTTGAGCCCTTTCACTAATATGAGTGACTGAATTTACCAATATAAGAAGTTTCTCTACTTGTTCTTTTGCTTCAAAGCATAGAATCAGAATCATAGACTAACTTGGGTTGGAAGGAATTTTTAAAGGTCAGCTAGTCCAATCTTTCCTGCCATGACCAGCAGCATCTTCAACTGGATCAGGCTGCCTCAAGCCTGACCTTCAATATTTCCAGAGATGAGACATATACCACTTCAGGGCAAGTTGTTCCAATGTTTCACCACCCTCATCTTCTTAAAATCAAATCTAATCCTATCTAATCTACCCTCCTTCACTTTGAGAACATGATCGCTTCTCATATTGCAACAAGTGTTGTTAAACAGCTTGTCCCCATCATTCTTATAAGACCCCTTTGCATATTTCAACACCTCAATAAGGTCTCCCTGGAGCCTTTTGCTCTCCAGGCTGAGCAACCTCAATTCTCTCAACCTTTCCTCACAGGAGGTGTGTTCTATTACTCTAATTATTTTTATGGCCCTTCTCTGGACTGTCTCCAAAACATTGACAGCCACAGACCTGTATGCAATGCTCCAAGTGGAGCCCCATGAGAGCAGAGCAGAGGAGCAGAATGGTCTCCCTGCTGCCATACTTGTTTTGTGCAGCGCTTCTGGGCTGTAAGTGCACACTGCCAGCGCAAGCCCAGCCTCTCATCTACCAGCACCCTCAAATCTTTTTCAGCAGGGTTGCCCTCAGTCCCTTCATCCTCCAGCCTATGTTGATATGTGGGGTTGCACAGACCCAGGTGCAGCACTTGCACTTGGCTTTGTTGAACCTCATGAGATTCACTCCTTGAAGTTATTGTCTGGATGATGTCGTATTTCCCAGATGTGTCAACACCAGCACTCACTCACTGTCATCTGCAAACTTGCTGAGGGTGTACTCCATCCCTCTGTTTAGCACATTCATGAAAACATTGAACAGTATTGGTCCCCATACAAACCCATGTGGCATATCCCTCAGCATTGATCTTCATCTGGACATTGAGAAATTGACCACTACCTCTGGATTTGACCATCCAAAAAATTCCTCATCCATATGGTTGCTCCTTCTACAGAATATCCTTTTAATTTTCAAAATTTGTTACCTTTAACTCTGAATGGTCAATGTTTCATTTACATACTCATATTTTCAGTTTTCTTTAACTGTTTTCAATCTTGTACACATTTCAAGGATTGTGTTAATTTGGGATAATGGGTGGTTTATGTGTTTGAGTAGAATTAGCTAAATTTGTTTAACAGTCTGTATCCTTTTCCATTAATAAATAATTATCCCTTGTATTTCAATAAACTAGAAAGTTATACTGAAAGAGTATAGCATGCTATCAGTTAGGAACAATGCTATGATTGTGAAGAAAGATTTATTTCAAATATTAATTCATTTTTAATTTTTAATTTTAGCTACAATAGAGTTCATATTTCATTGCAGTCACTCAAACATAATAATGTCAAGCAGTACAGAATGATGCAAAAGGTTTCTGGCTTGACCAAGACACACTGTGAATGCTATTGTCTATTCCAGTTTAATGGGCCTCAATTGCTGTAGCTAATATATCATACTGTGCAAAGAAAAAAGGTATAATTAAATGCTATCCCTGTGTTATTACACTATCCATTATTCATTATGAAAATTAAGGCAATTTTAAAAGCCTTCTATCACAATAAATTGTTAGAGAAAAATAAAGATCACTTGAGAYGAAACCTTGTTTTTATGCTTTGTTATATTGCATGTCTGAGTGTCTGCGGCCTGTGCTGAAAAAGGAACACATAAAATTCCTGAGAGAAGAAAGTCATAAGAGCACAGCAAACCATCATTATCCAACATTATCACTTACATGGGGGAAAGGATACTACAGAGATATCAAAAACCCCCACAGGAGAAAAATCATAAGATATCGTGCACACAATTTTTGTATTCAGTACCCATACAGGAAGAGGGTTGTACATACAGCAAGAGGTGATGAAAGATAATTGTACACTTGATTTTCTATGAGACAAAGATAAYGAGAATCATAAGTTTTTGCAACATGAGTCTGGGAACCCAAATTATAGAAATATAAGTTTTTCAAAATTGTTATATCAATATAGGGAACATACATAATGAGAAACAAAGTGTCCTATGAAACCCAGTAGCATACAAGACCAGTCATCCAAGTGTTCTAAAATTGTTTTCAACAGCAAAAAATAATAAAAAGCCCCCTTTCTTTCTCCCCTCTATGCCCACCACTAAAAAAATCAGAACACTTTTGAACTGCCACAAAAATGTCAGAGACATACTTCAAGCATAGGAAAATTCTACTTGTCTGTTATAACACTGCTGAAATGCTGCTGCTTAAAATGCAGCAGTGAGGATCCCAAAACTAAATTCTGAAGTTTATTATTACATAAGGTAAACAGTACCCACAAGATAAATAGGCTGAAGAAAAACCTCTCTAAGAGCAAGTTTATCAGCAAATCATTTAAGTTTCTAAGAAGAAAACCTTATGAACACTGAGATCTAGAGACATATATATAAAACATTCCTTGTGAAAACTTTCACTGAGTTTTGGTGCCTTCACAGCAGTTAGGAATATACATTAAGGACAAATGAAGACCAGAAAATCAGTGGTAGTGAGTTCCTTCCATATTTTATGTTTTCTATCAAAAGAAGGATGGTCAGTAGGTTGAGGGAAGTGGTTCTGCCCCTCTGCTCTGTTCTGGTGCACCCCACCTGCAGTGCTGCATCCAGCTCTGGGGTACCTAGCACAGGAAAGACATCAGCCTCTTGCAATGAGCCCAGAGAAGGGTCACCAAGATAATTAGAGGAATGGATCACCTTTTCTTGAAGAAGAGGCTGAAATATTTAAGATTGTTCAGCCTGRAGAAAGAAAAGCTTCAGAGTGACCCTCCTGAGGGTTTCCAGTACCAGAAGGGAACAGACATGAAAGATAGAGAGGGACTATTTACAAGAGCATGTAGTGACAGGACAAAGGGGAATGGCTTCAAACAGTGAAAGAGCAGATTTAGATTAAATATTTGGAAGAAAATTTTTACTATGCAGGTGGCGAGGCCCTGAAACAGGTTGCTTAGAGAAGTTCTAGATGCCCCATCCCTGAAAGCATTCAACATCAGGCTAGATGGATCTCTAAATAACCCAGTCTAGTGAAAAGTATCCTTAATCATGGCAGGGGATTTCGAACTAGATTATTTTAAGGTCTTTTCCAACCCAAAACATTTTATGATYCTATATTCAGATGGTGAAGACAGGAATAATGATGCAGACAGAAGCATGTCCTCAGCCAATCTGGACATTGGCTGGCAGCGAAGGAAAAAGTGAATCAAGATGTCAAAGATATTCTTGGGGCGGGGGGGAGGAGGAAAGTACTGTCCTATTTATTGATCTACTTTTGAAGTACAGCTCTCTATGAAAATCTCAGCATTTGAAAGAGGGACTCCAGAACAGGAAACAAGAACCTTTCAAGACAGAGCAGACAGCACATAGGCAGTGAAAAGATGGTGACACATTTTTTACCACATTACTACGAAGAAGATTATTTTGACTCTTAGAACAACTCCAATATAAAAGATTATAGAGTCAGTATAACAAAACATTTTTCAGCAAATGCCAGCAGAAAAATGAATCCAATTACACATTGATAATAGGAGAAATGGGCATTTTTAACAGCAAATAATGTCAAATAGATAAAATTAGAGAAACGTGTGAACTCAGCTACAAATGGGGAGATGGATTACGCCTAAAGAGGAATGAAATGAACTGTGGTCATAAATTGGACACCATACCATGACATGTACAAATTCAGTGGTCAGACCCATTTTTCATGGTAGATATTAGATCTGCTAGAAGATAGAAAAAACTCCCACCAAAAAAACTAGACTATTCAATGAAAAAGATGTTGTCCAGGCTGATAAACAAAAAAATTCCAAATTTTAAAGTAAATACAAGACTAATAATTTCCACAAAGGAAAAAATAGCAATAAACCATGTATAGGTTTAGAAAATATAAAAATATGACACATTCAAAAGAAACGAGAAGAAATGAAGAGAGAAAAATATTATTTTTTTACATAGCTCAAATGGACTTAGATCTTGGTTTCATTATTAGTCTGAGTCCAATGACACAGAGGCTTGAATAAGACAGAAACAGGCCCACTGTAACAATATGTGGAATCACAGTTTGCATCCAATGTGACAGATTCATATCAGTAGTTCAGATTTTAGTTTAAATATTTTTAGTTTCTAGGTATATAAGAATATTTTGAAACCTTAGTGATATAAAGAAATAAATCTATTCAAAGACAGTATTTCCACACCTTGCAAAACATTTTTAACAACTGACAATTTAAATAACCATAAAAGTACAAAACATATTTCAAACTGTTGTTGATGTATCTTCTACTGTAATTTGTTATATCGATCTCTTTTCTTGCATACAGATTGCCAACAAACTGCAATATGTAAACCAAAAAAAATTTCCACAGCCTGTGTTGCTCTCTCAAAATACTGTGCTTTACAGGCTGATATAAAGAGATGCTATCATAAGAAAAATAATGGGCACAGAAAGTTACACAGAGTGGCACCTTTGGAATGTATTGGTTCAATAAAATTTTCATTAAAGGTCCAGAAAATTATGCAGAAAATGCAGTAAAAAAGAAAATGTAAACCTAAGTCAACTTCTACAGTTTAGCTCACAACATAAAATCAAAGCTGCAGTCAGGTGGTGCTCAGTGTTTTCTGACTGGAATCAAAACAAGACATGGGATGTTAGAATGAAGGAAAGAGATCTTGTCCTCTCACCTTACCTACTGTCACCTATCGTTATCTAGAAACATAATAATGTCACCATCTGGCCTTCAATGAGACTTTTACTACAAAATTAGCTTAATTACCAGTGCAAGTCAAGGTGTAACATCAGCGCCATGTGGCAAATGCCCCTTATGCGCTGGTCAAAATGTCATCTTTGCAACCAAACACTGACCAAGYTTTCTCATTATCTTCTTTAGCGTTCCTGCAAAATAGCTTCTTGCTGTGATATTTCCTAAACACTTCCAAAACATGATACTCACAAGTGCTCTGAGTAAACTCTTGCAAAGCTGCAAATCACTTCAAGGACTGACAGAAAGCAAAAGCAACCAAATTGTAGCTACAGAGTTTTTAAAGCTCCATTGGTCTAGAAAAAAGTTGCTGCTGCTGATACTTGACTGCAGACCTGAAGCCATTGATAATCACAGTGATGAGTCATTCTCTGGGTAATCTCAATTAAGTGATTTCTAGTGTTCAGCAAATTCTTCTTAAATGCATTTTGCTTTACAGAAGTGGACAAACAGAAATATAACATTGTCCTAACCTTGTAGGAGAATGTCAGGCTTCATTAGTACTTTTATGAAGATTTATATCTTCAGGTAATGACACCACCTGCCTAAATACATTTTTCCCAAATCATAATTAGAAAAGCACTTAGGTTAAAGGTTTAGGTAGTTAAGGATGGCTTAAGTTATCTTTATTCAAATCAACTCATGTCTCACTTTTTTGTCTAAATGTTTTCTAGTCATGTCCATTTGACTCAAATGTCCAACTTCTAGTGGAGCATTAGAAAACTTGTTAAACATATTTAGAGAGTAAAAGCAAACTGCCTTATCAATATATTTTGCTGTGTGCTAGAAATATTGCAACCCATTTTAAAACTTCCATTAGAAAGCAATATAAGTCCAAACAAATTATGCAAGTCTGATATAAGATGCAAGAAACCAAAAGCATTACTGAACTCTCAAGAGTTCAAGTTTTAYTGTCTTGCTTAATTTCATGCTCCAACTGGCTGCTTCTCAGATTTAAAAAGAAAAAAAAAAAAAGACTGATGAAAAGAAGGGGAAAGAAAATATTTCCCACTACTTTTTCTGGTCCAAGAGCAAAAGGGCATCAAATAAACTAGCAAGTACTGTAGCAGGCCTTACAGGGGCTTTGCCCCTGTATTCTGTATATAAAAGATGGTCTTAGGATCAAAGAGTTGCTCTGCAAGGACACACTGGCCTTGTACCTGCAAATCCAAGAAAAATAAAGCTATAAATCTCTTATGGTACGTGCTTAAACACCCAGACAACGGACATCTGGGGGTCACAATGACCTAATGACATACATCTGGTAGTTACAGTGACCCGATTATATAGATTTATAATAGTCTGCATATTTTTTGAAACAGATATTCATCCACCAATTACTAGTATCCTAACAATGTTGTTCTTACTAAATAGCCAATGGTTGAAGTTGTAACATAGCCTATGCTTGTGCGAAAAAGTATATAACGACAAGGCTGGACGCAATAAAAAACTTCTTCTCGCAATGCATCCGTGACCCTTGTCTCTTTGTTCCGCGACATGATGCTCCCCGCATTCTGGTGAGCCCGACGTGATCACGTGACTGGCAGCAGAGAAGGTGAAAAATCCCGCGGCGGTTGCGACTGGGCGTTCGAGAGAGACGCGAGTGGCCACAGTTGACCGGTGAGTCGGATCCTGCCTGGAGCAGGGTATTCTGGYGGGATGGGAGGCGTTGTATCAGWGATAGAAAAGGCTACASTAGAAGCCCTGTTAAAAATAGCCCAAAGGGCTGGAGAGACTTTGGACAGAAGTGCCCTGACAAATCTCCTATATTGGGCAAARAGAAGGGAACTCCTGAGTGAATCCTCTGACGTATTTCGGGATGAAACATGGAAGAAAATAGGAGAGGAGATATGGGAGTCAGTGCAGACGGGGTCAAAAGAAGGAAAGGCTTTTGCTCCAATGTACTGGCAGGTCTGCCTGTTGATAGAAAGGATGGGGGCTGAAGCTGAGCTAGAGCTCGCGGCTCAGACTGTGTTTACCGCTGCTGCGGAACGCCTAGCTCAGGAGCCGGCATTGCTGCCTGTGTGATCTACTCCCTCCCTGGGAACCCCCGGCAACCCCTCCTGATCCTCCAGCCTCAGGGTCGGTTCCGTCTGCTCCTCAGTTGCCGAACAATAACCCTTTTGTCGATCTGGCCACGGTCCCTCTCCCGGAAAGTATGGAAACAGAGCAGACAAAAGGAGGTCTGTCTACCTTGTTACAGTCGCAAACACAAGCGATGACACAGTTGTTGGACGAAATGAGGAGGTTAGATAAAGGCTCTAAGGCATCAGCAATAAAGGCTGCTTACAAGAAGGCTCATGAAGCCATTGTTGATGGGTTAAAGAACATAGAGGAACAGCTAGAGGATCATGAACCCCCRGTACCGCATGGCCCCCCCGTACCRCTTGTAGTACAGCAAAAGAGCCCCTCCCAGCGACGTGACTGGGTTATTGCTATGCTTAAGACAAAGGAATGGGACCTGAGTACTGCCAACCAATTTTTCTCGAGTAAGGGGCAGGGTCCTGTCACAGAAACGGAATGGGCTGATATTGCCATAGCACGAAAGCGGTATGCAGCTGGGTCTGAGGCTTTTCCCGACTCTCACAAAGAGAGCACAGCGGAGGGGGTGGCTGGACATTTGTGRGCGTGGTGGCAAGGTGGGGGAGAAGGGGTGAGCCCASGGGTTGCCCCCRTGAATGAGCCCCCGAGAGACCCAGCCTTTGACATGGCCAAGMGATGGAAAGGTATTGTTACCAAYGCAGAACTTACGGGAGACTTTTATCTTACACCTSCACCAGTTGTCCGTGAYGTACAGGGAGACAGATGGGAGCCCTTGGATTGGAATTTGATTGCCCARTTACAGAAGTCYGTTATGGACTRTGGAATTGATAATCGTTTGGTGAAAAAACAAGTGGAGGCAGTTATACGGAATCAGACCCTTGTTCCTGCTGATTTGAAAGCTATTTTYGAGCTGATTCTGGGCCCTACAAGCTATATGATTTTTCTCAACAAATGGCAACAACGTCTAGAGACAGCGCAATTGGAYAATCTTACKCTTCCAGCAGGTGATCCTTTGYGTGTTGCCAGCCTGGACATGCTAATGGGTAGAGGGGCTTATCTTGATCCACAAAGACAAGCTGCGCTGGGGACACGAGTTTTWGCCCAGACAAAAATAGCAGCACTGGAGGCCTTTGCAGCCCTTCCGCAAGTCGGCAAGCCGCGACAACCTTACTTACACATCCRCCAGGGGGAGGGAGAATCCTTCTTAGCTTTTGTCGATCGAAWAAAAGAAGGAGTAGAAGCCGCGCCTGATATCCCTTACARTATGAAAGATACATTGGTTGAAAAGATAGCAGTACAGAATGCAAACRAGACATGCCGCAAACTGATACTAGGGCTATCACCGCATGCTACCTTAACACAGATCATTGRRAGATGTTYGCAAGCCCCCATAGTATCCGAAAAGGAAAAGGCGCAAATTCATGCTACTGCCTTAGCCGCGGCGYTGCAAGCCAACCAGAAAACAGGGAAGGGTGATAAAGGTTCAAATGGAAACTCCTGCTATAACTGTGGTCATGTGGGACATTTTAAGAAGAGCTGTYCGTTAYGATCGGCAGCCCGACAGCCTGCTAACARAGATAATAGTGCCTTTGTAGGGCTATGCAGGCATTGTGATAAATTTGGGCACAGGGCAAATGAGTGCCGGTCCCGCTTCAAGAAGGATGGARCACCACTGATTCYGGGAAATGAGAGGAGCCGTGTGGGGGGCGCAGCGACACACSTCAAAACCCCCCCACAACAGCAGTGGAATCCACCGCAACAGGATGTCTTGACTGCCTCACCAGCGCTACTGGAGGAAGCGCCGGAATTGATCTGGTAACAGCAGAATCCATATTAATCGAAGATGAAGCCGTGCATTTGATACCTACTACATCTAATGGGCCCTTGGGACATGGGCTAGCAGCATTGTTACTAGGAAGATCATCGGCTACAGTGCGGGGGATTTTTGTGCAACCAGGGGTTATTGATGCTGATTATTGTGGGGTGATAAAGATCATGGTTCGTGTGTTCTCCCCTCCCTTGCAGATACCCAAAGGAAGTGTTATCACTCAACTTATTCCGTTTACTCCACAGGTACCAACTAAGAGCAACACCGCCCCTCAAAGAACAGGAGGTTTTGGTAGCACTGGGCCRTTAACTGYATTTGTGGAAGTTCTCTCTGCTTCCAAACCCAAGCGCCTGGTCAATCTAACCTTGAATGATTTTTCTTTTCAAGMAGAGATGGTGYTAGACACTGGCTCTGATATCACCATCATTCCCCGCACAGGGTGGCCGTGCTCATGGCCTACCAAACGGCTTCAGGAAAAGGTATTGGGGGTGTCAGGAATTTCCGAAACACAACAGAGTGTTCACATGATTGCAATAACAGATAAGGAAGGGAATCGGGCTACTGTTAGACCRTATGTGATGGACACACCATTGTGGATTTTAGGGYGGGATGTTTTGAGTCAGTGGGGAACGACCTTGACCAATCAAAATTTTCAATAGTGGCCACTGAGCGATTGGAGCCACCCTTGATGAAGCTCTCTTGGTTAACTGATACCCCAGTRTATGTCRCTCAGTGGCCTCTTCCAGCCRAAAAGATAGAGCAGTTACATTTACTCGTTCAGGAACAGATTGATCAGGGACATCTAAAGCCCTCTAACAGCCCTTGGAACACACCTGTGTTTGTAATAAAGAAAAAATCAGGAAAATGGCGGTTCCTTCATGATTTACGGGCCATAAATGAACAGATGTTGCCCTTTGGTGCCCTTCAACCTGGGCTACCATCTCCTGCAGGCCTTCCAAAACATTACCACCTCTTTATTATTGACATCAAAGATTRTTTCTTCAGCATACCATTGCACCCTGATGATACCAAAASGTTTGCCTTTTCAGTTCCAACCACTAACAATAGTGCACCTGTTCAGAGGTATGAGTAGGTAGTACTTCCGCAAGGTATGCGCAACAGTCCTACAATATGTCAGTGGTTTGTAGATTTGGCCTTAAAGGATTGGCGACAGGCCAACCCTGATTTTCTGACATATCATTACATGGATGACMTATTGATTGCCAGCAAAGATCCGCTCTCAGAYCAAAAGCAGAATGAACTCCTGCAACAACTGGTGAAATGGRGGTTTAGGGTCGCCAAAGAAAAAATCCAAAAAACCACACCATGGCATTACTTAGGCTTCACAGTAACAGAGAATCGATTTCAACCAATGAAASTGAACATCCATTCTGAGGTCGCTACTGTGAAYGATGTTCAGAAACTTTTGGGCGATATCCAAAGCATCAGGTTATGGGCAGGTATTACTAATGAGGAATTGAAACCAATTAGGAATTTACTCCAGGGTTCAAAACGTATTTCTGATCCTAGATCACTCACAGAGGAGGCAAAACAAAGTCTCCAAGTTGTTTCCAAAAAACTGCAGGTTGTTTGTGTGTTTCGTTACGATCCATTGTTAACTATAGGAATTTATATCCTTAACGCAAGAGAGGAGGTGGTGGCATTAATTGGCCAGGAAGAAACGAAGAGCAATCAGTTTTTCCCTCTGGAGTGGGTATTTTCCAAAGCGACCTTGTCCAGATCTTTGACTGCCCAGATTGATCTTGTGGGAGAACTCATAGTGAAAACAAAGCAACGAATCCGTCTAGTTTTTGCAACGGAGCCTGAGTATGTGATTCTCCCAGGACCAATTCTAGACGTTWTATCCGAATGGCAATTGAACTCCTATTATTTTGCAGCAGCGACAATTGGTTTGTCTATAGATAATCAATATCCCTCCTGTCCAATCTTTGCCATCGACCTCCCCTTGCAGGGCAGGCCTGTGCGCTCTGTGAAACCTATAGAAGAAGCCATTACAGTTTTTACAGATGGCAGTGGTGGTACCTCTAAATATGGCTATGCAGTTTTTTCGAATAACCAGTGGAAAACCRTGGTGGAAACAATGGAAGGCGTTTCGGTTCAAGTGCTTGAGTTGAAAGCAGTAGTCAAAGTTTTTAATGATTTTTCTCACTGTGCTGTAAATATTGTCTGTGATTCTTTATATGTCCTAACAAAGGGTAATGCAGTCATTGATGCTGCTGTGTCTGCTGCAGCCACAGATTTGAGTCCACTTAAACTGGCTGCCATGTCGCATCAGTTTTATCATCAGTTTGCTATAAGCCTACAGAAGGAATTTGGCATATCACAAGCGGACGCCAGAAGCATCACYGCGGCATGCCCAGACTGTGCAAAGGTCCCAACACTCCAGGAATCCGGAACAAACCCAAGGGGATTAGAACCTCGCAAGCTCTATCAGACTGATGTAACAATATTCCCACCGTTTGGCAAGTATAAATACATACATGCRACTGTGGATACTAACAGCAGAGCTATATGGGCCTCTCCTTTTGCAAATGCAAATGGCCGGTCAACATGTCGGCATTGGARGGAGGCCTTTGCAATTCTTGGGAGACCGGATGTTRTTAAGACTGACAATGGTCYGAACTATACAGGAAAAACAGTGAAAGAGTTTTTAGACAATTGGGGTGTTTCATACGTCACCGGTATTCTGTACAACAGTACAGGCCAGGCTGTTGTAGAACGCAAACACCTTGACTTGAAGCGACTTTGTCATGTTTTGAAAAAAGAGGGGGAATCATCCCTCACCCCTCAGGAAATAGTGACCAAGGCAGTTTATGTACATAATTGTATTTTGACTTTGGTCCGCCTCAGCAACAACAAACACCTATTTTCATGCATTTTCAACATGGCCAATCAGATTTATGGGACCATCGAGTCCTGGTAAAAGTCTGGAATCCCACTTCACAATTATGGGACGGACCTAAACAGCTTTTAACCTGGGGCCGGGGATATGCTTGTGTTTTGACAGGAAAAAAGACCACTTGGGTCCCTGTTAAGTGGGTCAAACCCTGGCTGGAGAAAGSTGGAGCACAGACGAGCCCTGAGGATCCGACCGCTGTGCCAGCTCCTTGAACAGCTACTCCAGCAGAGTCTGCCAGAAATCCCTAACCCTCAAGAGATACGAAGGAAAGTTGAATTTATCGCGACAACTYGAATACAACAGCTGCATTGGCCTCTTTGCAAGTGTACTGTGTGGTTGGGGGGATGGTTCCGGTGTGGTGGATGTGGGAGTCGGTTTTGGTCACACAATAGCTATACTGWGTTTTTTGGATGTGATTCATGTCAGACTAAAATATCAGAATCTCTGTTGCGCCAAGCAAGGAGGTGGCTCGCTCAACCTGAGATAACAAGACAGGAATTGATAACATTGTTTGAAAACAAAGAAGAGCTAAAAACTGCTTTGCTGTGGGTGGAGTTGGATAGATTGGAACAAARTATTTGGAATTTGCAGCATACTGATTGTTTATCTCTTAGCTATCTCCGACCRTGTAAAAAACATGAAATTGCTGATATTAGTACTATTAAGTAGCCCTATCATAGGACAGAAATTGCCCGATGGCAACTTTTGGGTGACATGGACAAAAAGGACCGGAAACATGGCCTTTTGCCTGCATCTTACCGCTGCTACTGATCCCTTTAAAAGTTGTCTGCTTGGAACTCCTGTTTCCCCTACTAGCTACTATAAATGCAATACTAATGAGAAGGATTGTTTAGCTGCCTGGATTTTCTCGTTGGATACTACTCTCCCCTGGGATCCACAAGAAATTAATTTGTTAGATAGTCGCCCCACAAATAACACAGGATGCGTTCTTTTTGGTCACTGGAATTTCTGAATGGGATTCAGAAGCCCATGTGGTTAACACCTCATAGATCCTACAATATGATTAAATACTGTGGATCTGATCCTTATGGTTGGAGCACTGGTCAAACGCCAATTAAGTTTGGCAAGCCCATTGGTCTGCCTAGAGACTTGTATTTGATTTGTGGTGATCGTGCCTGGCAAGGCATACCTTGCAATCCTTATGGTGGACCTTGCTATTTAGGAAAATTGACCATTTTAGCCCCGTCAAAACACTTCCTATCTGCTCTAAATATGACATCCAATCGGATTAGCYGGTCTGTCGATACACTGACAGAAGAGTGTGATGATAAGGTAGAGTTGTGGAATCTTACTGCACGTGTTTTTGCCTCTTTATTTCCTCACGTTGGAACAGCCCATGCCCTCAAACAGATCCAACACCTAGCCTGTTGGACAGTTAAACACGCAAACATAACCACTCAGGTAATTTCCCAACTAGCACAAGACATGAGCAACCTGTGTCAGGCCGTGATTCAGAACCGTGCTGCAATTGATTATTTGTTGCTTGCCCAGGGTAAAGGTTGTGAGGACTTTCAGGGAATGTGTTGTTTTAATCTTTCCAACCACAGTCAATCCATTCACGATCAACTACAGTGGTTACAAAATCACACTAAGCAAATAACTGTCAATCACAATCCCTTTGATGACTGGTTAATGTCTTTGGGTTTCTCAGCATGGGTAAAGGAGGGCATTAAATTAGCCATTATAGTTATCCTGATTATTTTTCTTGTTGTATGTATGGGTCCATGTATTCTTAGATGTTTTTCTTTTCAAATCCAGAAGATAGCTGATGCTGTGTTTGAAAAAAGAGGGGGAGATGTAGCAGGCCTTACAAGGGCTTTGCCCCTGCATCCTGTATACAAAAGATGGTCTTAGGATCAAAGAGTTGCTCTGCAAGGACACACTGGCCTTGTACATGCAGAAACAAGAAAAAATAAAGCTATAAATCTCTTATGGTATGTGCTTAATAACCCAGACAACGGACATCTGGGGGTCACAATGACCTAATGGCTTACATCTGGTAGTTACAGTGACCCAATTATATAGATTTATAATAGTCTGCATATTTTTTGAAACAGATATTCATCCACCAATTACTAGTATCCTAACAATGCTGTTCTTACTAAATAGCCAATGGTTGAAGTTGTAACATAGCCTATGCTTGTGCAAAAAAGTATATAACGACAAGGCTGGATGCAATGAAAAACTTCTTCTCGCAATGCATCCGTGACCCTTGTCTCTTTGTTCCRTGACATGATGCTCCCCGCAAAGTACAAAAGAAACTAAGGAAAATATTCTCATACACCATGCAGAGAGGACTGTGGAAGCCCTTGCCACAAAACTTTTGCAGTACTAAAGGGGTTTGATGGTTTCACAGAAGAGGATCCATGGCCTTTTTAAGTATACCATGGAATACTCTGCTTCTGCCACCAAGGAGAACCTGGAATTCAGCTCAAGAGTTATTGTGAATTTATCTAGACAGTATGACTGCATATTTGCATCAATTTGTATTTTTCTTCCTGTATTGACAACGGTGATGTTTAGCTGGGGCTTTGAACCTGCAGTGTGTATCTTACATTGTTAGAAAATGCATCACTGTGCTTTTGCAAGTAGCGGGTCATAGAATTATTGAAGGGCAAAGACCTGATCTAAATTTGTACAAGTCACTAAGTCAAGGTGAACTCATCACCTAGGTGATTAGAACTTGAACTCATCACCTAGGTAATTAGATTGTAGTCTCATCTATGAACTAATTACTTAGAGAAAGCATTCCTGTAATAGCCAGTTAAAAACCATTATAAGTTCCAGGAAGTGTTTTGTATTTTTCCAGAAAAGTCGCAGTTTTCTGAAAAATACCCAGGTTACATGGCCAAGGACTAAATGTTACATTTTAGAATGAAAATAATCTTCAGCAAAATTTGCCTTTGGGTGGTCTGCCATAAACTGGTGGGTTTTGAAGGTGTTTATACCGACTGAGCATTCGATGTATTGTGCAACTTTTTTTTACTGCAATTATAAACCATGAATTTAGGTGTTGCTGTAATTATATGTGTTGCCATCAAATTCAARCTAAATGTCATGTTAACCTGACTTCTATTGGCCCCTGCAATGCTCAGAATTTGTTTCCAGAGTTGGCTTGGCAACATGGAATCTCRATAACAGGACATCTCCTCTAGGCTGAGATGCAATAGTGCCAGAGACCTGTAAGCCAAAATACCAGTTCTACTCTACCATAGGATTTTTATAATTGCTATGAGATCATAGACAAGTTATTCAGGGTGCCTSTGTTCCCCCTTTCCAAGGGCCTAATATTTATGACATTTTTGGTTTAAATGTCATTTTGGCATGTTTGCTTAACCATTGAGAAGGCACAACCCCAAAATAATTTATTATCAATCCTGACTCTCTGGAGTCGAAGTACAGAATCATATTGTARAGAACAGAATTTCCTCCTCATAGTCAAAATTTTTCAGAGGGAAGATCATCTCAGAGCACATAAATAATTGCAGACTGACATATTTTTTTACTGCCTTTCTTTTTTATTTTTTTTCCTGCCAAAAGGAATCACAGGCAAAACACAGAAGAATAAAATTAAGCATTAAGGAGCTGTTGAAAAAATAGCTTTGGTCTGAATATTTACTCTTGCAGAATTATTCAAGTCTATATTAGGCAAAATCTGTCTTGCACYAGTCCACTTCAGGGAGGAGGAGGCCAGTGACGAAGTGATGGCTGTGATTTTCAGACAAAGCCTAAACTAATCATCTTACTAGCTCTTTCAAAGTCACTGTGAATCATGCATACTGGTGGGTGGTGGTAAGGGGGAAGAGAGAAAGAAGTATTATATGTGCAAAAACCAGCACAGGCCTGCATCTTTTAGCAGTGACCTAGTGAGTTTCTCTTTGCCTGGGCTGCAGCTCCAATGCAGTTCTGAGAAATGAGCACAGCAGACACACAGAACACTGCTGCACATGAAGAGTGAATCCAATACGTCCCAAACACAGTGAATTATTTCATGACATGACATGATACAGAGCCAATGTCTGATGGAGCTAGCATAACTGGAATTTGCTGTGCCATCTGGGACAAGGGATACATTGGCAWTGCTGACCAAGCTGGACAATGGATTCTGCACATAAAACCAACTCTTCCTRTAGCAAATCTGTAATGCAATTTAGACTGAAGGCTGTACCCAGAGTACTGGAAAATTTGGAAAGTGTTTAGTACAACACAGCTTAATATTACAAAAACCATGGTTTGTTCAATGTTTGTTCAATGCTAATAGAACAAGATGAACAGAAACACTTGTTTCTGTTGATATCCACCCCTTTATTTAGTGATATGAAACAGCTAGTTCCCTAAAAGACAAAATTTTTTCAAAGATTTTATTGGCAACTGGAAAGGATACTACTCGTGAAAAAGGGAAAGTGGCAAGAGGAAACCAAAGCAAGAGTGAGAGAAGCAAGGAAGCAAATATTATGACAATAAAGGAGAAAAAAACATGCAAATAATAAGAAAGGAGTGAAAGTTCAGAGCTAGTGAAAGTCTATACATGAAGGTTAGTCTTGAACTAAACACATCAACAATGGATTTGCTTTATTATTTCCATGATTAATAATACCAAAAGTGTGCTATTTATACCAATAGTTACCAATTTAAATCTCAATTTCTTAAAAGGAGTAATATCTCCTCTTCTTAAAAACTTGATATGCAAGATAGTGAACATGCAAACCAAGGAGCAAAAATATTACTCACCCAAGAGCTGCAAGCTACTGTGGGAGTAATTCCTTTAGACTGCAAATAACTCTCTACAAATACAGTATAGGAATCTTCATTTTCACTGGAAAAAATAAAACCAACCTTAAAAATAAGTTTATGGTATAGAGGAAAACCAGCAGCYAAGCCATTAAAATAACAACCAGGAATAGAATAAGGAAAGAAAAKTACAACTACCACAGAAAATATATTAAATTTCTTATTAATTTTGGAAATTATGCTGACTTTCYAAAAGSAAATAGAAATTTTATTTWAATATATTTAATTATATATTAAAGGAATTGTAGTTCATATATTTATTTCTTCTCTTAAAACACTGAAAAAATGAACACTTCAKTTTTTCAAAATTATTCTGAGAAAGAGTGTTCATTTGTTCAGTGGAAGCAGAAGGAGCTAAGTTGAGCAACATTATTCTTAATTCATGACTTGTGATTTCTTTGTAAATTCCAGCCTGGATGTTAATCAGAAGAACTGAAAACAGACTGAGTCACCAGTTTCTTGGGAAAAAATGTAAATTCTTGGAAGATGGCCAGAGAACAGCCAATAAAAAGAGAATTTTCATTTGTGAAATAAAGAATTTCCCTTCCAGCATTTTGATGAAGATATAATTTTTACCCTATAATATCATATAGTATTATATTATTATTTAGTATTATTTATAGTAGTATTTTTGTTAGTAGTATTTTTATAGTAGTATTTTAATAGTATTATTTATTTGTATTTTAGAAATACAGAAAAATGCATCTTAAAAACGTTGGTCTGGTCACCGCTGGGTGCCTTATTTTTAATATTTTTGCACATGACCTGGTGCGGTTTGCAGTGTTGTGCAAAGCCATACTTTACAGATATAATTTTATARTATATTTGAAATATAGGAAGCAGTATAACCACTTAAATGCAATAAAGTTGTTAACTTAGTAGCATATGGCATTATGGACGCCTCTGCCCAATCCTTCCTTCCCTTGATCCATCCTCTTTCCATCTGATAATCCTTTTTCTTTCCTTTTTTCCTCCCTGTCTTAGTATAGCTAAAAAGACAAAGCATAGCTAAAAGACAGCATAGTCATCTTCAAATTTCACCTTTAAAATATATTTTAGGAAGAGAWGTTAGTCCGTAACTCAGAACAGTCCACTATGGATTTTGGAATCWGGTTTTGCTCTCTCCTATTTTCCTGGAGAAAGATTTGATCACATGGCAAKAGGAAATCTGTTTCTATTTTTGAAGATGCACACTTCGCAAAGAAGAGCCGCAAATTCACTGGACAAAAAAAAATTGAGAAAAAGAAAATGACCCTCCTTCACTATGYGTGTTTCACGATGTATTCATCTAARAAAAAAGAAACATTTTTCCCATCCCTGCTCCAATTGCTCAGTATTTTTATTCCATTTAAGTATTAAAGCATCAATGCTCATTAATTTAGCTGTAATATCTTCCTTCTTCCCAGAAAATTAGTTTGATACATTAATGCTGTTTTGCCATCATCAAGGTTAGACTGTAGAAGGAAGAGTTGAGGACCTGCATTTTGGATTTGTGCTTGCAAGTTCTATTTAACTGCTACACCAGACAGTGACAGTTTTTWATGGATTAAGGCTTTAAACTTTTATACCACAGGTCATAAAACAGAGATACATAACTTTCAGTGTCTCACAACATTGTTGAAAGGTTTAATTCACTGACACTGACTGAAAATTGCTTGGGAAAAAACTTGAATGAAAGACAGAGAAGTGCAAATGTAGCTGTCTTTGCAGAGGAACTGTGGAAAGAATTTCTCTTAAGCAGGCTTGGCCATACAATACACATTGCTTGCTAGGGATATCTACTTAACAGCTGAAGGAAAACAAGATCTTTCCCTCCCATTTTCCCTGTGTTTTAATAAACAACTTAAGCAGACACTCATTTCACAAAGACAGTAGATAATTTCTATTTTCTTTGCCAAACTGAACCACTTTTAAATTGTTCACTTTTCTTTTCCCTCATCAAGGAAATAATCTTTTTCTGGATGAAAGACTCGTGAAGTTTATTCATCTCTTTGCTCTTATATTTAGGAAAAAACACCTCAACAAGAAGCTATGTTCTTCTGAGCTCTTACAGCCAAGTGAAAAGGGAACAGTTCCCTATTATGTTTGATAGAATATCTCATGGGTACATGGGATGAAATCTCATGCAATCCTTGTGGAAAAAAATTCTATTTAAATAAGCAATGAAATAAGCACAGTCAACTGAAAAGATTTACAGTTAACTCCTTTAAATCCGTGCTGCAAATAAAACTACTTTTATTTTCTTCTTCTTATGTCCTTTCCCATTTACTTTCCATRGAGAATGATATGTTAAAACAATACAAATATTTTAAAATTCCAACCAGATACTCTCCGTAATACACTGAGCATATTCAATGTAGTTGTACCTTTAGCTTCCTTGATATGTTTTCTCTAGAGTATATTGCTGGCTTTGAAAGAAATAACAGCTAAAGAGGGTTTCAAGCTTTAATAGTCATAATGTCTCTTACAAAAAGTTAAGTTTATATTTTAAATATTTTTACTCTATGTTCTTGTGAAATATTGAGAATGGCAAAAACTCTAGATACGTGGTTTATGATCAGAAATTACAAGTCCTTGTTTAGATTAAAAAGCTTGAAAAATATATGATACAGCTACAGTACCAAGAAGAAACGTCAAGGGATTTCAGGGGATGATAATTATATTGACATTAGTGATCACAAATTCTAAGAAAACAAATAGAGAGATGGCTGACATTAGTTGCAMTTATTAAATACATAAGCAGACATTTTCTCTCTTATTTCTGACAAAAGAAAATATTTTTTTTCTGAAGTAATCCACTTCATTTAACAATTTTTAAGGGTTGCAGATTGTGTTTAAACAAAAGTAGCAGCAGTTGTTTATTCTCAAAATTCAAAACACATAAGTCTTTTTCATGACACTTCCTTAAACATCAATATTTTATTTTAAAATTGAATTTATTGGATGAGTAACTCATGCAATGCACAGAGTAATAACCGAAAATGAAAAATTACACCTTAAGGTTTGCTTTGGGTTTGTGGAGGTGGGGTGTGATTTTCTGCGAAAGCAAATTAAAAATAAAGGAYAAGCTTTGGAAGCGATATTTAAAATGTCAGATTGCTTTTATTTAATTAAGATTTTTGTATGCTTTATAAAAACCAACCAAATCTTTCAAATATTTTCAGTATTGCTGTACAACTGCTGTCATTTATGTCATCYTAGTGCAAGTCTTAGAGTGAATTTAACTGTGCAAAATAGTCTGAGCTTAATTGCATATCATTTTAGGTACAACTTTATTTTCATAATTTGCTTTTGACTCTTTCAACGTGTTTAATACATTTGTTTGAATTGCACTGTGYCTATTTGAGGAGAAATTTACTGTTTCTATAGTTATGTGCAATAAGGTAGCCTCTGAGCACAATGTTTTCCAAAAATGGACTGCGTCTTTGACTGTAGGAAGAAGCAGAGTTTAGGAATGATGCAGAATCATTATTACAGGAATCTGAGAGAAGTACCAAACACATTCTTTGAAATGACTGTTTCTCAGTTATACAGAAGCTGAACAATGAATGATTCTGAGCTTAGTGACAGGAAAGAAATACATTTTACTGTGAGCATTTTCAAAATATTATAATAAAGTGGGCTGAATAAGAACAGAAACATATCAAAAGTATATATTTWCTCTGGATTAAAGTCAGCTTTCTGTGCCCTGACCTTAAAAAGGACAGTACAAGAATAARACTTACAGTAAAGAATAACCTTGACCATGAGCCAAATGTGACCTGCTGATACATGCATTAAAATCAACAGCAGTTGTCTAAATGCATTTAAGAGAAGCTTTGTTACTAAATGTATTCTGGATGGAAATACCCCTTTACAAGTGTTTAASAAGCTACACAAATGATCTCAGAATCATATCTCCATAAGGCAAGGAAATTTTAAGCTTCTTGAGWATTTAATAGCAATGTAGGTTGAGAAGATGATCAACTTTACTCTCTTTTGTGGGAAAACATAAARGCAATAGATATGGAGCAAGTTCTGAAGTTGTATCAGCCTCATATGGCCTGGATTCCTTATTTCAGAAAAAAATATTTTCAATGGAAAGTCCATTCCCTCATATTTTGAAATGTGATCCTTTTCTAGAAGTCATTCACTCAGTTGCAATGCTTCCCTGGGTTTTGTTTTCTAGAGCATGGTTCTGCAGCTGAAAGTTAGGGAAGAAGATGACAGGAGTTTACCAAAGGATTTAATTATAATCTTGCAAATTGGTCTGGGTTTTGTGTTTGAGATGTATGCATATAAACTAGCAACAGTCAGAAGGGGCTGACAAGCGCCTGCCTACACCGAAAATATTGTTTAATGTTGGGTTCTAGCAAAGTTTGACCCCTAACTTCTGATACTGACCATGATTTTCAGTGGGCTATGATGTCTRCCTTCTTCCAATCAACATCATGTCTTCTAACTTGTGATCTCACCAAAAGAAATGAACCAAAAAAGGATTGTTCTGTGGAAGAAACTCCACCTGGTGTGCAGAGCCACAGCATCCCACTCTTTCTAACCTAATAATKTATATGGAGAATGCAAAATGAAAAACACATTAGCCTCCTATATGACAAGAGAATGGTGTCAGGACACTGAATTTTGTAGTGAAGAACAGTAAAATAGTTTTCTGCCATTCTGCTTCCTTTTACAGCAGGGCTCTTAAAATGGGTTTGWAAATTACCTTTGCACATAGTTATGTGCTTTAAAAATATCAGAGCTAAAAATTTGAAAAGAAAACAAAAAACAAACAGAAATCAAAACAAACCTAAGCCTCCTTCACCCCTCCCTCCTTCTACCCAGGCTCAAATGCTTTCCTTCACTTCCAGTCTCTCTACTTCTCTACCTCTTCCCCAAGTGGTACAGTGGAATAGGAAATGAGATCTGTGGTTAGTCCATAAGAGTTCCTCTATGATTCTTCTTCCTCCTCAGACTTTTCCACATTGATCTTTTCCATGTGCTACTGTCCTTTAGGATAATCCAGTTCCTGCATGGTTTCCTTATGGGCTGCAATTTCTTTCAGGGAGTACGTGCCTACTCTGACATGGGCTTCTCCATGGGCTGCACATGGACAACCTGCTTCACCACAGTCTTCTCCAGGGGCTGCATGASAATCTCTGCTCCAGAGCCTGAAGCACATCCACTTGCTCCTTGTTGTCCAGCTTGGTGTCTTCAGAACTCTTTGTCTCACTGTAGTTGGTTTTTTGTTGTGGTGGTTCTGTGAAGGCTTTATGTTTCTTGTCCTCCCCCTGCCCTGTCCCCCAAATTGTCCTTKTTAGGTCCACAAACACTTTAAAAGTTGGTTGTCCTACTTAAGGAAGCACCTTATTTTTCATCAGATACATCTAAGTCAATGAGTACATGATTGCAAGTAAAGCTGCACTTGCTAACACTTGCAAAACTGATATTCTTTATCAAGGATACTTACTCTTACTCTTGATCTGKTTTAATATAAATTGTCCGGTGAAATCTTGAAGAACTTCCCATATTCCGCATCTTCATTCGGCACTTTTGTCTATGAACTCAATACAGGKGATTTATTTTGTGTAAAACCTGTGCTTTATCTCCTAATAAATGCTAAATTTAGCAGTTACTTATGTTCTGTATGGGTAACATGAAGACATTTTTTAGAGTTGCTGCACARTATTTCTAAGTCACATTATTTATAGTAGGAATAAGGCATTCACTTAATAATAAGGGTTTGTTTTTTTTACTTTTTAAACTGTATTTCAACTTTGCRCTGTTTCAAGAGGCAGTTGTTTTTGTGAATTTTCAATCATATGCAAGACTTCCTATTTGAAAGAACTTATCCAAAAYKACCATCAGCTGCCTTCCCTATACARCAGAGAGTGGTGATAAAGGGAGAGGAATTGAAAAAAAATTTTACTACTAAAACTTAYTTTGCAGGACTAACTTTTTTTGTGGGGGAGGATGCTTACATGGTAGTGAAGATAGCTGCCTTTTAAACTATAAAGATCAAGAATTAGGAATGGATATTTAACATGTGCTCAAGTCATCCATAGCTAGATGCTGTTCTTGTGGTGTATATAAAGGATTGTTCAAAAATCCTGKGTTTATAGTGATTGATCAGATCAGATCCACACCACAAAAGAAACAAAAAACTAAATTTTGTTTTCAAGAAAATATCTGTATTAAAAAAGAGTTGTCAATTCTTAGTGAGATCCAAAGAAATTAACTAGGGGAAAGAATTTAATCTGTCTTTAAAATCAGAAAACCAGTACACCATAACCTTATTGTGAATTAACACATAAAAGTGTTACCGAGAAAGTGTGATGTTAATACGGTACAGTTAATGGATTGCCTCTAAAAGATTCCAGCAGAGTGGAGACAATATGCAATAAAAGACATGGGGGCTTACAAGTTAGTGCTGCTCTGCCAGCACYGTGTTTGCCAGATCCCTGGACTGGAATACAAATTGTAAAATGKCTCCTTAACTAGGGGCTTCAGAACAGTAAACCAAAAAACCCAATATTGAGAGCTGCTCTTTATTTTAGACTGGAGGCTGAATTCCCAACTCTTGCTTCACCATTTTACACAGAAAACTAAAACAAACAAACAAAAAAAACCCCAGAAACGAAAAAGCAAACAAAACCAAAACACCAATCAACTAACCAACCAAAAACCTCCCCACAAGACCAAACAAACAAAATAAGAAACAAAACAAAAGCAAAATTYCCAAACAAACCAACAAACAAACAGCTGTCATCTCATTCATTACTTAATTTTTTTAAAATTAAGCAAATGCAGATGCCCAGGTGAAGGGACCTGACTATTTTAAGAGGCCCCACAAATCAGTCCTGTGGCTCAGATTAGCAGTGAGAAATGTTACTCATCCCTCCTTAGGGAACTTGGAAGGTTCTTTCAAGGGATCATCAAGGTGGTTTTTTGGATCACAGTTTCAGAGCTGGGGGCATCTTCTGATCTCTGTGTGTTGTTCATCTCATTCATTGTAACCAATGCCASAATTTCAGGGTCATGGCTCCATAATTTGCTTTCCCACATGTCTCCAGATCTTCYAAGGGTGACCTCCCACTGAGGTACRGCAAGAAGAGCAAGGCCTGTGGACTTCTGTGCCAGCCAGTCTCTGTGGGATGGCTGTTAGAGGAACACCAGGGCAGAGAATTGATCAGATACTGATCAATGCAGCTGCAAACAGTTACCTCAAGTTTTCCACGAATTTTCAAGGAGATCAATCAGAAGGGAAGATGTGCTGTAGATCAGCCAAGTAAGATGCACTTTATTTCAGGAAATTATGGGAAAAGTTGCAGCTTGCCAAACAGCCTTTAGCAAACCTTATGCACTTTAATTGCRTCATTTGGAGACAAAGGATGACAGTCTGCTCTTGATACACCTGTGTTAATACTTTTTGGTGGGATTTTTTCCTACTTGGAGACCAAGGAATATATCTTAACACATTGCCTGAAGACAATTGCCCCTGAATATCATCACAGCTCTTCTGAAAGCTATGTTGGCTCTTACGCTGGACCTTTTTTGTGCTGAGAATTTTAAATTGTCTGGCTCTGCTTGATATAATGAATACATTGAGAAAAGGAATTACCAGTGTACCCATACACATATATTGAAGAATTTTCCTGAAAATTTAAATATTTTATCAGGTCCTTCAACATAGGCAATGACATTAAAAACTTAACTGAGATTAAACAGTAATTGCAGGCAATAAATGTGAAAAAGGTGCAATTGCCTTCATTATGTGAGAATTATGTGAGAATATGTGTTGCTAATTGCAGTGTTGAGATGTTACAAGACACACAAGAGTCAATATCAAGTGTTCTAATTTTCCAGTAATTCACCTGTGTGATTACAGTTTAGGCTTTATTGTTAATTTGCTTTCTTGGAGATACTAAGACTAATTTTTCAATGCATGTATTGTATCTTGTAAATTAAGAATATGCATATTATTTTTAATCATAATTTTTAATACCTTGGCATTCAGAAAAAGATTTTCTTTCTGGTTCATGAAAAATCCTTAATGCTACCTATCATTGAGCTCAATGATAATATACTTCTGATTTGGGGTAGTAGAAATTACTGTCTACTGAATGCATGTGCTGAAAGTTTCTTTGTCAATATCTAGAACTACCTGCAAAGATGTTCAAAAGAAACAAATCCTAGTATTCTATGATTCTTTTAATACAAAGAGGATTCTTTTCTCCCAATTATTTTTCACTGAGTGATTATCAGAATACAGAGACACTGATTTAAAAGAAGAATTATCCAACATTCTTGTTTTGTGTTTCAACTTGTGTTTTTAAAGTTTAGGATTTAAAGAAATTCGATTAGAATGTTGGGACAAATAAGTGCATCAAAGAGCTAAAATAGTAGTAAAAATATTCTAAGAGCTACAGAAGCAAGGAAGCATATCCTGTAGGGGCTCTGAGCTTCATTTTTCATTAATTTATTGGCATAGCTTTGTGAATATTCCATTATAGAAACAATCTAACCAGCTATCTCTGAAATCCTATATGTCTGCCASTGGGTGATTTTCTTTTGGAACTGTCAGCACTTTTCACTGTACGTGAGGCAAGTTACTGCGAAGGATGAAAGAAAACACAAAATCAATAGCTAATTTTTTTTTAATTTTGATTTTTTTTTTAATGTTGAAATGCAGGTGTAGAAAATAATCAATTGAAAAGGAGCACAAGTTAATTGAATTACATGAAAACAATGTCATATATTGCTTTGGAAACAGTACAGTATAATACTATTATTTCTAAAGCAGTAGTCATGTTGCTCTTCTTATGCATTCGCTTTTGCYGTTCATGGAAAAAGTCAAATTACTGACATAGCACAAGAACAAGTCAATAAACATTTAACACTTAACATTTTTGTTCATCGTGAATCTGTACTGCAGATCTTTCCTCAGGCACTTTGATGATATTTTTTCTAATATACAATGTTCATGAACATAACCAGAACATGTGGAACAGTTTGATTTTCAGATATAAAGTCCCTCTCTACCCTACCACCTCTAGTGATTAATTTCCAGACCTAGATTCCACCTCCACTGATTACACTAGTAGTGCTGTATTTCATCATTATTAAATAATATCTATTAAAAATAATAATTTTATTTTTAAAAAATTCCTCATAACATGACAAGAAAAAATTAGTTTAATGTCTTGAAACAAAGCCCAGGCCTTCAATAGCAGTCTTTTSTCACCCTCAGTTTTTCAGTCAGCCTCCCATAACTTTGATCTTTTGTTTAATATTACTAGCAATATGGTCATTTCAGACTTGGCTTTTATCCTCCTTAGCCCACTAGTGATTGTCTTCTTTGGCACACAGACTGACAACTGAATGRTTGAGGAGGTAGAATGAGTGGAATGAGCAGCAGGGTAATAGTATCTGGAAGTTGTTTCCTGCACTATGTGAAGAAAGATAAAACCATTGCATTGCACTGTACTATGAACGTCATAATTTTTGCAATTACTATCTCATAGCACTTTAATCTACCTATTCCTTCTCCAGAAAAAAACAGTAACTTTGGCTTTCCCCAGTCCATTATTTTACCATGGACATTTAAAAAAAATATATTCCAAGTGGATGCAGTTCTGTGGGATGTCTGAGTTGTCATCTTTATCCATCATGAGCACTCTTCACAGCTCTTATAATGATTGAATCAGATTACACATATACATATCATACAAACATATATAGGCTATATTTTTATATGCAAATAAGTATACCAAGAAATACATACTTCACAAAAAAAGTTATAAAACTCTGTTATTTCTCTCTGAAAGGAATATTTGAAGTATACAATTTTAGTTTTCAGTTTTCAGCAATGTAATGGCTAGCTGAATCTGTCAGTCCCTTGAGTTTCAAACTGAACAAGCTCTTACTCTACCCGTAAATCTAGTTCTCACATAATTTTTTATTCTCACATCTCATACTCATCCTGTCTCACATTCCATCTCTTTCTTCTCTTTGCTTCCTTTTTTCATAGTGTTTTCATCCTATGAWATGTTTTGATGATCTTTTTTTTCTAATATATATGGTTCATGAAYGCAAGCAGAGCATGTGGTTCTTCACATAGTCTTCCTTGAAAATCAAAATCCTCCAGTAAGGCCTACAGAAACTATTCCAATAAAGCAGATATTGATTTTAAATGCAGCTTTGTCAAAACCAAAACATGCAAAAAACCCCATGTTGTTAGAAACAGCAACAGGGAAAGTAAAAATGTGTATTTTTGTTTGCTTGTTTGTTTCTTGAAGCATTTCTTTGACTTTAATAATTAAAAATGGTATCAACATTTCCAGGTTTATGTGTCTTGGAGGTATTGCGTTTGTTTGTCTGTTTGTTTGCTTTGAAATATTGTAATTTTCAGGTAAAATAAATTCATTTTTGAAGAAACACTGGTTTTATTTCACTTTACAATCATGATATATTTTTCTCACCAGGGACACACAGATGTATGGCTTGACATACAGGTTTCCGTAGGAAATTTACCCAAAGGGCAGAGCCTGTGTTGGGTCACTGTCAAGTCCTGGCTTTCCATCACTCAGCATCTGACCCTCACTGCTCCCTGACAGGGATAGAGAAGAATGGCCAGATATTTCAATAATTAATAAGTTTTTTGAATGTCAGGAAGCAGTTTTCTTAGTTGGCCTTCAGCAGTGGTGGTTCCTAGTTCTTCTTCACAGAAGGGGCAGGAGTTCAGGGAAAAAGGACCATGACAGGAACCAGCCCTCACACTTCTAGCAGCGAGGAACATGAGACAGAACTCAAGGGGAGCTTTGACCTCKGTCCCTTCTACCTCTGGCTTCTAAGGGAGCTGGACAGAGTTTAAACCTGTCARCTTAGTTTTGTCTGGAAAATTGTATAACATTTCCCACAACTGGCAGAACTTACTGTAGCTACCAAGTAAAGCCAGCTTCAGTAGGCAGAACCTATCCTACTAAAGACTCAAAAATATTTGAGATTTCCATACAGAGCTTGGAAATTATCTTATCTGTTACCTGGAGAAAAAATCTATAATACTGGAAATCTACAGTAAGCTCTGCTAAAAGATGTGTTTCTACTGAAGACAGACTCATAATAGAGATATTTATGTTGTCTGATGAGGAGAACATTTTGTTTCTCCTGATTTTTGTCTGATATTTCAGTCTTGAATTTTGCCTTTGGAGCAAGCTTATCATTTCTGCGATTATTTTTCTTTCCATTAATATGAAAAATGTTTGAAGTCTGAGCAACTCCTTTCATAAGAAAAATCTTCATATCTCTGTGGAAACCCTCTTCAAAGCTTCATGTCACAGTGGGAAGAAAAGTCTTTTAAAAGAGCTCACATTGTATGAAGCAATTATCTTAATCTCTTGGCACTAAGTAGATATATAATTTTTAAAGAGATCTATGTAAGTGAGCAGGGCTCCTCACTCTGCTCAAGCACTTTGTTTGTTTCAGGTTTTTTCACTGTAATCAGTGTTAGTATATAAAGCAAATATATCTCATTAAGCTAGGAAATGTGTATWTGGCATGGTTCAAATAATAAATTTACTTTTTTTTGAAAATTGTCAATTCAGATTTTAAAAAACAGTGTAAATGGTTTGAAACATTTTTTCGAAGATCAAGCCAGKACAGGATAACTATATAAAATCCAATAGCCAGGGAAAAATGCTTAAAAAAAAAAAAGTGAGGCAAGTTATTTTGTGTACTTATGCACCTATGTATTGGAGCTATCTGTGTAAGTGATAAATATGGTTACTGTGACTAAAGTACATAAAAATATTGTTAAAAATAGAGTTTTGCTTGCTGTCTTGAAGCAATATGTTTGGAATTGGTTCAGAATTATTTATGAAAATGTTATGTTCAGATACATATCGGAAATATCTCTTCTGCTAAATCACTTCTGAAATATTTGAAACATAGATTTACAAAGATGCAAAGTATTCATTATATATAATATCATCTGCACCTAAAGTAATGGTGGTTTCATGGTTGCCTATAAGCTTAAAACATCAGGTTTCAGCTCCCAATCAGGGACATTTTAAACTTAAACCAACTTAAAATTGAAACARTCTGTTTTGTCAAGTCACATAAAATAATAAATGTATTTAAGGACCAAAACATTTTAGCAAAGGTGCAAATTAGGATAACACTCATTTTTTCACAGCACTAAGTCTAGTTCTTACTATAAATTATTTATTTATTGTCTCACTCTCAAAGAATATAGGATAGCTTTTTCATGTTTAGACATTTTTACTTGGTTTTCAATTTTCAAATGAATTTCYGAGAAATTCTCAAATTTTTGGAATTTTTCTCATAACCACTTAGCTTTAAAAAAAAACCTCAAAGACATTTATCTGTACTTCAGTGTTATGCTTTGAAGAYTTTATTAGTGGTATAACTGAAGAAATAAATGCAGCAAAGGATGTGCAAGTAAGAATACTAGTAATAATAAAAAATAATACTGTTACTGCAGTCAATGGAATTTTCWTTGGGTTTCTCAAAGTGTCACTCTWAAGATCCTCTGTTATTTGCTGACTCTTTATTCTTTATCCACTCATTGTTCATTGATTAGAAGTGCAGAGGTCATCAGAAATATTCATGACTCATGCCAAGTGACAGACAAATCACAGGAGAGAAGTGAAGCAGGTATTTCAAGAACTGAAGCAGCATTCACAACTTTTACCTTGAATAAGATACAAGGAGCTATCCACAAAGCTCTGATTTTTTAGAGCTTTGTATGTGGGAGTACTTTCTTATTATAAGAAAATATGATAAAACTTCAGTTCTTTTAAAAGACTATTTTTTTAATTATGCCATTTTTGGGTTTTTTACCATCAGTCTAAATGCAGTCATGTTAAAACATATTTCTTCTCTCTTCCAACTCCAAAATAGATGTCTCTAAATTAGCTTTGAATCATGACCTCTACCTAAGGAAAAGCATTTCTTGTTGTACTGTAAGCCTCAGTACCACAAGAATATTGGATTTTATTGATTTCTTAAATAAACTTAATCCATGTCCGAGCAGTACTGTGATGAGTTGATAAAGGAGTATTTTTCCCCACTATAAACCTATTCCGCTGGGTAATACGCATTTGCATTTTGGTTCCAAATATTGGTATTGGTATAACAGTGGAATTTAATTAGAAATTAAATCTGACCAGAACTTAKACTGACTGTTATGTCATGACATTTTCTGAGAGCAGTTTTTAGTAGTTTTAATGAAACAGGTTTTTTTATATTTGTTCTTTTCTGTGGGCAGMTTCAAGCTTTTTTTCTGAAAGAAACACTTACTAAACATAAAAACATAGTAATGGTRTCCTACCATCATAAGTCATCACAAGTATCAATATTAGACAGTTGTTTTCATTAAATAAGAAAGCTCCACTAAAAAGCTGACAAATGGTGGGAGATTTTTGTGTGGATTTTGTGTTCCCTGATTTCTTTAGAAGGGTGCTTTTCTCTTCACAGGGCTCAGGTGCTTTCCATATTCATAAGGACTGTCCTAGTGGGCCTGCAGCTCTGCCACCCGCCGTCTGCTCACAGCTCTCTGCCCTCATCTCCTTGTAAAATATTCCAATCCTCTTCTGTGCTGATTTTGTCTCTCAACTCTGCGTCATCTGCGCTTCATTARCATGATCCTGCTATTTGCACCAGTGCCATTAGTAGAAAGAGACTGCCCCTAAGTCTAAACCTCAAGGAATTCCACAGACAAGTCTATCCAGTAAAATCATTGTCCTCTCAGCAAAGGTGTTTACACTCACTAATACTTTTTTTTTTTTTTGGTAGAAATTGGGCTACCTTGAATTTAATAGTGAATTCTTTTATACTAACTGATCCAAATATTTATTAATGCTGAGTATTCAAATTATTTGAGTACTGAAAGATGTCCTGGAAAATTTTGTGTTGCCAGAAATGAAAATTGACAAAACTAAAAGTCTTTTATGAAAAATTCAGGGCTCCTACTGTTGTACATGATTTTAACCAGTCAGACTATTTAGCCTTGATGGTTTGCTCATTGTGTWTTCTTTGCAGAATGCACCAATATAATCTTTGGGAAAATTTAAGTAATGCATACAAGCACACTCTCACAGATAGAAGCACATACTTGTTCACTAATTGCACACAAAGTAAAGTGGTTGCAAACACATATAAAATTATATTAGCTGGAAGTTATTAATAGACACTATCTTCACTAATGTTGATAATGTAATCCATGTTTATCTGCCAACTTTCATATTGACAAAATACTTACAATGGCCATAAAAGATCAAGAACAAGGTTTCTTCAAAATGTCTATTAAATAGTCATGGGATGGAGATCTATATTCTATTTGCACCACTGAGCACAAAAATACAGTCGTTGCTTTTTCTCCTGAGGCAATTTCTTACCATAAGGCAGTCATTCAGAGAAATTGCATCCCTAGCTCCTTAAGGCTAAGCATCTTTCTACTGTAGGAAATGCAATCTAATTGCACTGGCAAATAAGCAGTCTTCTCAAATTGAATTCCATGTGACAGTAACATGTGATGACATTTAGCAGTGTTTATTTCTTCAGAGTTTCTTTGTATTGCAAGAACGGTCTGACTTRTACAGGAAGAATATCTTGTTCCAACTCCATCTGATTTTGTGTTGTCAGAACAGAGAGCCATTTAGGCCTTATGAAAAATATTTTGCTTCAGTAGAGGTGTTTATGGGATTTAAGTAACAATATCTACGCTGGAATATTAGAGTTAACATACCACTTAAAAAAACAAAAAGACATTAAAAAGCTTCTTGTCCCTTGATTTGCAAACCCTTGCAAGTAGGGGCCTAATACTGGCGATAATTTCCCAAATCTAAAAATCAAACACGTTTAATTAGAATAAGCTAGAACAGCAGGGAGAAAAACCTCTAGAAACGACTTTTTTTACATTGGTTGCCACTTAACCAGAGACACAAATACTTACTATGTGRTGATAACACAGACAACTACTTTTTATCCTGCCTTTTAAATAAACCAGGGGCTTTAGAGAACTATCTGCTAATGTTGATTTTACTGAACACTGCCTTGCTATAGGTTTGAAATTAAAGWAGAAATTTCAAAGGCAGAACAATTATTCCAGTTGGAGAGCTTTAGAGATTTCATGCTTATTGCACTGAATTTGAGATATCCTTATTGCTCTAGAGGTAGGCTATATCCATACTTCAGATGGCACTGTAGTATCCTGGTAAATTTAGACAGTTAAAATTATCTAATTCAGGTACCAGGAGCAGCCAAACAGCAGCTGCACAGAGCTCTTGCAGCTGCATGAATGTGGACTAATTTACCTTTGCTGARAARGCCTGATAATTCCCTCCAGCTGAGCTCTGCATTAGCGTGGTTAGCCTGCCTGCTTTTTTAAARTTATATTGAGTAACTTCTCAGTGCAGGGAAACACAGTGTGAAAGGAGTCACCAGGGTTTGGAAGGTGTGAATACAGCGAATGGTCTCAGGTTTAGCAGCAGTTTGGCAGTATCCAACAACACAGAGGTGTCCAAAGCCTATAACAATGCGCAGTGCTTACTCTTCCTCTGCACCATGATATCATGTAAGAATGCATGTGCTCTCCAATATTTGTCTGAAAAATACACCAGTCTGTTATAGCCTTAGTCTACATTTCATCTTTTTGATTCAATAGGAATGGCAGGAATAAGGCTGAAGCAGATTGTCTTCCAGGAAACGGCAGAAGTACTCTGTTCACTTTCTCTGTTTCCTTCCTCTGTTTTGTCTGTAGCAGTCTTTGATTTCTTTGATATTTGCCACAGGAGCTGTTCACCTGATTCTTAAAGCYTTTTCAACATTGGTCTCAGGAAATTCTTTCTCTATCCAATAATAATTGTGTGACAGATGGTGCAAATGACCACTACATTGATGTTAGAATAGTGTAAAATGATATTGCTTACTGACTGATGTTTCACCAGCTGACAAGAATGGATGACTAGCAATAAGTCATCAGTCACAAATTGTGAAAAGAAAAAATCACATCCAGATTTCTCTGGTTTTTGRAACCTTGGAACTGAATTTCAAGAGTAGCTCCTCTTCCCCTCTTTCTAAATGTCTTATTTGTATGTATCTCTTGTCAATGCTCTTGATCTCTAAGGACATTTGCAAAGCAAATCTCTTCCCATTGGAAGCAGATCTCACCATCTTAGAAATTCTTTCTCCTTAAGCAATCTATCCATAAAACTTTTCTATTCTTTGTAATACAGCCAGGTTGTCAGTGAATGTGTGCAGAATATATCATTTCATCTGGACACTGCCAGGTTTCTTAGCGTTTGGGTTGCTAGCTGCTTTGGTCCACCAAATATGTCAAGAATTCACTTGTCTGGAACAATGAAGTCTAAATTAAAGAAAATGTAACCTTTATAATCTCTGATCTTCTTCGTACTATGCACATCCTTACTCTCCCTGGAACTAGAATACAACATGAAAAATATGCAGGCTTCCAGCTTTAAGATGACAGGACATTTCTTGTCAGGTTAAGAAATCATTTTCCTATTTTCTCTGCGTGTCTCTACTTATCATGTCGTGATCAAATTCCCTTCTCACAACTCCGCTTGTTTGCTGCTCTAAGTTCAACTGTTTCCAGTCCCATGAAGACCCAGACTGGTAACTCCCTCAGGTAACTTGTTTCCCTAATATCCATGAGACTCCTTTTAAAAACTGTTGGTTTAAAGATTGATGTCAGGTCTTCTCCTAGTTCCTGAACTATCTAATAAGTGATATTATACTTTCTTTCATATTATATCATTTAAAAGACACCATCTCTCTAAGAAAGAGACTTTCATCTCTCTGTGAAAGTCTAGAACACATAAATAACAYGCATACAATAGAGCTGGAGAGTTGCTTTTTATTCCAAAAGAAAGACAGTGCCATTCAAGATTATTCCTAATTACTATCTAGTCTGTTGGTAGAAACTTACTTTATAAAATGAACTTTGGTTAATAAGGCAACATCCAGCTTCTTTAAGCTTGAATCCAAGGTGAAACTTCTGTTGAAGTATATTTTGTTTTCTATGCAAAGTGGAGGTCTGAGAATGCTTTGCAGTGATTTATGACAACTGTTTATTCTCAAATGGAGCTGAGTAGAACTGTATAAAACACCTGGAAAAAGAGTCAAGAAACCTAGCAACACTGCAAGTTATATTTTCAGAATCAGTCAGTAAAAGATATCTAAGACATATTTTCATTCAACTAAAATTCTCACTCATTTTACATTCCATTTATTGCAAAAATCTTTCCTCTGAACAAGATCGGTGTTGCTAACCATTATGAATTTTGTATGACAGTTCAAACAACATATTTGTCTTTTTAACCACATCATTCATATCTCTGAATGCTTTTATCACTTCTTTCCTTTTTCTGAAATAGCAAACTTCTACAATTGGTCTTCAATTCCGCTTGCATTTTAAACTCTTCCTATAGTAAATAAGAAAGATCAGTTTCACTTCTGACTGCTTCATGATGAAAGTTGTCACTGTCCTTTTCTTTTCTGTGTGTTTGGTTTTGGTCACTCTTCTCTCCCTTATGCTGACACTCAGCATTTGGAAAATCAGCATCACAATATCGTTCTGCAAACCTCACAATCTATGAAACCTTCCTAAGGAGCAGTAATAAAGCTGAAAATATGCAGCAATGACTACCTGTCATATCCACTACCCTTAATTTACTTTGCTTTTTATTTATGACCACAAATTATCCCTTGCCTATCTATCTCATGTGATAAACCTCAAGCATAGAATACCAGGCATCTTTTTTGTCCTGCATTTGTATAATAGCTACAACAGTAGCTACACAAAAACGTCTTATTGGAACAAATGAAAACAGAATTTTTATTTAGACCTGGCAGAGTTACAGGATGTAAACAATATTGTATTATATATTCAGCTTAATTCATGAAACCACTTTCACTCTGGTATGTCCCAGTGCTTCAAAAGGACAGATACCTTCTAAAATCTACCATTCAAATGGATTGTATCAAGATGGAAAAATTAAAATCCTACTGATTATATTAGACCAACTGTTGGAAATAACAAGATTCCATTTAGAATTAAGAAAAAATAATTCAAAGATTTTACTTTGAAACTTTATTTTTTAAACAATCCACATTTTTCTTTTAAATATTTGTACCACAGTGTATATTTTTTTTTTAAGGAAAACAATTATTACAATCCAAAGTATGGAAATATTCTAGCATTTATTTTCTCAGACTCTGAGTAGCAGTTTTAGTCCTTTGGAAGGCAAAACAATGAAAAAGTTTGGTCATCTGCAAAGGTTATCAAAAAGCAAACAAGAATCACCATGACAGAAGAAGGAGAGAAAGATGTTCATGTTCTTTTCCAGGAATAGTGATGCTGATGTTCACAAATTTGCTTTTCTATTTTCTCTCTGCTTAACCTTCACTCTCCCAAGAGGAACAACACTTGCCACTGACAAATTATTCACATTGTGTCAAATGACACTAATCAAGTAATTTATTAGCATAAGTTTTCAACTGTTTCTCTGTACAACAGCATTAAATAGACAATTAATCCTCAAGTCATGCTGTGGGTATTAATAGCAGCTAAAATAGAGAAGGACGGTTTAGCAGGAACAATTTGGTCRATTGGGTAAACAATACATATAACCTCAAGTAAATGATTTTTCGTTTATCTATCTAATATTTGCGTTGAACTATGAAGTCCATTGGAACAAAAAAGAAAAAAAGAGGTTATTGTGATGACCAATAAGAAAATACTACTCACTGCTCCAGGAAAAATTGAGATTATGAAGATGATATTTGTGATAATTTTGTTTTAAATATAGAGAATGGTTGAATTATTATTTAAATCATAAAGAAGATTTTTATTTCCTCAGGGCAGCTTCGCTTGGTTTCAGACTGATATTGTAGCCAGATTTTCAGAATAGTCCTTCGTCATTCCCTATCTGMAAATCAGTGTCAACAATTGGACACCGACAGCCCCCTTCAAAAATTGGCTTTATTCTCTTAYTATGCCATTTCTTTTGCAAGCTCTTTGTTCACACTGGTCAACTGCAAAAATCCTTAAAAATCTTTCTGTGGGAATGTCTAAAATAAAGATCAAAGCACTGTGGAGCAAGGCTTGAGCAAGCTGCCCCAAATGACACACAAAAAAAGAATCTACCAATGAAACACCTAACATGTATTTTTGGTCTGGAAAAAAAGCTCAATAGATTATTCTGATCCTATTAATTCTATTAATTTTCATAATTACTGGAAAACCTGATATACAGTAGCCTTGAAAAACCATATGAGTTCTTCCACCAYGGTTTACGCTATGAATTGTTGGTATCTCAGCTATTCAAAGTCTATCAATCTCATATTTGAAACTTCATTAAAAAMATCATCAAACATGGAGTATAAAGACCTTGTACACTTCATGATTTCCCCTTCTCACATAAACAAATTTTAAGTTTGGGTTTAGGTTTAGTATTTGCCACAACTTTTGGAAGAACAAAACCATGACATGAGATGAGCAACCTAAATTAATACTTCCATAACAGAAACAAAACATGTTTTGCCATTCACCATCTACTATCATCAAAATTTTAATTCAGAATTATCTRTATTTTTTTATTTCTATGTACATTATTTCAGACTTACTAGCAGATCATATTTCCTAAAAAGTACCGTTCTCTGCAACTAYCTGAGCAAAGAACAATATGCAAGACAAGTTTGTCACAGTTTCTATTGGTTCACTTCCTCCCTGACACATCTGGTTAAATCAAGTTTATGGGATTAAATGGTAATGAGATAATCAGGAGTACAGCAAATGAGTGGATGTTCTGCTAATATGGAAAGCTCTGGTCTTGTCATTTGCCCCTGCTTGGCAGAAATCAGGTTGGGAACAACACTCTCAAGTGCTAAACAAGATTGACTGTACCTCAAAATGAAGCAGCTAAGGAAAATTAATTAATTTGGAACAAAATTATTAGAATGAAGCAGAAATTCTAACAGTACATTGATCATACCATGTAATATACAGTAATTTAACAGTAAGAAATATGTGGCATTATTAAGCATGTAAATTGTATTTTTATTACTAATATTTCTATTTTACTGTTTAAAAAATCTTACCATACTCTATGCAACCAAGGAAGACTACTGAAAGCAAAGTGTGGTGTTATTTGTTTGGTTTTTTTTATTTTGTTATTAGAACATAAATTGCCTAGCTATCTGTAAGGACTCTAGGTCAGCAAGAACACACAGAGTTGCTACAGAGAGTATCACTGAAACTTAGGTGCTTCTGTATTTGCTCAACTAATTCTTCAGGCAGAAAACAAACACCTTCCTGAAAAAAAAATTGGAGTTACAAGGCTTCTGCCAAGATAAGCATTTCAGCAATATTTAGCTGTCTGAGTTATATTTGAAGTTCTGATCTCTGTGCTGATGAATATACTCAGTCAAAAATTGAGAACAGCAGAAATGCTGTTCTCTTCTGYGATATCTTCATCTTGGCTGACAACWGTTTCTCTTCTCCTCCTCCTAAGCTAGTAGGAAGATAGCTGCTGAGAAAAGGTGRAGTTCATTCTGTTTCCATCAGGCTGAACGTGTTTGTTACTTCTTCCTTCCCTCTACACATTATATCTTCCCACTGACTGCTGTTCTGCTTGCTTCTGTGTTTCCACTGATGCTATCATTGCCTAAAAGAAATCTGGAAAAACCCAGGTTAGCAGCAGGCCAGATCTTCATTCATCACCTGTTGAACTGTTGTGCATCTTATTCCTCACTCCTGGAATCCTACTTTTAAACCAAGTACAATTTAATTATTGTTAATTGAAATGACTTTGATTATATTTCACACCAACATTTGCCTACTACCATGTTCATTGAATAGCTGAGCTATAATTTTCATTGTTGCAGCTGGCTTTGGAAGGACAGCTCTATCTGTTTATGGTGGCAACTGAGTCTGTGTTTTTCATRCATGTTTAAAATTCAGACAACATTTTGGTGTGCTATAATAACACTTTAGAAACACATCTAATGTGATTACCTGGACACGTGCCATGAAGCTGCAGTCAGCTCTCAGTGCCATGAARCATTTTCTTCCTGTCTACCCAGACAAGCATATTTGGGCATTGCCAAGCTATAGGTGTCCACTGAGAATCACAGTTGGTGGGAATTAGCTGATCATTCAGAAATCATTTTCCCTGGAGTCCCCAAAAAATATTCACAAGTTCTTGAAGGCTGACCRAACATTAACCTGCAGGATGTGCACTACTGCACCATTCTCATTTCTCTGCATCACTGTAGGAAAAGGTAGGCAAGTCAGATGTTGCCAAAAYATAAGTGGTAAGACGTAGGGTTTGATGAAAAAGAATTTGTATCACTCTTCTCTCACACAGAGGCATGAACTGAGTGGAAAGGGCGGAAGGGTAATAGCCTAAAATTATGCTGCTTTTCTTCTGATAAGCTAGAAAAATGTCAACAATTCACTGAAACTGTCAGGGAAGCGTAAATGAAGACATTACAAGGAATGATAGTTTATGTCTTATCCTTCAAAAATTTCAGAGACATTCCTTCTATTTAGAAATTTCACAGAGTCCTGAAAGTGTACATTATACATCTTGAACAAGGGAAAAAAACCCACTCGGGAATCAGGAGTTATTTCTTTAAATATTTCCCCTATATTTTSGAATAAAAAATAATGTCTGTATCAAGAATAGCATGGCCAGAAGGAATAGGAAACAGATCATCCCCCTGCACTGGGCAATGGTGAGGTCATGGCTCAAGTGCTACATTCGGTTTTGGCCTCCTCAGCTTATAAAGGACATTGAGGTGCCAGAGTGGGTCCAGAGAAAGGCCACAAGGCTTTAGGGTCCAGAAGGTTCTAGAACTCATGTCTTATGAAGAACAAGGAGGGAACTGTTACGGCCCACCACCATGAAGGCAAGGGTAACCCATGTTCTTTTTAACAGAAACTTCTGAGGCAAATTAGAGTGAAATACCAATGAGTGATCACTGTTTGTAAATATAGATGGATGCAGGTTTTATTTTAGAACAATCTAGTTGCAATGAAGGGAAGATATTAAACCATTTTGGTTATTATCTATGGTAAAATAGCAATATGAAAGAATAAAAATATAACTTGAAAAAATGTATAAATAAAAGATAGAAAGAAGGGATAAGAATAGAAACATACAAAATCACCACTCATGGATCTCACTACAACTTRACTGTTGCAATTTAGTTGTCCATTGGTGGAAGTGATGGTCTTGATCTGTCAGGAGTTGGGGAAGGAACCCCCAAAACACAAAGTGTGGTAGGTTAACATACACTCAGGCTAGATGGGAACACCCTGTGTGTGGGCAAGTTTTACATTACATGGTCTCTTGCAACAGAAAATTTTGGATCATGTGCAGTCCTTTGGTGAAAGGCTTCAGGAATGTATTCAGGTTAGATATTAGAAAAAATAAATGCTGTTAGGGTGCTCAGACATTGGAATAGGTTGGACACAGAAGTGGTGGAGTCATCATCCCTGGAGGTGTTCAAGAGGTATCTGGATCTGGTACTGGTACTGCTTTAGTGATTTAGAGGTTTCAGTGGTAGTGCTGAGTGGATAGTTGGACTGGATGATCTTGAAGATCTCTTCCAACCTAGATAATTCCATGACTTTCTTATTCAAACATTCTTTCAGAAACAAAAGAACACACTTTGGTGCAGAAAAATATCCTTTAGAATAGTGATGGAAATTTCTTGTGCCAAGTATCCACTACAATAATTTTAGTTGATTCATATTCCACAAAGGCTCAGGTTCTATGAAAGAAAACTCCCTTCTCCTGGTTTCAATACTTTTCCTAAATATTATTTTTATAGATATTTGAGGGATTGAAAGAGGAATAATTGTATTCTTGAGGGAAAGAAGTGTACCTAAAATTCTGCAAAGTGTACGACAACAAATTGCATATCACCTTTTTAGACATGTAGAGCCCCATGCTTATGCAAGGAGAATTTTAAAGTCATCCTTGAGAGGAAAATACYAACTGTCAGCTTTTTTTTCTGACTTATTAAACAATTTAATCCCAACATTTCRTTATCCAAAAAAAACCCCTAGACCAATTTCTCTCCTCATTGTGGCTTGGTGATTAGGAGAGGTGTCTGCTGGGGGTGGTATGTGAGGTCTTCACATGCAAGAAAGTAATTTTTAAAATCTGCAGTCCAGGGAATACTACAGATTTTATCATCATTTCTCAATTAAAAAATAGAAGGATAATCACTGGGCCCTGATTTTTTAAAGAGATATGAAATTTTTCACATATTCCTGGGGATAGGTTGTGACTTCAGTAGTTAGGAATGATTTCAACAGGTGAGAATTGTCTCTTTCAGTGCTAACATGAATAAGAGAATGTATAAATCATTATGCTTCTTTCTTGGTTCATCTAGGCAGCTCAGCAGATCCCAGTTCATGAAGCCTTGTGATGTGATGCTGTATCAGCATCTGAGATACAATTCTCCAATTTAGCCCATTCCAAGAAAATTATTAAGGAAGCTTTTCCAGTTGCCAGGACTGCAGTTTAATCTAGCCCTCAGGTATATAACGAATAGGTAGATTAGGACTTGATCAATCACAGCCCCTCATTTTACTCTAAAACCTTCTTATAATGGAGTGGTATAAAAATATCTAGCAAACAATATTTGGCACTCCTTTAAAATGAATGGTAAAATTTTATTCTGCATCGTCCAATGCAATGCCATCATTCAAAATAAAAAGTCCTTATTCAGCCTTTTTATGAAAAGATTGAGACATTTGACTATCATAAATCTACCAAGAGGATCTATGCCTTCAATTTTAGAATGTACAGAAGTAATTAGGCTGACATGTCCAAAGTGGATTTCGTGAGAATGGAGGACAAATAACGAGGAGAGTGAAGAAATTTGCCTTTTGGTTCTCCTGGAAGGAATTATCCATTTTTCAATATACGTTAAGAACTTCCATTAAAGTTACAGAAAATCTCAAATTTGTTTAGTCATCCTCATTCAGTCAAAATAAACCAGTTAATATAGTCACACCTGTAATTCTTTCCCCTTTTCTCTGCTTGTTCCTAGTATTCAGTCTTATGACAAATGTAGAAAGAGTAAACTTAAAAAAAAAAAAAAAAAACCATCTAGGGTTTAACTCCTCACGCAAGCACACTGATATCTAATTCTCTTTCCTTTTTTTCCCCCATCATGCAAGTGTTTGATCTCCAAAAGCTTAGGCTTTGAGCTTCCATCCAGAACCTTAGCCTTAAGTTAATAATCTAAATCAAATTGTGAATTCTAAGAAAGAAAACCAAATCCCATCTAAGTCAAACCCTCTTTTTCCAAAGACAGAACCTACAGAAGGCATTTCATGACAATTTGGTTTAGGTTTCTCACACCAGCAAGGTGTTTTGGAGTGGGCATGAGAAGAGGAAGCAGGATAAGATACACTCTCCACTCTTCCTTCCCAGGTGCTGCCATATGGTACATCTTTGTGCTGGTGTATGAACATCTTTCATTCTTTGCTTTCTCCCATGGGCAACCATCCATCATCCATCAGTGCACTGTGTTCAGCATGCTGCCAGTACAGCCTGCACCTCTCCAGGGGTGCATTCTGCTTCAGTTATGCAAACCCCAACATTATTGCTGATTTCCTACAGGCCAATATGTTTCCCTGTGCAATTTAGCTTCATTAGAGTTACTGTACAGCATGCACAAAAAGRTCATTTCTCTTTCAAAGTGTCTCTGTGTAAAACATTACAAATTCAAATTAGGAGTTCATGGCTTAACAAAAGATAACCCTAGCCTTTTTCAATGTAAGGTCAGTAAAGGTTTTCCCTTACTGGCAAAAAACATGGTCAGTGAATAATGATTCTAGAAATTATATTATTGTTAAAAGGGCAATGTAAATGGTTTCAGCATGTGCAGCAACCTTACCTTTAAGTCCAAACATCAAATTGAAAAATATGAAGTGTGCCAACATCAAAAGCAGCAGCTCACTAGGTAATAAGATGAAAGCAGTGTGAAAACTCAGGGAAGCATTTTGAAAATTACACATCTAGAATAACAATAATTGTAATAATTATATAAATATTTCATATATTAATAGCTCTATATGTACTGACAAATCTGTATATGCATGTGTATATGTGCAGGAAAGCTCTATTTTATATATATTTCAAAGAGTTATTCATTTGCAAGTGTGTGCATTTTTGAGTTTTCTTTTGCTAAATACAATTCATAGGGCAGTGATAGGTGTGGCAAAGAGGAGATGCTGATTATGGTTAAGTACAGACTGACCTTCTAGAGAAGCAGCAATCATTTGCATGTGGTAATCTCTGCACTGTATTTTTTCCACCTCACTCTTCTTGCTCTCTCAGAATTGTTAAATTAGTGAATCACATTGTGGCTGATATAGCTAACAGGAGAGGTCATTTAGTGAAGTGTGGACCAGCACGTCCTGCTTGAACAGTATGTGACATCTTCAAAATCCYTTTCTCTCCAGCAGGGAAAGCAAAAGCTTCATCAGCTCCGCTGTGCCAAATGCATTCTACTGCAAATGGTACTTCCCACGAAAAAAGAATAGTGAAAATCTTCACTCAGAAAGAGGCACCCAAGTTATACCTTGCTGCACCGCAGTGGAAGCACAGACACCCTCCTGCATGACAGCCCTATGCAGGGATCACTGGCAGAGCTACAACAATGCTGAGGGCCAAGACATTGCACCACGTTTGTGAAGTACATTCTGTGAGGAGGTAAACGGGAGGCAAAGGGCCAGGGAGTTCTGGGGTCACTGAGTCCATGATTGCTTTGCCCAGGGGCTGGAACCACAACATCAGAAATGTCTCCAAGCTCCTCTGGGTCAGCAGACAGAAATCTGGAGCTGAGCCCTGTATCCAGATCTACCAGTGAAACAGTGCCAGTGAAAAATGTTTCATCCTCAAAACTGTTATGGCAAATAAATATTAAAGATACAATTCCACATTCACTTCTAGGTAACAGGGAAAATAAATACAGCTTGTTTTCTTAGACTCCATTTCCCAATTTTGTAGGTTCATTTCCCAAGAATGTTAGTGCAATTGCCTACTGCTGTCTTTAAAAGCTAACATTTAAAAGACAAAAAACTTTTATCTGGGTCTCAGTCAGGCCTCTATAATTAATACTCTTCCGTCAAAAGAAAATGTCGTCCTAGTGCATGCAGTGAACTGCAGGGGAAAATATTCATAGTTAGATGTCTAAGTGGCTAATTTGCTGCTGCTGACACACGGCCAGACAGATACAGTGTCTAATACCTAGCAATTAAATTACATTGAAAATGAAAGGAGGTTTGAAACTCAGTCCATCAAGACAAAGAACACTTTAAAATTTGAAATTTCAAGTACTGGAAGACTACACTTAGGTAGTATCAACACTTTAAAAAAAATCAATATTCAGTAGGCAGTGGGCAATCAGTAAACCAAGCACTCTATGGATTTAGTACTCATTCTACAGAAAAATGGGACATGTACACTGCTAGACAGAATACAATAATAATTCAGTGCYGATTGCAGAGCTTTTTATTCTGAAGTGCATTTTTTGGTAACAATATTTTATGTGAATCATTAATTCTTACACCTAAAAATATGTATCCTTGAGCTATAAAAGATATGGTACATCCTCATTCTTTACAATCTGCAAAAAACCCCATACTGATACCGACAATTTTGAAGCAGATATAAAGAATGACAGCACTAGTTGATTTCAGTAGCGTGTRCTGCATTCTTCTATAAAGCTATTTAATTCAAATCTGCCTCCTATAAAGCTCTTTAATGCAAGCCTGCCTCATGCTGGTTTCCATTTCCACTGATGTTCTCTACAGCTCATCTGCTCTAAAAAGAGCCAGATCTATTTTCAGGATATCCAGGGTAAATTGAAGGGATCAAATTACTCTTGCCTGTCACAGACCAGGCTCAGCTCCTGTAGTTGCTGAGTTTTGGTAGGTGGCTGCTGACCCCCAACACCCACAATATCCATAAGGGCTGCTTAGAAAGGGACAAGCTGCTGTTCACGAGCTTTGCAATATCCACCAAAACATCCACAATGACAGCCATGAATAGAAAAGTGAGGATGTGCAATCAATGTACTGTTCCATACTAAAARTCAATACTTTAAGTGTTTTCCTACATTTTCAAAGCAATCAGAGAGAGAAGTTATTAAGAACAAAACAAACCCACAATGGATTTTTGAGAAATTGAAGAGGACTTCTCCATCATGAATGATTCCCCATTTTTTCTATTTTATATAACATCTCTTCAACACAAATTATCAGGTTTTTTTTAAATTCGCTTTTATCAGCCTCAGTTTTAATGGRATTGTATTTGCCTGCAACAATTATGGCTTTCTCTTTTTTTTCTACCACAGTCTTGCTTCATGACTGAAAAAAATCTTGTTGAGCCTCTTTCTTTGTCCTAATACAAAAGGCAGCATTGTTGGATGGATTCAGTAACAAATACTCAACAGAGGTTGAATATTCAGTATCRGAATTAAAATGCATACTCTTCCTCTCTATCTGGGCAACACTGAAGTTGAGAAYTGAAGATATTCTAGGGGTACAAGAGTTTATTAGTCATATTTATAGAAAACAATTATTAAGCTTATAATTAGTAAACTTCTACATCATGTGACAATGAGCCTTGATCTGGKAAGGTGATGAAAAGGAGTTTCTACATGCTTAAAAAATATCCCAGGATATGATTAGCAGCTCTAAGACTCCAAGAAATGACCAGGCAAATATGGATATTTTTTCAGTGAAACTGATCAGACAGACTATAGAAATATCTGAAGTGTGAATCACAGTCATTTTGATGGTTTGCAAAAGRGATGCCAAAAAAATTTATGGGGTTTTTAAAGTGGTCTCAGAATATTCCCACATTCTTCCACAGACAGTGGAAGTTGCCCTGAGAAATGCAGTGGGAAGATGAGGCCTTGAAGAGGCCTAGAGTTTAAGGCTAGTTCCACTTATCTTTCTCTTAATAATGTGTTTGGGTTTTAGTTACAGTTTGAGAACCACATAGTGTCAAAATCTTGAAGATTAAGGGATCATAATAAGAAAAATAACAATTGATTRTATTACAAGTGTATATTTGTTCATTTACCCACAGTACAAAGCATGAAATTTGGAAATTCTTGTTTGAGATCCTGTTGTTTTTCCAGGTTTGCAGTTTCTCTCAGCATAGTTAGTAGGTGAAGTTGTGAAGTTCATGGACCAGATTTTCTAAGATAMTCAGATATCTAAATAGGCAGCTGAGTATCTAGAATGACTGGCTTTAGGCATGTAAATGCTGCATAAAGTATAAAACCCTCATTAATGACTTTTGACAATAAAAACCTATGTGAAGATTACTTTGAATGCAGGAGAAAAATTTCCATCTTCTTAATCATGACTGCTGAACAGACACATTCTGAGATGCAGAAGAAAAGGTACCTATTAATGAAGAAAATAGGCAGTGCAGATGAGTTAGCTGCAAATTCCCTGTCTACAGTTGAAAGATAAATACTCATTTTTTGTACAAGGCTTGTTTCCTTCATTGTATGTGAAAAATATATCTGTACATTCAGATGAAAAAGAAATAGGCAGAATCTAACTATTGCAACAATGTAATAAAATAGGTTGTTTCTGTCCTAATACAACTATACAGAAATAATTAATAAATTTTGAACAAATAGAAAAATATCAGCGATAAATGCAAGTTATGGCAGCATCCGACTCCAGTTTATACTGAGGTAGTTGATCCTGTTTTTGGGACTCCACAAACAGATCTCTATGAGACACAAGCTAGCTAGTTTTTCACTATCTTTTTAGCACTATTCTATATTACATACCCTTCTGTGGCTTCCATGAAGGCATACCTTCTCAAGTTATGTTGTCAAAAGGACAAAAATTCACTTTCATCCTTTCCTACATAGAGTATGTGGGGTTTCCTGAAAGAAAATACACATATCTTTTTGTAGCTTCCACAGGGACCTGCAGTTCAAGTCCTGTCCTACACACAGGCACTGTCCTTGTGCCAGCATATCATATGTAGTCAGCTGCAACTTGTACTTCATACCAAGGACACAACAGTATTCATGGCCATTAAAAGTCATTAATGATCTTAGAAGTTACATGTTTGGCAACCACTGCTTATGACTCCTTAGCAGAGGTGTCTTTCTGTAAACCATCTCATATATAAACTATAATCCCAGACCTCAGAGCTTTCGAAAATACTTTTATAGCCACTTCGATGTGATAGAAATTCCAGTCAGAGACTGTAATTTTTCCAACAAGTTTTCCTCTTAGAAAACCTCTGGTAAGACAGCCTGGTTTGGATACTTTCCACAATGAAGTATTTTCTGTACCTGTCGCTAGTATACTCCAGGTTCTGTGAATCTACCCAGGATTATATTTCCTGTCCTCCCTGGTAGTAGTCAGCACTTCCCACAGCATGCCAGACCTTAAGACAAATATTCTGTCTTTGTCACCAATCAATAATTAAGAATCTACCTCCCATCTACTGTCCCCTCAATGTCCAGACAGATACTGGCACAGAAACAGGAGCACACCATTTGAGGTACAATATATTTTCTGTCCACAGCAGACYTTCCCCTCACAATTTCAACCACATCATTTTTACCTTGGTTTGAAAAAATGTAAATTAGATTGCAGTTCATTATTTTATCTAACACTGCAAAACCAAGTCAAAGAATTCATCTCCATCAACCTTCTACAACCTTGAATTTTAAAATACTGGAAAAATACTCTGTGAGGAGAGGTTCTGTTTTCTTTCTTTGCCTCATGTTTACAAGGTATGATTTTTTTTATTCTTTGTGTAGTGGTAATGGCCAAWAAATACCATTAAAAATAAAAAAAAATTCAATTTMTCTGTTTTCTACATTGACATCTTAGACACACATATACACACAGCACATGCAACCTGAGCGTTTGTGGACTTCTCTTTTCTCAAGCAGCAAATATTGAAGAACAGAAAACAATTATAAAGAAAAGTAAATAAACAAGTCAAACATATAATGATCATTTCCTAGGCCCTGGATGGACTTCCTGCTCTGGAAGTAGAATTTTCTGACAAAATCAGAGAAGAAAATTTAATCCGAATCTGTGCAAGTCAATGATTCTGGGGCATAGTCAAATGTTTAACAAGAAACCATGAATGCATAGCCCTAAATTTTGATGATAGTTCAAGTCCCAACTACATAATCATAAAAACTACAAACATTTAACAAGTTAAAAAGGCATCCTACACCAAAAAGTTAGATYACATCCAAATTTGGAGGTTTTTAAAAATATTTTTATTCTTCTCAACACCTCTCAATAATCAGAACAGGCTATTTTGAATCATTAGCAAAACAAGAATCAACCATTAGCACTGAWAAAAATCATAATAACTCTAACCAAGTTAGTGAATTACAAAGTCAAAAAATAAAAGTAATAAGAGCATGGTTTCTGTTTGAATTAATTAAAGCTGTACCAGTTTATTTCAGAATATTGCTCAGGAGTAACTCAGTCATATATCTATCCCTAGAGAGACACAAATTATGACTTATTTCAATARCTAAAGTGACCTGAGAAAGGTTCACAGCACAAATAGGCGGCATCAGCCTTAACTGCTCTTAATTTATTTTACAAACAGAAACGAGCTGGTGCGAAGACCAAAGTAATACTGAAATCAGTGTAAAAACAGAGGAAGTATGACAAATAATTATGTCCTATTTTTAGCTCTTTGCCCTAGCAGCTYCTTCCTTTGCTATGATTTGTTAAAGAGAACAAAACACTCATTAAGACTGATTTCAATTTGTTCTTGGCCTGTACTGCAGGTCATCCTTTTGTTTCCCTTAGGTTGAAAGCCTGCTCGGTGCTCCCAACCCTGCTCACCCCAGCTTGCCCAGCAGGGGTGACTCACCCTACACTTTGGCCTTTTGGACACATTGCAGCGTGAGTGTTTTGTCTAYGAGGAGCAGCGGAATAATGCAGCTACACTAGCTGCTTTCATCTCAAATGGAAGAACAATGCTGTGGAAAAGGGCCCTTGCATCCAGGATATAATATCCTAGTGAAGTTCTTTCTAATTAAAGAAAGATTCTTTCTACTGAACAAGCAGTTCAGTAGAGATTCACACTGTGCATGAGAAAGATGAACACAGGGGGCTCATGTCCACATTCAAAACTGTGATTAGAAGAGTTTAAAAAAATTATTAAAGACTCTTCCTTTATCCACAAAACCAAACACCTGTAACCCATGCTAACACTGCTAAGCTCCCATAAAAGAGAACTTAGCCAGCTCCCTTAGAAGAATCAAGAGCAATATCTGCATCTTAAGTGGCTGTACCCATAACCTGAATTCATATAATCTTTTTAATCACCCATTGTGTAAGTGAATCCATTAAATCACTTAATCAGATCAAGGGGAAGAAATGGAACAAGCAAGAACAGGAACAGAACAAGAGCCTGTTTTTCAAAAGTATAACCAAACAAAATGAATGAGAAATGAGCTGCAAGATGACTGGGTCCACTCCATTAGAGCATAATGATTTTTTTTTACCTCTGCTCTATACTGGCCATTTTCAAATAAGATTTTTGTTAAACTCCTATTAGCAATAATGATTTCAGTGAATAATGCTCTTAAAAACCACTAGACTGAGGAGATCCGCTAGGTATGCCTATCTCCTTGATATATTTTGTGATCCCTAAAGTATCACCATAACTACAGAAACAGAAAAATACTATACTACTATACTGATACRTTATTGTAATACAGAATGGAAGACTGCTCCCAGGGCTCTCATATGACTATATTTGTGCCAGTTATAGTTTCTATATGTACATCCACACTTGTGATGAATAGTCTAAAACACTGTTCTGAAAATTGCGTATTTCACACCTCCAGGACTAATCCTTAACAATTTACAGCCATGCTCAGGAGTAAACTCCTRGTCATTTTTCATCAAATGGGCACAATGTAGAATTTCAAATTTCTGGATCCCTAGGGAATCTTTGATTTTTTGAAATGTGTTTTACCTCCTTAGAAGAGGAAAAAGAATATTGATCTTATCACACAAAAGACCATTATGAATAATACTGATGAAAGGTTTCTATTAATATTAATAATGGTAATCTATCTGTTTGACTAATGAGTAAAACATAGACTGAAGAGGTCAGAAGTTAAGAAAAATTGCTAAGTTGCTCCAGGATCTGATCCAAACTCACTGAAATATAGTGAAATATAGGCAGACCTTTTCAGTGGGCTGACCTATAGTGAATAAGACATATTGCATAAGTCCTTCTGAGCCCAGTGAGAGACATATCTGTACAGAGTATTCCTGATGTTCGTTTTTACATAATATTAACTTTGCATGCAGAGAAATTTTTGTGAATTTTAAAAGGCTTTTCTGCTATCTTAAATATTCACAGATAAAAATTTGGGCAAGTGTCCTAATTTTTCTCACAGGTGCTTTGAAGGGGTGGAGTCCGGAGCCATGTGGGCATGACTACTTTGCTATTCTATAGCACTTTCATCATTGCTGGTGGGYGTGGTGTTGGAAGGCATGGAGCAGTGCAGTGCAGTATAGCCTGGAGGGTCCTGCTTGGGTGTTTGTCTGACTTTGTTTTTTCAGGGAATGCCAGCTGCTGACATGTCCTCCATCTTACCTTTGTCTTGGGAAAACCRTATTTCACTGCCAGGCTGTGGAATCATCCCCCGTGTTATCTTTGTCTGGGCAGCCATAAGGAACTTGTTGGGGTGCTGAGCACCTTTTTGTGTGTAATTCACCCCCTTTTTCATATACTTTTGTTATTGACATTGTTGCTGTTACTTTTGGTACCTTATCCCATTGGTCATTATCAGCAGATGGTTGTCTAAACCCACAGCCTCTGCCTTTGGCTCTCTCTCACTGGAGGAAAGCAGGGCAAAGAGGGAGGACTTACTTGGAGTCTAATACCATGCTGATTTTAAACCACTGCAGCAGAGTTGCTGGAAGGAAATCCTCTTCTGTCCAACCCAACGTGCTCTCATTGAAAAATTATACCCTGCACCATATTAATAAGCGCTAAAATAGTTTTTCATAACTATTAAATTATTTTCCATGGGAGACAGTTGTATTTAATTTATGTCAATAATGCACTATCATTTTCACTATTTTACATTTAAATCCTGAACAAAGGCCACTTAACTCTTTTTACATATTCTCATCTATCAAATAAATTTTAAATATTTCCCTTATAAACGAAACCTCCTAGCATTATGATTTTCCTTTTAAGATGAATTTGTGCAGCTATAAGTTGATTCTATCACTATTTTATGATCTCCTTTGGTTTATTTGTGCTAAACTTGTATTAAAGGATGTACAGCAGTCTGCCAATAGAGCATACTGTAATTATAAAAAACCTGTACTGATATTCCTTATTTTATGGCATCAGTCTCCACTGTGTTAACCAGAGCAGAACTCTGCCACTGTATCAAACTATAAACATGCTATCAAAGTGCAGTTCACTGTGTGCTATTGCACATACTCACTCTACTCATCCCTGACAACTCACTCTAAATTACTACTTTGCAGAAGTTGAACTCTTGAGTAAATCTTTTAAGTTAATTTTCCCTCACTTTTCATTTTTCACTCTGTAATTCCAGGTTCAATCTATTTATACTGCTGTCAACAACTTATAYGTATATATCTGCATTCCTAAATGTACAAATATTAGGCATTTTTGTATCCTTTTTCAAACCATTAGGATAGAAACAGTCCTTAGACATCCTTAGACATCCTGCTATACCTCATTAGACTTCTCTCTGTGAACACGTTACTTGTTCATTATTGGCATTTTTGGTATTTCAAACACTGATTTCAGTCATTAAATGTCCTAAAATTCAAACCACACAGCTGAAATYTTTCAAAAAAACTTTAATGGATTTTTACAAAGACCTTTTATAAAATGCAAATGCACATAAAATAAATTCCATTAGTCTGCTAATTTTGTAATACTGTGGAAAAGAAGGACTGACAGGAATTCTCAATGAAATATTAATTGGATCAGTACAGTTTAGGCCTTTTTTCGCTTGAAATTGCTCAACTTCTGCATCATCTGTCTTGATGGAAACATAATATTTCTCCTATTAATACATTTTCTAGGATTATTACTGAAATTTGATGATCCTCTGTGAAAACTAGACTGATGCTACAAACCTACATTTCTACTCCTTACRTCATCAAAATGAAAAAATCTTTAACAGACATTTAAAATCTGTGTCTCAAGAATACATTCTTTTTGCTATAAATTTTTGTACTAAAAGTACAAAAAAAAAAGGTAGGAAAAGAAAGGTTTGCATGTGAACACTCAGGAAAAGGAAGAGAAAATTATATACCAAAAGAGGTTTACCTTAGATATTAATGCATCAGTCCTTTCTTTTTAAGGTCTCTGTTTTTTTATTTTCTTTTTTATTTTTTAATTTAATGACATTTCTAAGTAGAAAAACTGCAAAAATGCAGACCAATCATGGTSCTATATCATTTAATTATAATTTGAAAACATAGTATAGAATCTTAAGAGTGTCCATATAAAGCAGAGAAGGGTCGAACTTCTCTGCTGGATTCAGGAGACAAAAATCTGTCTTGTAGAAATCTCATAATCATCTTCAGCCCAAAAAACTGTGCTGAGAAACTTATTCAACTCTGAATCTTACCAGTCCCACTCCAAAATACCCCAGGAGAAAAGTTCTTGAGGAACTATCAGGAAATCCCAAACAAGAGAAGGAGAGGAAACCAAAGAACAGGCATGAGAGTTTCAGGGGGATGATACTTAGGGTTGAAGACAGTGCTTTTGTTTCATATTTTTTATTGGGGAGTGGTTACCCTTAGTAAAACAAAATGATTTAGGGTTTGCTTAGGGCTTTATTTTAYTTTTTTTTCCTCCAGGAAGAATAAYTGACTTCAGGGTTAAAATGATTTTTTGTGGCCATGTTTTGTGTCTACATATTCATGGATATTTGTGTGGAAATAACAGTCTTCCTGTTTGCTAGACCAATTTGATTTGAGTCTGGACGCTGGCCATGAAGATGCTTGTACTACAAAATAACTAAATTTTTGTGTAAATCATCAATATTTACTGTCTTTTTAAACCTATGTACGTAACAAATAAAAAGCAGAATAACATGCAGGGCAATTTGGATGTGTATAGCACAACAGGACAGAATGAACTTTACAATACAGGAGGAAACTTGTTCCACTGAAGGGCAATCCCCAATTTCCCCAAGAGTTTGGCTGCCTGGCACTGGCTGATTGTTTCTTCCAATCCTCCCTCCCTTCAATTTCACTCAACATCTTCTCCAGTTACACTCTTCTGTTTTATCCAGTATTATTTGAAGTGCTCCCTTGTAGGGAACCTCATGGAATTAATGGCCCACTATGCTTTTTGTTTGATAATCAAGACTAAAGACTCTACTCAGATGCTTCTCTTTTCATTAAGAGTTCATACCTACACACAAAATATTTTGGCTGAGATCCTAAGAATCCCGTAATAATAATTATTAATAAATAACAATAATATATGTGAAAGATTAAAATTATTAAAGTGACATCAGTCTCCCTCCTTTAATTGGCAAGAAGCATGCATGTACATTAACACTACCACCTCAATGACTTCTCAACCTATTCTGAAATGATATGAGAAGTGATATGAGAAATCTAGGACTTTAAGSTACTCAACGGAAGTTCTCAAATGGATATCTTACAGACATATAACCTAAAATTAGTTGAAACTGTTCAGAATATAATTTTCCAATGAGCAGATGTAACATACTTTTGATTGAACATATTTATAGGTTTGAATTTCTTAAAGAAGGTCTTTAATTCAGTGCTTTGAGCTCAATGTGGGTATTTTGGATAAAGGCTATGTCCCAAAACTATAACAGCATCCTACAAAATCTGACTGTAAATCCCAATTTTTTCATACTTAATTACAGACTAAAATAATGTTCACAGAACCAGGAAAAAAGTCAGACATCAAAGTTTGTAGTTAAGAGTCTGGTTCATTTTCCAGATGGTTTACAAGGGAAAGCCATCTATGGGCAGGTGTAATAATTTCAAATAGAACATGTTCATAGCTGCTTATGCCCTTGTTTGATGGGGATCTTCCAGTTTCTCATTGTTAACAAAGTCTTTTGGAACACTACTTTGAGACAACTTTAATGTAAAAACCATACTTTTTCAGCAAAATTTGCATTAGTTCATCAGCTAAAAAGTTTATAGAGAATCTTATACATTTGTTACACTATGCTTGATCTAAAACAAATTTGGTTTTCAGACTATTATACTTGAGTAAGAAGGTAAGATTTGTATAATAATTTTCAATAAAATGAAAATGCGTATATTAAGAATATTTATATTACTTATATTTTCAATAAAATCAAAATGTTTATATTAATAATATTTATATTACTTATCTTTTCAAAAATWTCAAAATTCCTAGATTTCCTACTTAATTGCAGAACCATTGACTTTATYACAATTCCTGTAGGTATAGACTGCTCAGAAATATCTGAAGTAAYGGTTTTATCGATCTACTATGAAAGTCAAACAACTCCAGATGCTAAATTTTACTGAATGCTTAATTCCATTAATATATTTATGAATWTGAGCACAGAGGTAATTTTCTGGAAAGCAAATACAAGGTGCCAATATATATGCATATGATTAGGAATAAATTTCATGGAAAAAATCAAAATTATTTATCAATAAAGGTAAAGAAAAAAATACATACTCTAGAGATATGGTACTGCACAAAAATTTAATTTGGTTTGCTTTCTTGCATGTACTCTACAGTTCAGGCAGAATGTAAGTGGATTTCTAGTTCCTACACACAATAAGTGTTTAGGTTTTCTTAAGTCACTTGTCCTTATTTCTTTCAAGTAGTACTGCTTCTGCTCACTTAATTCCTGTCTTTGCATGGTGCTTTGTTAAACTAATAAAAGCCTAAAATAATTTAACCCAATGATTTTAGAAAGTGAGATGTAAAATTATGGTTTCTGCTTTGTTATTTCACAAAATTAAAATATGCAGATGAAAATTGTCTCATATTGCATCTCAGGTATTTAGACRCTTAACATTCCAATTTCATATTTTGGATTTCAAAGAGGACAGCATCAGAAACTGTTCTGAGAAATCAAATCATGTATTATGTCATTCCAGAAATAAATTAAAAAATCAAAGGACAGAAAAAGAGATGGATAAAATCTTATCATAAAATTCATAGAAACTAAATAAAAACATCAAGGAGCATGTATTTAATTTATTGAAAGATTATTTAATAGTAATTAATTTATCATGATGTATAGAATAACCCAGTATCCATATTGACAGAAGATGAGAACAAGATTTTACCTTGTATTCATAAAATGCCTTTCACAATGCAGTCTTAATCCTAAGATCACAAGGCAGTCATAACAAGTAAGCTAAGCAGCAGCAGCAGCAGGAAAGATTATTTTAAAATAGTATTCACACAAGCTGGAACCTTCAAAAAGGTATTCATAACACATTGAATTTACCCACRTGCTTAAGCATTTTAAGGATCAGGGTCTATGCTAATGACAAAACTGATAGGCAAAACATGCAGATGGGTAAGGTCAAGAAAGAGGAAAGAAAGAACAACAGTAACACAAAAATATGTTCCACACAGAATGTGTGAGCTGCTGCCTGCCAAGTGGTTAGCAGTAGGCAGTACTGTGTAGGCATCGTGGAAGAAGCCAGGCATGCAGAAAGAGCAKGAGGTCTGCTTGGCTTCTCATGTTGGAGCTTCATAAGTACCACAGGGAAATATTTGCTCAAAGTCAGTCCTAGTACTTCGCCAGTGAAGAAATGTCAGAATCATAGCTACTGATCCCATGCCTTCTAAATGCCTAAATCAGCTAAATAATCTAGCTGGGCAAATTTACCTTTTCTATTTAAGTACTTTAGGGACAAAGCAGTGATTCAGCATAAAGAATATACACAGCTGGAAGTTTCTTATATTACTTTTTATGGCTTGTTTTCCCAAAATGTATTGTATTCAAAATGAATTATTTACCATTAAAACTTATGTGACGTGTTTAAGATTTTGTAGCAGTAACATTTAGTCTTCAATATCTGGAGAAAAATTGAGAGCAGGGGTTAAACAAGAACAATATTATGTTTAACAAAGACAAGTACAAAGTCTTGCACCTGGGGGAAGGTAATCAAACTGCCCAGTAGATAATAGGATCTGTGTGGCTGGGGATCAGCCTTGCTGGGGTGGCTCTTGGGGTCCTGGTGGACAACAAGCTGAACACGAATCAGCAGAGCAMTTCTGTATCAACAAATCACATTCTGTATTGAATCTGCAGGAGCATGACTATCAGAGCGAGTCACAATCATCCCGCTCTACTCAGCACTCTTCAGGCTGTACCCAGAGTACTGTGTTTGCTTCTGGTCCCAATAATTCAAGAGCGACATAGAGAAACCAGAGAGGCTCCACAGGAGACCTTGAATATGACCAAAGGACTGCAAGACCTGCCTTGTGAGGAAAGACTGAAGGTGTTAGATCTTTTCTCCCTGGAGAAGAGACAGCATATGGGGAAGTCATTGCAGTATTCCAGTATTTAAAACACACCTACAGAGAGAAGAGAGGCTCTTTCTTCACAGTGACATGGTGATGACTGGAAGCAACAGGATAGGTTTCATCTCATCACAAAAAAGTCATTAGCTACCAAAAACCATTCACTGGAATGGGATGTGGCAGAGTCCCCATCAAGAGTTTTTTGAGGTGCAATTGCACAGCATGCTAGATAATCTCATCTAGGCTCCCATTCTCATTAAARATTGGATCAAATRATCTTTCRAAGTCCCTTCCAAAATGGTCTTTCCTGTGATTCTATGATATTTGTCAGTATAAATTGTAATTGTGGTTTTATAATCTTAATTTATWACAGGATTCCCTTGCTTTTAGATCTAAACAGTCATTGGCTTAGATCTAATGCCKCCATATGATTCTTTTACTACATTCTTTTAATGTAATTCTATTACTTGAGCTAGATTTTATATTATTGTGAAGAATCATCGTACACAGTTTAAATGGAAATTTACAAATCAACACTGCATTTTTCTTAAAATGCAGTGCTATTATGATATTCCAGTGCAAACCCACAACCACAACAGATAAACATATTTCCTTTGTATAAGAATTTAAATTAAGTTAATAGCACTGTAAATTTAATAAATTTCCTACGTTAGCAGCAGCATTCTAAATCTGTGAATAAAGTTCCAACCAARTTAACCTGCTATTGTGTGTTTAAGAAAGCTAAGTAGAGTCCATAAGTGCYCTTTAATCTTGGTGAAACCTGAGTTATTTACAACCCTTTCTTTTTTATTAACAGAAACAAGTCATTGATCTCATGTGTAGAAACACATATTTACCATATCTTCCACATGTTGTACAGAGCACTGTTACTACAAATCACTGTTGGTTAAGCATATTTCCTGCCAAATTATCTGATCTCATTTTCAAATTTTTGTAACTTTATCACACTAATATGTTGGACTGAGTTTTTGCATCCCAGATGTCAGTCAACTGAAAATTTATTTAGCATTTTTAGAGCTGTAAGGGAAAGTGAGATAAAGGGGAGGAATAAAGACCAAGTTCAGATTTTTTTTTTTAATGACTAGTTAAATATATGTGAAAGCAAGGAATATAAAATACTGTTGTGGAAGACTATGTCTGTACTTACCAATCCAAAATGTTGTGGCCTCCATGCACAGACAGAATCTCTGGGAAAATATGGTTTTAAACCTGATGCGGGAAGGAAAGAAACAAAGTTGATGGTCTTCGCTTGATTGTCTCCCATTACAAAATTACTCCCCAAGGTCTATTCCTACTGCAAGTCAGGAAAGGCATTTTTTAAAATTTTTCTTTGCATCATCTCATCATTGAAAATACCCTGGGTAAAAGAAGAGAATTCACTTTTTTCATTTCAGCTTTTTTAGAAGTTATCTCTTTTAAAGATTCTAATTTGTGGTGCCTTTCTTTCACAGTGCTATCAAGTTATAAACAGTATTCCAGGCAAGTAACTTTTCTCCAAAAATCTTCTTCAATCCAAACTACACTTAACTGTGACATAAATTCTTTTTTCTAAGTAGGATGAGTCAAAAAATCTTGAAACATAAAGGTTAACTAAACATTTGCTCTACTGCTTCCTCTGTATACCCACATATTTTCTAGATTCCCTTCCTTTCTCTATTAACTGTGCACAGCTATTAACCATGCATGGACAAATTTAATTACTGTATGCAATCAGTGTCACTCCATAACTTTGCCTCTAAACATTGTTAATGGATTTTTGTGGCAGTTGCAAAAMACCGATGAAAGTTTAGCTTGCTAGGTTAGAAAATATCTTCCTATTGAAAGCATTACTCTGTTCAGCTGCAGTGTCTTACTAAAGATTATAGATACTTAACATCTTGCATGCATTGCTTTAAAATTATTTTTCATTTGCCTACGTGCACACCTTGTGTGAGGCAATAAGCCTAGTATATCCAAGCCTCTGTGTAACACAAAATCCATCCTCTTTCATTATGGCATTAAAAGGTTATTGCCGGATCTCGAAAGCAAGTTAAAATTCTTCACTCTTTTCTAAACAGCAGCAGCTGAATGCAAGATAAAAAAGTATCTAAAATAGCTGAYTGCATGGAAAAAAAATAGAATTAAATTTAAATTCCCATAAAACTCACAAATTGGAACCCAAGAAATTAAATGCAAATATTTTGACAAAATATGGATGAAAGGAAGGTCTTTAGGGTATTCAAAATAAGCATGGTTTGATTCCAAGTTGGATTGAAACAAATATCCCAACAGCAATATATCTCTGTGAAACGGAAATGCTGAGTTKCAAAATGTAAAGAAAACCAAAAGGTTGTGAGACGCTGTACTGATTTAGGTCTTCCTGAAAACCTTTGCCAACAGGGTGTCTATGGATCCCAGCCTTCTTTTTCGGAAACCAATAATGCTTTCTGCCCTTTCTCAGAAATCTGGCAATTCTATACTCATGTTGAGTGCAGAACTGTGAACTCAGCCAAATGGAGTCTCCATCTGTCCAGATCTATGGGAGCTGTGTTACTGTGCTTATCTCAGTAAAATTATGCATTTTTTTCTCTATGTATTTTATTCTAATCMTTGATTAATTTTCTTTCCCTGTGTTTTTGACAGCTTTCACCCACTCCCTTCTGGATAACAAAATGCAAGATGAATTGACACCATACCTGTTAATTGAGACTTTGGCCCAAATTAACCCATCACCACATAACCGTGTTAGATCAATATAATGTAATTTATTTCCAGCATTTAATTTCTATTAATTTCTCATAATAATACAGTCATCATGTCAAGGATTACTGTCTCAAATGTTTCAAGCAATGTAGTTAGGTGCAGGTTCTTCGGAATTATTCCCTCTCATGCAAATAAGCTACAGAATCATGGAGTAGTTTTGGTTGGAAGGGACTCTTGAAGATCAGCTTGTCCAAACCCCTGCTGTAGTTAGGGACACCTTTCACTAGATCAGAATGCTCAAAGTCCCATCCAGGCAGTGGTTACTGCCTGCTGGGGTGGCAGGCAGTAACCAGGCAGTAGACATTCTGCCTTTTATTGTAAGTGTAACTTTATCAACAATTTCCCTTCAAACATATAAGAGTTGCTTCTTTTGCTATGAGAATTCTTAATAGAACTGTTGTCATTTTTATTTACTCCTAATAATACGATTGCAATGAGCCAAACCACTTGGTAAAATTTTGCGGTTCAGAATGTAAAATTCATTCTCTAGACACTCRTTTCTATGAATGAATACACTATTTCCTGTTTATAAATTATAGAAGAGATTTTAAGAAAATGTAGACTTTGGATTTAGAGGTCTAGGAGATGTTTATGCACAGAACAAATAGAGCAAACAGGTCTACATAGCAAGGTCTTTATAACCTCTTATATTAAGCTAGTAATGACTATTGGGATAATGAAATTTGGTTTTGCTTTAAGTTTTTCCTCCATATGTTTTTTGTCCAGAAATGGTCTGAATGCAATGATGAAAAACACTTATGACTTATTTCCTTCTTTCTTTTTTAATAATTTAAACTGTAAGCCTACTACCAAAATATGTGGTCTGTGTAAGAAATAATCAAACATATTTTTCTTTGCATTAATATTCAATAGGAGAATTACTCTCAAGCAAGAATACTTTTAGGTAAGTACAGTAGTCCTTTCAAAACACTACATTTTCTAAAATCAAACTCATCTGAATCCCACACAAGACTGCACATTAAATCAGCTAAATTCCCATGCTTTCTCTTTGTTGCATTCCCTACTGGCGAGTTGGTCTGCAAGTGTGGTGGTTTGACCCTGGCTATACACCAGGTGCCCACCAAAGGTGCTCTATCGTCCCATCCTTAGATGACAGAAAATAGAGCTCATGAGCAGAGATCAGTTCAGGGAGAGATCACTTACCTGCTAACATCATGGAGAAGACAGATTTGGGGAAAATAATTCCATTTCATACCAATAAAATCAGAGTACAGTAATAATWAATAAAATCAAATATTAAAAGCACCTTCCTCTCCCCCAYCTTCTTGCTAGGCTAAACTTTATTCCTGATTTCATCTCTACCTTTCCCCCCACAACCACACAGGAGGACAGGGAATGAGGGTTCATCCCACATTGTCTCTACTGCTCCTTCCTTCCTCAGGGAGAAGACACCTTACACTCTTTTACTGCTCCAGAATGGGAGTCCCTCCCATAGGAGACAGCCCTCCAACAACTTCTCCAGAATGTGTCTTTCCAATGGCAGCTCTTCATTAACTGTTCCAGCATGGGTGTTCCACAGGGTGCAGTCCTTCAGGAACAGGCTGCTTCAGAGTGTGTTCCCCACGGAATCACAAATCCTACCAGCAAACCTGCTCCAGCATAAGCTAACTTCCTCACAGGGCCAGAGGATCTGCCAGGAGCCTGCTCCAGCACAGGCTTCCCATGGAATAACAGCTCTTTCAGACATCCACCTGCTCTGTCATGGGATCCTCCATGCACTGCAGATGGATCTCTGCTCTTTGTGCTCCTCCATGGGCTACAGAGGCACAGCTGCTTCACCATGGTCTGTGCCACGGGCCTGCAGGGAATCTCTGCTCTGRTGCTTGGAGCACCTCCTGTCCTCCTCCTCCTCCACTGACCTTGGTCTTATAGAGCTGTTTCTCTCACACAGTCTTASTCCTCTCCCTGGCTGCAGTTGCACAGCAATTTTCTTCTTTCTTAAAACCACATTGTTTCAGAGGCTCTACCACCGCCACTGATGGGCTTGGCCTTGGCCAGCAGTGGCTCTGTCTTGGAGCCAGTTGGCCTGTCATGGAGCCAGATGGTGTTGGCTTTCTTGGACATAGGGAAGTTTCTGGCAGCCTCTCACAGAAGCCATCCCTGCAGCCCCCCACTACCAAAACCATGGCAAGCAAATCCAGTATGGGACGAAAAGCAGCGAGATAAGAATTGTGCAGGTTTCTATTGAGTGAAAAGAACACTATTTCTACAAATGAAAACAAAATCAGGAATCTATGTGTGCAGATAATGTTTCCAGAGAGCTATAGCAAACATTTAACAAATAAAAATGGTAAATTCCTTCAGAAAGGTCCTACCACAGCCTGTGTTAATTAACTGCTGTCTGCTGTCTAGTCTACTTTAGTGGATAGTGATTCCCTTCAGAAGCATTGCCAGCTATGTTGGCATGAGTTTCATGAGATAAAGGGAGTGTGCACACTCAGATTTCTGCCCATGTGTTAAGTTTTATTCAGATAGGAGACAGCACTCAAGCATTAACAAWCCCTTTTTAGTATCTCAATATGCAGGTGAAAATTCTTCTGTTTTCCCTGCAAGAATGTAAAATCAAGCTTTTTAAAATTATTTTTAAAGTAATTTTTTTTAATTTAAGTAAATAAATAAGTTTTTAAAAATATAAAATAATGTGCTCCGTATATCATTACACAAAACAGATTTGGTTGTCTCAAACTGATGTTTTCTTGCATTTTTTCATACTTTTTCCAATGCTGAYTCTGGGTTCAAAAGATTTCCTGGAAGCAGCTGGGTCAGAAGCAGCTGTGGCAAGATTTAACTCTGCCTGTCACCTTGTGAGAAGAAGAGTGGGAGCAGAAGCAATTTCTGTGTCATTCACAGAAAAGGAACTCTGACACTTCGGAYGGAAACTAAGTAAAAAATGTGAGTGATGGTCTGCCACTTGCCTCTGCTGAATTGCAACTCACTTGCCAAAATCTGAGCCTATCAAGACACTCATGCTCAGGACTCCAGTCCTTTAGTTTCGCCAGAAAATACACAGAGCTTGTGTCAGACATTTTAGTCTGGCTGAACAGTCACACAGATGCTACAGGCTTACTGTGACTCCTAAAATGCAGAAGACCACAGCAAGTATACATAATGAGAGCAAAGTATTAACAGACCACTTGTAAAGTCAATAGATTAATAACCTTAAAAGGAGAAAATACTAAAGAAATATTAAAGTGAAATTTTAAAGTACTACTGGAATCAGTATTTTTTCTCAAAAATACACTCTATGCTTCCACTTCTGTGCAAGATCCACCAAGTCATAAAAGCTATTGCTCCCACACGTTTGGGTTTGTAGGATTTTTATTGTTTTTTCTCCAGAATCACCATAGGGCACTCAGAGACATGTGAAAACAGAGTTTGTGTTTTAAAAACATCCTTCAAAATGCCATAATAAAAAATCTTCCTCATACCCTACTTAGGCTTAACTGTCTGTGCTCTGATGTTCATTTGTGTCCACATCTGTAAGCTATTAAGAGTATTATTAACAGCACTCCAAATTATGGGCCAAAGTGTTTGGAAAGTTCTAGCTACACTTTCACTGGGAACTAGAAGGTAAAAGTCTTAAATGCTATGATTCCTTAAATTCAGGTGTCTTTAAGATTTTGGGTGAGAGTATGTAATTTCCAATGTGCCTTAATCATGCTGCTAAGYGCAGCTGCGTATGTGTGTTGCTGATGTTCTTTAGTGCTTTACTGTTACTRCATCATATTGACTACAAGGTGATAACTCAGCTAATAAATAAGGAAGAGGAAAAACTGACTCAAAATCCCAAGATATACATACAGAAAAAATCCTTTTCTGAAATGCCCTGTCAGAGATAAATCCACCACATGGCGTATTCTAAAAACCCCTGTTTCAATTATTTGTGCTGACAATAAGTAATAAACCTGCTATCTGATGTACAGAAAAAGAAAAGGAGAAAAGTATATTGGGAAGCACTACAGAACTGACACCTCATAAAAGCTATTACCAGGAGTTATCAACAATCAAGGAGGAAATTAGGAACACAAGGAGGTATGAAAATGTCACACAGGATTTTTTACAACCGAATATTAGCCTTATTTCAGGGAAACAACAAAAAGATTGTCTCAGTTTTGATGGAGTAACAAAAGAATTAGACACATAATTCTGCTAAAAACCACCTTAAAGGCTGAAGTTGAAAGTCTAGACTCACCCCTTCTGCTTTCTGACAATGTCACAGTTCAGACTTTTTCAGCATCAGAGTTCCCTGAACATCAAGTACTGCTTCTGGGGATACTTTCTAACACCTCACTTTCATCAGCACACATTTCAGCTCGAGTCCTATGCCAAACTATGATTTTTGCCAGCTCTTTGACTGAAAGAGTTTACTGATTTATGTATTCACAGAATCCTCGTTTCCTTTTTGCCCATCACCCAGTGGTACCAGGCAAGRATAGGGTTGTACTCAGTCACCACATCTGTAACACTTAATTTTCTCTTGTAGGAGACATTCATATTGCTTCACACTCATCTCTTTTGGAATGAAACAGTTCTGTGAGGAGGAAATAAGGTTAAATATGTAATAAGTGAATCCAKGCAGCTTCCATTGTACCCTGATCAAGTGGTTACAAATGGTTTAGATATACCATTCAAGGTTGCCTCTTCTAGAAATGACCAACAAATTCCTGTACATGACCTCAGAGCTCCTCTGGCCCCCATTTGTGTTCTTGCAAGTCCAAAAATATATTTTATCTATGAATGTGAGTTCCTCTGTGATGATGGGTTTGCGAAGGGCCACACTGCCCTTGGACATTTCAGACAGTCAAAGCTGAATCCATCATCCTGCACCTTTTACACATGCTTGGGAACTCTGTAGAGCCTGTTTTGGACTTGCAAGAACATTACATAGGGGCCAGATGAGCTATGAAGCTAASCACAGGAATGAGTTGGTCACTTCTAGAAGCTGGCAACCTTGCTCTAATTGCACTAAAATAATGAATATAGCAGAGGGTGAGGGTATTTTACCAGTTGCAGTCTTGYCTTTCATACTTGCTGGGAGTAGGCACTACAAAAAACATTATTCTGATGGGCAACTTGTTTTCATTTTGTAGAATACAAGACGGTTTGCAGTAAAAGGAAAAAAAGAAAAAAAAAGAGGAAAAGAAAGAAAAAGGATTTTTTCAGAAGAAAATGAATCTTTGAAGAATGTGGGCAGCTGAGGAATTGGGATTTAGGACCAAATAGAGAAGCAGAGTTATAAAACTTAGATATATTCTTAGCATTCTTACAACCCACCACCAGGTGATTATGTTATTCTGTGGGATTCAAAAAAAAATTGAGATTTGATTCCGAAAGATGGAGGAGGCTGCAGATGCTATAGTTTCAAGGCAAGTTCCATAACTACTAGAAAAGGAGACAGAACTGTCTCATCTCACAGGGGAAAAGAAGGAAAAAAGATCCCCAACCAAGTCAAACAACAGGCTCATGTTGGATATTTGAAAGCAATGTATACACGTGTATTTTCWTGAGATGTTTAGGTTAATGAAGCCCAGGTGTTGCTTAAGCTTGAAGTTCTGATGGTTTAAAAGGGCATAAGATATTTTAATGTATATCAGTAAAATTAGTATTTCTTCTGACTACATCATGAAATTCCCTCTCCAGACAGCTCTAAACAAGCAGTGGGGCTTTGCTGCTTTTGCTGCTTTGCAGGGCTAAGGGTCTTGTTGAAATGACAAAATATGAAAGGTTTTATTCTACTACAGCTATCTATAGAAGCAAGAACTGGGTGACTTTTTCTGTCACAAGCAGTTAAAGAAACAGAGATTAATTAAATGCARTAAGGTTCTTCCTTCTCCATGCCCATACGCAGATCATTCTGTTATAATCAGCCAAGAAAAGCAAAATAATGGATCAAAACTACCTCTACCTGGCATTTCTCACTAACCTGATGACAGAATTATGTTATACACTAGAAGAAATAATAAAATATTTATTATTTTTCTAATAAAGAAATAATGTGCATCCTAGACTGTAGAGCAGTTATCCTGATAATCAAATTTATTTCATACAATTTTTTGTACATCTAATTTAGGTCATACTATGTTTTGACCTTAAAACAAAATGCTACTGTATGCACAAACATATATGAAGAAATACAAAATTACTTTTGACAGGAAAAGGCTAGATTACTATCTAGCCTTTATTATTTTCTATGTTTTCCCTATATATTTTATAAAAAGATACTTTACAGAATAGCATATGGAACAATGACTACCACATTACATGAAAGTAATTTTCTCCCCAGGCTGCTGATTTTATTTTTTTTCCTTAAATTTGAATGCAAATTTTTACATATGGGTCAGAAAATCCTTAGTCCCAAGAAGATAAACATTAAAATCACATAGACTTGTAAAGGTTGTTTCTAATATTAACCAACAAGGAAAAGGAATAAATAAAGCTGTGCACTTCAATGAGCTTATCCAAAACAAAAGTACTCAGGTATAAGAAGAGGTTATTACATGTCTAAGATCAAAGTAGGAGAAGCAGAACTTAAACCTCCAGGAAAGAGAATATTGGCTTAAATGATCAAGAAGTGTAAGTGATTCATTAAGTCTAATTGGGCTTCTGCTGCTCCTTGAGGGCTTGTCTGAACAGCTGATCTRACTTGTCAGGAGCCACACTACTACATCTATCTTGTAGGATCAGAATACAAATTTCTCTATACATGTTAAGATCATTATCAACACCACCTGGAGCTCTCAGTGGGTTTTCAGCACTCTGTATTATTTTGAGGGTGCTATACTCCCTCTGTACCAAAAAGAATTCAGAAGAAGGGGATTATTTCCTGCTGACAACTGGAGAAGTTTCCAGAACCATTTAACTCAACAGACTTTCAATCAACAGTTTGCAGTCTGTTTTGCTTTGTATACCTACATATACATTGCCATGTTGTGTAACACACTGTGCATGAACATACACTGTGTTTTCATGTTGTTTAACAAGGACCAATATGTCCTGTTCCACCCCAGAATYTCCAAAGACTTTGCAAAAACTGACTGATAAAAGTCAGTGGATTCGCTAGGATAAACCTTGAATTTCATTGTTCCTAGATGCATTTCAGTACACTTTCTTTTAGATTTTTTAGATGAAACTGCTGGTCTCTGCTTGAGTAGAGGTCACCTTCATTGTAAAGATGAAGGCAAATCTGTGAGAAGCCTACTGAGATTACTTTTAGAAAACCCTTGTATTAGTTCCATCTCTGAACGTTTACAGATCTTTTTTTGTCATGACAGATTTTGTTCTATCAGCAGCAAACCACAATCAGCATAGGAAGTGTTTTCTCTATTTRTGACAGGGGACATGGCATTTCCAGGCTTTTTTCTAGCCCCAGCAACAACACAAGATGTCAGATGCCACCCTTAGGGAAATGCATTTTAAATTAAACAAACATACATTCCTGGCTGCTTTTTTTGCCTTATTTTTTTAAGTCTCTATGAAAGGAAAAGTCAAATCTCTCTGCTTTGCTTTGTTTATTAGGGTGCTCAAAGATCTTGTTTGACTAAAAGGAGTAAGCGTAATTCACAAGGAGGATTTAAAAATATTTCCCTTTTTCAACCTTGTCTTTCCTTCCCACAGTGATTTGGCAATAGCTTCTCTTGCTCCCTTTATTGGTTGCTGGGAGATTGTTCTTATCTGTGTGGTCTCATTTCAAATAAATAGAAGCACCTGGAGACACTTCTGGTTTCAAATATTTCTTTAGAAGGTAGTACACTTGAAGTCCTTGTCCTTTCTCCKAAATCCCTGAGCTGTTCCTTATGACAGAGTGAACTGAAATCCATAAGAAAACACCMTCATGCCAAAAGCTGCAGCAGTTTGGCCCTATTTGTTTTCCTGTCCATAAAAGCAGGGAAGCCCATTAAAAATTGAAAGAAACCTCATTAGTAAATCTGCTAATTYTATCTAAGTGAAAAGCTCAAGTGGTTTTGGTGAAGAGAACCAGTAGATCACTCACTCTTGAGATGATTTTGAAAGAAAATTTAGWGTGGCCAAGGCAACTAAAATTAAGATTTAATCTGGAATGTAATCKTTTTTTAAGGAAAGAGGTATGGCTGGCATTGTGCAGCATGGACGAATTAAAAGAAAATTGTAGCCCTTCAGTGTTGGTCGGTTTCCTCCCAGTCTTAAATAAATCAAATAGGCTGTAAAATTTGACTGAAAGTTACCAGCAATAGGTTTGATTTGGATAATAAGCAAGTGGATGGGAACTGGGCCAGGTGTGAATAGTACAAATCCTTTAGTGGAACAAAAATGAAAGAAGACAATTCTCTTGTTGTCTAGGTTTTTGTTTTTCTTTTTCCATTAGATGACCAGGAYATTTTTTTATTACTGAGGGTTTTTGGGAAGGGTCAGACTGTTATTGTGGGTTAAATGARTGGTACAAGTTAATCCTTGTGGACTGTACTGTAAAATAGGTTAATTTATTTTTCAATATGGCAGAAAATATAATTTATTGCTTTCTATCCATAATTTTATGGCATAAATCAATAAGAAATTAGAGAGTGAGATATGATGTCCAGAATCAGTGATGCTGAACATTAATACAAAAGCTAATCACATAAAAGAAAAAAATCATTAAAATATTCCATTTTCTTTACTAAATCAGCAGCTTTTTAGCTGCTTCTCTTCCTGTGGTCTGGAGGATTSTGTATTTTTTAACATATTTGAGAACCATAGCAGGACAAACAGTGAAGTCTGAAATTTATCCAATGACATCATTAGTTTTCTGCAAAACTTCAATATTGTTATCAAGTTCTCATATTTGTAAATGAACATATGCAAAATAAACTTCTATAGAAGTGTATAAAACATATCTCTTTCTATCTTGCCTTTGTTCTTTGAGTGCATCCTGGACGCCATGTAGAAACATGTATGTACAGTGAATATGAATATATACAAAATACCTGTACTTCTTGGGTACTATATTGGTGGTTCATGATCTTCCTAGGATCAAATKAGCTTTTTTCCATGAATCTTGTTGCCTGAGTTCTTGTCAGGGCTGTTTCTGAACCCATCTCTCCTTTCTGTACTTTTTATTGTGACAGATTTGGGTAATGTTTTTCACTGGACAACTTTTTCTGTAGTTACTGCATTTTATCCCCTTCCCTGTTGATGGTACATGAGGATACACTGSTACAAAATATTTGTCTAGACTCAGGATGTAGCATCTAAATAAAACAGGACAGTATGAACTTACAATTTGTAGAAGAATGGCAACTTTGTATTTTATCCAAGTGTAACCTCTGTAATGGAAAGATTATTAATTGAGAAGCTAAAGGTCCAGGAGGCACTGGAGATAAAAAAACAAGTCACTTTATAAATCTCTGTGGCTGTGACTGCTGTAATAATCCTCCAGAACTGAACTGAGGTATCTTCTCMATTTACATGGGCTGGTTTAATGGAATGGGAATTGTTATGGCTAAGAGTGCCAAACTTAAGGAGGTTTGGAGGGCACTCCTCCAGGGAAAGAATAATATTGATGATTAAAATAGATTGTGATAGAAGATAGAAATTACTTTCTAAAAGATATAGGCCCTTGGGCTAAGAGTAAGTGTGGTATTATTCAGCCATCAGTTTAATATCTGAAATATCTTTTTTTTTTTKCAGTCTTCTCTTTGACACGGAATGGGTAAATGATTAATTAGATCTTTACCATCTCTAATGACTCTTGTCCTGTGATTTATAAATTCAAACAAGTAGAATGTCCTAGCATGAGGGACACATAGAAAATGTGTGAGTAAAGAGGAAAGCTTGAAACCAAAGGCCGTGAGTCATATCAGTTTTCTCTGATGGAGTTTTGAAGCCTGAATGATCATCTAGCCTGACCTCTGTAATATTACAGGCCATAAAATTTCACTTTGTTATACCAGATCTAAGCCAAATCTATCTTACYAAAGAGATTAAAAAGTAGGAGTCAGATTTTCAATGATATTTAGGTCTTTAAATGTGGAGGTAAAAATATCAGTACAAATTAGCTGCTTCTCATTGATTTCATGAAAGGTTGACAGCCAACAACTTTACTCTGTGACTAAAACTCCGAGTAGATCTCTCTCTGAGGGTTTTGAATTACATTGAATGTCTAGTCACACCCATGGCCATATATACAAATAACAGTACTTTACACTTTTCCAAACGTGATTCATGAGACAAGATAGAAAGCTCTTGGCAAGARGCATGTTCATCCCCTTGACTGAACTGTCTAATTAGAATAATTTCTTATTGCTACATTTCTTCATTGTTTGGATGGGGATTTATTTTCTTACTTCAAACTTCTCTCAAATGACACCTAAAGCTAGTATCTGCAGATTAGAAAGAGTCCAGCATTCTAAACACCAAACCTAAAAAGTGCCTTGATCTCATAATCAAATTTCTAAAATAGCCTTATCAATGAGATCACAAGTGTGTATTCTAAACATTCTAAGTGTCATCTTTAATGACATTTTAACAGGGATCAATAAAAACTTCCTACATATGGCTGTGAAAAAAATCTTCATATGGTGATTTGGAATTTAAATAGCATAGAAAAAAGTATAATATGTTCTGGAGAATATTAGCTTTCCAGATGTTTTAGATAGAAATTGTGAGGGAGTTCAGTAACTATCCCTAAATTAAGTTTTACCTTAGCTTTTCCCTTCTGTAAATTACATAATTGTTTTTCTTTTTACTGCTGAGCAGAAGGTAAGTAGGAGTAAAATTACAAAACACATAGAAATATGTTATTATTTTTGCTGTGAAAAAAATGTTAGAGAAGCAGAAAGAGCAACACTAAAAAAATACATTTCCTTCCACCCTCACTTGAAATTCCCAGTATGCATTCCACTACTACCCACCATCTCATAAYAGAGGTTAAGCCAGGTGCATGTTTCATTAAGTACTTAGAAATTTCTCAGTAAACTTTTCTCACTTTACAAGAGAATGMTATAGAAATAAGGAACTTCAAACTGCCAGATACATTTGAGGGGAATTTGAACTTAAAAATAAGTAACAGTACCATGCAAATTATATTTCTCTAATTGGTAAACTGAGATGGGAAGAGCARTAGGCATCATTCACTTCAAATTTAGCAGGGTTTTCAACACCCTCTTTCACAATCCTTCTCCATCCAAGATAGGACATTGTGATCTGATTGAGCATACAAGAGGTTAAAAAKAAAGGGTTGGGTGATCAGATCTAGAAGGTCATGGTTAATGGGTTGTGTTCTCTGTGTTCTACCAGCTTGWCAGTAACAAAAGGGTTAGGTAGGAAACTTGTGAAATGTAGCAGGGAAAAGTGCCAAGTGCTGCCCCTGGGACATTGAAGGACCTGTGATGGCACAGGTTTTGTACAGACAGGCTGGGATCGGCCCTGAGGGAAAGCCCCTGGGACCTGATGGGCAGTGAGCTGAGCCCCAGACAGCAAGGTAGCCAAGGGCTTCATGGGCAGGAACATGGGCAATTAATAGAGGCAGTGATCATTCCCCTCTGCCGAGCGTTCATCAGAGTACAGCTGATGTCCATTTTGGGGACCTCCTGTGCAAGAAAGAAATCAAAAAACTGTAGCAAGTTCAGCAGGATGGGAAGAGGTCAAAGCACTTGCCCGGTTTAAACCTGAATGCAAGGGAACTCTGTGAACTCCTAACAACAGCCCGCCYTGTGCCTACTGGAAGATTTTTAGGCAGTCAGGGCCTCCACAGCCACACATGCTGGGAGGATGATATTTTCAGTGGCATGAACTAAAACTAGAGATACTTATGTTGGATATGCAGAAAAAATTCCTGACTCAGAGGACAGCCCAGCACTGGCAATGGCTGCCCAGATAAGCTCTGCAGCCTCCAGCTGTAGAGGTTTTCAAAATCCAACGGGGTAAAATCCTAAGCAGCCAAATCTGACCTCAGAGCTATCCCTGTTGTGAGCAGGAGGTGGGAATGGAGACGTCTTGATGTCCTGTCTGAACCTGAATCAGTTTTGGCTCTGAGAAACATTAGGCAATAATGACATCCCCAGCCGTCCTTAAATGTGTAACTAGAAAGACCAATGTCTTAAATTGGTCTTTCAAGATTCAAACAAAYGAAAAGACAAGAGGAGTCATTGGATCTTCAATTTCACAAGCTATTTTAGCTATAAAGGCTGAGAATTGTAATGTGGAAACCTGTCGAATCCTGCCACCCTGATATCTGCCAGGTCAGAGAGTCAGTCTGAAGGCCAAGAAATTCATGTCTTGAATAAAAATCTCCCTTGACACACATATCACAGAATTCCTAGAGTTACACTGATATTAGAAAGGTTAATTTTGCTTCTYACCCACTGCACTGGATGCTCCCTTCTATTGATAATTCAGCCAACCATTTCCTTCTTTATTAACTTTAATTATCATCTCTTACTTACATTACATCGCCACAAAACTTTTGTTACCATCATTTCTGAAAATGYTTCACATACACAGGACTGCAAATATCAGTTTAACCTGGATTTCCTTAGAGACTATTAATTGCCTGAGATATTTATTCTCCCATCTCATTGAATAAAATTTGTTTCAAATGTAATAAGGCTGGTTTAAATTGTATTACTTTTTAATTTTGCAAACCGTGGATGTAAAAAATCTTTCTGTTTCTGAAGATCCATATCAGGGTGTGATTCACCACCTTCATTCGATAAATACCAGATGAACAATAATTTCTGATTCACTCAGAGGATGTTAAAAAAACTTGAGTAAATACTGGTGCCTACTTAATGTTGCCTATTAGTAAATGATATTTTAAATAGGGCGACTTTAATTTTTTGGTCTACTTGGCCAACTCAACTCAAGTACTTTTCAGGTACTTAGACACAACTTAGTCAGTAGTATCTTTTCCATAACTACTTTAATCKTATTTTCTTTTAGAGCAGTGTGCACATAAGCAATTATCTTTGCTTAAGACAATGACTTTAAGAGAACCAACTACAGCAAGCATAAGAAGTACATATTATTTTACAATCCTTATGCTTTATTGCTAATTTAATTAGCTCCCATTTACCCACAAACACAGCTTGATGGATATATTCTCTTCTTTATTATGTCAATTAGCACCCTGCAACATGGTGCTTCCCAAAATTATCTCATCTGTTGCAGATGACAATGCTCCTCAGTGGTCGTATTCAGCAATATATAAGGCTCACTAGAGCTGGTCCTTGGCAGCTCTTCCCAGCTTCTGCTTCCCTGAGGCTAAGGATGCGACTGTGATAATTAACAGGACCCTGAAAATTCTCCACTCTGTAGGTGGAGAAGAGAGAAACAGCTCCAAAGGCAATTCTCCAGAAATCTTATTTTTATCTATCAATATTAGAAAAGCCAGTACACAGAAATGCATATTTTTGTTTTGTTTGCAGAGGCACTAGCAAACAAGCATTGGGAAAAAAAGACCTGTTAGTCTTTGCTGAAAGCAGAAAAAGCATGGCCAGTTTCACTGCTGTTAACTTTCAGAATCTCATGTTCAGAGGGACCTAGCACCACTAGTAACATCCAGGAGACACATATTCTAAATTAATGGAAAAATCCACACTTTCACAGTAAACATCTAGTGCTGGTCCTGACAATTCCTATTTATTCTACCAGGAGAAATTACAACCTGTCCAGTGTATACCTAAACCCAAATATTACTGTAGCTATGGATATTCATTTACAACAAAATGTGCACAAAAATACAGCCTTTTATTTGTCTCTATTATGACATAGGCACTTCCTGCTAATGTGAAGTGCATTATTCACTGCAGAATTCATGTAAGCAAATGTCACACATGTATTTGCTCTTAGTCATGGCTAGGTGATTTCATCTCACAACYGGTGACAAACTGGAGGCATTTTCATCTTCTTTTCTTAGAGAAATAACCAAAACTTTCAAATTGAGCCAAATACTGCCTTTTCAGTGTGTCTCAGTGTTCCAGCTAGTCACACAGAAGAGCTCCCTTTTACCCATACACAGCTCCCTCCAATTGCAGCAGGATGTCTGCACTCAGAACTGGAATATAGATTCACAAGGTGGAAAAGATACCAACCTCTTTAAGGACACGTTCTCTGTGACAGCCCAGATTAATTATTCCTAAAACTAAACAAATAAATCCCCCAGGATTCCTAAATTTGAAATTCTATGAGTCTCTGGACTGTAGCATAATTGACTCAACTTTCTCTGCAGACAGTTTTCCCATCACAGAATCCTTTCTGTACAGATCTTGGTTCCTGAATGAAACATATCCATATGCCAATTGAAAGCATTTTTACATAAAATATTAAATAATAATACAAGCTTATATGATGTACTACAAAAAGTTGGGACATTTTTGAAACACTAGTTTCAAAAAGGAATCACTAGGAATCACTAGTAATAAGTTACTTATACCTGACTGACACTTAAAGGAGAATGTTCAACAGAAGACATTTGGTGAATTTTCTGGAAAATCTTTTCTGTAATAATTGGTGGGAACAGAAAGCATGTAGAAAACTTCCTAACTGTAGATGAAACAAAGACACCATGTAATCGAACTGAGAATTAGTGTTCTCAGGAAATCAATGCCTTCCTGATTCATTAGCATACAGCTGCTAATCACCCTCTAAATTGTTGTTACAACTAGACCTAACTCTGCCAATCCACTTTACTAGAAATTACTTAATTGCCTGCTGATTTAAAATTCCCTGTAAAAAGAAGGTGATCAAAAACAGAAATAAAAAAAGTCAGGTCTAAAATAGAAACTCTCAGTTTTCTAACTGATTTCGAGGCTGAGTTTATTCTCTAGCCTAGGGAAAAAGCAGCTGAACAAAGGAAAGAATTCAGTTCCACAGTACTCAGACTTTTGCCAGATATAGTAAAAGCCTGTTTTTAGTTCTGTCATGGCAGGCTTCTTTAAATCCTAATTTTAAAAAAATGAAATTCTAATATATATAAATATTTATAAAACATGCATAAAGAGAGATCAAATTCTAATGTTTAATATTACTACCTTCCCTTCCTCTGCTCCCTGAGCCCCCTAAGGAAAACATGTGAATCCACTATTACATTTAAATCCAAGCTATCACCCAGTAACTTTAGAAAGCAGATGAGTGTTTTCTGCTGAAATTCCTATTAGGAATATTGTCAAAGCATAACAAATGTAAAAAAAATATTAGGAACCCTTGGTGTTATATTGCATCAGACTTCTTTATCATGCTTTGCCTACTAATAAAGTATAATTTTATTTATGCAGGAAWTTCCAACTCAGAAACTGGAAAATGAAGAGAGTGGAATTGAACTTGGTTGAAATTAAACCTTTTTTTTTTCCAACAAAATTTTTATTAGAGTGTTAAGGAGGCAGAGAAATATAGCAAGCCTGCCCCAGCAGATAGGCACTATAGAGAAAAAAACATTTCTTCATATATGGTGTGAGTTTAAGGATTAGAGAGAAGACTCATAAGTCTAGCCAGAAATAACATTAGAAAGTATTAGATGGGGTTCCACTTGACTATACACTGGTTTTATGCACTTCCCCTTTGTGACAGGGAGTGCCATTCAAACTGAATATTAAAAACTCATTGGTGCTTCTGGGGCTTCTGGCTTTACTGTTTTTTGGCACTGTGTCCATCAGTAGCTAGGCCTGGGGAAACCCATCCAGCAAACACAAAAATAAACAAATCCCTTCATCCAAAATGCAAATTAACTGGAATGTGCCCATTTTAAAGGAATTTCAATACCATGGCAAGTAGCTTATAATACCAAAAGTATTTTACCTCATCTCCTGAGAGTTTTGGTTTGTTTGGGTTTTTTTCAACTACAGCACTAATTTGGGTAAAATAGGCTATGAATGTTAAGTGTAATAACTGTCCTTGAGAAAAACAAGATGGCTACATTTCATAAAAAGCATAAAAAGCAAATAAAAGCATACACTGGAAAAAAGCCTTCCTCGTGTTTAATTCAGTTAATTTACTAGTCCTTTTATCAGTGTTTCGTCTGAATCAAAACCATAATTTTTTTTTAGCCTAAAAGAGTTAAGATTATTTTAATCTAGATTCCTTAGGACTTGTCTTAAAAATGAAGCTAATCTGTGTTACGTACTCAAGTAGCTTCTGTGTCAAGTCTGTGTATAGCAACATCCTAAGTAGAATCATTTAGATTGGGAAAGACTTCTAAAGTCATCAAGTCCACCACTAAACCATGTCTCTGAGTGCCCCATACACATATTTTGAATACTTTCAGGGATGGCGACTCAACCACTTAGCATTTTGATATATTTCTTCCTAACATAGCTCCAATGAAACTTGAATTGAAACTTCTCGTCTAATTATTTTATTTGATTGCCTGAAAACAACAAAAATGTCACAATTTTTTTCCAAAAACCCAAACACCTTGGAACATTTACTTCATACCTGAAGAAGCAACCAATCAAAACATTCAGTAGGAAGGTTACTTGTAAAAGTAAGAAAGGAGATGAGATCTTGTCATAACACATGGGAACTGGATAGTTTGTTTCTTTACAGCTTTTGGTATGCTTTATAACAATGGAGATTTACCATCTGTCTTTTACATAGGACCCATAGGAATGTTAAGTGAATAACAGAAAACTAAACAGGACAACAAGGTGTAAAACTGCCATGAAAATTTCCCTCACAGTAGTTAAATTTTCCCTTCTGAATTGGAAATGTTGCAATCTGGTATCTGTCCCAAACTGATGTTAGATTAAAAAAGAGAAGGTTATCCATCAAATAATTAAAGAAAAGTAAAATTTGGGGGGTTTTGTTTTTCTGTTTCTGTAATGTTTTTCCCATAATTGGTCCTAGTACACAAAAAACTTTGGGTTAAATGGACAAGAAAGCATAAATTTAATGGCAACTTCATAGAATTATAGAATGGTTTGGGTAGGAAGAGATCATCTACTAGAAATAATCTTGTTCAAACTTCCCTGTCATAGACAGGGACAAATTTCACTAGGCCAGTTTTCTCAGAGCTCCAGCCAATCTGGCCTTGAACATTTTCAAGGTCCATATAGTGGAATGGTRTAAAAGTAACAGGCATCTCCCGTTTTCATCTGTTCCACTGAATTGCCAGTGTCATTGCTGTACCCTCCTCTCCACTGTTACTGGAGTGCTGTACTCACAGTAACTCCTACTGTGCCACTAGACCTGAAGTTTCTGAATTTCTGGGTGTAGATATTCTCCCATCCCATGTTCTGATGCCATGAGATTTCTTTCCCTCTACTCATAAGTAGTAGCAACAAGCATATAACCTGGCACCTGACATGGCAATTAGCTGGTCTACACACCCCAAATGGCTGACTGCACATACCAGACAACATCAATAAAGCAGGAAGGGTCCACAGCTTTATTGAAGGATCCTCTGCTCTATTATTTACTATCTGTAAGTATCTACTTGGGAGTAACTCCTCCTCCTATTTTGTCTGTTGCATATCTTAGGCAAAGCGACCATACTTCTTAAGTAATTTATCACATAGATATCTGGTTTTGCCTTTTTGTAGTATATAGCTGTCCTCAGGGTCCCTTCTGCTCAAGTCTGCATAAGAAGGTGTTGTAGCTATCTGTAGGTTTGAAGAAAAAAACATTTGGGATTTAAGACATTAACAACCTAATCTGTCTTTCATTCTCCCTGCAGTTTACTTCTGGCCCTTCCAACAGATGTTTTTGTCTTTAGTAAAGGCAATAAAAATCTGTGGTAAAATCTATGTCTCCTACTTCTAATATATAATCAAGAAACAGCGCTGGAACTACAATCCAGGATGCAATACAGTGTGAAATCAGATGTAAAATATTAGGTCAATAACTCATCTTTCCTAATGCACTTCTTTCTTTTTCTGCCAGAGTTTATGACTGTTCATAATATAAAATTACATGAAACTGAGATTTTGGTGTTTTCAAACTATGTAAAAGTCTTATTAGTTTTAAGATAAATAAAATGCCTTAAAGGGACTCGGTCACAGGGTGCTTGAACAGAGGTATGTTAATATTTGTGTTAGTAGTAGAAAAATTCCAGATCCAACTGCAATACTTCAATGCTCTACCTAAAACTACTGCTGGAAGCTAAAAGCGTGTGACTTCTACCTAATTTATTGCTGGATGTGGTAGAAATAATAGAAATATGTAATAAACAAGCAAGGCTAAAACCAGGCTGACATTTCACTGATTCCCTGTACTTGCTCGAAGATTAATGTTTTTGTCTAGACATTTGCCCTCTTTTGATACCATGACATGACAAGCATTTGTTGAGAACAAATATTTAAAGACAAAGTGCCAAGGCTAAGAGGCCACAAATACAGCTCCTGTTTTTACACATAAGTGTAGGAAGCATTTCATTCTTCTTACAGAAAATATGCTTACTGCAAAATAAATTTTACTGTGTTCTTTTCCTATCTAAAATATGTTTCTCTAAATGCCTACAATTCATTTGTGGAGCAAAGTAATAGTGATAAACTTATGGCTCCATGCAAAGCAGTGAAAAAGCCATGAGGAATGACTGCAGCTTTTAAAGCAGTGCATGCTCCTATTTTATATTATAAAAAGCAATGTTTAAATATACTCAGCAATGCCAGGAACTATTTTGTCATAAAGTAATTTCAAATATTCAGACAGAAATGGTGAGTTCAAATGTAACTGTCAATACATAAAGTTGCTTTCCAGTGTGTTGTGGTAACTGAAAGCAAAGTCTGGCCCAAAGGTTTTTGTCTCATGTAGATTATATTTTTAGGAGTAATTGCTATTTAAAAGACTCTATAGTCTGCCTATCTTATTATTATTCATTATCTTGAAGGAGCATAGGGCTCTCACATACCAAGGGTATGTGTTTATATCATAAATAAGATCCTGCTAATGAGAAATTTGTAAGACTAAAGCAATCCAATTAAAATCCTTATTTAATTAATGTATCTATTAATTTACTTCATTTAGCTACATGTTTCTTTCATTGCTTTATTATATCTCAGCCAGGAAAGTGTTTACAGAATCATACAATGGTTTGGCTTGGAGGAGACCTTCACGTTCATCTCTTTCCAACCCCCCTGCCATGGGCACGGATACCTTCCACTACATCAGGATGCTTTCAGTTCCATGCAACCTGGCCTAAACTGTTCCTGGGGATTGGGCATACACAACTTCCTGGGCAACCTCCCCCAGTGCCTTACCACCTTCACGGTAATGAAGTTCTTCCTGATATCTAATCTAAACCTATTCTCTTTCAGTTTAAAGACTGAAGGTTAATCAAAGGTTAATACCTTTGACCTGTCACTACATGCCCTTGTAAATTGATGACCCTCTCCAGCTCTCCTGTAGGCCCTTTTGGGTACTTTATGGAGGCCAAGGATTCAAAAGAGGAAATGGAAGAGGAGGACATAGAGTTTGAAGTTGTTCCTCTGGAACAGGCCACAGGCCACTGTGTCATAAAATCACTTTCAGAAATCCTCAGGTATTGTCTCAAAACTTATCATCTTTCTGGTCCATTGTTCCCATGACAAGACAATTATTTCAAGACAGGATTCTGTAAACATTTTCAAAAAACAGCTGTGGGGGTGTTTTTTCAAAATTTTCATGTTTGCTATTCTTCCATGTTTAAATGGTTTTCCAGTTCTATATACCTCCTTCTTTTCACAAATAAGGGACTCTGCCAAATCCTGCTAGTTTTGTACAAAATTGCTGAAAATTCATCCTTAATCTATTTCTTGCTAGTTGCTTGGTAGAGCTAGTGTTGAGTTCATTGAAGAAAAAGAAATATTTAAGAATTACAATTTTGATACTCTATTTGATACCCTGATGTATACTCCTTTCATTAAAAATGAATGAAGCTACAAGCTCTTTGAAGAGTAAGGTGACCATATTCATAAGTTCATATTTGAATCTTAGGAAGAACACAATCCCTGTCCTGAAAGCGTGAGCAACCAAATGAATATCTACTTCTGGAAAGAAGACAATTTGCTTTTGTAAAGAGGTAGCAATCATACTGAAAAAAGAATTGAGGTATTGGAAAGCCATAATAGTAAATTTTACCAGTGGTAGTCTGTCAAACTGAATGCCCACATTTGGGCATCCTGCACCAATTTTTTTTTTTTTTTTTTTTTTTTTTTGGGAAACAACACATGAAAAAGAAGTAGAACAGTGGTGAAAAGCATTGAAAAAGGCAGCAGTAGTGTTTGCAAATCCTCATGCTTGATATTTGCAGAGTAAATTCCAAACATTCTTGATGAGAGTTATCCAGAAACAGTCAAAACTTTTATTTATAATTTAAAAGGGCCCTTAAAATGGAAAATACTGAGGTGATTTGGTGATCCATTTTATTTTCTTATGAGGACTTTGAGATTTGCTGTCGCATCTTGAAGCTGTTCTGTATTAGGCAGTCTGTCTCTGCTGAGGACACAGGGAGTGTTTCTCCATGTTTCAGCACATCAGACCAGCTGTTCATGTGAGGCATGATTATACAGACCAAAATTCTGATTTGAGAGTTCCTCTCTCAAGGGCAGCATGACCCATACCTAGCCTAATAATCAGGAAAATTTTCCTTTTGCAACTAATAATCAAGTAACATTGACAAAATTTATCCAGCATGATGCTTAATTTACAAGCCCTTGAAAATAAAATAATAAGCTCCAGAGCTCTGAAAGTACTCCAAAATAATTATATTCATGTATATAGTTCCTATGAAATATTAAGCCCAGGATAAGATGTGAAGACTCAGCACAACAGTATACTGCAGAAAGTAAAAAACTGCTCTGTTGACTTGGTTCTGAAAGTTTAAATCATACTCCAGGGCTTTATGCATCAGACTGGGGAAAAATACAAAGTGTATATTTAGTTTTYCTCCTACACAAACAATTATTGTCCTTCCTCTTTTCCAACTAAATTCAGAAGCCCTGATTTCTTCCCCCAAGGCAAAATTAAGGCCTCGGTTGAGCTAAAARTAACTGCTTCTAATTTGGCATTTTACCTCAGAGTAAGTACATTAAGGAAGAAATCTCTGAGTGGCTTTCGAAATGAGATAGACTGAATTGACAAGCACTCTTCTGGCGTATCTGTCTCTTTCACTAAAAAAAATTATTTCCCAACTTTTTCCGTCAGCTGAAATCAAAATTACTGTAGAGTAAGTGTTCATTTAGTTTATGGCAATTCTGCCCAAAAATCATTTTAAGCAACAATAGGATTTGTTTCTCAACTGTCAGTTTCTGTTTTGAAAATACACCCCCATGTTCTCTGAATTCTCAGAACAAATTCAGATTTATTAGTTTCTCATCTTTCTCTGAAAATAAAGTTTTTGCTCTTTACCATTTTAAAACATTTGAGAGGTGATTAAACTGCAGCCACTCACTTGTTTTTTTCAGATTTACAGAATTTTGTCCACTGGGGGCTTAAGTTACATGCCTAACTGCAACCAGAAACTGACCTTTTGCAGGTCTTGCCCTTAAAAGAAACTTTCAGTTCAAGTTACTGCAAAAGGTTTATATATTTACTTGTATAGTTTTATAAATATTAGCACTAGAATAAAATGATCTATAGAAATTTTTGTTTTATATATTCCCTTTATCAAAGAAGATAGGGTCTTTGAAAGAGAAAACTCCTAGAGTTAAAAGTTTTTGTGTAAGAGAAACAAGACAGTGTCAACCCCATCTTAAACAGACAGGATTTTTGCTTGGTGATTTTGAATGCTTATTAGGGAACACTTTATGGTATGAACATTAAACCAATTGCCTTTGTTAATGCTGAAAATTTCATGCTTTAGATTTCAAGAGGCTTAGGTAGCTATTTTCAGAAGGAAGGAAATGAATAACAGAATTAATGTTGTATTTCAGCTAGAAATAATTTAAAAAAACAAACAGGAGGAGGATGGTGAAAGAAAGAAAAAAAGTTATTTAGAAAGAAATGTGAATTCTCCCTCCAGTGGATTTCTCAGCCAAAACAACTTTAGTCCAAGAGCTAAAACTTATTCTGCAGATGTAATAGCAGGGGTACAAACACAATACTAATGGTACATCCCTATAAGAAAGGTGTGATTTATTTGACAGATTTTGAAAGTATATGTTACTAAACACATAACTTCACATGAAAATAAAGTTCATATTCCTTACATTAAACTCCTACATCTTAATCAGAATTCCTTCAGGTGCCTCCTTCATGCTCTGGCTTTTGTGTCCATGGAGGTCATTACTACTGCAAGTGGACGATGAGGAGTATCCTGTGAGACTCTTCATTCCAAGACACACTGTTCAAGTTCTTCTGTAACTCACTGAGTGAGTATTTTGTGTCAGGGTAGGACATAACCTCTCCCCTCTTTTAGCTCTCTTTATTCTGATCTTTGACCTTCTGTTCACTATCCAGTGGTTTGCTAACCAATAACGATTTTGTTGAGATCATCCCTTTGGATGTTCATGTTCTGTGGATCAAAGGTCTCATCCCTTACTCAGAGCTTTTTATTTTTTTTCTTTTCAACAGAGAGCCTATTTTTCTCTGACTAGTGGTTTTGCAGAGGGCATTTCTTATGAAATAATCCTGAATTGGCAGCTGACTACTTGTATCAAAAATAACAGCAGACACCTCTCATCTCCGCACAGGAAGGATCTGTTTTCTTTGTCTGCCATATTTTCCTCTTTTATATTAGGTTCGACATTTCTAAAGTCTTATTACAGGCTATTACTTTGTGACTGTGATCTGAGAAGAGTCCTTATTAAAATTAGAACACACAAACATATCTGTGAATCACAGACATCGTGAACGTGGTAAAGCAAGAAATCATCTGATCAAATAGTAATATATTTATAAATAAAGAATGACATAGCAAGTGAAGAAGGAAAATTAAGTCATAAACAAATGAGATTCATTGAATATATCCTAAATGTATTTAGTTTTGAGCAAGGAGAGTAAAGGGTTTTTTCTTCTTCTAAATTAAAAGTCAATTTTTTTTGGTCTTAGAAGAACACATAAGTTGGTAATTAGAATCCAATACTAGAAAATTTTGAAGTATGAAGGAAAGCATTTGGTCTTTCTCATTAGCTTTTATTAACAACATTCTGAGTTTGTGAAATTAGTGTAACAAGTTACAAATGATCCATGAAATTAAAACTTTCTGTTTACCCTATAGAGCTTTCATCCATGTCTGGCAATGCTCTTCTGGAATATATGCAGAAACAGGTTGCCAGTCTTAGCCAAAATGTCTCCAAAATAGGTGGTTTCTTAGTCCAAAGAGAACCATTAAATGTTGTAAGGTTTGGGATTTTTTTTCATAGAAATTGGTTTTTTTACTTTTTTCAGGAGCAAGTATCTCAAATTAATTCCAAAAGTTGGCCATCACTCTCTGTGACCTCATGAAACAGGTTCACCTCAGAAACCTGCATGCAGAGCAGAGGCTCAAGGGCACTGGGCAGGAGCAGATTTCAGGCTGATACATCASAAAAAAACCCAACAACCCAAAATCTAATATTTATTACATACTGTCTCACTAGACCACACGTTAATCATGTCCATAAATTCAGGGCTTGCTAGGTCAACACTCAACAAAATGGTTCTGTGCCTCCTTCAGAGATGATTTGTACACAGGTTCTGACAGGAAAGGTACCCATAGGTCCTAAAGCAGTTCTTTCAGGGTAACCATACCTGTAAGGAGACACAAGACCTCAACTCACTATCCCAAATTCAGCTGTGCTAAGCTGAGATGATTTCTCTCTGTCTTATGCATGCTTACAGGCTGTTGTCATCCTGTGCACATTGCAGGTCTTTCCATAGTCCCATGTTCATGTAGGAGACTTTATACGTACTTTCCTCCCCCTCTTTCTCATTGTTTCTTCTTTCTTTAATCTCCCTCCAGATATTTCTCATTAACAAACTGAGGATTATAAATTAAATATCTTCAATCCAGAAAATGTAAAACCCATATTCTTTTAACTTTTTCTTTAAGGCTGTTAGGCTGCAGCCTCTTTCCAAATTGCTTCTGTGTTTGGAAACATTTTTAACCATAGCTGAATGTTACCATAGAGTAAAAGATAGTTTTCTGTTAGAATAGAATAAAACACTGCTAGAACAGGATAAAACAATGAGATCACAAGGCATTATCTAAGTTATGAGGTCTTCTGAGAGCCAAATGATGCATAAAAACTTAAATTTTCCCCACCATTACTCCTGACTATGGCTACTTATTTCTAGTACTTTCTTAGGCCTGAATTTGATAAACAAACACATAAAGATTTAGGCAGCGGTTCCAGATTTCAGTGAGGAATCCGGCAGCTGTTTCTATAAAAAACAGCAGTAGTCACCCATCTCTTACCTGTTTTGGGGTAGCGGTAAATAAGCCAATATTTATAAATCCAGTTTGAATAAGCATAGTTTTGTGTTGTTCAGTGATGAATAGTGAGAACCATGCAATGAAAAGAACCTGCTTATTTGCCTCTCAAACACAAAACTTCTTTTTAGTTTGGAAATTACTACATTTAGACATAGTGTTTTGGCTTTATCCTTGCTAAAATTTTATTTAAGCAATTTGTCATTTCACTATAACTTTCATTAAGATTTTTCATTTTATATTAACAATGGTTTTAATAAATTTGTAAAAAGAATAGTTATTTGTTTTCTAATCCCAATATACAATATCACAAAGTAACAAGAATTGCAAGCATTTTCTGTATGTATAAACTATTTTCAAGCACAAAATCTTGTTTCTTCTTTCCATGTTCCCTCAACACAAGACATTTTCTTATTCTTTCTCTCTTTTTTGTTTTGTGTCCTGTAAGTTTTAGTACTATAAACAAAATTTCCTTCTGTCAATTGACTTTAATATATGTGAAGTACATAATTAAATTAATATTAAATCCTACTTAGTGGAATCTTTTCCCAAATAATATGAGAGCCGCCAGTGAGTAGCTGAAAATATATTTGAACTTCATTTGGTGAATTTATATTACAAAACTGATACTTATAGCACATGCATAACATATTTAATATAAAAAATCAATAATGATGAAAGTAAAGTGACATTTTGACTTGAATAAAGTTGAAYACAACTGATATTTGTATCTTTTACTGCAAAAGAGTGCAGCCAAATTGTCAAGGGGAAACCCTTGATGAAGTCCTTTTTTGCTGAACTGAGTAATAGCTAAAGGATCTTGCTGTTCTGAATGTTTCTTCACTTTCTTGTCTAAAAATAGAATTATTTCTGAGATTACTTTCATTTGTGTGAGATATGCAGTGAAATGTAGACTTTTAGTATTTATTTCTCCTTCATAGTACTTGTTATGAAAAAAGGAAGCAAATAACGAAATGCATACACTAAAAGCAATAGCAAAATATCTGGCTGTATTAAATCTTTTATAGCTCTGTAAGTTCTCAACTTCCTGAAATAAACTCTGGTGCAATTATGCAAACTCATAAATACTTAGGTATATTCAGGCAGCACATAGCTACATGTTCAGCTTTGGGCAGTTTACATCTGTTGCTCAAGGAAACTTGTAAACTTTTTAATAATAACATCAGATTCATAATCAGCATCAAACATCATCTCTCACCTGAAAAATAAAGCTTTGCAGCTAGTCAATTCACAGAATTCTTCAAGGCTGCTAGGGACCAAGAATGATAGACAAGTGATCAGTTATCTTAAATCTTTCTGTGATAGCCATTCCTGCTGTGTCTTTTTTTCATTAAGGGACTTGTGATATCTTCAGTCATCCCATTCTACTGCAGATAACCACATTACTTAAATCATTTGATAAATTTATCAAACTCTACCTAAAAAAAAAAGTTAGGTATCCTATGCATGCTACTTTATTTGGCTACTACTCAAAATTTCATTCTTATGATTACCAAAAAATCTGTTCTGCTTTTTTTTTTTTCTGCTTGAATATATTTCTGTCCAGTTTAACAGCCACTTAAAGCTATGCTAGAACTATCATTGTGTTTGAACAGCTCTTGTACCTCAAGTAATGTTTCATGTGCCACTTATGCCTTCATTTTTCTAAATAAGCCAATTTTTTGTGTCCTCTTTTAGAGAGAGTACATCCTTCACTGTATTTTTTTAATAGACAATTTTTTGTAATTATTTTTCTGTCTTGACTATGCCTGAACTGGACTGTATTTAGCATTATAGATGACAAATTTAAAGTGCGTGAATGGATGAATTGTAGTGCACTGACAAATTGATATCCAGTGCATGACAACTCCTCTCCACACATGCAGATGTATCTTCCTTGATGTTTCCAAAAATTGAAACCTTTTAGTAGCTAGTCCTAATTACAGATGACTTGCAATCCTATCAAGGCTTCTTGATTCAGTGGTTACTATTTAGCCAAAGCATATGGTCATATTTTTATATAAATTCAAGTTCTGTCATTCCAGACATTGAGCCATACAAGTATGTGGAAGGTCATACCTCCAACATGATATTCTGGTCTTCATCTATACTGAAAATACCTCCCATCATTTTTTACTTAGTCAAAAAAGCCCTGCATTAGTTTTCTGCTCCCTTTGTGTTTGCCTTTTTTTTCTTTTGTGGTTAAGATCATAAAAATACCAAATAAAGTCTCTGACCTGTGAGAATTTCACTAGTAATCTCTTCTATTTTTTTGAAATAAGTCAATTCTTTTCCTTCAGCTTTTTTCCCCACTTTATCATTCTTATAAAAATCCTGTCTTCCTCATTTTAGCTTAAATTTTTCAACATGGTAGTGCATTACATGCTTCGCTTCTGCCAAGATAGATGAGATATACATCATTTCCCTTCACTATAAAACTCAGTTATCTCAGAAAGATATGAGAGTACTCTGTTGAAATAGTCTTCATAAATGTAGTTGGGAACTAAAGCATATGCAACATATATACATTTAGCAATTTCCCAGTTTCTCCACTACTGCTAAGAGAACCTTTCTCTACTGAGCCTTAGTGCCCCAGAGACTTATATTTACTGTCCAAATCGAGTTAGACAGGACTGATTTTGGGAGAGAAAAGCACCTTTTTCCTCAAGCCCTATGTTTCTTTCYCAAGCCTATTTTGCTGTAAGATTCAGGAACCTTGGAGAAGGCAAGATACGCATAGCAAGAACTCTAAAGTTTTAGTGACAGTCTTTTTCATGATAACCCACTGGTGACAACAGTCACTGACAGAACATAAGACAATGCTCAGTCTAAGAAAGAAGTAATTATCTTCCCCCAAAAAAATCATGAATCGCCTTGCAATAGATATTTGGAAACCTGAAATCAATGAATTTTATGTGATGCTAACCAAAAAAAGGGCAGCCTAGATCTATTCAGCTCTTTAAGGCTGAAAGTGTAATACAAAGTTCTGATCCCTGCTCATGCAGCTTCTATCTTAGCCAGATACCACTGCAGGTAATGCAGTGCTAGACAGTGTTATGCAGTTATAATACATAGTTCAAATAACTAGCTCTGGAAGCCCACTTTTACTCCTATGTCTTGACTGCCTCCAGTAACAGATAAGAGGTGGATCCCTCCATGCCTCCCCCACATTCCATGGCCCATGAACTCCATGGGAGTGGTAAAAGAAGCAGCTTCTCCACCTCAGGTTAACTGTTCCCCAACTCAGGACAGAATGCTCTAGGAATCATGAAGCTATTGATTAAAAGGTGATTTCCCCACAGATTCAACTCCATTAAGTACCCATTAGCATTAGGCAGAAGGCCTCATGGGGATTTTTAGATCAAGACTGATGTTAGTTTGGTTTTTTTAGTTGTTTTGGGTTTGGGGTTTTCTTTTTAATCTTAAAGGTTTCAGAAGGTGGATGTTACCAACCATGTTACTGGAATAGCACGGATAGATCTTCAAAGAATCAATATCTAGGCTTCATTTGCCTAATTGTATGGAGTGATTACTATTTGGTAGTGGCAGAGGCTACGAGCATTGGTCAGGGCCTGATGCATACACAGCTGGTTCCAGCCATTCCAGCTGGATCCAGTGGACTACCTCTGGTCAAAGTTAAGACCATCAGCCAAGCTTGTGTTACCCATGGGAAAACAGGTTGATGAAAAGCTAAAAAAATGCTGCACAACAGATGTGAGAGAAAACATTAGAGAAACAGTCATGCAGACACCCAGACCAGAGAAGGAGGAGAGAGGATTCCCCAAAAATTCCTCTGGACTTACTTAAGGATTATTCAAAATAGTTGGCTATTTCAGTCACTTGGTCCTCCTTTCACAACCACTAACATTGTTTTGGCATCTAGAGGATTTTGGAGAATAAAAGTCAGATCAACAATTGCTTATCAATCCAGAATCCAAGATGCAAAAGGGTGTCTTAGTCAAGCTGATTTTAAAGGTGGTTTGTGGTACCTGTCTCTTGCAAATCTTTCCAGCTGTACCAAAATAATTCTTTGAGATGAACTCCAATGTTTATGTGCAATCTACAATTCAAGGTAATCTCTTCCTTAGGTAGATTGATCTTCTTGCACTGCGTTTGTGTAGCTAAAATGTAAGTATGAATAAGTATTTAATTACATGCAACTTGTTAAATCTAGTTGAAACTTTTTTTCTAAATATTGACACAACTGCAGATATATATACACATAGGAAAATTGCTGTGGTGGTACATAGACTGTTGTGGTATGTAAAAGGAAACAGTAAATCTCTGGTGTTTGAGCATGTTTGATATACCAGCTTATTTTTGTATTCCCATCACATACTATCAGTYGTTAGTTTGGAAACAAGCTAAACTGTAGGAATGCAATAAAGGATATGAAGTGCCTTTAATTTTGAACTCATTTGCAATATGTTTTACATTACTCTGGCATTTTTAATATAGTCTTTCATTAAGGTACCCATAACATCCCATCATTCCTTGACAAGCTGAAATGCATAAGTAGAATTTGATAGTGCAATAATGACTACTAAAATGTTTAAATTATTTATTTAATTTAAATTTTCCAGTGGAAGGTGAAGGCAGATTAAAATGTTAGTGTCATTAAAATGAAACTACTTTGGTTGGTACCATAAGGAAGCAAGAGTGAAAAAAATTGAGATTACAATCGGAATCTCAGAATGAATGTTTTTCCACATAAAGTACATTAAGTACAGATATTCAAGAAATAGTTTGATTACGTAGCCCACAAAATTTTTCAGTTCCATCGGAACTCAAAACTCTTCTTAATATAGACATAACCAACAGTTCCTCCTTCCAGAGTTTCTTCACCAGGGCTCACTTTCCTTGCATTTACAACTGCACATCACTCTATTATGTTTCAGGGTAATTTGTGTGATATATCACCATCAAATGTTACATAATAATGTTAAAGCTTTTTAGAATATATCTATTCTTACCGTTTTCCACAAACACTTTTCAATAATTAATCCTGTAAGCAGGAGCTGCAGAATAAGTAACACCTTGATTAATGGTGCATGACCATACACCCCGTAATGGTGAAAATAAGATATTGTCGTTGGATAAAAAATAAATAGCATTGCACAAGTACTGTGTCCTTTTAAATAATAAAAATTCCCATTTTGTAACACATTCACATTTACCAGTGAAGGTTTGATGTCAGTGATTTGGAAGAAAAGGAACATAAGACCACAGCATTCCTATTGCTGTAAACAGTTAATGGCTCTTTGCTCATTCTGTTTTGTGATATATTATCTAATCTACATTCAGTTCACTTAATATATACTATTTTTCTTTCATACCATTTCAGATTCTTAATAAAAACATTGTACAGTAACCAAAATTCATTAGATATATTTAATTACCACTATGTTAATAAAATATAAAGAAATTTAATACTAAGCATTTATAATACTTAACATTTTATAAAATTACATACAGCTAGTTTAGGGAAATCAATTTTCCATAAACTCATACTGAATCTAGTATAATTATTATTTGTGTGTACTCTTTACTTTGTATGAAAATAACAGTAATCATCATAATCATTAAATTCATTTGTATCTAGTATCATTTTTCACGCAGTGCTCTGTAAATAACCAGTGATATTTAACCACCTCATATCTGCGGGAAGCACAAAACAAAAAAAATGGGGCACAAAAACCTAGGATATTTATAGAGACCACTGATAGCAACTTTGTGATACAGGAGTCAGGGATAGTCTTTGTGGTATAGGTGACGGAGGAGTCAACACAGGTGATGGAGGAGAGAAGGTGCTCTGCTAGTCAGGAAAAAGGAAGGGCTGTTTGTRGTGTGAACGTCTAGGCCAACTTTGATGCAATGATCAGAGCAGTGGTAGATTTCAAGATCCTAAGAGGAGGGACCAAGGCAGAATGAAGGACCACAGCCATGGATTTTAGGAGAGCAGACCTTAACTTAATCTGTCAGCATGACATTTCAGAGCACTTATTTTTCTGAATTACAGTCAGTTTTATCACTTTCACTGTATAAACAGCATATCCATATATAGTTAATAATCCATTTATGGATAATATGAAAACATACTTTTTCACTCTCTAGCTAAACAACATGCAACACTGAAAGTGAAAATTTAGATTCAGAATCTCTAGCTGTCAATAAAGCTACTTGGATGTCAAACACAGAATGTGTTCCTGTCAGAAATACTTATCTAAGACTCAGATCTTTCTGGCTTAAAAAACCTTCAGGAAAAGGAAAACCTGAATCTTCTCAAAACATCTGGAGAGAATCCAGGACTGATTAATGTTTAGGTCGGTTATGGTTTGCTTCAGAAATAAATCCTTTCCTTTCTCCCTCCTCCTCCTTCTCTTTTTCTTGAACTGTAATCCTTGATATTAGAGGTGTGCAATCCTTTTTTCTCCCCTTTTCATCTCTAAAAGTTACCTGTTGCCAGTCTGACATCCACTGAGCTTCCTCAGTTCACATTATAAATATATTCTAGCATTGTGCAAATATAGCCTGAAATGCATGAAAGGACTGTGAAATACAATATCACTTCCTTAAGGCTCCATGTTGTGTAAGGAGTCCAAATTTATAACAGTTTCAGCCTGCATCTCTCGTTCTGCTTCTAATGTGTTTCTCTTCTTAACAAATCACCACAGAAAAGTTGCAGTCAATCTTGGGAACATGACTACCACAGGGGTAGTGAGAGAGCTGGTGATGGAAAGTAATGCTTGGACAATGGTGGGCCGTATCTGGAAATATTAATAAAGCAAATTGAAACATAACCAAACATAACTCTCAGCAGCCTTTAAAACACTTGCAATCTGAATCTATAAATTTATAAAACTGTAAAGCACCAGGCGCAAACAGTTCTTCATCTGGCAACACCACCAAACCCATAACTCTCCAATTTAGCAACAAGAACGTTACAGGAGAAACCATATCAAAATCCTCACAGAAGCTCTTCCATTGGCCAGTGATGCAGTCATTCCATCATAGAACACAACTACTTTATCAGGCAAAATTTTTCATTAGTGAAACCAAGTATGCTGTCTCTAATGCCTTTACTAAAAATTTGAACAGAACAGAATTTCAAAAATGTTAGTCAGGCAAATTGAACATAAATAAAAGACTGTTTGTAAGCAGACTAGCAATGTATTGAGCTGCAATGCAATGTTCTGTTGACTTCCATATGTTAACACATTTAGTTGAATTTTCACACAGATCAAACTTAGAAATCAAGGCCAGAACTTTCATATAGAATTGCTCATCCCATAAGTTTTATTAATCAGGGACAAAATATTTTGCTACACTTTTACCTCCAGGAACTGGTAAAAGACCTTCACGCAGTCTCATTTTTTCATTTCAATGTCGTAGGTCTTCATAGAACCAGTGTCATATATAACAGCAGACCAGGCTCAACTCTCACTTAGATTATTACAATTAGAAAACAGAGATTATTACATATTAATTATCTGCATTAATTTTTTATTTACAATTAGCACATTTACATGTTAATTGGGCATACATATAGCATTTGAGCCAAAGGGGAAAAGATCAAATATTTTCTATTTGACTCAGTGGGCTATTGATCAGTGGTTTTAAGTCACCATGTGCAAAAATATAAGGTTATATTAGAAAGATATATTCTCTCTTTTCTACTACACTATCTATAGTCTACTACACTATCTATAGTCTACTACACTATCTACAGATGTTCATTACAGATGTATACAGCTGCAGAAGGCTGGTGGAATTCACTGCGGATCCTTCCTTGTTTCCACATGGAAAGGGGATCTGTAAACTGTATTCAAACAAATAACATACAGATGATTACCCATCATATGCATGATTTCTATCTCAGTCATCAAGAGCGACTGGTGATGGATTTCTGATTAAAAAATCAAGCCATTCTAAAGGGAGGATTCTGCAATGTAGAGACATTTGCAGTGCATTTGTTCTCAATTTGTTCCCCATTTAATAGGCTTTTATGATGATTTTAGTAATTATTAAAATCAACTACTTCCAAGGATCAGAACATATGAGGGCCATTAAAACTAGAAGCAAATGAGAATGTATAATCAAAAACAATGCAGGCTTCAAGAAATTCACATTGCACTCATAATAATCAGTGATTAATATACATTTTAAAGAATAATTACTTGTCAATATTGCATTAATATGCTGGGAGCTTTTGCTCATCTGTGAATTGCTATCAGCACAATGCCTGGAATTATATGTGTATTATTTTTTTAATATTTATTTTTATAAATTACATTAGAAAGTTACAAAATGCATCTACATCTTTGAAGACCTCACAGTTCTATGGGCCGCACTGCAAACTATACATTATTCTTTTTGCTTCCAAACACACATTTTTAAAATAAAATCTGCACAGTTGTTAGTCTGTAGTTTTCTCCTCTATCTTATGCTCTGGTAATAGTCTGATAAAAATATGTACTTTGTGCTTTAATTCTAAAGGAAGCTACTGCTGAAGGAAGAAGATTTCACAAAAACTCCCACAGCGAAATTGCATAGCAACAGTATAGGGTACGTCCTGAAACAACAAACCTCAAAGACTGAAGGACCTGCTGTCCAGTGTGTTCTTAGTCACTCTCATGATATGTTTACATCATCAGAAGAGATTGCTTCTGGGATAAAGTGCTAAAACAGAAGGCTTGGAAAAATAAACATCCTTAGCTTTAAACATTTTTCTGCTTATTCACAAGGCAAAACACCATCTATCCAAGAGAAGAAAAAAGTCAAGTACAACCGGAAAAAAATATTAATTGAGAAAAAAAATCATCATTCAGGTTTTCCCACTAAGATGCAATAATTGTTTTGCAAAAGTGGAGGTCCATCCTGGGTTTTGAAAAATTATGTTAAGTTCCAGCCAGCAACTCATTAGTGTAGTTTAATATAAACACATAAAAGTATTCCATCTCCAGCATAAACTGAGTTTAGGCAGAGAAAAATAGTGGACATGCAGACCTTAGAAATTAGACTGCCAGGGCTGCCCTGCACCCTGACTTCTTACCAGGATGTTGATTAAGTCATAGGACAATCCTCATCAACAATGAAAGGAAACAAAAGTCCTCTTGACGTACCCCTGAACTTGCCTGGTTTATTGTAATCCATCTACTCATTCAATGCAGGACATTTTGCCTTCAAAAAAATCCAGTTCATTGATCAGTCTCATAACACGTAAGCTGGCTTATTTGCTCAGCAATCTGTTCTCACGGAAACAAATTCTCCTAAATGCGCCATCCTAGAAAAATCAAAAGTAATGCGACTGCACATTGATTTTTTTTATGTCTATGCAGACACCAGGCAAAAAATTTTAGAAAGATCTTGATGTAAGCTGAGAAAAAAAACACGAATCATGTATGTCAGTTTGTCTTTACTTTAACCAAATAAATGTATTCATTATATTTATTCATTTGCAATCCATGTAATTTCTCATTGATAAAATAGCTATTTTATTTTTTAAATTAAATATAAAACAGAGGAGACTATTCAGTTACTTAGTTAAATGACCAAAGTGATAACCCTATCAGAATTAAGACATTTGTATGAAAAAAAAAATTAGATGCATTTCTACAAGTATCCTATACCTGTTCAAAAACTGACTCTCAACCTGGTCTGGATACACTACAAATCACACAAAAGCTCAAGTGCAGTAATCTGTGGCTCACTGGCCTTTTTTTGAGTCCGACCCAGCTAGCTCGAACCCTTAGTCCATACGGACTTGTGCAGACGRAAGTAAGAGACGAGAAGCGCTCTTCTCCACGTGGGAACGAGTATCCTGTTCATTGGCTTGGGACAGGACACTCCTACCCACAGCAACCACCCCGGTACAATAAGAAGCCAAACTACACCTGCAGTGGGGTTTTATACCCCAGGGATGGGGGCGGGGAAAGAGGACTGCAGCCAATGGGATAACATAGGGGCGGGGCGAAGGGAGGGGTAACCAAGGACAAGAGCAGCAGGTGTGTAGYGGCAGGAGGAGGTGCATGATGGAGAGACCATGTCGAGGTGGAGGGGAAAAAAACACCCACGTGGCCTAACATACTCAGTAAAAATTTTCCATCACCCAGTGCAAAACAACAACAACTAAATAAACTATTTAGTGCTATACAACACTCAAGGGCTTAGTTTGCTTATTTTGGGGCTTGAAGGAGGGTTTTTTAGTGGAGTAGAGGAGAAATTTGAATGAGGCTACTAGTAGAGGAATATCACACCACTACCTTTACATTTAAGGAAAAACGTTAGCTAATTCTGGAAAATTTCCAGCTGAATGAGGACTTTTATAAGCAGAACCCGGCCCACACACTATTTATATCATGGATCCAAGGCAAAGTAAAGGAATATCAAAAAAGCCACCTCATTATATTTGAGGTTTGTACAGCTTTCTTTTTTTTAACTTGACTGTAGAGTATGGCAAGGACTCTGAAACAGCCCTTGACCAAAGACCAATGGGAACATGTAGAGTAAATGCCCAAAAACTCTGTTCTTTTGTACTCTTTTGTTTCTTTCACGAGCAATAATAGGATGTACCATGGTGGTGTTGTCAGGCTTTTCTTCTAATTCTTGTTTGGATTTTAGTTTTTGTCCTATCCATTTTACATTCCCATATTAGCTACAGAAAAAGAAGGTAAAGGAAGGAAAACACTAAGGTAAAACAGAAAAAAAATAATTAAAGGACTGTATTTTTTTCTAGATTTGGTAGAATAAAGATTATTTTTCCTCCAAAACTTAAAATTTAAAAATATTGTAATAGCTCCATAAACTCAGCCTAGGATATTCTGACACCTCCTAAACCGGGCCTCTGCAGTACCAGCAGCATTAGTGGAGGAGCATCCACCTTTCTCCATCACAGAGAATGGGCATGGAGAGGACATACACAGCTGCAAGGATTATATATATGTGCTGGAGAGAATTCTTGCTGTTTGCCAAAAGATGTTTGAGTGATATGTCCATTAATGAGATGGACTTGCAGAATATTGGAGGCCTTGTCTGGGACAAATGGACATTATGAAAAGCAAAAAGAAAAAGAAATTTATATAATTTCTCTTGCTTCTTTTTCCCTCTTTCTCAAACTTATAGTAAAGCTCTCTTCTATAAGGAACAAACAGAATGGTGACTCTTGTCTGTAGCAAATGCTTAAAGCCAGGGTACCAATGCTTAAACCCACTAGTAATAAAGAAAATGTTCAGCATCTGACAGTGAAACAGAAGTGGAATTGTCTCAGACTTTGCAGTTACTGACACAGAGATAAGAATTACATGGGAAAATGATCCAAGAGACAGAATTGTTGCACTATGGAGACATTTCTTTCTCTGTGGTACAGATTAGTAAACCAAACTATTACTCATGTAGATAGGACCAGCAGCATAGAAAAAAATGCATGGATCTACATTCATTAAAGTATACTTCCAACATTCAAATTTCTTAAGTATGGTTTCACTTCAAGTGATTCCACAGGCAAAGTTAGGAATGATTGCCATCTTTCCGTAAAAACATTAATACATTAATCTTGTGAACTGTGGAGCCAGTGAACAAGGCTGATTGATTTAAAACTGGCCAATTCACTTAGAATGTGGAGGAAATGGATGCACTGATGCAAGGTTTATGTTCAGAAGTTAACTGAATAAGCAACTGGCATTTGATCAGTATTAATTTACCCATAATTTGGTGAGCTACATAAGAAGCCCAGCTTTGACTAAGTCACTGTCTATATTCTGAGTTTAACTTTTCACATTGCCAGTGAAGAATGAAGCAGCAGAAAAAAGATAGAAATAATGTTTAAAATACTGAATCAGTTTGTTCTGGAAAACCAGAAATATTCACAAAATATTAATTCTTTACTAAGAATTTTACCATTCCCTAGTTAAGTTCTTCTTCCTTCATGAATCAAAAAAGGTGACTAGCCAGGGACTAGTAGGCTTAAGCAATGACAAGTATCCTCTTACATGTTCTTCAACCACGACAGATTTGACATCCTCTCTGCACATCTGGGATGCTTCAGTGAATTCCTTGAATTTGGCTCCCCATTGATACAATTTGGATCCTCCAAACATAATGTATTTAAATAAACCTTCTGCCTCATATTGCTAATATGTACTTAATTAAACAGGATGAGCCATGTGTTTAATCAGGAAGATGATTATTTGATTTGCAGGCTAGGAGAAATTAAACAGGGAAAATATTCTTAGGAGGAATACTTTTTATCTATACAGATTCTTGAGATGCTGACTGTGAAACCCTTGAAAGACACCCAAGTCCTCATAATATTTCTCTCTGTTGTATGCAAGGAAATTACCAAATACTCTGGGAAAAAAAAAATCATTACTTCTGTCTATATAAAGAAACTATTTTTGAAAGTAAATATTAATTTAATCTTCATGGAAAAAAAGCTGAAGCAAACCCACAATCTACCTAGGATATCTCCTTACCCTTTAGATAGATCTAAACCACAAAGCCTTTACCCTACAGATTCAATGGACCTTTTGGACCACAAAGCCAAAAATAGGTATACCATCAGCGCTGGATTAGTATTAGTGTCCTTAAAGGCTGGAAAAATGAAGTTCTGATAATTCAGCATTAAAAACATGACAGAACTCTTGTCTTGATCCAGGACAATTAGTTTGAGTTAAAAGCAGAAATACAGCCCTTTGGCACAGACAGTCAATTTTAAGCTAAGTGTCAAAATCAGTATAATCATAAGGAGATTGAAAGTCCCTCCATGAAAAAGCAAATACTTTCATTTTCTTTTGCAGATTGATATTTGGATTTGTAATTCTGACATTTCAGAACCCTTACAAGGATGAATACACTGCTTATGAACATTTTAATAAACCAAGATGCTGTCAATTAAAGTTTGTCAAAAATAAAGGATGGTGCCTGATAACAGCTTTCTGATGAGATTAATGCTTTAATAAAACTAAATGTTTGAGAAATAAAACACCATATTTACAGGATACAAGAAAATCCAAAAATCTGAGGTTGTTCAGTGAACAGTCCTTTCATCATTATTGAAATTATTCAAAGATAGTCATTAGATCTTTTTACTTTAACATTTTTGTTACTCATTAGTTCTGTATTTACTAAAAAGCATTGCTCTTACAAAAGCATGCTTATCTGCTTTCTGATTTTCTACAACAAATGGGATCAATCATGAATGAAAACAATGAACACATCCTCAGATATTAATGAATTGAAGCTGATAATTCCATGTTAATAGAAATTAATGTCTGTAATGAAAGCTATACCATCACCCACAGCTCTTTCAGACAGTGTTACCTTGATTTTACCTTGGAGGATGCTCTCCTGGTGCTCCCCATTCAGAGAAGGTTACCTCACCACATCTTTGATCTGAAAATTATACAGATCCTAGCATTATACCACTTCTCCAAGGAACAGCCAGTAAGTGTGGAAGGCAAGGTATGATTTAAAGGAACTTTAATGGTGCTGAGGAGAGGCAAAATAAAAAAAGACCATTGCCCATCACTTTTGCCATCCCAATGGGAAACCATGATTATGGTTTTGTGTCTCCACATGTAAAAGAAGATATTTTACCACACACAGGTGTATTTTATCAAGAGAGCAGTAATTTTATTTCAGTATCAAGCAATGACAAATGTTTAGGATGTCAAATAATTTCCAATTAGATGCATGTCTATTTTGCTTAACTTTCATCATGATTTTGCTTAGAACTAGAATTTTAAGAACTTTTCCTGCATGAAGACTGTAATAATAATTTTTTGTGCCACAGAAATGGTCAATAATATTCATTAAGGCTTAGTGCATTTGTCAGTATGACACAACCAGCAACTTAAAATGAAAATAATCAAACCCATAAAACAACATCTTTCCACATTTAATGTGGGCACAAATAATAGCATCAGCTAATGCTGAGAGATAGAAAGTCAACAACATCATTAATTTAAAGATTATCTGCAGTGAAGGAATAAAATAACATCTATATTTGTAAAGGAATATCAATTTAAAACCCTTCGAATTACATTGACAATAAAGCAGGGCAATGGTGGAGAAAAAATATATATTTCTGAAGTTGTACATCATTATGGCAGGCATGTATTGCACTGGTACAAACTGTTCTCCACATAGTAAAATACAGCTTTATCTTCTTCAGTGAGAAATACTTGAAATAATTGCAAACAAGTGAGATGAGGTCACATAAATCTCCTTGACTGAATTGAGGGAGTCAGGGATTGATTATTTACACTCAGAAAGGCCCAACAGAGCCTTGCCTCAGATACCAGTAGAAACAGGAGTAGCCCCAAGGTCCACTGCAGTAGAGGTCTCCAAAAAGTAACGTTACTGTGCTTCGGGCCCAATACTTAAACAATTTCTCCTGAATGCAAAGTTACTGTGCGTTGAGCCAAATACTTAATTTCTCATTTTAATTATTGACATTGAAAACATGCAATTTGAACTTTAATTAACATTAATTCTGCATCAAATACTAATAGGGTTTATCAGTAATAAWCAGCAATCAGCAATAAATGAGATTACTTTAGCTGCATATTCTGCCAGCAATGAGAATTTTAGGTGCACAATGAATTACTTAAAATATAAATACCGTCCAAGATTGCAATTAAACAAATTCTACTGTTGTTCTTTCAAATTACTTGCTACAATCTTGTATATATTATGTTTTAGAGGTGCTATAAAGGAGATAGGGAAATTTTAACCACAAGATAACAACTCATTTTCATTATGCAAAATTATGCTAATTACTTTTTAATTTGGCTTTTTTTTTACTGCAGCCAATGTATATTTTTTTCTGTTTTCTGGTCTAATTGTTCTTGTTATGATCATACACATACACACCCTTTTGTCTTTAAAAGACCAAGAAAACAAAAGTAAAATTTTGTCAGCAATGTTACTTCAGGGTAGACAGAGTTCATATAGAACAGAGTTAAGTTAAATAACTCTAAATAGATCAGAAATAAATAATATAGAAATCTCAGAAATAGATAACATCTATCTAGCTATCTAACATCTGCATCTCATTTTATAAAGAGCACTATCATACAAAAATTACTAGTCCTGAATCCTCAAAAGAAATCTGAGAGTCCTCTGCTAACATTTTAAGTTTTTCTCCTGCACTGCTACAGCTTGTAGATTTTAAAAAACAGTAAGAATATGGTCCACATTTCTCCCAGATTAGCTTTCTTTTCTGTGCTTGCTTCTGTTAGCGTTCAGAAACACATAATCACGTAATGATTATATGTGGTGCTTTTTTATTAAGAGCTCTGGGAATCGGGGTGTTTTCACCCAGATCTGATTCCGACCATACATTCGAGATGAGCGTGTTTTATACTCTATCGTTATATAACTTTCATGTTAATTATTRAACWTAKATTGTTCTATTGTATACATAGATTTCAGCTAAACATAGCCCCCTTTGAATTTCCAACATAGTTTCTCATGATTCTTCTTATGGTTATATAATAATTATATTNCAGGTACAGTTGATCTGGGAAAACACAAAGCTTAACATTTTAGATTCTATCTTTAACTTTTTCCAGAGCTCCACTATCACTTCTTTCTTAAAATGATTTTGGTGCTTATAAAGTCTATGCTAAAAATTCTGGATGATCTTCTCTGACTGCATCTGTCAGACGAGACTCTCAAGTGAAGCAGTAGCAGACTACATTTTTGCCAGAGTAATGTAAGATAAGAATTTATTGTTAGTCCAGTTAATGTTTTATGGTTAAAATGATTAACCATCCAATTAAGCAATTATTAAATTAATAAGGACCTCTTTAATGATATAGTTTATAGCTATTCTTCCCAAATATTATGCTCACTCTGGATCTTGAAGTGGGCAATTTTGTTCTACCCCAAGAATAGTGGAGGATTAGAAGCAGTTATCAATGTCCTAAGGTCTGAACTGGGAAGTGTCTGGTCATGGTGATAATGATGGAGTCCTTTTCTCCTCAGTCTCAGTGACCACTTAGGTCATTTTTACATGTGTACTTATCACAGCTTGCTGCTTCCTCCTGTTGGGTTCCCAGCTACAGCTTGCACAACACACTCCCTCAGTCCCACTTATCTGGTGTTGGATGCAGAGTGCCAAACCTAGGTTTGTTAGACTGTTTAAAGGACTCACAAAATCACACTAAACCATGTGAGGCTCTGGTCGCTCTACCACCATGATATCAACAAGAAAAACCAAATCAGCTCTGACTAAGGCAAACCAACACAAGTTCTGAGATCCTGCACTCCCACATCCATACAAAGTAGATGGCTTTATTTTAGTAATGGCAGATCTATATCAGTCAGGCTACAGTCATGAACGCCCTCCTGCCCAGCACTGCCTGGTGGAAACCAATCCATTTATATATTACCTGGGGATGCCTCAGAAGTGCACCAAGACTGATGTTGCTTGAAGAACAGCAATGTTCTTCCCCTATGTATAATTCAAAGTTAAATTAATTTAGCAATCCTAAAATTTACCTTGCAAAGGATATTTCACACACCACACAGCTCAAGACTTCATTACCTCAAAATGTCAGGAAAATTCTCTCATGCCCAAAAGATAAAAACTAAACCTGGTGACATTATGAGAACCTCCCTTGTGAAATTTAATTAAGCGATTTAACCTTGCATTCTCCTCAGACCACTTGATATCATAAAGATGAGGAAAAGATAAAATCAAAAGAAAAATGTGTTTCTGTAAATAAATGCTAACCCCCAAAGTGGCTACAGTATAGCAGAAAAATACAAACAGGGGAGGTAACAGATGGTTTATTCTGCCCTTGAAGAAACTGTCAGCAAATAAATTTATGAAGTGCTGAAATTTTTAGAGGCAAAGGTCAATATCATTGTAAATGCAAATAGTTAATACAGAATTTTACACTGAGTACGTATTATTCTCAAAAAGTTATTCTTATAAATATTTTTCCATTAATGTGAAGCTTATATTTATTCCTCCAATGTTGCATGGAAAAATACATTAGATGATAAAATAATTTATTTTATGGACATAGGATTTATATAATGCTTTTCATAACTTGGGCAAAACTGTTTCAAAGTCACATTCCCTTTTTTTTCTCCTGCTGTTTGCAAAGATAAGCATTTATAGACCCCATTTTTAAAAAATATTCTAGCCAATGGGATAAAATGCCATTAAGTTTTTGCTTTAGGATCAGCACAAGCCCTTGGAGAAGAGACTCAGTTTTTTCAGTGGGATCCAAGATGCAAGAACAAATACAATAGGGAATGATAAATTTTGAAGACTAATGCAAATATTACAGTGCCTTTAATAGAGTTAGCCCTGTCTCCTAATTCTTACGTGAGTTAAAGGCATTTGCCACGTGAGGAGAATGTTCAGATGTTTTTAAAGACTTCTAAAAATTATGAGCAATACATTCACATACTCCAAAAAATAGTGGTAATTGGACAATTAAGTTGCAATATTCGAGAAATATAAACACTGAAAACAGCTTGTTTCCTTTCTACTTGATTGCTCAAAGTAGAGATTACTATTATTTTTCTGACTGCATTTCTGCAGCTACCATTTTTTGCACTGATCAAAGCGAGGCAATGAGGCTATTTTCCTCTTCATTGTTTTTTCATGTTCACCAGATTTTCCAATGAAATTCTGAAATTGTAAATCATAAATGAATGCATTCACCAAAAAAAGTTTATTCTGAGTTAAATACTTATATTTTTTACAGCAACTTTTATGACACTTTCACGCCTCAGACATATCTCTTAATCAAGGATAACATCATTATCATGTCTTCATGAAGATTAAAAGGAAGAAATATGGGATAGGAAATTATTACCCCAAGAGCTGGCATTCCTACTGAGACAAACTTTCGTATGAAAGACGTGACTGATAAGGGAAATTGAAATAAAATAAAAAATCAAGTCAAAATATGTTTGGTAGAATGGACAGAGACTGTAAGTCTGAAAAAGTTTTGTAGTTTCAAAGACATGCAAGGGAATGTAAGGAGCAGATTTTGAAAAATATTGTTAACAATTTTGACTTATCATAGGAGAGTTTTAAAATGATAAACTTTTCAGCAGCTGTGCTATTTACTGTTCCTCTATTCATAACTCATACATAGGTACAGAACTCTAGGATAACAACCTGAAGCTTTAAGTGCATGTGAACTTCAGTACTGAAATTCTATTGAACATAGGACTATCCTACTGAAATGGTGCCATTCTCTGAAACAAAACTCCTTTTAGAGGATGAAAATGTAAACAGATGACAAGCTAGCTAATTTTTATCTACTAACATGGCAGATTATAAATTTTTTATGTGATGTGATGTTATCTTAATTGCTCACGTACCTCTGCATGCTAAAATGAGATGCCAGGTGCACATCAGATGCCTAAAATTCTAACCATGCCAGTTTTATGAAAAGTCACTATTTGGTGGTTGAAGTAATTTCTATTTGTAGCAGTAATACATATAGATTTCCTGTATCTGAGGCATAGTATTTCCTCTCTAGGCTAAGCAAAATAGGGACATAAAAAATATTAAAAAATTAAGCCTGTCCAGTTCACTTGATAACAATGGATGAAATGAAAAATTTGGTTATATGAAATGTGTGGAAGAGGTTTTACAGCGACATCTGTAAGCCAGAGAGAAGTTTCATAAGATCCATGTTTACCCCTAAAAGAGTTTTCTAGCAAGGTTGTTGACGTAGAAACCAAGAAATAAAGGATAAATAAAACTGCAACTGCCTATTCCAATAAGCACTTTGTTTGTCTCTCGTGACCACTGAGTAAAGTGTAAAAGTCATGAGCTTTGGAAGAATATATAAAAAGCATGCATGCTATCATAAAAACACTTTGAAGCCTTCTGAAAATGGAGTGTGTTGCTTTACATTGTCTCTGTCTCAACCATGACAGTAATGCAATTAGGTTTCAGTAACTATATGAAAGTCAGAAAATCAGCATGCTACACATTACACATGTTCATCTCTGAATAACCAGAAAGTCTCCAAGTATAATTAATTCTCAAGCAAAGACACCTTGGTGAGTGGGTGTGCATCTTAGTACCCCACAGGGAACAATTCCTGTCTGTTTATAAAGTTGCTAGCCAACAAAACAACAATGAATTCCGTACTGAATAACTTTGAAAATGACACAAACACAAACTACAAAAAGGAATAGGTAACAAATAAAGAAAGGTCTTTATTTTTCAGCCAGGTGGTTAAAACCAAACCTTGCATGGCATTATGGCAGAGTGTAACATTAATGCAGGAAGTACTTGCAGAATGGAGAATGCTGGTAAGCAGTGGCCCTGAAGAATTAAAACTCATGATACAGAAAGATCTTACAACCCTTGTGTCTGTTTTGAAGGTGAACGTTATTAAAATGCTGCATCCAGCTTTAGTGTTCCAAACTAAAAAATAACTGAAGAATGACCAATGGACTAGAAAAGTGAGATTAAGTATCTCCATTCATTTCTTCTGTTGAAAAAAAGAATAATTTTTGTTACTTTGTTTACAGTTTCTTTATCAGAATGTGCATATATATACACCTATATAATGCATACTGAATTGATAAGACACTAAACTTACTGGTGATGACAGTTGAAAAATTTTTTATAGCAGTAAGGAACAGTCATATTGATAAAAAGCAGTTATCATGTTCCAGCTAATAATTAGGTAGAGACATTGATGTCAATCCTTTAAATTCTCTTATTTGGTTTATTTGTATTTACCAGCCTAAAGGATGTAAAATAAAGTAGATATCTATGAAAAGACAATGTCTCATAGACCTCCTGAAGTCTACCACATTGAAATAATCCACAAATAAATAAATAAATAAATAAATTTTCAATTCTCATCTTTGTTACTAACACAAATTAACGTACCTATTTTTAAGATAAAACTAATTATTAACACCCTAGAAAAATGCCATTGATAAGACTGATTCCCTATTGCTAAGAATTTAAAACTAAATACCAACCATTTTTAAGAAAAATATTTCCAATCAAGGCTCAGGTCCCAAACTTAAAAAAGGTATTTATTCAGAAAAGTCTTATGCCTTTCAAAAAGTGAGAGTAAGATGCTTCTTTCTTCAACTTAAAAAGGACTTAAAACAAAAAAAAAGTTAAAGAAAAATGCTTCTGTTAAGCTGGTACAGAAATTTTCTTTCACTTTCCTTCATATTTTTTCATTGTATCATGAAAGGAGAGAGGCTATGTAATATCAATTAAGAGTATGATGACCTGTCAGGCCCCTGAGGCAGCAAGGAAGGAGAAGAAAGGCAAGCAGGCACTGCCTCTTTTTGCCTTATGAAATATGGATATTGGTTTTAGATTTCCTTCTGCAAACCTGACTTTGGAGTAAAATTTTTTGTCTTTCTTTTCCTTCTACAATACAATACAACAACACAAACAGATTAATTCTGTCTTTTCCTAGCACTTGTGGTTGCACAATCAGAGAGTGAATGAGCTCCTGAAAATTCCTTGCTTCTGCTACCAAACTCTTTAAAAATACCTTTGTGTCAGGCTCCTGTCTTTTCACTACCCTTATGCAAAAACACACAGAGATGCCACAGGATCAAGAAAACACCTTAAAGAAAACACTAGCCATAAACTTTTAAACCTCCTCTATTCTCATTTTCAACTGCAGTTAAATTACTTTATGAAAATTTTCCAAGAATTTTAGGTAACAAAGAAATGCCTGTGTGAATAGTTTTAGATTAACTTAAATTTTTTTTATGATTTGTTTTTTTTGAAATAATTTCCATTTTCTTCCTACTGGCTGGCTAATTAGTCAATATTCAGTGTCATAGATCCACAACAAGGACAACCATGACTGTAATCTGAATTACTTTTTTCTTTGGCAATTATTAGTCTTCAGCATAAAAAAACTTACTGCTTATTACTGTTGTGAAAACCACAATGCATATTTAGCTTTTTATTTGATTTTGGTATTATAAAAATCAGAAGATTTTCACACCTTTCTCCAGGCAAAGTGACTAACACAGCAGCCACTGACCTGTAGTTAATGGCTCTATTATTGGCAACTGTTCTTCAACAAGATCCTATATCACACCCAAAGAACTGCCAATATTCACGTCCTGTCCATTGAACGGGGGCAGCCTCAAGAGAAAATGAGAAAAATGGTTGGAAAGAGAAATAAGCAGATGATGTCATACAGGAATAACAGCAGCAAACTTAGATGCCAGGTCTGTAGCCCTTCCACGTCTAAAGGCTCATTTAGCTAAGCTAATTGTTCCTTCTTAATCAGCATGGCACACTTCATTTTACATATGCAACTTCAGCCTTCTTTACCGGAGTCAAGCACCTGTTGAGAACTAATTATTATTTATTTGTATTTTATTCCTGCCTGCAGCTTCTGTTACAGCTATGATGCCATTGTAAGTAATACTTGAAAAGCACAGAGCATGATGGATGCCACCTAGAACTTAACAAAAAAGTTTGCAAGTTTCACAAGTAGGTGATGGAGCAGATGGATATAGACTGCCAGGGGTCTGCATGGCAATAATGAGACGGTAATGATTAGATCAATGGGGAGGAGTGTTGGAGAATTCATGGGTGCTTTGTAGGAAAAGGAAATTTAAGAAGAAATTTAAAGGAATCTCTCTGAGTCCCATGGAATGCAACAGAGAGAAAAGCTGCTAGTTAAAGACAATTATCTCTTGGTTAATAGGCCTGAGGTTGAGGGTTGATCAGAGGGGAGGTTAAATAGTGAGATAAAAGTAGGAGAATGACAAAGGAAATCTGCCATCCAAAGTTTCATGCAAAGGATTACAGGATAGGAGGGAATGACAAAATCAAAGAGTAGAAAACAAGACAAAATTTGTGAAGTCCTGAGATATAGATGTTCTGGAAATTAAGACACCTACTGATAAGAGTTTTACCTGTAGAACTGTCAACTCAAGCATTAAAATTAAAACAGCCTTATCACAGCAAATGTGTGTACAGAAGCCTGAGAAATCAGGTAAACACTTACCTAATAGCATGGRGTCATAAAGGCTAAAATCTCAAAACCAGATTCATTACCCAAATTGTCACCTTCAGTACATCTCAGAATGCTGCCTAACACAATTCTTTACTCACAAAAAGCAGTCTCTGCTTTATGAACTTCTGACATCACTTTCCTCTGGCAACTTATTGGAAATGGAGTGATATAAAACTGACAGCCTGCCTGGTTCTCCTCCCACCCAGGTGAGGGGTTCCTCCTGACTATATTATAGACCTACTAAGGTCTATAACATATTTCAGGATTCACTATCAAAAATTGATTTTATACTGTTAAGGAGTCATACCTTAAAAATTACTGGGATAAGGATCCCAAAGAAATTTTCTAGGATTGCTATCACCTCCCAAGACTTATAAAACTTTCCACATGTCCATGCCTCTGATGCTGCCTGCAGTCTCTCAGACTGACTGAATTAAACATAGTTCACCCTGAAATATCCAGGGAATAATATCATGATTTCTGGGAACATTACTTTAACTTTTGTATTGTATTTGAAGGGGTGACTTTGATGGTAGTGTATAGTGTAGTCTGAGGCTGGGAGCTAAAAACTGAGTATGCAGTAAATGCAGAGAGTAAATTCCAATGATACTTTAGAGTAGGCAACAAGGACTGGGTCGATTTGCAGCTGAAGAGTTTGAGCTTCTGCCTTGGGACTGAAGGCAGTTGCAAAAATCTCATGATTGCATAAATTTATAGGAAGTTATTTTGTGATTGTCTTCAGCTGATATAGCAGCTTGCAATAAAGATATGATAGAAGGTTTTAGGATTTTTACAGCTAATGCTAAGTAGAACAGGAAAAGGCAGAATAATGACTTACAATTGAAAACCATCCTTGCAGTATAAGACGATGATTCTTCTGACCCATCAAAGTGACAGAATTTAAGAAATATCTCTCAGTTTGGAAGTTTGTGCAGCATATTTTGCAAAACAAAAGTTGACCTTAGTTTTTAAGAGCATCTTATCTAAATTAAGGCTGTCACCCTTTACAGTGGAATTTGTTGATATTTGTTTTCAAGAGAGAGAAGAGAACTTCCCCGTGGTTTATAAGTAAGAGCTGGTTTAATTACTTGTGTAACAGTTCTGTCCCTCTGAGGCAGTGAGWGCCTCTCCAAACAAAGCAAGGAGCAATGTTTTGAACGAGAGGACAGTGACAGTTCACCTTTAGCTACAGCCAAAGCCTAGGATGCTTTGTCAGACATGGGAAACCACRCACACACACGGATGCACACGCAGTCTCCCGGGGTTCTGAAGCAGGCACTGCAAATGGCACAGAGCCTGACATCAGTGCCTGCTCAGCAGCAGCATCTGCCAGTAAAATCAACCAGTGAATCCGGGCTTTCTGTTTCATTGAACATGTCTTACTCTCTGAGATCTTAGTTGCATCAAATGTGGCTTTTTTTCAGGAGAATCATTATAAAATAAAAGGATATAAAGTCTTGGAGGATATAAGGTGTAAAAGGATATAAAGCCCAGATTCTCTGGGCTAAGAATGATCCTAATATTACGGATAACATTAAACACATTGTAACCTATACTGCTCTGTAGAAGGTTGTGCAGTGCTGTTAACCTGCTCTGTATAGCAAATAATAAAGAGAAATTAACTTCCACTGTCTTTATCATAAGATACAGTTTTAGTAATATTGCTCCATTAGTAAGTTATCAAATATTAGTCATATTCATAGGCAAGTCACACAATTTACACATTCTGGTGGAATTTGTTCACCATGCCAATCCAAATTTTTCTTGCAACATAAGAAGAAGTAAATGGACAAGGCAAGTATATTTACACGAAAATAAACCTGAGGACTTTATCAGTCTAAAATTGGTTTGTTTGAGAAATTCTTAAGAAAACCAAAGATAAGTTACTTTCCTGTTTCAAATTTATGACTATCTGTTTTACAGAAAGGTGATGGCGCTCTATAAATAAAATCTTAAGAACTTTTTCTAAAACAGGTTTTTTTCTCTTCTTTGGGGAATAATTTCTGCTACTCATCACCATTAGCCACAGCCTGGATGCAATTTTCAGTGGTTAGTCTTTGAAGTTTTGGTTTTGCAACAGTTTTTATGAGGAAGTTAATCAGACCTTTGTTATTTTGGTTTTAAAACATTCAATTATCTTTCATTTTTTTCCCACTTATCCTTCTGTGGAGGTCTGAATACTTACTGACAGTGATATTGGCTGGACAACAACTGACAGGGTAAAGAGAATTTTTTCTTGATTTACAGCAGTTTGCTGAAAGAGGATGCAATTTATTTTGTTTCAATAAAAATAGGAAACAGCATTTCAAAAGCTTGTGTCTGCATTCTGAATTACTGCAGTCACCTATAGGGAATTTGTGGCCTGGAGACTGAGAGAAGAGGAAGGTAACTAGCAAACACTGAGAGTAGTGGAACTAAAGCAGTTTTAGATTGAATAGTGTGATTTCTGTTTGAGCAACAAAAGGACAAAAAGAGTCAGTGAAAATCTTTCCCTTGCCATCTGCCATGTTGCTAACTCCTTAGAGTATCGCTTCACACTAGTCCTTTGACATTTGGCTCTTTTCCAAGGTTATGCTGTCATTCTTTCCTGAATCTGCATGAGTCTGCCAAGAGATCTGTTTTTATAAATATACATCTTAAAGTAAGCACAGGCCTGAGATGCACTTAATGCTTCAAGTGCAAGGTAAGAGCTTGAAAAACCTCAGTCTATGTAAGTGCTTTGAAGGGACTATCATTAACTTGGCAGAGAGCAAAAACGATGCACATAATGGTTCTGTGTTGCATGTTCTTAGGGCTCCTAGGCATCAGGAAGCTGCATCCCTGCACAGGGACGCAGTATTCTATAATTTGGTGAGGAAAAACTTTGTGTGACTTTTGATGAAGTTGTAGCTAATGGAAACAACTGGAACTGTCAGTGAATGGGACAGCTGGACTGGTAAGGGAGATGGGCCTCAGTSACACAAGACAGATACAGATAAAACAGGTTGTAGGAAGAACAATCCATTACAAAAAATATGAACTGTAAGAAAAAAAAGGAATGTATTAAACTGTGGAGCACATTCCTGCAGGTCACAAAAACAATGCATGATAGCTTCACATTTTCTGATTTCTGATCAACTTTGAACTGCTTTTACTACATAAGAATTTAAAAGATTGTTTATAGAGTATTGCTACACATGAAGAAATTGATCCTCTGACAAGTAACTTGCAGTCTGGCTAAGTATGCTACTCTAGGATTCTTTCTACACTGCAGAAATTATTTTGGCAATGCTATCTCCAACTTCTGTCTCCCATAATCTTTATCAAAAACAATGTATTTTCTGTTAAAGTTGAGTTACTAACCATTCTATAATTSTTACAGTAAAAAATAACCATGAGGCTATGAATATTGCACTGAAACCAGCTTCTTAACAATATAACAATAGTTCAATCAGCTGCAGCATTGGTTCAAGTGCATTAATTGCCAAAAACCATAACCAGATGCTTATGAGAGCCTTCTAGTCATTATCAGACATTAATTGCACTGATTCAGAAGCACTTTTCTCTTACATAACATTACTTACACCATCAGTATAGGTGTGCTGAAACATCAGTTTTGAACAACATTAGTGCTTTGTGTTGTTGATCAAAAAAAAAGGCCAAAAAAAGTGAGTCTTCAATAACTAAATGATAGACAGACTCTTAGATTTTTCATGTTCCCAAGTGGCAGAAGTTGAAGTTTCAGGCTATAGATGAAATATACATGATACATTCCTCAGCTAATTATTTGTCAGTATATTAATAAATCACACCAGTCCCTGCGAGGCCATCTAAATTTAGAAGGTTCATGAGATGTAATATATAATTAATACCCTTAGATTGGATGGCTTAAAGGCAAGTGATTTCCTGATCTCATATGAAGTAGAGAACATTTATCATTGTCCAAGTCCCAAATTGCCAGCATGCCTGCTTTTCGGGACTGTGTATAAATGTTTTTGTCATTTATTCTGGTTAATGAGAAGAAAACAGAAAATATATAACAAGCATGGCTAGACATTTTTAAAACTYATGAAGTTGTGTTTATGAATGATAAAGGAATAAAATCCTTTATGTGCACATAAGGGTAATGAAYTGGCATTTGATCATAATCGTTAATGAGATATTTATCACTGACATCACAAGATTGTTATCAGGTCACAAATATATCTGTGCAAATACCTGCATGCAAAATTTTCCAATCATTCAGGCATGTGTCTTTATGTTCTTCAATCTCTTCTCAAAATGTTCACCCAYAGCCTTTTAGGAAGATGATCCTCACAGCTTTCCACACTGCACATTTCTTGCCCTTTTCTCTGTGGCTCTCCATAGGACTCTTTCCCTGGTCTTATTCTCTCTTCTTGTTTGTTTTATTTTTSCATGTCATTATTCAAGTGGGAGGAACCACAGTGTACAGAATTCATTTTTCTCCAGATRCATAGAAACTCAGTTCTTGCACAGTTTGTTAATCTTGCTAGAGTGATGCACTCTACAATGGTTTTTATATTTCTGCAAGGTTTCTATAGGCAGGACTGCAGAMAAATGTGCAGGTTGACAGGAGATAGTGTGTTTGTACATCTCTCCACCATTTTTTTTATCATCCACAAAGGCAAACTTCATTTCTGAGAAAAAATTGCCAAAGAGTCTGAATTAAGTTACAGAATCACACAGAATCACAGAACCAAGTTCTAAAAAAATGTTTCTGCTTTTCTCTACAGACATGAATTCTCRTGTCTGAATGGAATATTACCTGACCAGGAAAGCATCCCTTTAATATCAGGCTACCAAAAGCAGAGCTCCCTCCTCTCCTTCAGACCTTCTCCAGCCAGTATCTTTCTGACCACTGTGGATAGCACAACCATACAGTCCTTCCCACTGTGGAGAAAATAAGCAAACCCTTCACTGATGAGGTTACTTTTCCCCAGGTTTGTGACAAAATGTATGCCATCATTTATGTAGTTTTACTTACACAACTTCTCAAGGCTCCATCAAGCAGATGGCTTAAAATCTTCTGAAATTCAGTGGTTAGAATAGAGTCTGTGACTCAAACTGCAACAAGGCTGACCATTTTTATCCTTTCTCTTAGGATAAAAATTTTTATCCTGTCTCTTACATGTGACCCACTCCACTTGGAAAAGGTAGAGTGCAAGCAGAAAAGGTAGAGGACATGGAGAAGCAAAGGCAGAAAATTAAGTTGGTAAATTTTTTATCATATAATAAAAAAAGAGAAAAAATAACCATCTCTGGGTCAAGGAAAAGGAAAATGAAGACACAGCTAATGGCTCCATAGTGACAAGTGCTGAAATATCAGCTTTTGAAGTGGAACTTCCTTTCAAGTTACCTAATTTGTTGGGTTGTGTTTATTAAGTTGTTCTGTTCTCCCCCTTAGGTTAATTCTCTTCCCCCTAAGTTGCTATGGTTCTGCCCTGGTTCTCCTTCCCATCACAGT
>JACDOX010000007.1:2772108-2878102 GCA_014549065.1 Cardinalis cardinalis
TTGTTTCCATTGGCCCTTCCTGTGTGTCAATCTCATGTACCCCACTCCCCCCTGGACTCCCATTGGCTTCCCCTTTTGGTTCCACCCTACTGCCCACTCMCTTTATAAGTTCATGTAACCTYGCCMTCGTCCTCTTYGGTTCTTAGCTCTCTTTGGTCCCTGTCTTCCCCAGAACCCTTAATAAACCGGACTTCCCCTAACGGAAGAGCGCTCTCTTCCTWMTGCGGATAGAAGCTCCTAGGYGGCCACGTCTCCTTCCAAGGCAGCACTGCCACTTTCACATGGAGTGCTCACCTTAGGCRCTGTGCCCAACAGCAGGGTCAGGAGAGTGCCCCCCTGACTGCAAGCGGTGCTGGCCAGCTTGCYGRGACGTATCTATCCAACCGCCAACCRCTTCACTAATTCCTTAAAATATTTCCCAAAATCTTTYTTCTGCAATTGAACATACCTTTGCAATTGCAATTTAGGCCACTTCTTGCCTGCGTGGACAGATACGTGAGCAACATTGAATGTAGACTCAGTAGTGTTAGAGAGGAAAGCCAACTGGATAAAATCCTGTTTCTCATCTCTGACTTTACCTGATGTCCTGGCAGCAGCTGGGATAGAATTCGCTTTCTTYTCAGTAGCTGGTGCAATGCTGTGTTTCAGATTTAGTATGAGAATGATGTCTACAAAACTCTGATGTCTTTGGTGTTGCTCAGTAGCGCTTACACAAGTCAAGGACTTTTCAGTGTCATGATCTGTCAGTGAAGTTTCTCAAGTTGCTGGGGGTGAGCAAAGATGGGACAGCTGATCCAAAGTGGCCAAGGGGATATTCCTTGCCTTCACATGTCATGCTCAGCATATGAAATGAGGGGAATTGGCCATGTGCCACAGACAGCTGCTCAGGAACAGGCTGGGCACTGGTCATTGTGTGGTGAGCAAYACTATTGTGCATCACTTGTTTTCCTTGGRTTTTATTCCTCTCTCTCCCTCCTTTTTATTGTCATCATTATTATAATTAGTATTATTATAATTTACTTTGTTTTGATTGTTGAACAATTACTATCTTAACCCAACAGGGTGGGGAAGAGGGAGCAGGAGCTGATGCATGGCACTAAATTGCCAGCTGTAGTTAAGGCATGGCACCTACCATAAATTTACTCCACAAATATTCACAGATAAGTGATCAGAAGAAAACTTGTTCCTATGCTTTTTTCCACCGGATCCTTACTTTTTACCTCATAAAACCCGATATATGGGTACAAATAAAACCTGGATTTCAGCTAAGAAATCCCTGTTTTTCTGCTGCCTCCTTGCTGTCTTTGTTTTGAAAGATCTTTTACCATATATGTACAAAACGGAATTATTTTTTTATCACATCCCTTCTGACACCTTCAATGCCTACTTTTTTCAGGACTTCAGGACTATAGTAAAACTAATGATGGCTTCACTGTCCTCTGTTATTCAGTGTTCTAGGGTGACTTCATGTATCCCCAGTCCTCTATTCTGTTTATGCTGGATATTGAGTTTTGTGCCTTTTAAACTGAATTTGAGAGTGAAGAGGGGGAGAAGGAGAAGCAGTGGAATGTCTGAGGTGGCTGTATTCAAAAACATAAAGATAAGAGCTTCAGCTCTCTTTCTCACAGACTGTGTTTTCTGCAGCACAAACAGTGTGCGAGATCTCTCGGCTTTTAGTTAGATTTTTTTTTTTTGCTAGTTGAGACAGAGAAGTTCCCCAGACTGTATTTTTTCTTTTTCTTGGAACTGATCAGCCTTGCTCTGGTCGGAAAACCCAGAAAAACACCAGGAGCTCATACCTGTGGCCCACTTGGGGCTGGGACTCAGCATTTTCCAGTGCAGGAGGGAGTGATAAGAGGCTGAGTGAGCCAAGCTCCACCCCACAAAAAGAACTTTCTGAATGTGCTATCTCTTCAGAACAACGAGAGGTTCCATTGTTTAATATTATTMATTTTTCCATGTTTTGCTTGTCAAATAAACAGTTTTTCCCACTTCTCTCGAAGAAGGTTTATAACTTGCAAACTGGTGGGGGGAGGAACTGCCTGAATTTGCTTTCTAAAGGGACCCCATTTGGAGGTTTCCTCCCAAATTTGCCCTAAATCAGGACGCTCAAAGTACTGCTTGCTGAATGTAGGGGCAAAGACTACCCTGACATGCTCTGTCAAAGATGTCATCTTCAATATCTCTGCCTACTAACTTATCTTGCCCATATTATGGGAAAAAAATTGATCATCCTGCCTATCTTCTCATACATTTCATGAAGATCCTTTTTTATTTTATGCAACTTTTGTTGTAACTRTGAGATGGTTTTCTGTAATTCACTGCTGTTTTTCATCAGTATTTTCAGAAGACTCTGCTATAATCTATAAATTTAGGATTAATATTTTGAAAATAATGTTTTGATCTGTTTTACCCTTATTTGGCATTGTTATACAAAGTGGAATTATTAGTTTGTTGTTATATTTATTATATTGGATTAATCTTATTGTAATGGAAAGAGTTGAATGTGCAAATCTAAGATAAATATATTTGAATGGATTAGTTGCTGCTTCTACAGYGACCTACTAAATGGTTATGTGATTTGTACATCTACCACACCCTAATAAACATTGAATACCTTGCTATTTGAAATAAATGCTTGTAAATCTGGTCAGTATGGAAACAAAGGATAGCTTATTAAAAGCTTGAGAATTATTTTCCTCTTCTGAAAACAGAAGTCTATAATGCCACTGCTTTCTTGAATGCAGAATTTCCTGTTATAATGATTACAGTAAACAATCAGAAACAATTATAGTAATCAGATCTTGAACTTTACATATTTCATTATAGCAAAGGGAAAAATTCTCCTTATAGAACTTGCAAGCAGCTTCAAACATACGTTTCATAAAGTTATTTCATTTTATAATTTAACAGTTATGAAAATTTCTCTGCTCAAACAGGCCAGAAATGGTTTTCTTGCTATAGGAATATTTTGTATGAATGACATATCTCTTGCTCCAAATTGTTCTTGAACGTRAAAGCGCTTGTACAGTGATAAAATAGTAAAATTATTTCTTAAGGAGTTCTTATATTTTCCAACATATTGAATTTAATTTTTGTCTCTCTTCTATGGTTTAACTCTGAAGATTTTACTACAGAACTACAGAAATGTTAAGAAACTAGATATTCAGTAATATTTTCAGAGACATATCTTAAGAGATATCAGTACCTACACATGGAATGTCTTAAAATTACAAAAGTACTGTACCTGAAAGTGATGGACTGAGTCCTTTGATCTCTCCTCCTCTTTTTGCTTGAAGGGAAAAATCAGATGCTTCAAATGTTCCAGTTTAGACCCAGGGGAAAAATAGAATGCTTGTTCTGTTATGTACTTGAAAAGTGGAAGATTTATTTTAAGAGAGATTGATGGTTAACAGAGTAAGGAAAGGGCAAGAATAATACCTAAAAATAACATTTTAAGGTTAAGAGATTAAGATATTTTGTTTCAGATTTTTGTACTGAGGGAAAGCATGCCAATCTTTTTTAATTGTTTCTCTGTCATTGTGTTTTCATTTTGTCCTACTGTACTGCTTAGGATCCTTCCTATCAGCACTAAAAGGCAGGTATTGTTTAACAACACCCATAGACTATTTTTCCTATCCAGAACACATCTCCAAAACAAACAAGATACTCAATCAATGCAGAGACAATGCATCACGGAAATGCAATCTAGACATGAACAAGTTCATAGGAAAAAATAAGAACATCTTTCATTCCAGCTGTATAATCTCTGAATAACAATTTCTAATTCACATTTGCTGTGCTGCAGCTCCAACAAGGTAAAATAGCTTAAATTAAAAAAAAAAAAAAAACAACAACAAAAAAAAAACCCTCTGAAATTAAATACTTACATAATTTTTCTCAACATCAAATTTGAAAGAAACTGTTCCATAAAAGAATATACTACCTTGTAAACAGCTGTCTTTTTGCTGAAAAATCAATCTGACAGAAAATCATAAAGAAGTCATAGAGGTCGTTTTCAATCAAAATATACAATTTTTTTTATTCATGTTGTGATAATAGTCACAGTCACACCATGAGACAGGGTTTCTCTTAAGACAGAGTGCCTCCTACATATGTGCTAGCACTCCAATCATGTGGTGGCTACACTCTGATCCAAGGTAGGGGCATACCAGTATAAGTTTGCATATTCTTAAATGTTGATTTTGGCATATGCAAAATTGATATAATTTTGGTTTTAATGAAATAAAAATATTACACGGGAAAAATGTTAGTACCATTTATAAACTGGAGAACGCTTGCTTCCATTCTTCATGGGTAGAAATAGACAAGGATTAGTAACAAAGAATGAAGATTAATTAAATTTTTTAAGCATCATAGTCCAATAGGAAAGGAGCTATGGACACGGTGACTACGCTAAGAAACTTAATGAATGGCAAAGGGAATTCTATGTACTACCCCATAAAGTCAAGGTCAGAGAAAAAAGATGCTTTCTGCAAAAACTGGTTACAGACTATGTACAATATTTTGAGTATTTTTAAGAAGATTTTAGAAAATAAATCTATGTGGAAGGATGTAGCAAATTTATTTTGTATTATTTTAATCCCTCCTTTCTTGGTATGATTATTTTGCAATCCTGAGCTATCAATTTACTGAATGTTCAGTCTTGAATAGGGATTAAAGTATAATAAACTACTCAATGCAAGCACTCTGAGAGCCAGATTTGGATTTCGTATTCAGGACTGTGCAGCATAATGAGAGACAAAGATTCCTCCTCTGACCTGTTCCAGTTCAGTCATCCTGCATGATATTGCTCAATTTTACCCATGGCTGAGAAAAGACAATAGTTATGAGTGCTTCACAATGACAATGGTATGGTATATTCTAAGTTACACTTGCGATAAAAATTATTTACTTTTCTTTGGTCACTCCATAGCTTTCTGACACTGAAATAATATGCTGAGTTTTCCATAGAATAGCTAAGCCATGTGGGGAAATACAATCCAACACCTGTGAATTTATAGTTGTAAAATTCTTGTATTTAAGATATGATTTTTAAAAATTTAATTTATTATTGAATATGTGTGTGCTTTTTTTTTTTTTATCTGTGTGATTTATTGTTTGAGATCCATAATCAATAGCAAGGGGCCTACCTGGAAAAAAATGTCCTGCCATTGTTAGAATTTTTGGAGGAAGAAAAGTCTCTCTCACACAAATATTTTATTTAGATTTTTCTTGCTTTTACTAATCTGAAATCAATAGCCTATTTGAACCTGCAGCCAAAAKGAGGATGCACTCACCAAGAGCGAGACTGGTGGCCCTCACTGCACAAAACGAAATTTGTGCGCTTTCTGAGAAGACAGTAGGGTGTGACAGGACCCCCTTACAACTCTTACCCACACAAGCAGCTGACAAGGAATCTGTGAGGAAATCCAGGAACATATTAATGCAGTTCACGGGCTGCTGGCAAGGTTCCACACAGGGGCACTCACCCCTTTGAGACTGTGGGGATGGCTGCACCCCTGGCTGCTGCACACCATGTCGGTGAGAAAATCAAAGCTCACATTTTCAAAAAAAACCAAAAACCTTTACTTTGTCAGACAACTGGGAACTTGTCAGAGCAGTAAGTCAAAACACATGAGCTGATTCCAGGTAGCCTTGTGCCATTTCGAGGCACGCRGAACTTTTCCAGATATTTTGACTAATATAGCTAAAAAAGATAACCACAATGACAGCATTACTGTAACTAGGCTTTTTTGCATCCACATTTTTATTGTATCTGCTTGGTCAAATACACTGAAAAATTGATTTCTAAATGCCCCCAAGTGATACCAAGCAAATTTCCTCATTTTGCTGGGAGAAGAAGAGATACAACAGAGAACTTGCTTCATTTATACAGTCGCATGGCCAGATATATAAGCCAGAAACCTCACTGGTTGTCTGCCAGTCTGAAATGAGCACTTGAAGATTTTCTATCATGTTAATGGCTACTAAAATAGCAGTGTCTCATCCTTATCAGAGTAATTCCAGATGCAACTATTCCATATGAACAACAGTGCTTGCTTGATAAGCAAGAAAATGCTGTGCTTGCCTACATTTTCTCTATATTCTTAAAAACATTGTGAGAAGCCATACTGATTTTTCTCAAAATACATACATCAGGTCTAGGCAATGAAGTCTCCCCAACAATGAAACCAAGACATGAAATAGTAAGTATATGATCTACAAAATTAGAGTTTAATATCAACAGTAAGAGTTTAAGAATTTGAAATAATCAAGCTTTTCATTATTGCTGGCTCTAAACAAAATTGTTCTTCATTCATAGTTTATTATCCCAAAAACCTGCTGATAAAACTGGTGCCTTAGGACATATCAGAGCTAGTGTCAGCTGGGAAGCAACACAGTCAGTTTAATCCAGTACTGAAGCTGAGTTTTCAGCTGACTTGGAATACAAACAGATAAACCTTATACCTGAAAGGATGTGGGTCATATCTATATGAAGTGTCATGTAAGTTTGTCATCCTAGAATATGTGCTATAGACATATTCTTCCTGAGGTGTATGGTCCATCCTCTTACATCTTTTCTCAGACTTCTAATTTTTCGTAAGCTCTCTAATCTTACTCCCTGTTCCTTTCTAAATTCCTCCAAGTAAATGCCACATATGGTACATTCTTTCTTTCTTATCACATCACAGAACTTATTTTATCCACACTTTCTCATCTAGAAAGTGTGGATAAAATAAGTTATTTTCTCATTCTTTGCTTCAGGCTGAAAATCCTGTGCCCTTCCTGCAAACTGCAGCCTTGAAACCCATGGCTGCTTGCACATGCCTGCAATGAGGCAGGAGGAAACTATAAACAAAGAGGTTTGTGTTCTGACACCTTCAACAAATAAACCAGATATACAGAGACCAAAATTACACAGATGAGTATTTCATGGGGCATAAATCTGTGCCCACACTATAAAAGTTAAGGTTGAGTGCTCTTTAAAAATGTATTCAGAATAAATCTCAAAGCTGGAAAACAGTAAGTGAATCCTTAATGTGTCATTAGAAACAAAGTCTTTAATACTTACAAAAATATATACTGTTATCAGGAGCACTCAACATAGCAAACTTAATCCATTTAGAGCTATATCTTCATACTGTCTTCCTTTTTGCCCATGTGTGCTTGCACAATTCTTTCCTGTAGGATTGCAGGAAACACTGTCATTCTGGGAAACGATGTGTCATTAATACCAAGCCCACCCAGGTAGTTTGTGTGCATGAATCCTAGAAATAGGTTTTCCCCTCTCATGGATTTAAGAGGTATCACATCCATTCTGAATATGGAATCAGAGACACTGATCGCTGTTAAAAATTGAGTCTTTAAAAGCATAGCAAACTGCTATATAATAACTTATTAAAATAAATAATACTGTCCACATTAAGAAATTCTCATGTTATTGTCTATGTCTGAGTTTGGATTTGGGTTTTGAGTTTTGTTTTTTTTTTGTATTTTGTAAATTATAATTATAGACATTCATTTCTAACATACATTTTTAATTAGCTGTTAGGATGACTTGACCATATATGCAGATAGTTCTGCTAAAAGAGCATGCAGGGACTGAATTCTATCTACATTCATATTAAATAGTTGTGCATTTGTGCATTTCTATATTGGAAAACCATGATTGGAATAACAAATTTCAATTATAGCCATATTTTGAACAAGATATCATCTGTATTTTCAGATGAGCTGTTATTTCTCATAGTTCAATTTCCTGTAATGATACTTAATCTAACCCAAGTACTTTAAAAGTAGCTTTTTTGATGGATACCCACTAGTAATTGAAATAGCAACCATTTAGTTTAAAAATGAGAATTTTAAGTTCATTATCTGTCCCCTGCAGAATATGCATGGATAATTTAGTCCTATCCATAATTCACTCCTTGAACAACTCTCATTTGTACTATGAGAGACTATGAGAACCATATGCCCTGCTTTTATTTAGACTTTGGTATAAAATACTTAATTTCTGGCACAATCAGTTATAGTCTCTCCAGAAATTAGATCCTCCTTCCTTCTCTTTCCATGTGACTTCATTTGTGCATGAGAAAAATGATTGTTCAGATCAATATTTGCTGAGTAGCATTTCTGGTTTTTTCAGTTCTCATTTTGAAGCTAAGCTACTTACAGAATTTTTGTTGTTAAAAAACACATTTAATGATCCCAATGATGTTGATCTGTGTGTACAAGAATAAATGGATATAAAAGTATCTGCCTACAGAATTTAATAGCTTTCAATAAGATTAGGTCCCCTGACTTTATGGATACTAAAGAAGATTACAAAATCCACTGAAACAAGCAGACATCTCAAGTCCATCATGTAGACAGAGAATTCTGGACTCTGCATCTCAGAAGTCAGTCAGAGCCAAAAAACCAGAACTTCAGTGTCTGGAATTTCTTTTTTGTACAATTAAGTCTTGATATAATAAAACCAGGGCCATCTTATGGAATCATTGCATATTTGGAGTTGAAACAAACCTCTGGAGATCATCTAATACAACAGCCCTGCTGAAGCAGGGTCACCCAAAAGAGACTGYACAGAATCATTCCCTGGCAGGTTTTGAATATCTTCAGAGGGGATCCAAAACTTCCTGGAGCCTTTTCTAGCATCCTACCACCCTCACAGAGGCTGTCYTCACATTCCAATGAAACTTCAGTTTCAGCCTGTGCCCTCYGTCCCTTGCCTTGTTGCTCAGCACYGCTGAAAAGAGTGGTCTGTCCTCTKGACATCTGTCCTGAAGGTATTTGTATGCATAAGATCTTCTCTCAGTCATTTCTTTTCCACGCTAAAAAAGCCCAATTCTCTCATCTTTTTCTCATGAAAGAGATGCTCCAGTCCCCTCATCATCTTCWCAGCATTCTGCTGGAATCTCTCCAATAGTTTCTTGGACTTCTTGTACTGGAGAGCCCAGAACTCAACACATGACTCAGAAACAGCCTAACCAGGGCAGAGTAAAGAAGAAGGATTTCTTCCTTCAGCAGTGCTCTTCCTAGTGCAGGCCAGGATACCATTTGCTTTCTTGGTCACAAGGGCACRCAGCTCTTGAACAGCTTACAATCCACCAGGACACCCCAGCTCTTTCTCCAAAGAGCTGCTTTAATGATCAGCTCTGAATTATTATGAGATTCGCTTGCATAAATTTAAATACACATTAAACACTCTAGGGTGGGAGAGAGCAACAATATCATTCTGCCAATCACAASTGTTTCATTACAGTATGTATGTAGAGTTGCTATATGAAACTTTTATTTCAAATTCTTGTATCATTAGGTTTTCAAGATCTGATTGAACAAAGCCTCAGGCAACCAGGTCTAATCCCAGAGCTGGCTCTTTTCAAGCAGGCCTTGGAGACCTCTGGAGCACCCTTCCAGCTGGTGCTAACTGATGAGTGTGTGGACTGAAAACAGAATCTTGGAGCTTGCAGAATTTAGTGGAGGAAATTGCATAACCTCTTTTACACTGGAGGGCAGTATAGAAATCCCTCCTGAACCTGAACTTTACTAATCTATGAATCTCAAGGGCTGGGTCTATGTTAGCRCTTTGGTTCAGAGTACTGCAGTTTTGAACTTCATCTCCTGAACATATCCTCTCCTACAGCGCCTTAGCTTGGTTCACAAGGCAGTTTCAATTTATGCAAACTAGATTCCTTTAGGAGGACACTGGAGAGAAAACTCCATAACAGGCATGCACCAAATACAATCTAAGAAGTAATGGAATCATTAGTGTTCCAATCAGAGGTCAGTGCTTCAAATKACTTCAAACTGTATGTGGGGTGAAGACATTTGAATCAGGGAATCMGAGTAAATCTGCTAAAAATAATGCCCCAGAACAATGGACAAGACTGAACCAGCTAATTTGATCATATGATGTGTTTCTCCTTTGTACTTGCTGATGTAGACATAGCCAGTACTAGAAAAGTTAAGCTGCCTGGCAAATGTACAGTTGGAAATCAGTGCATCAAAAGGAAGAGAAATTAAAGGAATACTAATGACCTAGGTAAAGACCATAGCAAAACTCCAAATTATTTGCCTCAGTTTAAAACTTCRGTCTTACTGAGTTTTAGGATAATCATTAATCTGAAGATTGGGAATGGGAATTAGTTCTCTATTTTTCCAGAACTGTAGCACCAGCTAATGAAAATTTGGGGTTTAATTTTTATGTCCTTTCTCTGTTGTATTTTCAGAAACTCCTCTAATATAACAAACACTGAAAGCCAACCAATATAAAAATTCTCAGTTCTACAGGGAGAAAAATATGCAGATAAACAAAGTCCTAATTATGATTTCAATACTACAGTTTTTAGGAGTATAATAACCATCTATTTCAAGTTCCATGATAAAAAGAAGTACTTAAGCCAGAACGTGGGCCAAGATTTGCCGTTATGTCATATCTATTTCATGTTCTGTTTATGGAGAGTATTTCAAATTAATAACAAAGCATATAAGCACAGTCTAACATATAAATATAATATAGCTGGCTAATAAATGTTGTAAAGTAGTAGAAAAGGAGGCAGGGTTGGAGGAGAGAAGGGGGTGTGTCCAGGTTGTTTCTTAAGAGCAATAAGTAATCTTTATAAAATTTCCAAAATCATGTGCATTTTTTTTCAGTAGGTTAAAAGATGTCACAATGAAATCTAAGTCACTTTATATATAATATTAAAATATGAAGTATGGATTCTCYACCCTTATCTTGTCCAGAAACAAACAAAAACACCATTAGTGACTCTGGAGCAGCTTCTCCAAAAAGMATTGCTTGCACCTCCCTGTTGAATGTGAATCCACAGGAGAAAATATATTTGTATTTACTTTAGTATTAATTCATTTTCAATGATGCCTTGAGTGAAGAAAAATTATAAAAAATTTTCTTGACCTTATTTTTTTCAGGTGGCTGAGGTYGGACTCAGTGACAGAAACTGTATGGAATTTCCCATCCATCCAGTGTCTCAGACTAACATAGCCCACAGTCCATGAACAATTAGGCAATTTCTGTCAGTAGTCATTCCAGCAGTTTTTACAGCAGCTTTTCTAAAAACTGAATTTTCTTTACTTACCTTAAAGCTAAGGAGAGACTGACACACAACTCAGAAACTTTGAGCAGCATTACAGTTCCTACAAATTTACCTAATCTCCACTTAATATATCTTTATTAATTCAAGCATTTTCTATAACATAAAAAAATCTCCAAAACAATTTATTTGAAACTGTTTTTAGATATGAATTACATTTTTCCAGCTTTCTGCATAGATTAGAGCTGTACCTAATCAATATAWGAAGTTATATTTCAGTAAAAATTTTAAGCTACTGCACAGTCTTAAGCAAATCCTAAATAGTCAGTGAATTACTTTTCATGCTTAAAGTAAAATATGCTGATGCTGTTTTGCTGAATCAAGACTACTTTTTTTAGGCATTCAGTAGGATTATGGCAGAGGAATTAGAGGTAGCACCTTGTTTCTTTATGTAAATATCAGAAGAGGGAAGATGTGCAACTGAGAATGCAGAAACATTTTTAATCATCAATAAATCAATATAAATAGTACTGATTTGTAATACTACTACTATTACTACTACTACTAATAATAATAATAATAGTAGGAAACGTCTTTACAGACCTATTGGAAGATAATTATTTTCGTCTCTGATTACCTAAACTTGTTTTTTATTTCTTTAATTTTCCACCCTCCTTCTACTGATCCTTTTACAACACTGTTAACATTAATCATCATGGTGCTGTTGATTAGTGCTGTTGCATATTTTTGGTTAAGAGACAAGGGCTGGCTGAAGCACTGTGAACTGAATGTGTGAGCTCTGAGGATAGAGTGAACTTCACAGTCTGGAAGCTTAGTATATTCATCATTATCTTCAATGTAAAATTTATCAGTCGAAAATCCTTCCTTTTTCAGTTTAGTCAGCTTACACTGACTGAAACATTTTTCAAACCTAAAACAGACCAGACAGTAATTTTCACTATATAACTAAATAGACTTTGGTGTTAATTATAGAAAAATATCTTTATTTATTTTATGATTTATTAAAAATCATTTTGATAATATTTGTATTAAGAAAAGTTAAAATACTTGTTACACAGTCAAATAAAATAATTTGACTTGAACATTTTGGTTTATCCCACTTGAAACCAAGTTTAAAAATTTCTTTAACCAAAACTATTTTTTCTTAACTTTTTAGTTTAATAAAAAACTGAAACCATAATTTGTTCMCACAACTGCAAAATCTTTTATACAAGGTTATGAAAATTACATTCAATAATAGATATCTTTCAAATGTATGTGATAGGTATAAGGTTGATAGCTCTGGGAAGTTACTGAGCACAGAATTTTTAAATTAATATATAGATGAAGATGGTAAGAATCCTGTGTATGTAGAGTTTCAAAAATGTAACGGAAACCCAGAGACAGCAAAAAGTCTCCTCACTAAATAATTCCTTCATATTTTTGCATTCTGCAGTCCTATTATACTCTACACTTGAACTACAGATATGCTCAAAATCCTCAAAATGCAGGTTGTGGTCTTACTGAACCAGAAGAACTCATTCATTCAGTAAATAGGAAACAAAAAGACAGCTTGTGTAGAATACTTCAGGCCTACAGGTTCATTCAATTCTAAAATGAAAAAGTCAGTGACCTAATAAGTACTTACTCACTTCCCCCCCGCCCCTTTTTTTATGGGTTTTTAATATCTGACATTGGAGAAAAACCTGTCCCAACCATTTTTTGTCACCTGCAGTTCWGTGTTGGTATTGATATGAGAGTATTGTCTAGTGTTTACCACAAGTAGCTAATATTGCTTCCTTGCCCAGATCATGGTTGGGGTTCATAAAACTGTAATATCTTCTTCCCATTCATTCCTTTCTTTAGTGGCAATATAAAACTGCAATTTTTTTTTTCCTCAAAAAAATCAAACTAGACTGTTCTATACTTGTAATTCAACACAAGCCCAGGAAAATTAAAACCACCAGAAYATGGGTCTCATCAGGCTTCCTTCTWTCAATTTCARGGATTCAGAGCCCCTGGATCACTGCTTGATGTGGTGCCTGACACACCCTGCAGTAAAATGGACACTGCCAGGGAAACTCCCAGACAGACATAATAGCCATCTGAAATTTAATAAGTCCCAAGAAATTCCATCAACTATGAAAATAACATGTGTCATTAGTCTAGGCACATTCCTTTTTGTCCTTGTTTATATTAAATTCCCAGAGAGACTTATGTAAACTGATAGTATAAAATATGAGATTATAACAAAAATACTTCACACAAATGAATATCATTGTCTACACAGACTGACTACTGAAAAAGAAAGACATTTGTCTCTTTTCTCATTTTTTTATTCTTGCACCTCTTTATAGCAAAATTCCCTCCTGAATCACAGTCTTATTAAAATTTATTCCTTTCTTTTTCTTTTGTCATAGTGAAATAGAAGTATTACATTTTTACATGAGTTATTATCCACAACACTCCCCATACACTGAAAAAAAGCATTTCTATTGATGATTCAGTCCAATGCAAATGGTTTTGTACCAAATCTTTTATGTAGCACTAAAGATTTTTTTTAATGTGATAATTTTTTACAGGAGCTCAATATTTTGAATTCAGCTGAGGAATCACTTTGCTATTTATTCAATAGCTTTCTATTTTCTTTAAGAAACAAAAGCTTTCTCCTGTTTGCATGATTTACTACCAAAAAATTAATCTGCTACTAAGAACAGTATAATTCACAAAGCCCAGTGGTGAAAATATTTACTGTGTCCTGAAGACAGAAGTACACTCTCAAAAAATTGTATTGCTTAATGTCATTATTTAGTCTCACAATAAAATCAGTACTTATTTTATCAAGTTGATACCAGTTTATAAATTTCTAATTAGATATACTATCACTAAATCCAAATTAATTTTGGAATCTTTCCTGAAAATATTAAAAGATTAATCCTTTGTGCCTTATGCTGGACAGCATTGGCTTATCAAAATTTCAATGTAAATCACTGAGAATTTAACTGCTTCTGTCACTGCTCTGTTTCAAATGTAATTCAAATCAAGTAGCAAGAAGAGGATTGTCATGCTCCAAAGAGCACCAAGAAACTCCCACATGAATTTTCCCACATCTGGATTTTCAAGATATCTGAGTTTTTCAAAATTGCAATAATAGATATCATAGTAGATCTCTACAGCTTATTTACAGCTTGATTAGGATAGAAATGAAAATGGTGCTGTAAAATTTTGGGCTTGTTATATCACCAATCTTTGTACCTTTACAATTTTGTAAGAGGGAAAGAGTGAAGAATGAAGGAATAAAGCTGTTAAAACTGATATATTCCTTCAAGTTCAGTTTCAGATGAGATGCTTCTCAAAGAAATGCTTCCATCAAAATGCATATTTATACCCCATCCCTCCAAATTTTATGTATGTTTTCATTACATAGGTCCATCATGAAATTTGTGAGTGGAAGCAATAAAAGCCTCTGAAGAGCCACTAGCCTGCTGTTTGGGAAATTCCCTTGGACCATAGAGCAGCACTTCTGAGAGAAGAGTATTGCATTACCAGAATCACTGTCATTTTCTGAATAACTCACAATCAGTCATAGTTCTTGACTTTAGTCTTTAGTTCAGTAATTTTTGCTTCAGAAAAGATTCCAAGACTATTAATGCAATGTTTTATTATGCTGCCAATTCTTGAATGGTTGCCCAACTAACAATGGATCTTGCATCTCAAAGTGTTTGAGAGAGGACTGGGAAGGGCAGTTGAAGACAGCAAGTTCAGTGGAGGGAAGGCAATCCAAGTTAATACACTTTGTTTATGCTCTTTGATAAAACCATTCTGCTGCACAGAGCTTGTGAAGAAACAGTTAAGTGCAGTAACATACTCGTGGACGTATATGCACTGCCTAACTCGATAGGGAATATAGTCAGATCTGCAGACTAGAAAATGTGTGGTCTGTTTCACAACAACAAATATAAATAAGCAAATACACAAATACATCCATSAATAGCTCAGTGGAGTGGATTGGCACATGGGAAGAAATGGGCTTGGCAACAAAGGTTCTGGGACAAAAGAGAATTGAGTTATTCACCACAYGGTAGGATGCTCTGTGGGGCTTCTTTGGCCAATGGACCTGACCTATGTCTGGTCTAGCGCAAGTCAACTCTTCAAAAACATAACTGACTCATGGTCAAGGTCCCTTACGTCCAGGAACTTGCTTTAAAAATGGCATAGAAAGYGTACAGAAAGCAACTGAAAGAGATATGAGATTGCTAATCCAAGARAAGTCTCTTCTGTTTAAAAAAAAAATTGGAAAGAAAACTCTAGGTCCCAGATATCGGTTCAGAATTCAAAAGTATGCCTAAAGATGAAAATGAATCAAATTAAAATTGAATTTGATAATAACATCTTAAATGGGACATGGTCTAAACCACTGAATCACATCCATCCCCAAAACATCATTAATTTTCCCCCAGAGCAAAATGAGAAAAATATCGGAGAAACAGGAAGGTGGAAATGAAGAACATTATTTGTTATACTGTTAATCACTAGTGAGGCCTGAAAGAAAAGTTCTTGGTGGAGCAAATCCTTACATGAATATACATTAACTGCATGCTGTACATTTGCTTGCATTAATATATATTTTTTCAAATTAGAYTTCCCATATTAAATGCTATAGCTGTTTCTAAGAGGCTGCATTACTGTTCTGTTTTTTATAACATTTTTGTCTATTGTGTGCRTATCAACTCTTGTGCCTTCTACTATATAAGGGATGTTGTTGATATTCTCTATTTGCATTATTCTGGCAAATTCCACTATAATACATTAAAATCTAAGGCTTTGAGACCTTCACTTTCTTGACACTGTAAATTTTCATTTTTTATATTTAATAAAGGCTTCAATGTTCTTGTTAAAACTTGCTTAATTTATTTTGCACCTAGATTACCCGAACTGATATTTTGCAGTCTGTAGCCATCTTTGTATCTCTTTCTTTCCTTCTCATTCCTTGGTATCTCTGTCTTCCAGCATGCCATAATTTGTYGGTCACATCTAGAGGCTAGATGGCATTTGAAACTGAAAAGAGTAAAACTAGTCTGGACTCAAAAATGAGCTGAAGTCATGTATAATTTGCAACTGTGAGCAAATATATGGTAAACTCATTCAAGATTGTATGGGGCAACAAACCATTGGTTTGAGAACCAACATGTGCTTGCTTTCAACTGCATAGAATCTGCTCCTTTATGCATCTGAAAYCCTTAAAACAGATGTTGAGAAGGTACCATGGATTTAATAGAATTTAATTCCTTTTAAAACAAGTGTTACATTCTATTTCTCTACATTGATCACAGTTCTTTGTGGGACACCCTTTCCATTTTCCTGAATTTGATTTTTTCCATTCCATCCTTAAAAATTATTTAAAGTCTCAAATGAGCTATTTTACTCTCCGACTCCTCCCTTCRTGAATCTTTGCCTGTCAGCTGCCTTTGGATAGATATGCCCTGAATTTTGGTTACAACATCTTCTGTTGGTTCGACTCTTTCTTTGGAGGTTAACATTTAATTTTAATACTTCACCTTTCTCTAACCAGCTTTCTCAGAAGACCTCTTATGATTTTTCCCCATGCTCAGAACAAAAACATACTGAAGAAAGTAGTACCTATGGAGAGAAAGAATGGAGAATATTTCATTTAATGAGGTGAAATATGCTCWGATTATGATCTAGGTAACATGAAGAGGGCAAACTCTCTTTTATGAGGTAATAGTCTCATTAAAAGATACAAAATATGGAAAAATTATAGTAAACATGATGTTTTTACAGTGTTCAACCATGAAAGGCATTTCAGCAATCAATAACATGATTTTATGTGCCACCTATGGTGGTCTACATTGTCCAATCCACTTGAAACTTAAACTAGTCCAGGACTATTAGACCTCTTGCTCCACAGTTTAACTGKACAATGACTATGTATCATTTATTTCCAGTGATATTTCTTTAATCATTTTCATTTAGATTAYAATTTCTCATAATTTTTAAACACTCCAGAGAAAGCAGCAAAAATTTTACTGTCCCAGAGATTTAAACAAGCAGCATACTAGATTATATTATGAGTGGTATGGTTTTAAGAGAGCACTTTTTCATGTCTACAATGAAAAAACTGTCAATGAAAAAACTTTTTTGTAATGTCAAAGCCTACTTCATAAATTACCAAAATTAATGAGGTAAACATACTCCAGTGCACAAAGAATAGCACTTTCTTTCTGCTGCCTTGCAAGGAGAACAGGAGTATTTTAGGGAAGAGTGGTAAATATGACTTCACAATATTAGTGATGGAGTGGCATGTTAAAATTTTACTTTCTTATGATGAATAATGGATATTCTAGAGCCATTGGATTTATTTAATTAATAAATTAAGAAAGACAACTGAAAATTGTGTGCGATCTGATCACACTGTTCAAGAAAGCACGGGGGAATATTTTCATTCACCCGGGGCACAGACATTCATGGACTTTCTGGACGACACAGGATGGAGCAATTAATGGSTGACAGACCTTAAACTGACATTATAGAGTAATGTTAGGATGAAAGCTGAAATTTATGTACTGATCTACAACCTACTCCTACTCACATACACACACACTTAATGCAAGTAAATTATGAACTTTTTGACTAAAATTTATAACGCCATATTACTTTAATAAGTGGAATCAGTATCAGGATCACACTGTCTGAAATTATAAACCTGTATCTTGCTCAATTCCTTTGTCTCTGTTTTCTCCCTCACTTCAAACTCCAGTTGCCTCCTGAAAACTGTTCTGCATTTTTTTACCATTAATAAAAAGAAAATGTATCTATTTCAAAAGAAGAATTATGTGTGGAAATAGGAAAATAATTTTCTCTTAATATCTAAGCAACAGAAATCATACAAAATCTTTCTCCTAATTCATGTCAACTGACCTTCTAAAGTCAATAGAATTGGCTGTGCAAGGAAGGAAAGCAGATTTTTTGGTATCTTTGATCATCAGAACAGAAGCTTAATAACAGAACATGGTCCCTCAAACTGAAGGTAAAACATTAAATAATGTCAACATACTGAATATTTACTAAAAATGCATAAACTGAGGTTAACACCAATGGTTACATTAAGTTATRATTATTGACCTTTGCCATGAAGATTTTGCTAGGGCTTTTATGGTCACATGTATGTTTTTACAGCACAAAATAATTGTGCTTTCCTTGTGTCCTAACAAGATACCATTAATGTTCCCAGCTAACAATCCCCACCTACGCTGGCTAAAGAATCTGATTCAGACATGAATGATTTCTTTGTGGTGATTTGGTGGTTTTGATTCTCCTCTAGCTGGTTAGCATGAATGCATAAAGCTAAATGACAGTAATATTGCATTCATAGCTGGTGACTCATTCTTCTTTTAAATATTTGTAACTACATTAATATCTGCATATCACACAAGTTTCCACATAGTTATTTTTACAACAGTCCTAAAACTGAAAAATACTTTTCCCCCTCTATTTTCCTACTGGGAAATGAAGACTAGAGATACTTAAAACTAAATCCACTAAGGGTCTGTATTGCCAGTCAAAACTCACAACCTGAAGTTAGATTAATTATCCCTTCTAGAAACAGTGGCTTCACTAATGCCAGAGACGTGACATGGAGCTACTTGTGCTAGCTGAGAAAGAAATGCCTGCAGGTGTTTGATCTTTGCTTGAGYGGCCCAATCATGGAATAGAATCACAGAAATGAAGATACTTGCCCCATGAACCAGGCAAGAGAGCACTTGTCTTAAAGATCATGCCAAGTGCTACCTTCCTGCTTGATGGGAAACAATTGATTTGATCTCTGAACAAGTATTTGATCTCAGCTTTTTTATGTCTGAGGAGACTACCTCAGCACCAAATCTGCCACGTGAATTTACTCACATGAATAAATAGGTGATTTTATTGCTCAAATTAATCTCTTTAATATAAAGCTCTGCAATTATTTTTGTGTCTTTTAGTCTATGTACTCCAGTGAMTGATTATTAATATAATGTAAAACATTTTCACCCAAACAGGCTGAAATAATACCTTTAGAGTCTGGGGCCAAGTCAAAATAGAAAATGTCTAAATTAGGTCAAGGGAGATCTGTCTGACCATATAGATATTGACTCTCAAAGCTGGTCAGAGGCCTAAAGTGACGCAAGATACCTTTTAGATTGACTTCTCCAGATAACATCTATTTCTGGGACAAACACTTTAATTTCAGTGTAAGGAAGAGTTAAAACAGACCAGTGGCAGCAGGTTGTTCAGTCACTTAGCCATCCAGGAATTCAGATTATTGAGAACATGGAGTATATTTCCCCATAGTGCAGTGCTTCATTTCAGAAACAGCACCACTCCCTCCTCAGGGTCATTCAGCTCAGGCAGAGCAGTGAGCAAGTATGGCTTTTCTCCAAGATTCCAGACAGTTGATTAGCAGTGAGCTGAAATACCTCTGCATAACCAGTAAGTGCACTTTTTCTACTGTATTTATCTTCTGGAGAAGACAGTGAGCCACACTTAACAGTCAACCAACCATGGATCCATTTAACTCAACATCTGAAGAATCATGCTCACCGAAAGAGAACAAGAAGAAACATAGTTCCTTATGAGGTATTAGAAGTGACAGCAAATCATACTGATTTGTTATCACAGAATRCCTCTTCACTCTTTAACCTTCGTATTACTGTGATTATTTTAGGTCACTTTATCCAGAACCTCTTGAAAAACCTTTTGTGTTCTATGCAACAGATGTACTTATAATTTGTGTTTTAAATGGACAGACTGGCTACAAAAATGCAATATTGCCAATTAAACTTATCCCTGTAACATCTTTCTTATCCCACAAACCAGCAAACACCTTTTCCTCTTTTAATCAAAACTGCAGGGGGCACTAGTAACTCTTGTTCTTCTAAGATGTTCCATGCCAATGATTCAGGCTGTATAATTGGATATGGAAAGGAGGATGTACACTTTGATAAGTCTACATCATGAAAAGATTCCAATGTATCTGATTCTCTTGCAAATTAGCTAGCCAGCCAAATTAAAAACAAAAACAAACAAACAAAAAACCAGTGGTCAATTCAGCTTCTGCAGCAGTAGACAACAATAGAAGTGTTCCTTTCTTACCACCAAGCAGCTGCTGAACATATGTTTCTTACCAAGCTTATAACTGGGAATAGAAAGACTAAGGATCTGCCAGTGTATGTTCACACTTCTGGAAATGAATGTACATGAAATAATAAAAAAMTTTTAAGTGCTGTTAAAGTAAATATTTCTATGTTTAACATTCCACCTGGAATGCGCTGTTTCATTTGACTACTATCATTACTACATACACTTCATATATTTTCTCACTATTCCTCAATGGAAAAACCTAATTGGAATTCAAATTAGTGTTTATTGATAAAATGAAAAGGCACCAATCAAGTAATTAGATTATTATATCATGCAGAATAAATAAAGCCCCTAACCATTTCAAATCCTTACTGAGATTCACTAGCAGAAAGGGAGCTAAGAAACAGCTCTGCTTAGTCTTAGTGGTCAAGAGTGAAGATGCATGCACATGATTTATGAAGGCTTTGTAAAAACTTCTTCCAGAGGGCACAAACACGGAGACTCTTGACTAAATTCACAGGATGATCCATAAAAGTGACACATTTTTTTCATTCTGAGCTTTATCTGAAGGGGAATGTCTAAGTCAYCATAAGCACAAAGAAAAAACTTGTATACAAACCCTTTACCTTTCTCCCCTCTGTAGATCTGTCATTCAAAACCATACAACTCATTGGAAAACAAGAAGTTGATGGAAGAAAGATAAGTGAAAATTTCTTCTCTCTGTTAAAATTAATGGGAAAGATTTCTATTTCAAATGTTTCTCAGCACTCTGAATGTAAATATTTTTGTAGGAAGGAATTTTTTTTTTTTTTTTACCTTCAAGATATTCAAAAATGATGGTGTTCTCTGAACAAGCTCATCTGTTTTTCTTATCTTGACAAATAAAAAATATCATTTTCAAGATCATCCTGAAGAATTTATTACTTACTCTGGTACTCTGAGCAGACAGATTATTGGTCTAAATAGGACAGGACCCCCATCTGAAAAAGAATAAGACAGTAGGGTAGTGCACAGAGTACTGATTACATTCTCAGATTCCAAATTTGAAACATTCAGCACCTATTCCCCTCCCATGAGTGCAGGCCGACGTAGAACACAGCAGGAGCATCCTTTTTGAGTAAATTTGCCAGTGCCAAGCATATGTCAGAGATGATGAGTGAGGCAGAGATGCCAGCCACCTTCTGTGACCTCAGAGGTCAGACAAAGGAGAGTGCGACAAAAGCTAAAAAGCATCAACCCCATAATGATGATGTAGCTGACCTGGCACATCCACTATTCCCATCACTTCTCAGTGCTCCTTTTATTGGCCTTACCTGCTGTGAGAAGAGTGTCTCTGGACCTAGCAGCTTGATTTTGGTCTTAGGTAAATAATCATAATAGGGAAGGAGTCAATCAGACTGCCAACTTCTGCCTTTCAAGTAGTGAATTGCATGAACTGCAAAAAGGCAGATAATGTTCAAACCACAAGTCTCTCGATGGATCAAACATTCCAGATTGGTGTGAATCAGGCARGTTCAGCCTGCTGCATTAAAAGCATGCATGTTCTGCCCCTCTTTGTGAGAAACAGTCTGCAAAACAGATAAGGAATACAGATAWTCTCCTTGGAGGCTAAGAATTCCATAAAAAATATATGGTGGGGCTTCTGGRCTACCAACCTTTGCCAACAAATGAGGTTATTTAATTTTATGCTRTGAAAAACTGCTTTTTCTACTGTGGAAGCCATCTTTTATACCTGCGTTGTATAAGTAATGTGCACATCATTTATAATAATTTTTCCTAGAAGTCCTTTTTCCTGAGTAGTCTTTGCTTTATTTCCTTTTACATTAAAAGTCAATTCTTAGGCATCATAGAGTGGTGTTTTATCAATATTTGTGGTATATCAGAGCTTTTGTTTCCTAATTCCCTTCAGAAGGTCTGAACACGCTGGGCCATTGTCATTCTTGTGTACAAATCTGAACAGGCTTGTTTGCAAATCTGCAGTCTCAGGAAATAATGACACTGAATAGATATTCCAAAGGCCAAATTTACAGTTCATGAGACATTTTCAAACTTTGCAATGATTAGAGACGGGAGAAAGAGAAGGTCATTCCATCTTGATTTTTGTGTGTGTGTGTGTTTGGGAGGTAATATGGCCATAACTTCCTGAAATGTCCTTTTGTTTTTGAAAACTTAAGATTCCAGAGAGGTACCAAAAATGAAGTCACCTTAGGTATCCCTTTACTTTTCATATTCTTCAAAACTCACAGCATGAAAATATCTTATTTGCAAGCAGAACTCTAAGMAGAGATCATCAATAGCAATTGTTGAAATTCATCATTAATATATAATTTTCTTAACTCTATATTCATACCAGTTAGATTCCAGCAGCAGTATAAACCATTTAATCAACACATTTCTGTAAAGGTGTTAGTAATTTCAATATTATTTTGAAGTTACCAGAGGATGAGATGGAAGGAATTGGCTGGATATTGCATATCTATTTTTAATTAACCCACTGCAGAGGTTATTTAAACTGAGTAAGCCTTTCTTGCTATATATTGTTGAGCTCAGAGAAACAAGAAGTGCTTTGTGCTCTTTGCTGCCTCTGCAGAATTAGTCCATTAGCAAGCACTATTTCTTCAGATTGTGCCAACCTCASTGGTGCTGTTGGTCAAAAATACCTTTTCATCATATGTCTGTGCTGCTGTTTATGAAGGCAAATATTTTTATATCAGCTCCACTCAGATTAAAGAAAATAGCTTAAAAATTAGTATCTCTTAAGCAGATAGTGTGTTTAATGTGTTGTTTCTTGTACATTAACTTAGTTGCCTCTGGGTAAAAAAAAAATATGAGTCTGTAAAGGCCTAGCTTTCAGCTTCTAAGATACAGTAAGTCGTCATGATGACTCTGTATTGCAGTAAGCAAATGCAGGATGCATAACTCAATTTTTATTAAAATACTTATCATATTTCAAAATAACATGGTTTACAGACCTTAGGCATATGCCCTGGATTTGGTTCTCAGGGCTGATCTTTCTTTTAAAAGCTTTTCTCTGGAATCATCTCAAAACACTGTGTTCATGATTACCTGTTAATTAGTTGTCCACTTCCTTTCTCCATTCTGTCCTTTAGCAGTCTTAAAACTCCCTGAGGATGCAAATAACATCAAGCATGGGGAACATTCATAGAACTTCAATAGTGCCTTTCAAATACTTAACCACACTTTTACTTTAAGGTGCATTCTGAAAAATTAGTTCCATTTTTCCACATGCAGACTGGCTCAAGTTCCTTAATGCTGCTGCTGAGACAGAGACAGCTTTATTTGAACTGTAAAGATTAAACACACTGGCATAGGAAATAAAATTATGTTGATTGCACATGCTCAGCAGGAAGTCCCATTAGAACTCAGCAAAATTGCTTATATTTGCTTATATAAAAGAAAGATGGTAGCAGGTAAGATTGCTGCAAAATATTCAGTAGGTGACTTTTCAGGGAAATATTATATTCTTAAAATATATTGTAACAGCAGGTATAATTATAGGTATCTATAATGATAAGTACCTCACAGTATCTCTAAYTATATAATATTTTAAAATCTTTTCATTTAGCTGCCTTTTTCTTCTGATTAAATTTATTTCAAAGAAGATGGTACTGACACAATAAAACTAAGAGCATACARATAGAATAACCATAACTATCCTGATGTTATTATAACGTGGAATCTAGAGGTTATCATGAAGGAAATGCTAAGTTGCAGCTTATTTTCCCAGAACTATTTATAAACATCAGCGCCTTTTCATGTTTTTCACTTCTGAGTGTCAGTAGACACAATTTACCTATTGAGAATGGTTTTGCACAGGTTTCTTTTTTTCAGCATACATGATTGTGCATTTTTTTGCATGCACCATATATTTAATACATCTGCAGATAAATACCTAAAAAAATGAAAAAAGTTTTAAAAGCAAACAACATTAAGAAACAATCAAAGAGCATGTAAGTATGCAATATTCATAACTTAAACAAAATAGTAGGCATTTTGAAGTCAGACAGGGTTTGTCTGTTTTGAAAACATCTGAAAAAACATATTCTTCTCTTAATCTTATCTTCTGACATAGATAAAGAATTTTGCAGCCGTGAAAATAATGGGGAACATAATAACCAAATGAAAGACAGATGAAAGAACTTGTTTGGAAAAATCTTATTCAAGTGTTAAAGATGACAAAGCTATGGACCATTAAAATGGAATTTCATAATTCTCACCATTATCTAACTATATTTTTTTACTACAACTGGCACTTGTAGTAAAAACCAAGTGGAACTATTTCTTGTCTCTCTTCGTCCACAACTTCTCAGGCTGCCCAGAGAAGTTGTGGATGCACCATCATTAGCATTSTTTAAAGTCAGGCTGGGCAGGGATTTGAGTGACCTGGTCTAGTGGAAGATGCCCTTGTCCATGACCAGGGGAGAGGATTGACAGGGAGTGGGGTGGAGAGTGGAGTGGGGGGGAGAATGGGATTTGGACTAGGTGATCTGTGAAAGTCCCTTCCAACCCAAATAATTCTGTATGTCTATTTATGTTTACCTGTGGCTCCTTTTAGTGGAAAAGATGTAATGSACTCATAGAGTTCCTATCCAAAAGAAATTACAAACTTCCTGTTTGATATCCTATTGACATCTCAAAGCAGTGTCATAATTCACAACAAGGGACTCTTGGCTGTTACTACAATCTCTGCAAATAATCATGCTGTCTGCAAATGGTAAGAGCCCTATGATAGTCGTACAATGAAATGTCAAAAAAGGCCCAACAGCAGCAGCACAAAACTCACCTTTTCCCTTCTTGCATGAGATAACAGAATTTTGGCTCTGGTTTCATAAATTTGAACATTTAATCTGGAATTAGGGCCCCAAAAGTATTTTACAATGTTACCCCTTCTCTGTGTCCAATTCTAAATTTAACGTTGAACAAAGATTATCACTCAGAAATCTATTTATTTCTTGATGTGACCAGTAAGGACTTAAAATCCAGAGAAAAAAAGATTTTTTCTGCTGATTTTTTTTCCTGGTCTTGTTGCCACATCCAAATAATTTCTTAATTATGGTGCACCCTCAACAAACCCTTATCACTCCTTGTTTCTGCTTACATAGATGCTGTGGATGTCTATTTTCATAATCATTCTTTCTTGGGGATTTGCTCACAATTAACGACCTTGGGTCTCTGTTTGTAACTGATGGCATTTTCCATGTCAGATTCCATATTTCTGAGTGTATAGCACGTGCCAGTTTGAGAAGGTTTTTAATTGTGAACTTTAATGGTGATATTTAACACTGTAGAAGAAATTTCTTTTGTAAAAGATATGTGAAGGACCGAAGTGAAACTCCATCCAGCTTACATAGAGAAAAGTTTCCAGAGAATGCAACTTAGTTTTGAGAAAACTTAAAATACCAAGTGTCAGATAATCAATGCTGCACTGGAAAGAGATTCATCAGGGAGATAGCATGGCCTAACAAACTGAAGGCTTTATAAATCAATGCAAGAATCCTGCAGTAGACCTGGTAGTGCAAAGGGAATTAACAGTTCACCGAATAATGATGTAAAAGACTCTGCATGGGACACACTAAGCCAGCATTCGGGCACATTGGTTGAACAAGATCAGCCCAACAGCATTTCCCTGAAGGGCAGGGAAATGTCAAGTTCAAAGATGAAATGCTCTGCCAAGAGTTCAATGGCTTCACACAAAAGCAGCAAGCATAGAGACAGAGGCTTTTGTCTCTCTCAGCAAATGAGGAGATGAGGATGTATATCACCATCTGGAGTGGGGAAAAGGAGCAACCTCAGTGTGGAGGGTTGACTTTGGCTGAATGCCAGGTGCTCACCAAGCCACTTTATCTCTYCCTCCCATCAACTGAGCAGGGGAAAATATGGCAAAAGCCTTATGAGGGTTGCTGTCAGTTCATCGYACACTCTCTCTGCCACTCCTTGCTCCTCACTGTTTTCCACTTATCCAAGGTGGGGTTCCTCCCGTGGGGGAGAGCATGCCATGAACTTCTCCAACATGAGTCCTTCCCCAGGCTACGGGTCTTCATTAACTGCTCCATCTGTCCTTTCCACTAGGTCCATTCCTCCAGGACCAGGCTGCTCCAGTGTGGATCCCGTTGAGGGTCACAAGCCCTTCCAGAAAATCTGCTCCAGTGTGGGCTCCTCTCTCCACAGGGCCACAGATCCTGAAAGGATCCTGCTCCAGTCCAGACTTCCCGTAGGCTCACAAACTCCTCTCAGGCATCCATATGTTTCAGTGTAAGGTCCTCCATGGGTTGCAGATGAATCTCTGCTCCACCATGGATCTCCATGGGCTGCAGGGCACAGCTGCCACACTATGGTCTGCAAAACAGCCTGGGGAAATCTCTGCTCTGGTGCCTGGAGACCTCCTCCCCCTCTTTCTACTCTGACCCTGGTATCTGCAGGGCAATTTCTTGCGCATGTTCTCACTCCTCTCTCCCTGCTGCTGTTGTACTGCATTGTTTTTTCTCTTCTTAAACATCCCTATTCAAGAGGCTCTATCACCATCACAGATGGGCTCAGCCTTGGCCAGCAGCAGGTTCATCTTGGAACCAGCTGGCATTGACTCCATTGGAGAAGGGGGAACCTTCTGGCACCTTCTCACAAAAGTCACCCCTGTAGCCCCCCACTACCAAGACCTTGACAYACAAACCCAATACAGTCATCTAGCTTGCAAGTACATGCAAATATAAAAACCTAAGAAATGAATAGGGAATTGTGAAAAGGAGGAACTTTTCTGTTGTTGCTATGGCCGTGCAGTACAATAAACACTCAAGCTGACATCTAAATCTAAGCTACTCTGAATCAGATTTTCCATTCTCATAATTGAATTTTATAATGAAAATAAGTAGATAGTTTCTTTAAATGTATTCATTATTTTCACAGCTCTGCTAATCATAATAAGAATGGTAATTGCTTGACATAGGACAAAGCTCTATGTCTCCCTCATGTGTAGATAATAAATACTGAACTGCTCCACTAAGACTTTACACTCCATCTCAGCTACTTGTCTAATTGCTGCTTAGTTTAGAAAGTATCACAAAACACCTATTCGACATCTATATCATTATACAGGACATAAAATAATTTCCTATTACCTAGTAACAAATTTAAGATGGGTCTTGTGCAAGCTGCTGTCTCCTGTACTATACTTCTTCAAGGGAAACCTTTAGAAGAAATTCTCTAAAATGTACTATTGATACCACAGATAGATGCAAACCCATGTGAAAAGGTGGGGATGGGGGAGGGGAGGGGGTGGGAAGTTCTACTGATACATATTTTCAAATTTAAAAGGTGCAACAGAGAAAGCCAAGGACAAAGAAAACAAACTTGAGAAAACAGATTCTAAAATCTCCTCCATCATATTATTTCTGTGTAATTTTGGGCAAGTTCAATATCTTACCAATGTCTCCAATTCTTAAGTGAAATAGCATAACAATTCTTGCAGCCTGTTGATCAGAAACCAAGGAAAAACTAGGAAATAAGACAGGCAGATTTGTAAGCACGGACAGAGATTTAACCTGAAKGAGTTTAATGAGGTGTTAGATTTAGGTGTTTGTAAATCAAATTACTAATTTACATAAAACTAAATCTGAGCCTGTAGGAATTAGTGGTGATCTCTCATTAATACTTTGAATATATGCAAGAGGACTTGAACTCTCAGAGACTATGAGCTGGAGACACTATATGAAACATCTGAATCCATCTCCAAGCAACTCCAGGTTAGATGTAAGGAAGAAAAGGAAAAAATCTATCATTTTTAAAATCACAGTCACAGCTTTATTACAAGGCTAATATTTAATAAGGACTTAAAATACCATTGAGAATATGGAATCATCTAYTTTGCATGCATTCAGAAGAGAGAATTTGGTTTAACAACTGTAATTACCCATGACGAATCCTTCTCCTGTTACTGTAATTTCTTTATAGGATTATAATGTACCTGTTGGCCTTTTCCTCTGCAATAAACCTTTTCTGAGGAAACCTGTAGTTACAGTGGATTCATAATACTAAAATAAGCTTTGTTATCCAGCCCCTTTGGCCCCATTAAACCATCTAAATTATCTGCATTGATCTCTTAGTAAAATAGAGACTGTGGCATTCTCTGGAATCTGCTCCCTGCAGCAGACTCTTGGCTGCATGTCAAAGTCATTTCTCCTCTCACCCTTCCTTGACTTGGAGGTCACTTTTTCATCAGATTCAGCTGAGAAACTACTATGAGATATTCGTTTATTCAAGAATCTGTATTGGCACATAGATCACAGGTATAGTTCAAGCCTTGTGCAAAACAAGACTCAAAACTTAAGTCTTCAGAGCTTGTCACTATGAAATAGATGGTATCAAATATTTCTAGAAGAGTAAATATTTTATGAGAAGAGAAAAGGAAAGGCAAAGAATGGGTAGATCTAAACTGTTCTTCAACCTAAAAGCTATCCTCTAATAACAAGGACATTTTTTAAATATGGAAAAATTATTTCTGCTCATATTTAAAAACATTAAAAGCAGCTAATTTTAAACATAGAACAAAACTGACCTCAATACTTAAAAATTTCAGTGCAAATTGAGCTGCTACTCTCATTTTGCAAATTAAGATATCCTAAGAACACTTCATAATAGGAAGCCTTAATATGCATGAACTTTTGAACAACTATTTTTACTACTGATTACATTTTTTAATCCTGTTCCTGAATCATTTGAGAATTAAGTTTAAATGAAATGAAAAAACCCTATACAAAGAACATGTCCCATCAAAGAAATATATAGCCAATCTCTCAGCAAAAGTATGCTTTCACATTATTGGTATTAAAAGTATGCTTTTATTTTTATGTAAACTAAGTATGGTTTTAGTACATCACAGAATTAACTGATACATATTTTCAGAGTAGTAATTAAATGCATGGATTTCTTTTATTGAGTCTAAATCTATGGAGAATTCATATAACACATTCAAAAATAATCAACAATATTATAATTATAAATTAAGTTCTGCAGGGATAGCAGCTGGGTTATTTGGTGCATACAAGTGTGCAAAGACCACCTGGCAAGAACTGAAGCACATATTTTTAAATATCTAGTGCGCTTCAGAATTAGTGGCACTGTTTCCCCCCAGGCCTTCACTCTGTAATTGCCATGTTTAGATATAAATTGTCAGGGTAGGAGCTTTTGGGTTCACTAAGATGAAGTTTACTGTACTGAAAAAATAGTATGTTCACTAGTTCTATGTTAAAATTTTATTTAAATAGACATTATAAGGAAATGTCCTCAGATGGAAGAAATTCTGCCTACCTCAGGGACATCATGAAGACTGCTGCAGCCTAAAGGTTAAAAACCTGACTCTAAAGAGTAACTTCTCAAGTTCAAACTCATGAACAAACTCATGATCTTTTTTCAGAGTTGTCTTCACCACAGCTGATTTTCAGATGCCCCACTCTGTTCCCAATACATCCCCATACAAGTCAAYGCTTAGAAAAGGACAGAGGTCTTCTTCAAAGCTTTTTAGTCATCTCCATTTCTTTCTTAAATTGACCACAGCTAGTCCCTTCTTTACCGGTCTGCACCTGGGTTTGGTTGTTTTTTTTTTTTTTTCACTCCATTTTAGATAAAACTCAGGCATTTTAGCACACACTGCTTACCTTCTGAATCTCTGAAGCCTTGTGCAGTGTTAAGTGGYTCTGTTCATCTTGCACACTGCTTTCAAATGATCTTTAAAAAACGTGCAGTGGAGAGCCTGATGGAAAAGGATAAAACATAATTAGCTTTTCCTCTAACACATTTTGATGTAAAGAGCCTGTAGAGAACACCCGACTCATGAGTAGCTATGTGGGATCAAGTGATCTCAAGGCATCCAGCTGAGGAATAGCACAAATGTCAGCTCTCCAGCTGTTGTCACAAAACAGCCTCATGGACAGATTTTACAGTTTCTAGCACTGTGCTAAGGCAGARAGCAATTTGAGAGCCTACTTTTCCATTTAAATGTGTGAAAATATCAATAACAATCTTGGTATTATCACAAATCCACGTAGTCCCTTAAAGATAGCTCYCTGCTTCAAGTTGCCCAGGGAGGTGGTACAGTCATCATCTCTGGAAGTAGACAGGTGTCAGAATGTGGCACGTGGGGATATGGTTTAGAGGTAATCATGGTGATGCTGGGTTGATGTTTGGACTAGATGATCTTGAAGGTCTCTTTCTGCCTTGATGATTCTGTGATTCATTGATTTGATGATAAGTATCTGAACAGAACACCAAGAAATCTAAGGAAACCCTTTACAGAAATGCACCCTGCTAGGGTTTTCACTAGAGTAATGTGTTCCACTRCAAAGGAAATTACAGAAATTTGTAGTTTTCAGGATATAAAAATCAAGAATGGTTTTCCCTTAGGACAGATGGGGAACATAACAATTAATTTAAAAAGAAAGTTAAAGAGACAACAACAGAAAAAGAACAAAAACACTTTTACAGCTWCATTAAAAAACAAGAAAAAAGAATGCTTAATAACCTAATTTTCAGGCTTAGACATCTACATTAGTATTTTAATTCTATAATGAGAAATGTACTCACAATGGGACCTTAATTACACATATCTCTTGCTCCTAATTCCCTTTCATTTTACCCTACACTTTAAAGAAAATTGAAGGGTATTAGAGAATTCCAGGGAACTGGAGATAATTCAAGAAATKGCAGTAAATCGGATTTTTACCTCTAAAAAGCTGAACTTAATCCAGCTTCATAACGATTACTGCAAGATAATGTGACGTAAGAAAATATATTTGTCCAATTCCTCAGGGAAATAATTTTTAGAAGTTAACAGCCTAGATGGCAAGCACGACAGGAAAATCAGTGACTTAACTGGCTTGTCAATTGAACAATMTCTTCAGCATTGTGGTTTACACACACAACAAGTGAGCAGAAAGAAGCTTTCACTGTACTCATCTGTGCTGTTTGYGCTCTGCGGAATCACAAAAGATTTAGCCTCAAGTACTGTCTATTTTCATTTCTACAAATCCTAAGCTGTTGAAAAAGTAGACATTAACAATGAAAAATAAAAGAATATTATTCCTCTTTTTCAACTTTTATTAATATTTGTGCCTAGAGCCAGAGTGAAGTTCAGCATACCACCAGGAGAGATTTTGTTTGAGGAATACAGACACACTACAGCCTGGCAAAGAAAAAAATCCAAATGTTAGGGTGACAAAGTGCRTGGGGTAAAAGCACTGCATTATTCTAAACACTACATTCAATTTATTTTAAAAAAGGTACAGAAAAGAATGATGTTTCTTTTCCACAGAGAAGAATACAAATACCAAACTATACAACTGGTAAAGCAAGTCAAGGAAAAATCAAAGTGGTGGCAAAATCAACACAGAATTTATTTTCCTGAAAAATGCTAAATCACTCTCAGGCTTTTTGGGAGCCTGAATACTGAAAACATTGCTTGAGATACATCAGTGGTTGTTTTACAGGGAATGTGCCACACTTATTCAACGGGTGAAATGTCTGATTACCATAACAGTCTTAGACACTACTCTTTATTAACCCTGCTGTTCCATTTGAAAGTATAGGAATACCTAGCTTCATTATTACTTGGATAAAAAACTACTACATGAGTGGGTTCAGCAAAAGTAARGAAGCACTAGATATCTATTGCCATTTTTTTCTCCATTGTCTCCTTTCTCCTCTTATGAATACCATAAAATCTAGATGAGTTAGAAAAACAGAACTCTATTTGTCAAAACAAAATATTTGGAGTTAGAAGTTAGAAGTGGTAGCCCCAGCRTTCCTTTTAAATTACATTCCAAGTCGTTATATTCTGCTTGACTAAGATCTTATGATAGTTTCAATCAGGTAAGCTAYTCCTTGATTTCCCTTCCAAGGCAGAGCTCACAGCAATGACCACAGATGAAGCCATTAATACATACATAAACCATTTTTTCACTGATCTGTAAGTAAAATAGGCATATTGATAGTATTTGGGTAATTATATTAAAAAGTTGAAATTCAGAGGAGCTGTTTTACCTTTGGCAGCAGAGGTCTGCAGGAATGTCTCTGTGAGAAGAGGATAGATGTCTGCCTGACATTACCGGTTCCACAACAAAACCATGGCAGAACACATCCAAGGCCATTGATAAAGCTGGTGGCACTTCCAGGAAAAAAACATTTAAGATCTAAAAAAGCTTCAGAGAGAAGAGAGAAGAGTGGRAAAAAAGTTTGAGAAATCACCCTGAAAACACCAGAGGTGGGGAAGAAGGGAAATGGGGTGCCCCAGACATCAGAGAAAATATTTATGTGCAGCCCATGGAGGAGACCAGGGTGGGGAAGGCATTTCCCACCAGTGGGCAGAGAGGATCCATGATGGTGCAGATACCCACACTGGAGCCCATGAAGTATCCCATACCAGAACATGTAGATATCCCCTCAAGGAACTGAAGCCTGTAAAAAGAACACACTGGAGCAGCTTCATCCTAAAAACTCCAGCTTTTGTGAGGTATCCAAACACTYCAGGTTCATCTTCGAGAATTGTGGTGCATGAAAGCCCAAAACAGAGCAGGGCAATAGTGTTAGGAGGAAAGAGCAGCAGAGAGAAATTGTTAAAAGCTGAACACACCGCCCATATTTTCCATTTTCCCCTGCATGGTTCAGCTGGGGAAGAGGCAGAAGGGTCAGAAATGAGGGAGGAGCTTGAGCYTAGGATGAAAAGGGGTTGGGGTGAAAGAGTTTTAATTTTTAATTTGCCTCTGCTTCTCACTATTTAAATCTATTTTCATTGGCAATACATTAAACACATTTTCCCCAAACTATTTCTATTTTGCCTATGGTGGTAACTGGTAGGTAATCTCCTTGTCTTCTTCCCTACCCATAGTTAATTCACCTCAATTTCTACCCYTGTCCAGTTGAAGAGAGGGAGTGACTAATTTGGCAGCTGGCCCAAGTCAACCCTCCACAGCCTTAAACTTTTTGCTTCAAATTCAGTAGGGATTCAATCATCTTCATATTAAATTACACTTTTATTATGTGTTGCTTTTATTAAGCAACACTCGCAATCATTTGTATAGGAATTTACACTGTGAATGTCAGTTTTGTTCATTGAATGAAATTTGTCACACTGAGTTTGTTTATATGAATCATTCTGTTTGAAKTTCAAATCACTAGCAATGTCTTGAATTTTTTTCCCTCTCATGTTTTTCAGACCATGGTTGTGCTTTCAGTATAAGTGCTTCTCATCATTTTGGGTCCAAATATATTCTAGTTAGGTAAATAGATATATAYTCAGACCAGAAGTGTAAAAAATTAAGGTATCTACTGATTTACATGTTAACAAAAGCAACACATTTTTGCAAGTAAATTTATAACATGTGTGTATACAGAAAATCTTTCTATTTTGTGAAAAACTACTATGTCTACATAGCAATTTAGCCTAATGTTCAGAAGGAATACCTTAAAATTTCCAGAAATTCAAGGAGCAAAGCATTATTTACCTCTTCTGCTTGGTCAAGAAGCAAATAGGKCTTCCCTGTAGCTTCATGTACAGCCTACCTACCTGATTCTCTTGAAGTCATCATAAGTGTGCAGATTGTGACTTTGGAAAGAAGAATTTCAAAGGGTAGGGGAAGGGAAAAAAAAACCATAAAAAAAATTACTCCACTAAGATCGTTAGAAGGCAGTGTCTTGCTGTGACATGAGAGAACTGCTAGTACTGGATACAGTTTGACTATTTGGATTCTGTTATTTGACTGCAAGGGGGGATGTTGGGTGTGTGAGATGAAGTCAGTCAAGGAACTGATGGCTTCCTCTGGAATGCTTCTCACTGAACATAGAAAATGGCACTAAATTTTTGATTCGTGAAAACTTTTCTCTTGTAGAAGTCTGTGTTTTTCCAAGTTTTCAGTCACAATCCTTTCTCCAGTTTATTTCCCAGTTTATGGAGAGCATTTAGGCTAAGCTYATGTTTTTCAAGAAGCAGTAGGACAACATTGTTCTTGGCTCTTGCTGTGAAACAACTACCTGAAAGTTTTCCAGTAATAAATACTTTATATAGCATGCCCTATACAAGGTCTCTATCAATGTGTATTAAAAACATTCTGGAAATCTTGTGGTGTTTGTAGGTATGGTGTTTATAGAAGCAATTAATTTTTGGTGACTCTGGGTATGTAATTTCATCAAGAATGCTGAAGAGCACACTGAAGAAAATGCAGTCAAAAGCAAGAAAATCTCCTGGATTCTGTGAAATAATTATTAAATAAATTCTTGCAGACCRTTGCCTGCATGTTCGTTCTTCACATTTCTAAATTGCTCAGGGAAGCTGACAACTGGGATATTAAAAAMATAACAAAAAGGCCTACACCTCTTGGAACTTTTTTCCCTACAGTTCTTTGCCTTTGATGAAAATCAGAAATACCCACAAACTCTCAGAATCAAGATTCTTTACCCTATTTATTTCTTTTATTTCTTTTCCCCAAAGAGACCTAYGGACCTTAAGTTATGCTATTTGCAATTAAAAAAAAAGGGMAAAAAAAAAGCAAAAAKAAACTTATATGAAGCAGAGTCATGACAAATCTTAGAGAGTAAAAATAAATTGCTTCATTGCAATGATAAGCTCCTCTTGTATGTAATTTATGAAAAGTCAACTGTCGTCAAAATTCTTAATTTATAGTGTTCAACAAAATGCTACTARCTGAAAAGCATTAATCAACATCACCAACCTAATGTGCTTTGTCAAACTTCTCAGTCTCTTCTGCCAAAGAAGAACATTTTTGACAAGTAGATTGATTGGTGAGCTAACGGTGTTTGACTGAGGGGAGAGTGTACAACAAGAACCTTAAAAAAAGATGTTAGCAGTAATTCTATTTGCTCGTACCGAACCTGTGTACAATACTATTATTTTGCAAAATACATGTCAATAAGACTGATAAATTATTATGTGGTTATAAAAAATTCTGTTTCAAATGAGATTTCATTCTCCTTGTGAAATAATTCATAAAGAGTGAAAATGTGCAACTGATATGAAAGTTTCCCATTAGACCTGAATAATAATCAACTACACAGTGCTTTGCTAGCTCAAATGGTTAAAAAATGTCATTGAGATTCTGGCTTTCAAGCTTAAGTAAGCAAAGTGAAAAATAATATACTTGCTTCTACTTTGTTAAGGGTAATAGATACTGAATATTTAAGATAGAGAGCAGCTCCTTTTAAAAAGAAGGCTKAAGTGGGAATCCCATACTTTCTCAGGAAAAAAACCAACACCATCATGTCTTCTTTTTTCCTAATTTTCAGGTATTCCATCTGTTGCAACAAGATTTTTTTTTTTTTATGAAAGGGGGTAGTAAGTAAGAACTGAAATTTTAACACAAAAGGATTATAAAAGCATATATTTTYCATTGAAAGAGAATAAAAAGTGATAGAATTTTAGAAGCAATTTCCACAAAAAGCTGAAATGCATATATTTGATCTTTTTTCCCACTGAAAGAGCAAGTAAGTTTAAATACTGCTAGACACTCAAGAGGAAGGCTTCCATTCATTCATGTGAAAGACTGCTGATTAAAACCACACATACACCTAAAAAGAATAACAGTCCTCTAGCTTTCATAAATGAGAATTCAAACTATTCTTCCTTTCCAAGATCAACTTAAAAATATTTGATTTTAAACACTTGGGAGRACATTTGTCTTCTGATGATTTCTACCTCTTGTTTACTTGAATAGTTTTTTTAACTTCTCTTCTGAGAATGTCCTTAGGTATTGGCTTTAGGCAAGAGAGATTTCAAATTATTCATAATTGTGTAAGGCTTGCAATAATTGGTGACAGCAGAACTTAAGACAGAACACTCACATTTCTCACTTGCTACAAAGGCCTCCTTTACTCTTTTCCAGTATTCTAAGACTCCTAATAGCCAGATAGTTGCCTAACATGATCTTCTGTGAGAGATGTTTCTGTTCCTCTTGGGTAACATTGAGGTTTCCATTATGACAATAYGTCTTAATTTCTTAAAGAGACTCCCACCTCGCTAAAGCCCTTAAATATGCCGTACAGGCTATGCCAGGTTTAGGATTACCCCCACCTCCMTACCCAGCTCAGTCAAAGTGTTTTTACATTTTGTTATTGCGGTTGCTATATGCTGTGTCTTGCAGGCCCTTGAATGTTTCTGATTCTTTTGTTACTTGCTTGTACATGGACCCTGTAGCGATTCAAGCTCTTGCTAGTATTGATACTTTACTTGATGAACTCTTTCCTGAAATAAATGAATTAGTGTTGCATGTCRAAACTGTTTTACAGCCTCATGATTCTGATTCAAGGAAGAAAGTGCATGTATTGTGGGCCCAGCAGTATCCGGAATTAATCAGAGACTTCTTGGCCACTACAACAGCTATAGGTAAATTAGCAGGTGCTGCTAGACAACTGGATTAGGACAACACACCYGTACCATCAGGTTTAGATGACAGTATGATTCCAAGAAAATTATGATGATTTATTTGATAGGTTATTAGACGGTGCACGATCTAAAATTTCTAACATTTCAATACCTGCATAGATTAATATAGTGGCTGCAACTTTACATAAAGAGCAAAGGACCTCAATTAATAGGGCTGCACATTTGCTGTGGTGGCATATTAATACCATCACTTGAGACAAGTCTGCTGTGGCAGAATATGTGGCAAAATTGAAGATGTGGTTATTAACTCCACCCGCCTTCAGAGGACATGATGCCCCAATCATTGAAGCAATCACTAGGAGCATTAGAGTGGCACCAGCTTCTAAAATTCTATCACTTTTTATTCTCTTTCAATGGAAAATATATCCCAGTATTTCTATGCATAAGAAGTAATGACAGCACAAGACCTCAAATATTAGGATATGGCAATAAGTCATTTTTTCTTAAGATAATTTTCTTAGTTTCAATATGATAATTGTAAAAGTACTCACAGTCYAGGAGAGATAACTACATGAGCATAAGGAAAGCATGTGCTTCACATACACTATTCAGCATTTTTGCTGTGTCTTCTGAGCTGCATCAAAAGAAGCATGACCAGCTGCTCAAGGGAGGTGATTCTCCTGTCTACTCGACTGTTATGAGATCCTTCCTGGAGTGCTGCATCCAGCTCTGGGGTCCCCAACATAAGAAGACCATGGACCTGTTGGAGGGAGTCCAGAGGACAGCTGTTGATGTCCAGATGACCTCAGGGGGTTGGATCATCTCTCCTGTAAAGACAAGCTGAGAGAGTTGAGGTTGTTCAGCCTGGAGAAGCAAAGGCTTCAAGGTGACCTTAGAGCATCCCCCTGTACCTAAAGGGTGACTACAGGAAAGCCGGGGAGGGACTTTTTACATGGGCCTGGAGTGATGGGAGAACAGGGAATGGCTTTAAAATGAAACAGGGTAGGTTTAGATTAGATATTGGAAAGAAATTCTTTATTGCAAGGATGGTGAGGCACTGGAATAGGCTGCCCAGAGAAGCTGTGGATCTACCATCCCTGAAATTGCATAAGGCCAGGTTGGATGGGGCTTTGAGCAACCTGGTCTAGTAATAGGTGTCTCTGTCCATGGAAGGTAGGTTGGAACTTTAAAGTCCCTTCTAGCCAAAACTATTCTACAATTCTCTGATATAAAAACATACTGGGAAAATATGGTAATGACAGGAAACACAGGAATTATTGTTTTACTTCACGTTACTCTACCTGAAGCACCGTAAAAAGAAAATTTATTGAACTCTTTTGCCTGTAGCACTACATACATCTTATTACTCTACACATTTTATGTTTCACATAATACTTTAGGGGACTTACTAACTATGAAAAACACATTATCCTTAAAAACAAAGTTATGAAGTACTGAACATGTACAACTAAATATGGAGTTAAAAGTAGCAGCAAAGACTTCCTTCTTCAATCTTATATTTAAATAAGAACACCAAGTGGGCAGCAAGGAAGGATCCTGCAGTATCTTTAAAAGGGTAGAGCTTTCACAAAATTTTCGTGACTCACAAAATTACAGTATAGAAAAAAAAGTAACCTTATGATTCAGACTGTAATTAGCAGCTTAGAAAATGCAGAAGAGAAAATGAGTCAAATACCACAGCCATTCAGGGCCTTAAAAATAAGGACAAGAACTTTAAAATCACTGCACTAAATTTACAGTAAGCCTGCAGTGAAGAGAATTTTTAAAAAGGAGATATTTATGGAAAAGAAATCATATTGAAGTTAGAGATGAGAGACTTTACATTAAAAAATATTCTTTTTCTACAAATAATATGATCAGGAAATTCAGAAAATAAAGCAATCCTTTCACTGATCAACAGTTTCAATTTGTATACATTAAGACAGCAAAATCAGATATCAATAGTTTTTCCAAAATCAGTATTTCTTATGCCAAACAAATACCATTAGGCTGCACAGAAAGTTTGACACAAGAGTTTTATATTTGAACAAAAATACATTGTTTATTAAGGAGTGCACCTGTCATTAAAAGTCTACCCCACTAGCAAAATAAGGATTGAAAGCTAAAGCAAATCATTGAATTGTCCAACTGAAGACATGCAATTGCTCAGCTCTACATCTGAGTCTGAGAGCATACACAGAAAATTCACTTGAATGCTATTTTGAAATCCTCAGCACTGAGAGGAGATAGGAAACCAAGGCCTGATGCTTACCTCATTTAAGAGCAGCAGTCTTTCTTCATTGCAAGGGAGCCTTTCTCTCAAGGTCCTTCGCAGCCAAGACACAGAAAGACATTGTCAACAAACAAACTAATGAAGGAGTGTCCTGCAAGCTGTTYCCCCACTGCTTTCTAGGGCTAGACCTAGACTTTTCTTTATAAGTAATCCAAACAGTACACTTCTGTGCCTGCAAAACTTTACACAGTCTTTCTGTACAGTTAGTTTTTCTGTCCCTGAGCTCATCTCCCAAAGCTTTGCTCTCCAACTTGTTTTCAGAGGTCATGAAAACCATTAATCACATCAAATAAACAAGGGGMGCTGTTAACTATGTAATCACTTAGCATACATCAATTCATACAGGAACATGTAGGGGTCCATAGGATGGGAAAAAGCATTTTCCACTAGGTCCTGATTCTCTGTGCTAACCTATTCTTTAATCTGTTTCCTGCATCATCTTGGGTACTAGATGAAGACCAGAAACCTTTCCCTGGTTTGCTATGAGTTGCTACCATCTGCAACTAAAACCAACTATTAGTGACTACAAAATTAAAAAAAAAAMCAAACACATTTATTTTCTTTTTTATTTTCTCTTTTCTTTAAGGATGTCCGTGTTATTATATGATATGCATTGAGCTAGGCGCAGCTGGTGATTCTATTGCAATGCRTTCCCTATAATGATGGATTTCTCTCCCTGAGACAGACATTTCTCAAAAATCTTAGTACATTTTTTATGGGTTTTTCCCAAAAGTGACAATGCAAATTTAGCATAGCATCATTATATCAAAGAGAAATAAGAAACAGGGTTTTTTTGATACAACATTAGGCCTAGAAAATATTTCAAGAAAAGAAAGTTCATATACACAAACTGCTCCAATTTTCAGTGGGAATTTCTAAAGATATAATACAAGATAAATCTAATTAGCTTCAAGGAAATGACAATAAGAGATCAGAGGAGTGAGTAGACTGGTTAAATCTACATGAACTTCAAAAGATTCTCAACAGAAAAACACAAGAAAAAGACTAAAGAAGGAAATTAGCAACTGTGATATAGATAGTAAAATTCAAATTGGATTCCAGAATACCACTGTTAGGTTAATGATTTGTTGTATAGCCCATGCAGGGAACAAGGGTTTCTGAATATAAAAGGTCTAACATTTAGCTCAAAGCTGTTGTAATTACCTCATGTATATGCTGCTTTTCCCCCTTCTGTTCTAGTGGAACAGGGTTGTGAATTTACCTATCTTGGTTCCTGCACCTGCTTATTAGTTGCATGCTAGTAATTACTGGATCARAACTGGAGCCTGGCATTTACAAAAAATATCCCGAGAAGCCTGGAGAGCTCCAAGTTTAAACAGTGATGTGATGGAAATTCTGAAAACTTGTTAGAGATGAATGGCTGAGAACGATACTGATTAGGGTAAAATGGAAGCTGTAACACAGTCAACCAGGGAAGGAGTCCATAGAAAAGACAGAAGGATATAAAGGAAAGAAAAAAAAGACATTTTTGCATGTCCTGCAAAAGGTAAAATATTAATAAGTAAAACAAGTAACCAATAAAAATAGCAAGGAGAGGAGATAGTACAACATGGGCAAAAAATAAGATAGTTTAGCAAATCTTACTTCAAAATTTAAGAAAAACACRGCTGTTTCATTACAAAAGCTATAATGAGGACTGCTCTACAGCTATTATTTTGGGACATAGAGCCACTAATATAGGTCAGGCCATTCCATAGGAATCCATAGCCGTGTACTAAAATCTCATTGTTGTTTCTGTCTGAACAAAATTAAAAACTGGTCTTTCTTTTAAGTTTGCAATTCATATCATCTTCAGTCCAAGTAGTGCCTGAAGAAAATTATTCAGTTGCCTGAATCTGAATTTACATACAAGAGCACCTGAGTTTCAAATAATGAAGTAGAGTTATACTAACATCAGCATTAGTCAACTCAAATTATGAAAGTGGTTTTAGATTTTTGATAGTGGTCTGCAAGCAACATTAAATTATGTGCATTTTACATCTTCTGGACCTATCACATTCCCAGCTTTCCAAGGTGGTGCTGCACACAGAGGCAACATGATCTAAGCAAAGGGGAGTGCAGTGAAAAGAGGAATGGCAAGGTGCGAGGAAAATGGATCCAAAATCCTACATGGTGATCCCTGTCTTCAGCTCCTGTACAGGTTATAGCTGTAATTTGTCAAATCAATTTTTGATACCTGAAATCAATCCAACATTTATTATACTAATGTAAAAGACAACCTAAAAAGTAAATATGACAAATTCTCTTTCAGGTGTAACCAAACAGTTAACCCAATGTGGTAAACCATATCAGTTGTAACTGAACACTTGGGTGGAAATTTCCACCTTTCACTGGTGACACAGAGCAGCRTAATGTAACAGCTTATCCTGGAGAATGTCTTCTTTTAGCAGCRCAAAAGAGAAAGAAGCTCATCAGATCTACATTGGAAAATGCATATAATAAAGACTTAAAAAGTTCTTAAAAACTCTAAATAATAAATAAATAGGCAATGCCAATTCATAACTGTTCCAGTCCACCATCATGGGAAAAAAAAAAAAAAAAAACAGAAAAAAATTTCTGGAGTGAGATATGTTTAATCTTTGATATATAGAGACAACACTTTTTCCCCGTACCAAATCTTGTCATATAAAGACAGAAAAAGTTAAAGACTCAAATATATGCTTAATTTTGATGGTACAATATTTAAAAACATACAGAGAATATTGACTCAATGCATGAACCACGAAATATCCCATAAAGCCATAGCATAATAGTATGTGAGCTCTGTAGAAATATCAATCAGCTGAATTCTGGGGAAACTAACAGAGAAACTCTCTTGAATGTGCTATTAGAAGTCCTCAAGCATTAAAAAGTCTCTGAACTCCTCAGCTGAAAACCTGTCATGCTTGAATAACTGTAACAAGCACAATAATAGGTGTACAGTCTCTGAGGCTGTTCAGAAAACTACAAGATACTTTGTTATTATTTTCTGTGGATGATAAAATTCAGGTACTGTGTTTAGGCTATTTTTACCACACACAAAACAAAGAAATCAGTTTAAGGAACCATGTTTTCCGCACAAGTCCATTAGCAGAGAATAGATGGGGAAAGACATAACAGACTCTTTATGACACTTTACCTGGAAGAAAAAAAGCAGTTATCTGGGGACAAGCAGCTCTATTAAGCATTGAATAAGATACAGACAGACTTTTATTGCACCATTTTGCATTTTCAGAACACCACACACCCTGACCTAACTAAGCTTCACAGTTCCTTCTTCAATATCTTTGGGCATTTAATTATTAGTTTATAAATACAGAACYGAGATATAATGCGGACAATATCAGTTTAGGAGTCTCAAATTAAAAAAATTTAAGACATCATGAAGGATTCAGAAACACAAATCTCATCGAAAGCCAGTCCCTTTCACTGACAAGCAACCATACTGTGGGGTGTCTAGCTCATAGATATTTTATTGACATACTCTAGGCATGTCTTTTTGGATGCTGAAAGGTTTACAACAAAAGCAAGTAACTTGATCCTTTTGATTTCATTTTCAGGTACTACATTAATTATAATATTGGTCTTAATAAATCACACACACAGAATCACTAGGTTGGAAGAGACCTTTAAGACCCTCGAGTCCAACCCATGCCCCAACACCTCAACTAAACCATGGCACTGAATGCCACATCCAATCTTTTTCTAAACACATCCAGAGATGATGACTCCACCACCTTCCCGGGCAGGCCATTCCAGAACTTTATCACCCTTTCTGTAAAAGCTTTTTCCTAATATCCAACCTATGCTTCCCTTGATKCTGCTTGAGACTGTATCTTCTGTCAGTTGCTGCCTGGAAAAGGAAACCAACCTCCACCTGACTACAGCCACCTTTCAGGAAGTTGTGGAGAGTGATAAGGTCACCTCTGAGTCTCCTTCTCTCCAGGCTAAACACCCCCAGCAGCTCCCTCAGTTGTTCCTCACAGGGCTCATGTTCCAAGCCCCTCACCAGCCTCGTTGCCCTCCTCTGGACACATTAGAGCATCTCAATGTGCTTCCCAACCTGAGGGCCCCAAAACTGGACAGAGCACTCATAGCTGTCAAAAAACACAGTGCAACTGAACAAACACCTTTTACAGCTTCAGTCAAATGCCCTGGATCATCAACACTGTGAATGAATTTAGAGGTTATTAAAATCTGTCTAGCTTGAACCAAGTTAGAGCATCACATCTAATAAGCATTGGTTGTGTGYGTGAAGAATGCTACAGAAGATATACAATCAATCTAGAAGCTGTGATTTTTCAGTTTATTGTTCCTGTTGCCATTATGTCAGCTGCTCTGCAATCACAGAAATGAATCATGTCTGTCAGYGCAAGTGAAGTCTGAGCAATCATCTCAAAGCATCTGTCTGCAGCATTGCTTAAAGGTTGTTTATATATTTATACATATGATATCAGGATTAAAATTAGATTTTTGTCCTTTACAGATATTTCCTGTTGCATAACAACTTTTTCTGTCAGTTTATCTCCCAGGATATAATGTGATGTGTTACAGCAACCAGCTGTAGAAACCAGAAGTTTGCATTGCTCCTGCTCCTAATGTATTTTGTTCTGTAAATGAGAAAATTAACATTTCAGTAACAGTAATTGACAAAGGTTTTTATTACTTCTATTTCTGATTCATGTAGTCTGGAACTGTACATACAGATTAATTACTCAGTTTGGAGAAGACAGATGCAGGTACATAACCTCCCATGAATGAACACCCCACTATAAATGTTTAACATGATACAACCTTGTTCATATCAGTTTTTAAAATTAGGATTAAAATTCTGATATGTCACCCACCTTAAGTAATTTTTTGGTCTTTTTCAAACTGTGGGTCACACATAATAAATAGTTAATTTGGAACAATCACATGTTGGATAATGGGCTGTCAGCAAGTTGTGCTGGTTCCAAGTAACTTAAATCTCAATGTTTTCGTGCCTACATTAGCACTAAAATCAGCAAAAGAGATATCTGGCCTTGCATAACTGAGAGTAGTTTAAATACTCAGTATCACTATTTTACAGTGGTCTGCAAGCAACATTAAATTATGTGCATTTTACATCTTCTGGACCTATCACATTCCCAGCTTAGTTTCTTACATTTACAACGCTTAGTTTCTTACATTTAAATATTTTCTTTTTGCATAAATATTTAGGTTTTTTGAACAAAATTTTTACATATTGAGCTAGTGTCATGAGGGATGGAAAAGATATAAAACTTTGCTCAGCTTAATATCTACAATGTACAAGTCCAACAGGAAGCTAATAGCTTATTAGCACAACATTTAATGGGAGAGTAACAGCTCTCATCCTTACAAGTGGTTTTGTTCAGGCAGTACAGGGAATTCAGTCTGTATCTCCCATGCCCTATAAAGACTTTCAAATTGCTGTATTTCCTCTCAATATGATTAATGGAAAGTGTTTCTTTCTAACAGAAATACCCCAAGATATAAATTACCCTGTTAACAATTTTAATTACTATTCCCAAGAAAACAGTTAGGCCTATTTGGACTCATTAAGTATATCAATTTCAGATTAGTTCAAACCCAACACAATAAAGAAATTCATCTGCTCAAAGCTACCAGAGACAACTGTAGCATTATAATAGAATGGACTCAATCCTACATTATTTTCTGCTCTTCATATCCAAGGCTTCTCAAGCTGAATGAACAAACCTCTGTTGACTTGAATGATTTTCAGGTTACCAATGGCAAAACCCTCGTGTTTGATAACTRTAGTAAATTTGTGTCCAATCCTGTTTTCCTAGAACCATTGTCATCAACAACATATTTCAGCCAAAGTTCATTTATAAGATTTTAAACTTTTAAAGACTAACACTGGTATTTCACTTGCTCAGATTTTATCCTATACAGTTCTTGCAAGCTTTAATCTAGAACATGATATGCCCTTATTTCCACTAATTCTTAACATTAGTGTGACAACAAAAACAGAAGAAGGAAAAAAACTACCAATCCTGAATTATACTTCACAATATTTTAGAATGTAAGAAAAGAAGTTTCCACACCACATTAAAACTCAGCTGGGAAGTTTTGCCAGTCTGAGCTAACTCATTTCACACACATTCCAACAGTTTAGCACTTTCCTCTCATACATTATCTTTCATCAGAGTTTTTGCATGTACAAAAGTCAGGGATATATCYCAGCTGTACTCTAGGCTAATGTGAACGTTTATGGACTAAGGAAAGTAWGCTGGGAACCTATCTACTGTATAATACATACTACACCCTGGAAATCAAATATTATTTCTATTTCTTCAGATCTGTGAAGTATTAATAACAGAGAATGAATAGCTACACAGTTTCAAAAAATTTATGCAGAAAGACAAATAATTATATTAAACATGGGGTATAGGAGTTTCGGAACATATGTTGACTTCTGATTATATTAAAATAATCAGAATAGCTATACCATATATTATATTATATATATTATATTAYGTATTTCTATATATTTGGAAAATGAAATTGGATRAAATAAACATAGAGGATTAAGAAGAAAATTTTGGTGTAATTGAAGACTCCTGCATTTGTTTGACAGTCATATTCCCACTTTGAATAGCATTCAAAACACATTTATGTTGGTCACACTTACTTTGCTTTTTGCTGCTATTTACTTTAAAAGAATAAAAAAATTATTTCCACCATACATTCAATTCATTTTCTACTCATTTGCTTTTTTCAAAACATTTTTACTGAATTKCACTCCTTCATGGTAATTTTTCTTTGATGTTCAAAATTATCCACTGATATTTTATTCTTTTATTATATGTACAGACATTTTCCATTTTAAAAATTATTCTTTGTAATACACCCAGAAGTATGAGGACTGAGCCATTTCCACATAAAATTTCTCATAATTTCAAACTAAAAAACATTACTAGTCCATGTTTATTGTGGCTCTCTTGCAACTCTCATGGGAGGTCATACAGAACTGCATGACAGCCATGAAATTATTCTGTATCATTAATAAATAACTTACTATAAATGTCAAAATCCCTCAGCTTCTAAAGACTGCTTTAGTAATTATGCTACATTAATCTTAAAACAATGACATTGTGTCCTTTCTTTCTTCTTTCCTGTACCTCTATTTGGTGGAATATCTCCTACTTATGAGCAATTTATTATGAATGAGACTACAGAGGTTTAAAATTTTTAATGCAAATCAAGTCACTTGATAGCTTCAGAGTGAACAAACACTAATATTTTTTTCTAATTGCCTAATACTTTCTCTTGAATAACTTGCAAACATTTGAAACAAGTTTCTATCATCAGCATAATATAATCATAATGCTCCCACTTAATTACAATTTATTTGAATGACTAATCATCAGTTTCATGTTTTAAAATAATAGAAACATTTTACAAACTGCAATGTAGTATCTGCCTATCAAAGCATTAGTATAAAGACAAGTGCAGTACACATAGCTTTTGTTAGCCATTGTCTTTAAAAATATTTTCGACTTCTTTTGCAACGTCTGTGATAGACGTAAAAAAAAAAAATTGATGCATGCCCATGAATGATGCAAAGAGAACTGTCTCCAAAAAACAATTTATCCAAACTGCTGGGTTTTTTCCAGCCTATGCCACTAATAACCTCAGTTACTGGCATCATCCCAGTAAGAATGAGTCATCTTAAATTTGAAGGATATCAACTGCATTTTTATAACCATGTTGAAAGTGAAGGACTTTTTAGTCAAACACAGCATCATTTCAATTGCATCRTCACTAATTTTTTTAAATGATAGAAGAGTAGAACCTAAAACATCAGCTAGGAGAAATGAAGGAAAACTGTCAGGATCAAACCTTCCATACTTTTCACTCAAACTGTCACTTCTGTCTCATTTTACATGTGTGTTCATCAATGCTTGTTATTTGCTATTTGCCACATATTCCATATGCCTATGTTTCCACATGAAAGTGAGAAAGAGCACTGCAAGTCAGCACTTTTTTCCCCTACACCCCCTTTCTGTCACATCCTTCTCTCTTCTACATTCTCATTCTCCTCATTATCACATCTATGGTGGGACATGCACCAAAGAACTGTCAGCCAGTTTCTTGCTAAGAGAAAATGCCACTTGTAGCCTTGTTGTCAAGCCAGGCACAAAGTCTGTTCATAGGAAAAGTTTAAGTGGCTAAGGAAGCAAARAATCATATTTCTCTTATTTATCTAAAGATTTATGCATGTGAGAGAGAATATTAAAGAATGGTGAAAAAACTCTCAGTAAGAGATTCAAGTCCAAATCTAAAATCTCAGCCAAATTATTTGCTAAAAGTGAATATCTTTGAACAGAATACAAGCCAGAAGCCTGACTGTTATTCAAAGATCTTCCAAAACCTACAGTTGAAGAAAGACGTGTATCTATTACATCTTTTAAAACTACTTAAGTCGTTAGTTGGTGATAAGGACTGTCCTTGCTGCTGGTAAATATGATTTCAATTCTCAACCTCTCAGCAATTTTTGTTATGCAAATGTCTTTCCTACTAAAAATTAAAAATTGAAATGAATAATGGGTGAACAGAAGGAAAATTAAAGCAATTTATATATCAGAATTATATAGGTCCTCAACCACTTCATGCTATCTTATTGTGAATTGCTCATTCATACAACAAAGGCTGTAGAATTACAAAATAGCTTGTTATAGTGCATTCTCCACTAGTAATTCAGACTATGTCCAAGCTGTAGCCATTATCATAAACTCTTTTAATAAATCTGCCGGTTCCATGTGGCCATATGGCGTCTACAGAGGAATAATGGTCTCCCCTTAAACACTACCAAAAAGCTATTCCTCTCATTCTTTCTCATTCTTCTTATTAGAACTAAGATTTCTCCCTTTCTTTTCTTTTTTTTTTTTTTCTTTTGTGGCCAGGAAAATTCTTCATAGACAATTTCTTTGCTGGGGTAAATTTTCATATTATGCTTGCGTGATAAACAAGGACAAACAGAGCTGGTTTTTTGCTACCAATCTTTGTTCTGTTTCACTGACATAATTCAGTTGCTTTTTTCCCCCATGCATATCCATATCCAAGCAAAAGCTGATCTGGACTTCCCACTTACTCTCACCCCTCCTCTACTCCCTCTTTTGRTATATTTTTATTTTAAAGGCAAATACTAATAGTTCAGTAAATTGAAATGACAGTGATGGAACAAGAAGTTCTTCTAAAATAATTGAAAGTATTATTGTATCTGTTAGAATATACAGGAGCATTGTCCATGTTCAAAGATATAAAACTAGAAAGAAAAACAAGCTAAAGCATGATAGAAAATGACATGTGTTAGAAACAGCAAAACAAGCCACTCCAGGTTCTTCAGACTCAGCTTCCATTTACATAGATTCTAGCAGAGAAATCTTCCCATTTAGATCTGATTGCAGCCAATACAACTGTCCTCTTTATGATTTTTGTGGCAATCTAGAACAAGAAGTTCTGGACTAAAACARTATTTTTTGTTGGAGGGATATCTGGATGTTAGCTTCCTGCTCAAAGTAAGATTATTAAAAGATCAAAATTGGATCAGGTTGCTCAAGGCTTTGTCAACTTCCGATCTCCAAATATAGAGATGCAAGAATCTTTATGAGGGATTGTCCTACTCATAGCCAGTCTCATTGAAAAATAAAGGTAGGGATGATTTAGCTAATTTTAAGCATGTTTCTGAAGTCTAATGACAGTGTTCAAACAGTGTCTACTTTGGCACAGATATTTTGGCACTTACTATTTTTGTGGATAAATAAGAGTGAGAWGCCTGTAGCAGCTGGAAATAAACAGCTATAATATAGAAAATGGTAAGAGAAAAGTACAGAAAATTGTACACAAAAGAGATAAAATAGAAGAATAGGAGAGCAAAAACAACAAAGAACAGAAATACCATTATTCTGATAGGATAAACATATACAGAAAAATATTTTTATTGTGTAAGAGAAAGTAGCAGCTGCAATACATAATCCTACACTGCAACAAAATTATTTTATTTCTTGTGGAAACTTCCTAGACCTTGATTTTATATTCAGGATATTTTAAATGTGTTGGAACAACCTGTTATAACCCACTGTTTGAGTCCGTTTCCCTACACTGGCCATTCAAAGCCATATTTTTTCTGATCCATTACAGGACCTTCCCCTGGTCAATGATGTCACCCTCCCTACCAACCCAGTCTCAAAATTCAACACTTATTTCCTAAAAGCCTAATTTTGAACTGCATTTTTTGCAATCAAACTCATTTGATTCCAGTATTTATCCTTAGCATCCAGGAAGCCTTAGCTTGACACAGGATAACYTTAAGTCTCTACCCTTAAAAGCAAAATGCAATGCACGGCAGTCAAAGTAGCCAAATGATGACTTCTCTTTCTGAGTACCTATAGTACCTGTCCAAGGTGAGTGAGTACCTCTTTTGATGGCTTTGAAAACTCTGATTTTTCCTTTCTGGCTGCTCAGAGATGCAAAAGCAAATCCATCTGATCACATTCTCCTTTGTAGTGCCATTGACTCTAATACCTTGTATCTAYGTTTCTGCCATATTTGACTTCAAAAGACAATGACACTGTACAGATGAAAAGCTTCTACAAAGCTTCCYTCACATGCCTTTTTTGAAGATCAAATCAAGTTCTAGGCATTATTATTACAATTTTGATATATTCTACTTGCAAGAAATAATGGAAGAAAATCACCACTTCACTKTAATAGTTTTTCCCTTTAAGAAAAAATAGCAGGTCTTTTGTTCAAATATCATGGTTACTTTTAAGTTTGAAATGTCAAGCAAAATCTAAAATAAATGTATACACATCATAACAGGCCTCTGCATTAGCAGAAACTCAAAGATTCCAGCCAATTTTACTTTCTGTAGAATTTGCCTTTCACACAGTCACTATACTGATTGTATTTCTATAGCTACCTCTGCAGCCTGTGGTTCTGCCTAGTTTTTCAGAACAAGAAGCAGGAGTTTACATATTATTCTYCTGAATTCAGCCACAGCTATAAATTACTAAGAGTAAGGTAAAAATAGTGAAGATACCTATGTATTTGGATTCTTTGAAGGAAAGGATTAATTTGATTTTTGGTTTTAAGAAAATATTGCTTTTAATTTTTCTCATAGCTGTGTTTTGCTTCCCGTTCATCAGTCCTCATTTCTAAGCTGCAACATTGCTGCTGCAACAAGGACAAGCGAATTGCAACAGAAATGTATATTTCATTTGGTAAACTATTCAAGTTGCAAGTATTGAATCAGTTYGTTAGTAGTGACATTTGAGGTAGAATCTCATTTCTGTGGATACAAAATATTTGTCATGATCATTGGATACAAAGCAAAGTATAAAAGTTTCTGATATATCTATTTGTGACATCTCATCCTTGGGTACAAAGGAGTACCCAAGATTCATAGATGCTCACGGTTGAAAGGAACAACACAAGTCAAAGAGACTGCAAAAGCTTACAAAGTTTTATATGTTAATTACACACATGGCATGGAAATTGGAATGTTAGTTCCTGAACACCAAGTATAAGCAAATTACAGTGGGCTGTGGATCAAAGGATAGGATGAAAAAGAAAAAAGAAAGAAAATATTAATTAAAGATGGGGAAAGAGAGAGTAGCTGTATGAGGGATGGAGAGCTCTGAAAAAGAGTATTGCCTGTACAGCTGTAAACCTACACAAGTAGAAGGGMTATTCAAAGTAAGATTCTTCTTTCTGTCCATTCAGACATGGAGGGCTACTGAAATAATATTAAGTGCAAAAGAACACTGGATGTACCATTCCCCTCACAAAATGTAGAACAGCAATGACCTCAAATAATCCTGTTCGAAAATAAAAAGGCAATAATTGAGATCTATAATTGCCTTTAGTAACAATATGAAAGCAGGATAATTCCCTCCAGAACAGGTAATGGGCTAAAAAAAAAAATTGGTTAATCACTTTAGAAAGAGTAAAAGCCTGCCCTGCAATAAAATATTTAGAAATTAATGAAGAAAAAAAATCAGTGCAATCTTAGAAGGCAGAGATTTACATTTTGAAGCCATTAGCACAAAGATCCTGCTTCCTGCCATGTGATTTCACCACTGAACAGAATAAAAAACTGCATTAATCTATTCTGTTCAGTTGAAGAAAAACAAAATATTACAGGAATCAGAYATCCTGTTTAAAAAGAAGTACAATCAAAATAAAAAAAACCAAAAACATGTGAYAATGTTCTACAATCATCTACATGCTTTCTTGAAGAAACCAGTCATCACAGCATCATACTTTGGTGCTTTAAAAAACTACTTCTATAGTACAGTCTCCTTCTAAGAGCTGGGACACAAATTAATCCTACTTTCAAAAACCTCTGTTCTAGAAATTTTGGGAACAAACCAAGAGAGGTCACCTRCCAGCAGACTTCCATCCTTGAAATTGCTGCTGAAGATAACCAACAATGACACTTCCCTGTTATTGTCAATGACAAAGTCAAGGGTCCTGCRAGAAGATGACTACAGGTCATGCACCCTGTTACAGAATGACAATTCTTGCAGAACCCTGCTGCRCATTGTAGATAAGTTCTGAATTTTTTGCAAGTTGCTCCTCCTTTGTCGGTGTTAATTTTAGTTGTAGTAGCATTAGACCAGTATGAAGGGCTTCTATAACTCTTGTACATCAATACCTCACAGTTTATCTTGCTCTTTGTTCTGATGAAACTTACAGAACTCTTGCACTTTGTTTTTTTTTCTTGTCCACTTCTCCTTCCATACACATTGTTCATTTCTGCCAACAGTACAAAACTGCTCTGAAATTGGAGGTATAATTACAGAAATGTCCAAGCTGACTCTATTCTTATGACTTCATCTGTATAATAAAATAGAAATGAAGTGTGTAATTTTTGTTCAGATATGTTTCTATTCAGCAAGATATGCTGAATTGTGTTCCATATACTTCATGTTTACTATGAGCAAATTAGCTGGCCTAAAACTGGATTTAAATTGCCCAGCCAACTGCAGCACTTACCTGTCCTTGGTGAAAATAAAAAAATAGTTGCTTCCAGAAGCTGTTGAAACAATGGAAAAGAAATCCAGCCATCTTGACCCCTGGTAACATTGTGAAAAAAAGAATTCCTAYACTGTGAAAAAAGATTCTGAGTTTGTTGGCTGTCATGTCATCCATTACAGCTTCCTATACCCTTCTAAAGATTAAAAACTTGTTCATTTCCATCATCCTTCTTTCAGTCAAAACATTTTACCAAGCCTTTATACTTCAGAAGTATCTCTCCCAGAAATATAACAACAGCATAAATGTAGGGAGAAAAAAGCAGAGATTTGGTGTCATTATMAATAAATGTAATGATAGAAGAGATCCTTTTAAAATAAATAAATTTTAATTGCCTTATCAACATAAGGGACATTGCATAATGCAGTTTTCACACTCTGAATTAGTTTATGAACACATATAATGTCTCTTCATGTTTGTTGAGGCATAATCTACTTAAAAGGAGGAACATATATTTTAATTAGACTCCACCCTCTCAAAAATAGATTTTTATGTGATATATTCCATACTGTATTTATGATCTCTTTCAATTAAATATTTTTTAATAAATCAGTGCTCTGATTTGTCATTATGAATAGTATAATGCTGTCTGTAAAAGGCATAGATCAGATTTATCTGCAACTTTATACATTTTGTCCTTTAAAACTCAGATAATTGCTACTCATATATGACAAAAAGATTGGTTTCAGCCACCAAAATGCACATATCTTTCCCCTAGTTCAGCCCCTTTTTGTTCCCAGAGAATAGAAAAAAYTTCCAAATTACACTGGTCACCAATACCAAAACCTCTTCTACAGATCACTGGAAAGTCCTCTCCAAAAACCCTCTTCATGTCAGATACGAGACCAACAGAATGACCAAACATGACTCCTGAATGACCCCGATAAATTTAATTTGAATGATCTCCACCTCCTTCGTGTACAAGCTGCTTTCTATATCATTCAGATAGCAGAGCTGAAACTCTCCAGACAAAGGCTGGGATGCATCCCATATTTCCTACTCTATGGAGTAAACTGCAACTCCATAGGAATCTACTGCCATCTTCCTCTCCTTCAGTTGACTGCAATCACTCTATCTAATCCTGCTGTTCATGTCATGATGGTCATGTTTTCCATCCCATGAAGAAACAGGAAGAAAAACCAGAGTTTCTGGATCGCAATTAGACTAAGGCAGTAAGCCAAAAGCTTTACTATGCATCACTGCTAAGATTGGAGTTGTTCTGCAAATGTTTACAGGAACAGCCCTTGGAATCCAGTAAACTACTTGTGTCCAGCATTAAATGCCAGATGAGAAAACTCTTTCTAAAATTTGGCTTGAGGCATAGACATCTACATCCAGTAAAAAAATTCTAGCCATTTTTATGGTATAGCAGAAGTCTGACTTGAAAGGCATGAATTTGTGTTATACACATGATAATGTATTTGGGAGAAGATGGCAAGCTAATGGACAAGTGTACAAAGCCTGTAAGGCAGGATAGCATGGAGGAGGCTTTTTAATAACACTAACGAATAAAACCTCTTCATTAGGCTGTATTTACAAGATACAGTAAATAGGACCTAACACATCCTTATAGTCACCCCTTTCCTAAACATATATGTTTACATCATCTAAGTGATAGGTATGCACATTTAAAAATGTTGAGGCTGAAACTTCACCAGAAAAAAATATTTGAAACTAAATATACATGATTGTTCACACAACGTGTTTATAATTATGCATATTTACATCCATTATCATTCATTCACATATATTTAGTGAATATTTATGGTCTAACTAGTTGCATAACAATACTGAGCATTTAAATCCATTTACATAATCACTGAGCTGTAAAAATATTGACTCATTTTTATCAAGTAGATCCTAATGAATGGCAAGAAAATGATGTGTTACATGTATCATGAATATCTGCTTAGGAGTCCTGATATAACACCACCTGTCCATATTTATCTGATTTGTACAACACTTCTGACACCTGGAACCATGAAGCAAAACCAGAGCATTGTAAAAGAAAAGTTTATGATGCATTACAAAAATTCTATTCCTACCATTGTCTGCCATCTATAAATAATTTGCTGGCTCAGTTGTGTTCAATTGTGAATCACTTCATCCACCAAAGGTACATTGCAAAATAGATATATCTAGGAGGATGGCTGCAGATAATCCTTTATTCTTTAAATTTAATTTGTATACATCATTTTCCCCCTCATTACACAAGAACTTCTAAAATACAAGCAACATGAGAAAGAGAGGCAATATTGTGGTCCACATATGCATTGCTAGAAATGCCAAGCAAAAATAAATGAAAGTGCTGGGAAAAAATATGGAAAACTACAGAAATAAATACTTTTCTTTATATTTGACCACCTCATTTTCAAGGAATAGTCTTCATTTTTCTTGGAAGGTGGAGAAGGATATAGAAAGAATAGGCTCATGTTTATATGCTTCATTTTGAATACCATTGTCCAAGGCCTCTTTAAAATATATTAATTTTCTTCACAGCATGTTATTTGGTATCCTCATTTATATCCTGCCACTGTGACTGCAATCATACTTGCTTTGCTTTAAGCATGTGACTAATGGAATTTTGTAGCTAGTTAAGTAACTAAAAAGAATAAAGAATAAAAGACTGAGTCTTACTAGACTGTCATGAGAAAGGTAATACTAGTAAAGGTGATGAAAAAAATACAGTTAACTACTTAATATTAATGTGAGCAGAGTTGAGGCTCCAAATCTCATTATAATTCTACTTAGTCTTAAAGCAAAATACATAAAATGGGTAAAAAATTCAGTCCTGTAAATAACCAAAAAATAAGACGTAAAAAAGCATAGGTGCTGGTACTAGAACTGATCTCCCACAAAAAAGTCATTCCCCTCTCTCACTATTCATGTAGAAGATCAAAGGAAAGGCATTTCCAGGAAGCTTAGTTAGAGTTCAAGAAGTGCAATATTCTAAGTATTTTCTAATATGGTAGCACTTGCACAGTTAGTCATTTCACTTGAGTGTTTTGTGCTGCCTCAGAGCTTATTATCCAGTCTGATCCCCTTGCTTTCTCTACCAAGAAACAGTGATTTGCTCAAGCAGCAACAGCATCTAGGCTACTTCCACACTGCAACTAAAGGCAGTCTCAATTACCCAGCAATCATATMATTCTGCTCCCAGAGTGCTGTCAGTACCTTGCTTTTCCTGGAACTGCCAGAACAAATATGTTGCATGCCCAATATAAACCTAATTCGTAGATGTAAACTCTGGAAGTAGCCCTCAAACAGAATGCAACTTTACATAAATCTAATGAATTTTCCTACAGAGAACAAAAATTACCTGTAATTGCCAAAATGAAGTCTGTGAGGCCAGAACACCCAATAAAATTATATATGCAAGACTTATTATACAGTCTGTGCACATATCAAAATGCAAAGAACAGCCTATCATAGGCAATCCTATTAAAATTAATTGGTATCTTGTCTCAAACACATTAGGTCACAAGGAAAAGCTCAGGCTATATATAAAACGTTTCAGACATTCATACAACTTACCACTTTTCATTGTTTTTTGCAATTCCTAAGTGGCTGAAGCAATCAGTGACACACACTAACGTGCCAGGAAAATCATGGCTGCATTAGTATTAATTGTGACTGAAGTGTGATCAAAGGATTTTTAAAATGGTATAGACAGTGAAATTGTTCCATAATCCCAGGATACAGAAAGAATCTCCACCTTTAAATGCACTTTACACAGACTAAATTGAAGGGACTGTCTGTTCACAGTTCAGCCATGTTCCCTTCAYATATCATATGCATGAGAAAAATCAACAGAAGGAGGAAATAAATACTTGAATTTGAGCACTGAAGTGAATATGCAAAAAATTTCACTGTTGGACAATAAAATAAACTTCATAATTCCTGAAAAAAGTATAAGAAATTTGTTACTTCTGGCAAAATCTACTTTAAATATCATTGCATATCATAAATATTATTGCATATAATATCATAATTTAAATATAATTTCACATTATATTTTGGTCTGTCATTTGAAAAATCGAATTGACCATCCAGTAAAGCATTAATGGGACTATTCTATCACTGTCTAAGTGTCTTTACTGGTATAAAATGAATTTTGTACTGGATGCGTAAACCTTAATTTAAAAGATTGGCAAAGATCTCAAACAATTAAATGTTCCAGACTTCATATAACATGTCTGGCATGCTTTCAATGAATCTTGCTTTACTGTGCAGAGTGATGCATTTATCAAACACCACACAAATATGTTTCATCAGTTCTGTAAAAATTGATCTTGTCTCTTTGTTTTTGCTTCTAAGCATCTTCAGTGTATGCAGAATTAAAAGTTGGGAGAATCCAACCATAAAGACGGATGCCTTGGAAATGAAAAGTAAGGAGCCAAATTGATTCTAATAAAAATCTAATTTAAAAAACCTCCAGTAAAAATGTTATGTACTGTGCTTTTTAACTGCACAAGCTGAAGTTATCAACCATAGAAAGAAAAGAAGGGAGAAGTACAAAAGCAGAAATCACCATTCACAAAACTTCTGTGCCAGACATACATAGCTGCTGAAATTTTGATATTTACACCAGAGACTAATCTAAACCATATTACCTCTACAAAACCTGTTTTATTATATTTGCATTGCCCCTAGACGAAGGAAGGAATGATGAATCTGACTCCATGTTCTCAGAAGGCTAATTTATTATTTTATGATACTATTTATAGTAAAGAATACTATACTAAAGAATACAGAAAGGATACTTACTGAATGCTAAAAAAGATAATAATGAAAACTCGTTACTCTCTCCAGAGTCCCGACACAGGTTGGCCCTGATTGGCCAATAAGTGAAAACAASTCACACCAGAAATCAATGAAACAACCACCTGTTGGTAAACAATCTCCAAACACTTTCCAGATGGGCAAAACACAGGAGAATGAAATGAGATAATAATTGTTTTCATTTTTTCCTGAGGCTTCTCAGCTTCCCAGGAGAAAAATCCTGGTCAAAGCAATTTTTCAGAAAATGTGAATGCCACACTATTTAAAAAWTTTCTTTCAATTTTCACCAGTGTATTTAAACCTCCTACAAATTATAGGCATCTGGAGAAGTTATCATCTCAAAATATCTTTAGTTAGTGAATTTCAGTAACAGAGTGCTGGAATGCTCAGACACCCACTAAATGCCCTTTAGTTTTAGTCTGTCTCTGAGCCTCTCTACTACTATGTCAGTTCAGAACAATGATTTGCCAGAGAGAGAGAGGGAGAGGGAGGGGAGAGGAGAGAGATTTTAGCTAAATAGTGATCATTTAGTTCAACTGTCTGACAACTTCAGATCTGACCAAAAGCTGCGGCATTTTGTTAAGGGCATTGTTCAAATGCCTCTTAAACACTGACAGGCATGTGGCATCAAACACCCCTCCAGCATTTCAACTCCCTCTCAGAAAAGGGGCAAAAACACCAGTTCTGTAGAGTTTAAAAAAATGAAAGGACTGCTTGTGTAAAACTGCAGGCAGAATAGTGCATGATTGATTCTGAGCTACTGAGCTTGAAGCAATATAAAAGGTTTCACTTCAAGTGCCAGTGATGAATCATGCTGAGCCTGGCCTGGGCTCCCCATCTGCATGCAGGGGAGAGTTTCTGTTCCCTGTTCTGCAGAGCTCTTGTGTCATTTCAGCAGAGATCTGGCCTCAGAGATGGAGGAAAGACARCGTTGTGAACCATGTCAGATTTGTATCTCCTGATGCTGCACTCAGACACCACGTACTGTCTTGAGGCAGACAAGGCTGCTTGTTGTTACACAAGAGGTGTCTGTCAGAGGACAGGAATGTTAAAACTGGCCCARAGAAGTATCTATAAAATTTCCTCTGATGTACTACAGTAATCTCTGATTTTCATTCAGTGTTTCCAYGTACATGCAGGAAAAACACATGTTTCAGGCTTTGGGGGTATTTGGGTAGATCTGTGTGGCAAGGTTTTAGTAGCATGGGGAGCTCTAGGGGTGGCTTCTGTGAAAAGCTGCCAGAAGCTTCCCCTGTGAGCAGCACAGCCAATGCCAGCCAACTTCAGGAMTGACCTGCTGCTGGCCRMGGCTGATCCCAGCAGCAACAGTGGTWACACCTCTGGGATACTGTGGCCAAGAAGGGGCAAAACTGCTGTGCAGCAGCAATCACAGCTGGAGAGAGGAGTGGGAGAAGCAGATTCCCCTGCAGGCCATGATGCAGATAATGGTGAGGCAGCTGTCCTGCTGCAGTCCATGGAGGCCCACAGTGGAGCAAAGATCCRCCTGTAGCCCATGGAGGACCCATACTGGGGCACATGAATGCCCAAAAGTGTCTGTGACCCTGTGGGGAGCCCTGCTGCTGCAGCTTCCAGGCAGGAGGTAGAGCAAATGGGGAATTAAGTAGAGCCTGGCAAGAGGGGAGGGAAGAGGGAACTTGTTTCTAAGACTTGAGCTTTTTTCTCATTACCTTACTCTGATTYGATAGGTAATAAGTTAAATTATTTTTTTCCCAAGTCAAGTCTGTTTTGCCTGTGATAGTAATTGATAAGTGATCTCTCCCTGTCCTACCTCAGCCCTCATAAGATTTTCATGGTATTTTTGTCCCTGTCATGTTGAGAAGAGGGAGCGATAGAGCAGCTTTGGTGGGCACYTGGCATTCAGCCTGCATCAACTCGCCACAGTCCTGTTAGTTAAAGTAGCAACAGTTGCACAGAATTAGTATASAATACATTTTCTGGAGAACACGCACACATGCTCACAAAAACAGTTCCCTATTCCTGGAAGACTACAATTAAAGGTTCTAATCCTGCACTTAGCTTTATAGAGACAAATCTTAAAAAGGAAAAAGTAGAAAACCTCCTTGAACTCAGCAGTGCTCCTTGCAGCTGTGCAATTCCAGCCACCTGAAAATTGCTGCAGGTTTAAGGGAGTAGGCTGAAGAGGCTTCAGGAGTCAATGAAACMTCACAAAAGGAATTATATTTACAAATGTGACAAGGAACAACAGAATCGGATTGGAATGAGAGAGAAGASTGAGAATAATATTAGGTGTTAGAAGGCAAAAAAATACTGCACATAGGCAAAATGTAATGATTCCAAGGAGAAAAGACAGAAGATGGAAACCCCAGGGCATAGGAGATTATCTTGATAAAGTGAACATGTAGAACATGCACTGAGACACTACAGCACTATGATGTCTGGAGTAGAAAGAGAAATKAAAAGCTCAAGTTGACTGGTGAAGCTGTAAAAGGCCCAGAGGGGGTTAAGAAGAGAGCTACCAGTCTAGGCAGCAGGGAAACAAGTGATGGAGAAAGACTGCTAGTTACCCTTTACATAAGGATGCTGCTGTGATAAACTGTGGGAAAGGGGAGCCTGCAGGGGAACCTTGGCAACCCACATCAGGTTGTGATGATGTTTCTAATGTTTCCTTCATTTCTATGATAAAGCAGCAGCAAGAGTCAGAGCTGCTGAGAATGAACATGAAGAACAATAGCATGTCACTGAATCTACAATGGATCAAATGGATCACTTTCATCACTGAAGGAAGTAACCTTACAAGAGAACGAGCCCTTTATCATTCTGTTGTTCCTCCCAGCATCATCTCTTGTATCAAACAAACTGCAAAGCTCAACACATTTTTGTTCTAGCCTTACACAGCTAATCTCTTAAACTAAACGCGAACATCACAGGCTAATTTTTGAACAACTAAAAGGTGCACAACATAGTTATGAGGCAAATAAAAATAACAGTGATCAAAGGAAAGGTTTCAAAGTGGAGGAAAAAGTCAACCTCCCCCTTTCCAAAAGCTTTTGGAAGCTGAAATTTATCAGCTAAGTTAATGTAATGATAAATGTTTTCAAAATACAGTTCATAAGGTGATGGAAATAAAAGAAGGTTTGAAAAAACATTTAAAAGAAGCTAAGACATGAAATGCTTATGACTATTCTTTTACAATTTTACTCAGAATAGAAAAGGAATGAAGACTAAAACAGAAGAGACAAAAGAAGTATATTTTTCTTCAAAAGGTCATTATGGTATTTTGTTACATTTTTATACAGAAGCAATTTCCTGAGCAAATAATAAGTTCTTTGTGTCAACTCCTTAGCAAATTGAATTAAAGTTCTTTCTGTAAATGTAGTTATTCACATTAAGTCAACTCATTAAAAACACGGTTGAAGAGTTTCACTAGCAGTGAAAGCCATTTACAATGCTGAGTTTGTGAGCTGGGCTCAACCCAAAAAAGTGGTATCGCCCTAACTCAGGTATTTGCATTGCTTTATTGACATGGACACTTCCCCATACTAGCTAATGTTCAGCTCCTGTGACACGGAATTTTACTTTTGCTATCAACTGTAGCTGAAAACATTTCCTTCTTAATGCAAGAAATAATGAAAAAAATATTATCTAAATTTCATAAAGTGCAAACAATGTCTAATGCCAGGACAATAACAGATGGTCAGATCTCATTACAGCAATGTAAGATGTTACTGCTCTCAGCTCTCTTTCCTCTGCTGTTGAACAGAGGCTAGATGGAGTTAAAGAATAAAGCAGGTGTTTATTAAAAGGCCTCAATGGATACACCTTGGGCAGCACAAGAGCCCAGCCAGGGCTACACCCAAGATGAACTCAAAATGGGCACAAAATGGACAACCGGTCACGAGGTCTCTCACTTTTGTAAGTTCTGGTCCATTAGCATATTGGAGTTAATTGTCCAGTTATAGCTTTAACKTATTAAGTCCCATCTTTCTTTTTTTTCTCCCTTCAATTCATGTTGTTTATGCTCTCGGGCCTGAAATTGGGATCAGTTTTCCTTRGTCTCAAGCTAGAGAAGGAATTGTTTTGTCTACCTACTCTGTGAAGAGATCTTAYCATCCCTTAATACGAAGCTCAGAACCACACTCTAAAGCAGTACAGAATCTGAAAAATACAAAAGCTAAAACCTAAGGCATCATCACAGCAGAAGCACACTGCAGCTGCTCAGCCTAATCAACCACTCACAGATTAAAGCAGCATCTAACAAYCAAGCTGGAAATGGAAGGCCGAGATGTTTTTGACCAGTGGACTTCACATGGCAAAAAGAATACTCAGCAGAGYGAAGCAAAGTCCCTTTGTCGATCCTGAGTGAAGTAGACTGTACTAATGTTCTTGCATATATATTCTATRACAGGATTATACTCATGTTTAGACTAGAAACCCCAGTACCAGCACATACAAAACAAGCARGGTGCTTTCTAGGAGTAGATGGGCATTTGGGGAATGAAAGCCTTAGACAACTGAAACTTAGAAAACCAAAATTAGAGTTCAAAAACATACTACCAGGAAATAAATAATTCCACAGAAACAGGAGGAGACAACTTGGCAGGAGGGCAGGAAACGTGGAGGCAGCAGTGTGTGACATGATTTGTAAGAAACCTAAAGAAAGGTTTTAGTACATCCACAAAAGGAAGAGACCAAGGTGTGGACTGCAGAGCTGCCAAGTTCTTGGGGAATAATGTCTCAGTTCATGATGAAACTTTGCCCACTTTCCTTTTGCTAGATAATCCACTCCTTTGTTTCTATGTACTCTACATAAACCCTGTGCTGATGAAAATTGGTGTTATTCCAGTTGATGTAATCTGTTCTTGTTATTTGCTTCATTTTAGTACAATTGGCTATTCCTGTTCCTTTYGCTCAGATCAAGTTTCTAGTCTTTATTCCAAGAAACTGCTACTTGCTGAACCATGTCTTTAGAAAGATAAAGAGTAACTTTGATATTTTTCTGTTCCATTAGTGCAATAAGTCATCCTATAAACAGAAGCTTGTTGGGTGAAATTTGACAAATCATTCTGTCATTTTAATTTTAGTACAAGCTATTATACCATACCTATTACTGAACAGTTCACCCTCCATCTGTGTGATTTCTGTATTARATATTGCCAGTTTCACATGGATGTCACACAAAATTGTGCACTAAAACAATAATTTYTTCCACTTACTGATGCCTGCACTGGGATATTTTACCCCTTCCTTCCACACCCCTTTTACAAGATATAGATGCCTTAAATCCATCCAACWGTTTCTTCCCTTTTCCATTCCAACAATTTTTTCTCAAGGTCACCAATAAAGACATTAAGATTACTCTTCTGACTTAAACAAACCAGCAGCTTTCTACTGCTATCTGAAGGGGAATAAATAGGACCAAAAATGGTTGAGAATTACTTATYACATTCAGCAACTCTGGATTATTTTACTACTACTGTATTTAATATAAGTGTTACCTTTTTTTTTTTTAGCTTGCTTAAATTAATATTTTTTATGATTCTTCCGTAGGTTTGGGTTTTAAGGGTTATAGTGGGGTCTTTTGTTTTGTTTTAATAAGGTAGTTATGACAATACACATTTATAAAGTAGCATACTCTTTCATCATGGCCTTCTTAAACAACAATTTTTCTATTGATTTATCATAKAAATTACTGGAAAAAAATTCTAGGCTTTTAGCAGAAAATGTCAGGTACTGTATTAATACTAAGTGCTCAGAGTTCTCTTCCTGACTGCAAAGTTTCTGTTGGTTTATTCTTAGCCATTGACTTCATCTGAYTGAGTTTGAGTTTATTTTAAGGAATACTATTCATCCTTGAACTTCTGCTTATGATATCGAGAATTCTTTATAGAAATGACCACAGGAGGATACAAMAGTGCTGATGCATATTATTGGACTGTGGCTCCCTCTGGACATGCCATTTGTTTTGCAAGCAGCTAAGTAAGCCATATATTCTTTTCATGCYCCTTTAAGCTCACAGGTGCTCAAAACATTTGAAAAATTATCAGGGCTCAGATCCCTACATAAAGAAGCTATTTTTATACATATAATTTCTATTGGACAGATGAAAACATAAAGCACTCTGGCTAAATCCTTACAGACACTGAGTTAAAACAGCTTCTTGCCAACTTCTTTGAATAAGCACTCAGGCTATAGCTCACATTTTCCTTTGCACTGTGAAAGCAGCACACAAAGAAATTCACTAACAGGCCTCAGTAAGGTAGAAGAGCAGTCTCCAAGGACAGAGAGAAAATACTTACTTTTATTTCAGTAAATACCACATTTAAATACCCCATTTTCAGGTTATGCAGCAGGAACACCAAATCAGCAGCAACGTATGTTGGATGTCTAATTGTCATCCAGAGGTCAGCATTATTCTGAAGTCCCTGGAAGAGCTCCCCAGATCTCCTCCTCTCTGCTAGCAAGTGGTTCCCTGTCATAGGACTCTGCAAACAGAGATAAAAAGAGAAAGAATCAGGAGTACTCCTGCTGTACTAAGTAAATTAACTCAGGAGAATATTGATGAGATTACTAATTTATTTAAGATATAAACTGAATTCAGAATTGGAATAAAATTTCATCTCTTACCATTCATCAGTTATATATTGCCTAGGGCCATGAGCCTGTTCATAGGCTCTTCTTTCTCCTTGCTTTTGCCCAACTTAGTTTTGCTTTTCTTTTTCTCTCCTTTCCTATACTTCATTTTGGACTGAAATACTTTAAAGAACAAATCCTCTGGTTTGTAACAGCCAATATACTGTCACCACAACCTTTACAATGACAGATGCCACTTTTTTTAAAAGTAGAAACAGGTTTTTTATTAGAAGCTCTAAAAGTCCTCCACACTSTTAAAAGAACTCCTTTCAGAAAAACAACTGTGAGAAAATGCATTTCCGCTAGCAGCTGATCTTCTTGACTGCCTAGATAACCTTCCTCAAGGAGGAGAGGTACTGAAGKGAGTACTTGAGCTACAACTGACCATCCACCTTGGGATTTTCATCAGGTAGGCTGGAAATACCTGAAGAGAACCATGTCAACAAAGGCAAAACACCAAACATTCACCCCTAATCCCTGCAGCTTTCAATGWTCGTGTTCAGAGGTCTGCAGAATAAATGATCACCTGGATATGTAGATCAGTCCTCAGCTACAGGTTTTAATTGATAAATTATTTAGTTCCCTCAAGAACCATGGTGGAGAAGTATTGAACGTTGTTCAACTTGGGAATCCCGAAGAGCCTGCGGTATGCAGCCAAAGTGGCAAAATCCACAGAGGATTGGCATATTCAGAGAAAACAAGGGAAATTAGCTCAGACCCACCTCCTACTGTGTCAGCTCAGACATTATTCTACAGGCACAGTTGCCATACCAAGTGAGATCACACTTCTGCGCAGAAAGTTTTGTGCTTTCCTCACCTGTTATTGTTACTCTAGTAAGTCAAATTGCAGAAGAAATCATTTATCATCAAGTGCCTCTACCCAAAATAACACAGTTTTATGTTGAGTGGAAAAGGAACTTCAAACTGCAGAGAAAACAGGAAACAAGTCTGAAGACTGGAAAGTAGAAAAATAATTTTTAAAAAAGATATGTAAAGGGACATAAAATAGAAAACAAATAGGGCAAATAAACAGCAAGCAACTGAATAGGGTCAGGATAGAGAGAGGAAGGGAACACAGCTACCTGCCAACACTATCAGACATGTTGAGAAAGGGCAGACCTGATCAAACTGGCCCTTCTTCTGCCATAGRCATCCTCCCTTAACCAGGAGCTGAAGGAAATGAACTTTTCTCCCTAGTATTACTGCTTTCAGCAAATCAATATGAATGTAGTACCACTCTTTCTAAGAAAGCTCTTCACTCTGAGGGCTTATTATATCTTTCTTGTGCTCAACAGCTGCAAAGTTTCAATTTCTTTGAAGAGTAATTTTCTGATCAACTTTTCAATGTTTTCTTTCCCTCTGCTTCTTTTACAGCTGCTTCCTTTCAGCCCCTCCTTGCCTTCTTCCTTTTCCCTATCTTCTCGTGTTTATTCCTGARCTCCCAGGTCTTTTCCATGCTGCTTCAAGACAGTATTATCAACTTATCTTGAAACACACACACTTGTGACAGCAACAAGAATTAATTGCCTGTTCTACCACATGGAACAGATTTTTATGTAGTACTAAATTTAAAAGGAAATCAGAACACAGGCAATTCATTGAGAAGTTTACTTTTCCAATTAAATGAAGGTTAATGAAGTTAACATTAGAAGGAAACATGCTGAAGACAAAAAACAGTTCACTGAGTTCTGGTTATTGCTTTTTATGCAGCCTGCCCCTTCTCAGCAGAGCAATTCAGCTAAGAGGTCTATGGCTAATATGTGCTTATGTGGTCTATGTGATTCAGTTCAAGAAAAAACAATGTAAAGGACAAGGCTTTTGCTTTCACTCTTCATTCATGGGAGTGAGGTATTTTTGTGGGTGGGATTAGAAAAAGAGAATAGATTAAATCAATAACACAAAGCTTATTTTTTAACTCTTATCACAGCAAATTGCAAAAAATTTAAAATTCAGATTGAATGAAAATTTACCTAAAACTTGTTTCTGAGGGCAGTAGAAAAGCTTTTGAAAATTGTGAAAGATTTCCTTTTTTTTTTAATATTTTAATATAAAGTACCTTAAATCAAACAGCAAACAAGTGACCTTGGTGACTTCACCCAAACCCTTTCACTTCTATTCACTTCTATATTGGCAGAGAAAATTGGAGTGCCATCATCTCTATATTTCCATAAATATGCATAATTTCAATGATGCTGTCTTGTTTGTAATTTCCTTGGGTTTGCATTATTTTTTGACAACTTCATGAGAAAAAGCAATAGATTCCTGAATTAAAAACAAAAGAAAATAAAAAAGACAAAGCAAAACAACAAAACAAAACAACAAAACCACCTAGATTTCTCAGCTGGAAGCCATTTCAGAGAATATATTTACTTTTACCCAAGAGCTCTAATTTTAGTCATCATCCCTGGGGGTCTGACATAACATGCAACTTATGAAATCCTCTTAATCCATCTGAGGAACCTGCCCAGAAACAGATTGTTTCAGTTGGTGATAGAGAACATGTCCCTCTCTTTCTCAGTTAGCTGAAGAGAGACCAATAAATGTAGGCTAGGGAGACTACTGAAATTCCCCCAGCTGGATAATATGTATACACCTGTTTCTCTACCCATTGAATCAGAACATTTTGTCTACCTCATCTATTTACATCTGCAATATTCTGAAATTAAAGATGTCTTACTATAGAAGTCTCCAGTCCTGCAAATAAATACATCCCTAACTCTACACTTGGTATACCTGGTAACCAGTGCAGCTTCTAAAGACAGGAAAAACACAATGGGCCAATACAGAGAATTCCTGATCTCAGTTGCTGCTTTTAATACTTTATCTCAACTAACACAGCTCCCATCCCAAGTTTAATGTGGGACTTTCTGTCATAATAGCTGTATGTAACTCTGTAYTGTTACCACATTATCATTTTGATTACTTCAGTTGTTCTAGAATTGTCACAAGCATTTACTCACTCAATGATATTTAGTTTTTGCCTTTGTGATTTCAGAAAAGAAGCCGTGCTCTACTTGAGTACAGTAAATTATTAAAAAGTAATTCCTTCTCCTTCCTCCCAAGATATTAAATGTTATTTTGCATTTGACAAGACCTCAGGCTAGCTCAGTGATTGCCTTTGTACCTGCCCATGACTGGGAGAACAGAAGATTTTCTGATTGTTTTCTCTACCAGTACTTACACTGTTGAGGTGGTACCGCTTTAAGTTTGGCAAAGAGACAGCAGGCAAGCATCTGTATAGAGTCCCAGAACAGATGCACTGTTGAATATAAAGTGATACCAAAAGATAAATTTATAATAAAAATATTAAACCATCAGATTAAGACCTCTTTCACCTGCCAAGGTTTTGATGTATAAATGGAATGTTTAATGGGTTGCATTAATGTAATTAATTTACCATCATTATAAAAGTACACTCAGTTTGTAGCTCCATTTTCTAATCTGATTTTTCCTATTAAATTGACATCTCCAGCTGACTTTCATGTTYCCAGTTGTAATAACTTACTTCTTCAGGCTTTTAACCTTTAAAATCTTAAAGCAAATTAAATTCTTCATAATCCCATAACCCTCAAAATTATTTTTTCTTCAGTAAAAGTATGACCAGGAGGAGAAAAAGGAAATGTCACTTTGCTTTTCACTGCAAGAACTAGAATAAAAAGTTTAGTAACATACGTAACCTGAAAGGTTTTCATCATGCTCCTAGAACAGTTAATTCAACTGGATCTCCTGCATGCATTACCCCTAGATAGATTTCCCTCATTAACTTAAATAACAGCAGATATAAATCTTGACATAATCTTCTCTCTGAACTTTACTGTCCGTAAAACATATGGAGTCTTCTTTGCCAGAGAGAAACTCAGTCATTTTTACACTCCTGGTGTGGAGCCAGATTTTTGTATCAGTGTGGCTGGCAGGATGAATCAGCAAGATAACTCTACCTCTCTGTCTTTTATTGAATCCTATCAGATTACCAAGTTTTTAAAGGCCTCATGAAAGGTTCACTAACTAAACCATTAATTTGTAATTGAGGATAAACAGTCTGTCAGTCACCATCAGCGACAAACCCATACTTGGGTACCAGTGTGAACATGACATGATGAACATCATCAAGATCTAATAGTCCCTCTCTTGGCATTCTTACATAACCTGAATTAGGGGTACCAGAGGGGCTGCAGCCAAAACATTAATTTCTTATTGTATAACCTTTCACTGCACTGTGTACCTGAACATGTAACTCATAATTTCCCTGTCATGTAATGGGGCAAGAAGCAAAGCTTTCTCATTTGGAAGAGGGAAAGAATTCTGCCTCGAACATGAGTGAAGGAAAGTTGTAGCATTTACTGTAGTCATCAGCTAGTTGCACTGTGGGGGATTTAAGTCAAGAGTCCACAAGTAAAAGGCATTTAGAAGAGCAGGGGAAAGGCTGGAAAAAAGCAAGTCCAGATAAAAAGGAAATTTTAAAGGCTTAGAGACACTATCTGGAAAATACTAAGAAGATACTCAAAGCAATCGAGGATTTCCGTAGTATGGTGCACTTGGAAGTCAGCCAGAAGCCAGTCTGCTAGCAAAAACAGGGGCTGACAGACACTCACTGAGGACAACCCTTCATTATCAGTTCCAGCGGATTACCTTTCTCACTGATTGGATGGCCAATCTTAATTTTCCACAGGTTTAACCATCAGAATCCTGAGGACATCTGAATTTCTTTAATCTGTGGCATCCTCTAGATATATTTCTAAATTTTTTAAGATTCCAGACAATGATTGAGACTTTTGAGTATCATTACCGTTTAGTGGAAGAGACTGTCATGATCCTGTTACTTCATATAAATAGACCGATATATCGGGAGACGTTTATATCAATTGCAGTTTTCCTTCCACATCCCCAGAGACCMCCTCTTAAGAAAACTGTAAACTATATAGAGGCAGCAGATAGGCAGATTTGTAAAGAAAACAAATTAGACAAATCTTTTGTTTATGTCTTCTGCAGCTCAAGGATGCTCACATCATCAATGCTCTAGGTAAAACATGTAGACAAGATAATTTTTAATTTAGTTTATACCCCAAGCACTCTGGAGACACAGAGAATAAACAGTAATAAATGAGGATTTCTCTTCGCAGTAAGACACAGATACACAACAAATCACAGGAGGAAAGTTCCCTTGCAAAAATTGGAAAGTTAATAGGTTTTCTCAATGTCCTGCTTGAAAATTAATCTTCCACTTAATCAAAACCTTATGGATATATAATACTTTTTCTGTCAACAAGACTAGATTTAATAAGATTTCTTATCTGGAAATCACAATCTGGAAAATGTAGGACCTTTTTTTCTATTTTTATTGCAACTTAAACTTTGTGTTCTTGGTCCTATACTCTGGCCAGACCTCTTAAGCAATTTTGACAGGTCAAACCTACATGATCCTCAAGCCAGAATGTTTCTGCAYGTGTGGAGCAGAATCAGAGTGAGGAACCTCGAGAAATCTCATGAGTTTGACGTGCCCTTGAGCAGTGGGCCTTTCAGCACACAGCTTAAGACTCAAGTCCTTGAATTCCACCTGGTTTAGGTGGAAGTCCTTTATTTCAACTGGTCCTCACTAACAACAAGATATACATTGCCCTCTCTAGCTGGTTGCAATACCTGATGGCTATCGCAAACTTACCAGCATTAGAAACGCTTTCAAGTTTAGTATTCACCATTCTTGCATGGCTTGAAAAGTCTTGTTTATTTTCTTCCTGCCCAACTTTCTGTGGATCAAACTGCCTTCATTTGCTTTGATGCAGATTTCTACATCTCCAAATGTGCTTTATGTGGTTTCACAAGGTTCAAAGAGAAAAGCTAAATTTGATTTTTCAGATACATGCAGTGAGGATTCATCCCATCATATTTTTGAAGCTGGAATAATCAAAAGTACTTTCATTCAAAGATATGGTTCTGAATAAAACTGGGCTGTATGATTATTTAAGATAAAAATATTTAAATATAAATGTCATCTGTGTGCATGTAAAATGTTACAAGGATTCCATTCAAAACATAATTGTAGACTACAAAATGTTTGTCAAATTGCTGACTGTACTTCTTAAATATAAAGAATAAAGGGATCAGGAACAAAAAGCATGAGCATGACATTGATTTAAATAATTTTCCTCCTAAAATTTTTCTCTATATGATATGACAAAATGATGAGTATGATAAATACCACAGATACGATAAAAGCTTAAGAGAAAAAAAAATCAACAGACTAGCTAACTGGAATACTTCTAACCCTATCCAATAACATACGTTGCAACAGCATCCCAGTAGATATTTGTTTTCCACGAGCAGTTTACAGATAAGGCACCAATCTCTAAAGTGAAAAAATGGGACAGAACTGTAAGTCAGGAACAGATTAATGCTAACAACAGTGATGGAGGAAATACAGTAGAGCTGCCACTGAAGAGGCTTTCTATATTAGTTTTCTTGGGTGTAATTGTGTGTTGTCATACTCACCAAGTTCCCAACCAGGAAAAGAATAAATTGAAAATTTAAGCTTTGGTCTCATTATAGGCTCTTAAAACTTTAGATACATATTGTATAACTGAACTTAAAGCACCTGTTATTTTCTTTTCAGAATTCCTCATACTTTTCCAGTTATTTTACATCCTGCATAGACAGAKTGACAAGCAATCTTCAGATATGAACTCACATATAACTTCCTCCACATTCCTGTCTCATTTAGTATACAGGGATTGGATTATAAATCAGCTCAAAGTTTACAGATGTCATTTAATATTCCTCAAATTTTATCTGTTTGGTACTGTAACCAAAGCAGGATTCTTTCAAATGCCTCATACATATGTWTCATAATTTGTATTTTCCAGTAAATATTCATCTTGAAAGAAAGGGATTTTTACCATTTTTTCATGAACATTAAACTTAAACATATTATCTTTGCGGAGAAATTTTCACTTTTCAATACTCTTCAGTTATCTGTTGAATTATTACAATTAAAATATTTCATATTTCACATACAATTCTGGAACTCTCTATTTCTTTATAAAAAAGCACTTGGAGTGATTTACAGAAACTTGTGAAAGCACCTATCATGGGAAAAAATAAGCTAACTATGAATTAAAAGTGAAAAATGCAAAAAAAAAAAGAAAAAATAAAAAAAGACATCTCAGCTTTTATCAGCTCACTTAGACTGAGGCTTCAGTGGAAAAAAAATCTTTTTTAATTGCAGCTCAGAAGACAAGTTCTTCTCAACAGAATTGAAAGAAACTCTGAATCAAGCAGTTATCTAAATTTCTGTAGCAGGTCAGCATTTGATTTTGTCTTTTATTTCTCCAAGAYGAACAGAATAAACCTTAAAAAGGAGGCTTTCTGAATTCAACATTAAAATGCATGACAGTCCAAACTGTATGCAGCAATTTCACACACTTTAATATTTAATACAGCACCAGAACTACATTGCTAACTGAGTTCATTCTGCCATATAAATTTCCATTCACTGTGGCATTTATCTTGGACTATGCTTCATTCCTCTACAGCACTCGTCCAAATGCAGGAGAAAGTCACAGAATCCTTGTAATAGGCAGGATATTGAGTTTGTGCCACAAAAGCAGGAATTATCTGTGATTTATTTATTCCTGTGTTGGTAAATTAGTGAGAGGACTGCTCATGTGGATCTCCACTGGGGAGACAGCAGAGTAGGACCACGGAGGTTTGGAATGAAATATTTTATATGGARCACATCTACTCTGCACTTGAGCAAACCATCTATTTCCCTCTGCCTTGATTCCACTCTCTTAAAGACACAATAAGCAGTCCCAAGTAACTTCCAATGCTACAAGGACTTTAAAAATACAAAACGAAAAAAAAACCTAATGGTTCTTTATAACAGAGATAAGAACGATACAGAGCTTGAAAATAGCAACAATTGTTTGTATCACACAGAAGGAAGAACAGTGCCACTGTGAGCTGTTCCAGGCAAAATATTTCCCATCTCCTTTGCACTACTTTTTGCTCCAAAGCCCTTCACAAGTATGCATCTTCAAACATTTAGTGTAAACTGGAAGAAATGACAGGAGGATGTGAGCTAATGGGGTTAATATGTGGGAGGCACCATGTTCTTTTATTTCTTCTTATTCTTGGGACTAAATCCCCTAGCTATCTATTCTCCTTCTCCCCTTTTCTTCCTCTTCCATTCTTTCTTCCTCCTTACCACCTAAAACCCTTCAAAAAGGCAATATTCAAGTCTTCTTGTTTAAATTGGCATTAGGYTGGGTCAGGCAACCTTGGCCTCTGCTCTCAGGTGCAGCTCAAAGCATGCTGCAGACACTCCGTCTGCCACTTTGCCTGCCCCAGGGCTGGGAGCCTTGCAGCTGCCTCGGCACCACTCCACGCTTGTGTTCATTAACCCAGGCACACACTGGCTGATGAAGCTGTAAGGCTTTCAGACCTTGACAAGTATCTCTGCTGCCCTGTGCAGTTAGAGCTGCTACAGTCTGTTACTCCTCATTGTCACAAATATCTTTGCATTATATTTCCAATGCTTTCATTGATTAGTTCCTACATGACCCACTTGGTTTTATCTTTATTTTTGTAATATCAGTCTTCCTATTTTTTCTGACTTCACCATTACATTTCTTTTCTCTTTTATGATTTACCCACAGTCTTCCTCCTCTAGTTTTGGTATTTCTTTTCTATTGACACCTGACACTTTTTTTTTCTTCTTTCAGCATTTAAAAAATTAATTTATTTTATTATTACTAATTTTATCCTTCTTTACACTCTGACCTTTTTGAGGAAAAGGCTGAGTGCAGAAGCACAACTGACAAAAGCAGCAGTATTTTTCAAGAGGAAGTCAGCACTTGAGCTCTATAGAGCCATTAACCACTGCAACACATATGACTTGACAGTAACCTTTTTTTCTCATTTTATATTTATGAAACTCAGTTTCTGCTTTCCTGAAAAGTGAGTCCTAAGGCTAGAGGAAGAGAGGAAGTTCTAACACTAGACYTGCTTCCTTCCACAATTTGAAGTATTTATAGGCTAAAAAGACAAAACATCTCTATTCCCTGTTACCTTATGGTCACAGACAGAGAGAAGGTTCTAGCAGCTGCTTCCTGTGCTTGCACCAGCTCTAGGCAGTTCTCTGCTCCCACAGAGTGTTAGTTGCATGTATCACGCTCCACACACTCTCTGATGGTGGAAGAGCACTGCTAAAAGCACAGCAAAAAAAGCTGTCTCTAAGGGTGCCATACATCTAACAGCTGAAGGACTATCTGCAGCTCCTTTTATGTCCATTGAATTAAGAATTTCAGAGAAATTCTTAATCTCTCCTAGCAATTTCCATTTTCCTTTTGCTCTACCTCTACCAGTCTTTCTCTCCATGGTTCATGGACGACAAACATGGCAAATCAACAATTTCCTCTTTTTCTGCACAGGTATTTGTAATCAATATGTCAAAATTGCTAGGAAGGGAGAGTGCATGGGTGTGGAGGCCCCAGAAGGAACAAGAAGAGAAAGGGATAAAAGGATAACAAGTTGGGATGACACAGCCCATCATGAAGWTCCCAAAATATCTATCTACACATGATTTCTCAATAACACACAGTGGGAAAACAAAGGACACTCTAAGAGAAAGGATAGACCACAGCCTTTGGAGAGGATGGCAGGAGACACCGAGAGAAAGAGTTTGTCAGTAGTGCTGCATAAAGATTCTCAGGGGTCAAACATGATGGAGACACACCRACCACAATTCACATCCAGGAACCAGCCCATGATTGCCAAACACACTAACCAAATATTTCTTCTCTCTTCCTCTTTCTCCAGGCTTCTCCACACAAAAGCAACACAATCATCTCCAAAGAGACTGCCCAGCCCAATGTGTTCACCATCTTAAACATATAAAAAAAATATTTTAAGGAAAGCCATCTATCAAGACACAAATCCAGAGACAGCAATTTAAACCAATACACTTCCACAGGCACTGGCACTTTCCATATCTTAATCCCCTTGGAGCAAATACAAAGGATATAAGAGGAAGTCTGAAGCAAAGCTAACCAAAACTTTGTTTACAAATGGCTGTAACACTAACTGGAACAGTACAATGAGAAATAAGTCCAGTTCTGAATATGGCTAAAACAGTCTCAAATATGAACACTTAGAGAAAATATTTCTACCAGAGATTTATAAAGTCTCTCTAAATGTCAGGACTCAGCCAACCATTTACACAAACATGCTACAGTTTCAGAAAAGTAAAGATGGCTGGCCAATAACTTCTGGCACAGCTCGTACACTGCAATGAAAAAAATTTCCAAATGGTTGTTTACATGGTAGATATCATTCCTCTGTGCAAATATTATGCAGGATATTTTTTTCCTTAATCAACCCCTGTGGCTGATTCCGATAATTAATATCAGGCTGAAAGACAGGTTCAAATTTCAGTGAACGTCTGAATGCAAGGTTTTTAACAAATTTACAGCTCTAAACTAATGGTGAACCTATATCTAATGACAAAGGTATCCAGTAATTAACTCCTCTGCTTCTCAGTTTAGGCAAAACCTTTTATGTGATGTACTGGTGCTGAATGGATGCCTTGTTGCAGGATTCGGACTGGGTCTGATTCACAGATACCATTGCAACTCCAGGTGCAATTGTTCTGAAAACTTCCCTGAAAATGTGTGGCAAATAACAGAATTTGGAGAGCAGGGCAGGGGTGGATACGTGTATTTTTGAACATGTTTAAGTAAATTCTTCCATCACAGTGCAAGATTTTGATGGGACTAAAGAAAACTTGCATCACATAATGATGTGAGATGCCTGGGTACTGGAGTAGCCTCTTGAAAAACACCTGTAAACATATATCCCCCAAAAGACCAATTATTGGGCATCTTCAGAATCAAAATTAATTCCCTCATATCTTTGGCCAACACACTAGCTGCTTTGGAGGTTAGAACAAAGACCCAAAATTAACATCAGAAGGTTGAAATCAATGACAAACAAAAGAAAATGAAAATTATAAAGATAGCATTGTAAGGAAATATGCAGAACAATTACAGATTAAGAAGGTCTTAAAGACCTTTATTATATATATCAATATTTTATATCAATATATCAATACATTTATATCAATATATCAATATATTTATCAATCCTCTAAAGTTGTGGTTATAGAGAAATGAAGTCTGAAAAGGACATACAGACATCAGTAACAGAATWATGTGTTATGGAGGAAATTTTTAAAGTACTAAAATCTTATAATTAGACCAGGGAAACTAGAATTCCACTTCCTAAACTACTTCTGTGAAACAAGAAAATTTTAAAAAAACCAAACCCCACACTAAAGAGATGAAACAAACTAGTAGTCAAATATTTAAGTAAGTATAGTAACAAATTACTTCCCCATTACCAGGGAGAAGATTGTGCATCTTGCACCTCTCCAGGATAAAGCCAGTTTGCGTTTTCTGAAGTTTTTGCAACTAGAACCACCAAATAAACATTGAGAAACATTCACCACCACCACYATCCTCAGTTCCCAAGGATGGCACTACCAACATGAGGACTCCACAAAGAATGCTTCCTTCCATGTGTATGGTTTAAGGGTATGAAACCTCCTACTCTACATACGCACCTTGGACACAACTTTGATGGTCTGTTGAGGCACTGGGTCACAAACTGCTGCAGAGCAAGAAGAAAAGTTGCTAAATGAAACTCACTCCCCCGCAACATTTAGTACAAATAAGTTCTAAATCCCATTGGGTTCTCCCTCTTTCCATAACAACAACAGAGCCTGGTATTTCTGAAGAAAACATTTCCAACACAAYTGGAAAAGGGCTTCTATCAGCCATGTAACACGGGAATGTAGTTCCATTTAGATGTAGTTTCACTCAATCTACCAGTGAGCAAGTTGTAGCTGTGGGACTGCACATATGGGCACTTCAGACTATGATGATACTGAAATATATACCCTGGCTCACTAGGTATACAGTTTTAAAGAGGAAAATATACTTAATTCCATTTGCAATAAAGTGTTCCCAAGAGACAAGTTATGGCTGAAATGGTGACAGATGACCCAAATCTTAGGCTTTTGGGAAAATTTGGAGAGGGTATCGCTTCTGAAGAATTCCAAGGAGAGAAGGTTTTTCCTTTTTTTCTCCTGAAGCTGATGAGTCAAAGGAAAGTAGAAGATATATTAACTCGACTGAGTGCTTATTGATTTACACCTCACAACTGACCCTAAAAGGTGGATATCTCCAAGTGGATTTGGCAGCCTCAGGCTGAAATAGTATGAATTCATCTGGAAAGAGCATTTTGAAAAATATTGGTTAACAAGAAATCACCTTCAAAGAGAGTTTTCTTATTCTCTGTCTCTGTAGAAACAGAGACAATATTTACAAGTCCTAATGGTAAAGTGATATGAAATATAAATATGCAAGCAGTCATAGCCTGGTTTATTAATATGAAAACTTCCCAATATCGCTATGTTTCTTCCTCTAAGAGAAACATTTAATACTAGCAGTTGCAATAGTTGTCTAAAACACTATCTCCTGTATAAATCTAACAGATTGACAGAAAAGGCAGCTCTTCAATTTGTTTCAGGAACTGTAGACATATTTGAAACTTTAATATGTACTTAAGTTGKTTKTTTTTTTTTATCCTCTGTGTAATTCTCTAGTATTTCCCTAGCTTGTTTAAAATCCATTAACTCCCAGAACTACCAGAATCTTCACAAAGAGATTCTTTCGTTTTGGTCTGATTTTTTGTTTTTTTGTTTGAAGTCAGTACACTCCAAATCAGCTGGAATATCAAGGGGGRAAAAAAGGTAATTGCATATGGCCCAATATTTTAGGATTTATTTCTAGCAGGCTGGTACAATAGATCCCTGAAATATTAGTTTTCATTGAAAACTGCTACAGCAGAAATTTAAACTCAAAACAAATTCTGCAATACATAGTAGTGACACCATTTAATAAGCTTAAGTTCTATTTCTTTCAGTATACTTTCCTGCACTAAAATCAGGCAGAAATACACAATATCATCAGTAGATAGTAAAATAAACATGACAACATTTTACCAAATTTTCATGCACACTTTTCATGGCAATAATAATGGAGAGAAAAGGTCAAACTCAAATCTATTTACCACTGCATATTCTGCAGATATTTAYCTCCCTTTAATATTTAGGCTAAATTACATAGTTGGTTCTCTTACACCATGGAATCTTTGATAACACGAGTTATTATCCCGCATAAATACTGACTACAATGGCAATGTACCTGCAGTCATCCCACACAAGTCATTGTGTGTTCTGAATTATTGAACATACTGTTCTCCTTACAAGCATTCTGTCAGTAGTTTTAACAGGAGAACTTATCCTGAAAGGGAAGAAACACGCTCTGAATAAGGAAAAACTAAGGCAGGACTGGAAGAGGCCTCAAGATCCACAAGTCTGGCCTTCAGTAGGAAAGAAAGCTCATGTAGATAATTTCTGACCAATATCAGTTTGGTTTTTTTTACTCTATACAGCATGAACTGAACGAGATTCCACACTCTTCCTTGATAGACTATTCCATAAACTCATTGGTTTATGAGCCTCACCATTTAAAAGTGGTTTCCCCCTTTGTCAGCTACATCTATGGATTATTTCTATTTTTTCCTAGTACTACTGGAGTGTGGGGAAGCAATTCTCATCTTTTTATTAGGGATTTGCATATCTTGCAAAAGATATMATCTCTTTTTAAACTTGCCAGAGTGGAATTCTTTCATTTTTTTTCACAGTTTTCCAAACCTGTTGGATTTGTTTTCTCCTGGATATCCTTCACTTGAACTATGCATACAAGGATGATACTTGGAGCTTCACACACTGTTTCAGCTGAGAGTTTTATTCACATCAGAGAATAATAATTAATTCCCATGYGTTACAAGCAAAACTCCTGCTACTTCAGTTCAATATAAGATCTGTGATTTTACTCCTACAAGAAAAGGAAAAAAAGTTTATGTGACCTTTTCATTTTTCCAGGCATGTGGCTGACCATCTGSTGCAATCCTCCACTGCAGTACCAGTGGTTAGCTGGTTCATCATTTCTCAAAGTTTATTCTGGTGTTTTCCTGTCATATTTAATATATACCCAACACAGTTAAATCCAGAGATGTTCTAACTATATGTTGCATTCTAACAGCAAACCTTAATTTTAAAACATTAGATAGAGCTGTACCAAGGAAGGCCATTTCGATTTGGGTGAAAACCACAGAGTGTGGGGTGGRGGACAGAGGATGAGCCAGTTGCACATGTACTCATCAGCAGTTTCACCTGGACAATGTCACTGGTCATTTTGCTTATATCACATAAGGGGATATCAGAATTCTTACAGGGTAAAATGACACAGGCTGCTCTATTTCTTTATCCACTAGATGAGCATTTTCTACAGAAGAAAAGGAACAGATTTTTTTACACACTTTGCTCTTGTCAAATTCATCTAGTTGTTTTCTTCTTATTTCATTATCCTCTGAGTTCTATAAATTGTTTCGTAATTCATTTAGAGCACGTTTTTTTTCCCTAGCACTGCACATTCTGCTCATTTTTTCTTCACTCTAAACTACATTTTTAGATACTGTTTATTCTTCTTCAGTCCCCTAGGATCTAACCTGTCCTACATCATTTCTCAAAAGTAATTAATGATTCAAAAAGTGTCTCCTTCTTATTTTTAAGTCCTTGAACATAAAAAGACAGTACAGTTTCCCAATTAAAAACCACTAAGTTAATGAAAGAATCTCCAAACTGCTCTTTCTCTCCCCGTATTAAAAATTAATATATTAGAAATCTAATTACAGTGTATCTTTATTCTTTCAAAACAAATGCTATCATTTGTTTGAAGAGTGATGGATGCTTTCCTTTATTTCTCTAATTTTTCCATGAATCTTTTCATCTTTTTGGCCAATTAGGCAGTTTACATGCTAATTTGATTCTCACTTATACTATTCCTTTTTTATTGTCTTTAGCACTTCTTCTGCTCCTCAGATACAGAAAAAAAAATTTTGAATACAGAAAAAGTAAGTACCTTCTCAGTCACTACTGATTAAATTTGAGAAGCAATGGCAGAAGGGTGAATGGCCCCGAACTCAAAAAGAGTACACAAAATATATTGAAAGTATAATCAAGAAATGAGTACCACAGAAAGCACTGCAGAAGTATTGAAAAGACAAACAACCAACCAGAAAGCCATAAAAGAGAACAAAACAAACCCAAAATAATTTTAAAAACCCAACCTCTCCATATGCTTTCATATCCCTACTTCTGCRCTAGTATAGATTGCCACTGTTTTTTAAACATATTTCATTTTCTCATAACATATTTAGAGAAGGTGTGAAGAGAGAGCTTTATTACTTAGCCTTTTTTCCCAAGAGACCGTGCCTTTCATTTCCAAAAGACTGATTTTCCCAAGTTTATTAACTTTACTCTGCCACTCTGCTCCTTTCTGCGGGGTGGTGAACACTGTCATTTCAGAAACCCTTCAAACACCTTGATAGGTCACTTTAACTTCTCCCTGCATTCTCCCTGTGGAGTGAGAATATAACCTAAAATAGTCACATTCTGTACCTCCTCCACCTTCTGAAACAAAAGCCTAACTGCCAGTGTTGCTTTACAGGGCCACTCAGGCTTGCTGTGACCTGTCAGGCTGTTTTCCCTCAATAATTGCAGTCTAACATTGGCATTGGCTTCTGTGCTTTGGATAGCTCCTTACAATTCTCAGGATCAGACATATGAAAAATAGAGGARCTTCTTGTTCATTAATGATTAACCAGTGACATTGTATATTTGAGTAAGTTTGAAAAGCAGCCRAAGTCTTGATGAGCTATTGAATATAACAAGTAGAAAAACTTGCAGTTTAGTTAGACAGACTTTCCCATTTTCACTCATGCTGATAGTGCTTTATTCCATAAGCAGTTGCATTGATTTAGCTCATTACTCCAGGTTTAGGGATAAACAGTGCCAGAAAGAAAACCTTGGCTGAAATAACAGGGTGRCGGGGGGAAGGAGCATGTGAAATCAGTGACATGGCACTTAACTTTACATTTCTTAATTAAACAGTTCTCTCTGTAGCTACAATTATGGGACTTGCAATTAAAGACTGTAAAACCACGTTAATGATTTATTCATGTCCAATGAGTAATTTAAACTGCTTAGATTAAGTATTTTTAATAAAATACAAATAGAGGATGAAAACACATCAGATAAAGCAAACCAAGATGGATAGCTACTGCTATTTAAATAAAAGTATGCAGCAGCATGGTTGATAAACATGTGTAACAGAAATATTTAATTAACAATTTAATTGTGGAATGCAAATGTACACTAGAGAATTCAAAGGTAGGATTTTCTTCAGTGTGACTTGATTCTYATAAAGTATAAGAGAAAAGAGATCAGCTAGGTACCAGAATGACATATATATTAGGATACATTGGAGATATTTTTTGTCCTTCACTACCCAATTCCTACACATAGAAAAGAAATAGAACACTGTCTAAAATAAAAAATTAATTTTCAAGKGCTCTTTTCTCTCTCTAGTCACTACAAAAGAAGTCGAAACTAGTTTCAGTGCGGACATGAAAGTCCTCCAAACTACAAATCAATCCTCTACAAATTAGCAGTTTTACAGGTGTCTTCCTCAAAACTCACACATAACACAAACAATAATTTCAACCCAAAAGGATAATTTCAATTGCATACATTACATAAAAAAATAGAAGAAGAAGACTGTGTAATCTTAGGAGTATAAAGACTCCCACTGGGTGAGCAGCAGTGAAGCAGCATGAAGTAAAAAAKCTAAGGCGCAGATATCAGTGTAGGCAGGTGGTTGAGAAAGAGAAAAGAACAAGAAAAAGCTGCTGATAAATGAACACTTGGTCTGAAGCCATACCTATGTGTCAGCCATACCTACTAGGACCATCTGCAGTTTACTTCAGTGTTTGTTGCCACAATCTAAGGGGCAGTGCCCTCCATCTGTGCGCAGATCCCGTCGCACTACAGCTGCATGTGAAGATTTTGCTCACAAAGAACAGACCTTCTCTGCTGCCAGGACATGGTAATAGCCACCTCCCGGTTGTTCTCTTGCCTGAGAGGCCAGCTGACATGTGAAAAGCCTCCCTACAGTAAATGCATGCATCATACCATGAAGGGGAACCATGTTGGAAGCTACATTTGTAAATTGCTCCCGAGACTTACCTGGAGCAACATGGAAAAGCAGCAGAAACAAGCTGAGTCAAACATTTTGGGCAAGAAATAGCCCATGGGCTAATGGCTGCTCCTCCCTGTTCTCCAGATTCTATAACATGTTAAAGCAACYTAAACAACATACTTTGAGAGACTGAAGTGTTATGATTAATCACTTAAACATTATTATAAAGGACTTTCTGCCCATTATGACAAAACTTTACAGAGAAGCTACGACCACCAAAGACTACCCTTGCCTGGATCTGCTTCCTTTTTTAGAACTTTGAAATTTGAATAAAGCCACCTAAGGGAACTTGAGGTAAGATAAAAGTGACACTATTGTCCAATTATTTCAGGTCTGGGGAGAAGTAAACAAGACTGAGGGAGAAGAATGAATTCACAAGAAAGCCACACCCAGCAGCTGCCCTGAATGTTATCTCTGTCTGGGTTTATGGTGGGGGAGTCCATAGCCCACAGGCTCCTCTGYGGAGGCCAGGTTTGCACACACTCCCCCCCTACCAAGATGGGGGAGGAGATGTTGTGTAGGGGACTGTTTGAACTATCTATCAGAAGTAAATAATATTTTCTTCCTTTCAGTCCTGGATAGCACAACTTGAACAGATAATATTCAGAGCRTAAAATAGTGAGTTAACCATCATTAAGAGTACACTCAAACACAGGGCAAGGGACCAAAGCAATCTTGTCAGAATTTATAYACATCTTCCATAGTTTAATGAAGCTGATGGAACTTGTTGCATATGACAGAAACAAGGGCCAAGCTAAATCCTTTTTAATTTTTAAGGTCTTAGAAGTAGGGAACATTAATATTGACAGACATTTGAAGAACAATAGGGCTATTTAAGAAAACGTTTCCCTTAGATTCATACACACAGGCTTTGAGTTGTGCATAATACATAAAGGTAGAACATATTAATGAACTAAACTGATAGACTGATATTTATGACAGYTTATATCAGCTTTCACTGATATAATCACACTGTAAAATCTCAATTTCAATAAAAAACCAAAAAACTACACTAATCACATACTATAGTAAGCCATCATATTTTCACTGCATGATTAAGTATAGTGCAGAGATCCCTGACTTAGTAAAGTCAAAGGCATTGTATTGACAGTCATTCAAACAGACATTCTTAACTTGTACTGAAGCTAATTATCCCATTAAGAAGCGATAGCATTTGTGACTCTTTAGAATTCTAGGATGCATATTTCTACAACCTGTTTTGGAGTAAACTTCAAACCAGGCATCCACAACATCCATAACATGGAAAATTTGAATGGGCAATATTAGAAGATCCGTAGAGAACAAGAAGCTTAAACACCTTTTGCCTACTACCAGCAGCTAAATTCAGAGCATGTTTTAAATGCAGACTGCTTTTTGAGTCTCAGCTAAGTTCCTCCTCAAATGCAGATTGYTTTTTAAGTCTCAGATAAATTCAGATTTGTAGTAGTTATATTAAGAGACCTACTGAAATAAAACAGTCCACTTCCAAGTGAACTTAAATAGTTTGAATTTAGAATTCTATGAATTTAAATTGCTGATAGAATCTTCAAAATAAGAATAAAAGAGAAAAAAAAAAACAATTTATGGTGGACATCAGTGCAGTTACTTTGTGTACACAACTACCAGACAAAATGCACTCTTACAAATTTACTAGTAATCAAACCTGAACTGGGTTATCAGTACAGGCTGAGGGATGAAAGAATGGAGAGCAGCCCTATGAAGGAGGACCTAGGGTATCAGCCCAGAAGACCAGCACGCCCTGGGCTGCATCCGAAGCAGTGAGGCCATCAGGGCAAGGGAGGTGATTCTGCCCCTCTTCCAGGTGAGACCCCACCTGGAACACTGCACCCAGCTCTGGAGTCCCAGCACAAGAAAGACATGGAATTGKTGGAGTCCAGAGAGACACAAAACTGATCAGAGGGGTTGAACACTTCTCCWATGAAGGACACCTCTCTGTGCTGAGACAGTTGAGGCTGTTCATCCTGGAGAAGAGAAGGCTCTGGGGAGACCTTATTGCAGCCTTTCAGCGCTTAATAAGAATTTGGAAAGATAGAAACAAATTTTTTAGCAGGGTCTATGGAGATAGAACATGAGGTAATGAATTTTAGAAAAAGAGAGGAGATTTAGACTAGATATAAGGAAGAAGTTCTTTACTGTGGGAGTGACAAAACACTGGAACAGGTTGCCCAGAGAGGTGGTAGATGTCCTATCCCTGAAAACATTCAAGGTCATGTTGGACAGGGCTTTCAGCAACCCGATGTAGTGGACCATGTCAGTGCCCATGGTGGGGAGGTTGGACTAGATGATCTCTAAAGGTCCCTTCCAAACCAAACTATGCTATGATTCTGTAGTCTGGTAATAGTTAACTTCCTAATTGTCGGCGTTTTCTCAAGTCTCACATTCTGAAAACTGATAGCTCTCCTTATCTTTTCTCCCATGAGAATTCTATGGTTCTCCCACACTGTTTCAAACGATACCAAAAGTCAGTGAATTTTATATGAACAAGACAGTGGTGTTTACTTACATTTTTTTTTTGGTGTGGTTGGTTCTAATAGAAAGCTGCCTGGTCCTCCACCCTATGTTTATTCTTTGTCTCTTCTCTAAGAATGCTGCACAGCTCAGGACAAAAAGCAAGATGGGTAAACCACAACTAACCTTCATGTTAACCTCCATGAGCCTTCTTCTCCTMCTTCACATAAGGTCTCTTCAAACTTTCTTGAGACTTGGCAGCAGTACAAAAAACCTGAAATACATACGTTAGTGCCTACGCTACTTCAGTAACCAAATGAAGAAAAATTCTGTACCGTTTCCGTTGCCTCTGAAGTGTTACTTCAGTACTCCAAAGCAGGGTTCTACAACAATTTAGCTAATGACCATGTTGGGCTCAGTGACTCTGTGATTCTTTGTGTCATTACCCTTCCTAGGTTTCCACCAGTGTGAATGGATGAGCCAGACTCTGCAGCAAAAGCAGTCATCATTCCCCGTTTACCTACAAAAGTTTTTGTGCATTTGCCTGTTCACACATAGACCATACTATTCTTAAACCATATTTTTAATGACAGGCTATAAGTCAACATAAGGGTATCATTTATATTTTTCAGAGTTTGCTACCTRTGAAAATATTCATACATCAAATTTCTCATTTAGCATCCTCCAGAGGTGTTCAAAAGTGTTGTCCTTTGCTGCTGGGTATGTCAGAGTTTAATGGGAGCATGTACTCACTAGTAAAATTGCTACCTACCAAAAACATTAATAAACCTTCAATCAGACATCACACTTCTCTAACAAAACACATCCTTCAAAGCCTTAGTTGTTAAAAACCTTAAAATTACATAATCTACAATCAGGTTTAAAATACAGCAACTTACAAAAYACACAATGAGCTTTGCACTACAGCAATGCAATTGGTTTGTTTTCCTCCCTCCGTGGTCTCCTCATGAATTGCCTGGCATTTGAGAAAGACCATAATGCTAGCAACAGCAGGAACACGTTTTGTTCTTTTTCTGAAAGCTATTCATTCCTCAGACACAGATTCACAACTAAATTTCTATTTTACTCATAACACTATCAAATGGCAAAAAAAAAAAGACATTGTTCCATGAAATTTGAGAAAATAGGGATCATCTTTTTCACGATGTTCCCAATACAAAATTTGCCAAGACACAAAAAAGTTGTAGACAATCCTGTAATTCAGGTCTAACACAAGTTTGTGTATGTTCTGGAGCACTTTGGATGTGCTACAGTGATACACCAAAAGTTTAACATACTAAACATGAATAGGTCAGTTTGTATATTACATATTCTTAATAGGAAAAAACAAGGGAGAACTTTGTATGCTAAGCAAATCTAGTAAATGTGAGTAAAAGAATTAGCTCCTCGGAACATACTTGGCAAGGAATTGAAAATATGCAATATTACTTGGTATTTCTATATTATAACTTATCAGCCATAGCAATAAGTGTGTACCATATTGCCTTAGAGCCATCTTTTAGACAGAAATTTTTAGATACCCAAAGTGTACATGCCTACCTTCTGTGACTCTATTTTCTTCACATGTCATTCTGTGTTCAACATCCAGCTCTAACTCCATTAATCTAAATTATCCCAGAGATTACTATTTAGTGACAGAAGGACTGGAGATTTTCGTTAAATTCACTTTCCTCTCCTAAAGTGTCAATGAAGATAGTTGAAAGATAAATGTCTCAGTTAAATCATCTCTAATGGATATAAATACATTTAACTTTTTGTATTTCCTGCTGAAGAAGAATATTAATTTAAATGAATCAAGAAATATTAATGTAAATATGCTGAATGTTCATTGAAATATAAAATATTAAAATAAAATTCTGACTTCMTTTTTTAAAATGTTAGTGTAAAAGAAATTTCTAAAAATAAATTATGATAGTGTCCAAATCAGTTCCAAAATGTTACTGAGATTAATAGTGAAACCATTTATCAGTGTCTGTGTCCCTGAACAGTTCCTCCCTACACTTGCTCAAATAGAATAGAATTGAATGGAAAATTGTTCCTCTGCCATGCTTACACTTACTAGGATTTAAGTATGGCATCTCAAAATGACAAACCTTTCTATTAAAATACTAATTAGATAGAAATGCCAAAGGAACGTTTTGCTCTCCTTAGAAAAGATTAATCTCTTAGCTAAATGTGCATCTTTCAACATCCTTTAAAAACTTCCTTCTTTTCCAATATTTCTTTTTTATTTATTAACTTTTGAATCTTGTCAGTCAAGTATGGCTTCATGATCCCCACAGCATTCATGGATTATTAGGAGTGCTTCTGGGTTTGATGCAAAAAGGCATTGAAAATGTGTGCACCTCAGACTGTTTCTGTGCTGTTGAAATTGTAATGACATTATTACTTTTTTAAGAAGTCATTGATGTTTAGGCTGCAATTGATCAATTTTAATTTTAGGTCATATTCAGCTGCAAAGAAAAAGAATAGGAAAAAGCCCTAAAGAGTCAYTTGAGTGTTTCTTGCGAATAACAAGGCAAAGCATACACAGTTAATCATGCAAAAACTATATCTTATACTCCAAGAAGTTCATTGGAGAGGAAACTATAAGCTCTGGTTTAAAATTAAGCTGAAACCGTTACRATCACTACAGCATATTAAATATGGGTTTCTGAGATACCAATAAATAAAGAATGATGAGTTTGGCAAAAACACCCCAAACATATAACTCATTTTCATTCCTTCTCTGAACACTCTTAAATAGGCAGAGAATATCTAAATCTATTGTTTCTGTGAATCACTATGATTAGTGAGTATGCAGTGAAATACACAGATATACAGCCATGTTTTTTCTTCTTTTCCCTCTGCAAAAAAAAAACAAAACCCACAAAACAAAACCAAAACAACAATAAAACAAAAAAACCCTGCCACCCACACCAAAAAAAAAAACACCAAAAAAAAACTCTCAACCCAAATGAGAAAAGAATCTTAGACTACACCCAAAAGAGAGCTGCATTTATTTTGTAACATATTTGCATCATACAAGTAAGCTGAGAGAGCAGCCCAGGTAAAGTTTGTAGAAGAGTTAATTACACACTATTAGCAAGCAGTCTCAGTCTCACAGAAAAAGTATTGAAATATGGGAAAATTTTAACAAGAAGACAGGATTCAATAGGTTTTATCCAAGGCTATGAAAGACATATYCATGGATGAGCTGCTAAGATTTCCTCCATGGATTTCAATTGTTATTCTCTCCATATTCCCATTTTCTTTCCCCTTCTCTTTCYCCCTAGAGGATTTTCTCTATCATTCTTGTTCCTCCATGGACCTCGTACTTCCATGTGAAACAGAAATACATTGTTCTTACTGCTGCACCAAGCAATTCTTCAGTGCAAGCTTCATTACCAGTTGAAATCTTAACCCAGATTTATCAGCATGCTAGCCAAAGTTAATGAGCCTACATTTTAACATCTCCACACCCAGCCAAGGTTTGAGTGTCAGTGGAAAATGCATGCAAGGACCAAGAATGAAGCTTGACTGTGAAGGAAACTTGAGTAGTTTCTGAATTGTACTTCCTTCATGTTTCTGGACAGGATCTGTTTCTCACTCAAAAATTTATTTATCTTAAAAATAAAAACTAGTTTTTAAAAAAGTAGCAATATTGCCTCTTATTTATGAGGCATCATAAATCATTCAGCTGTCAGCACATCACATAGTAAGAAGAAAGCACTGAACTAGTCAACCTGTATCAAAAGCCKTCTTTGTCTAGTGCTCAATTGTCACTGCTATTGTAAAGCCAGGACAAGTCCCCAACACAGACCTTTTGACAGAAAATGTTTTACTTTTCCCCTAGCTGCCACAAAGAATCAGATGATTGTTCTGAATGCTCACAACATGACTATASCATGGCTGTTTTAAAAGGGCATTTCCAACCACAGAACAACAAAAAAAAGCCTATAATTTTAGCATAATGTGTACATGAGCAAGCTTTTCTGAGTTTATCTGAGTTGCATTAATGTTGACTCCTTCAGAGTATCAACGTATATGAGAAATCCAAAAGTATTTACGCAGATATTATATAACTTCACTGTGTATTTTGGGACCTATTTAAAGTAAATAATAGTGCTCCCTCATATAGACCTCAAAAATTCAAACATAATAAGTTATACTAAATATTCCAAACAACTAAAAMAAGCCGCAGAAAGGAATGAAACCCCACAAACTCACAATCACAAACACACACCCGCAGCCTGAGGGGGAACTACACCCTCAGGGAATGCACTCCAGTATGTACTCCTAAACAACACAGAAATAGATCATTCCTTGCAAGCCTACCCAAAAATACCATTTTGGCTCATTTCAGAATTARATTAGGTAAGTATGCTTAAAGTATTTGCCTTGACATTGGAGTTTGTTGAGTGTACTTTTTATGAGACAGTTATCAGAAAAAAATACTTACATTTTAAAAAGTGAATCTTTAGAAAAATATTTGACCCCTGATATTGGGAGTTATAAGCTAAGAATGACTGGGGTTTACTTCTTAGTACGTGAAGAAGAGAGCTCCTCCTGCTTATTTAGTCTGACCACGAAGCCTGTGATTTGGCTGCTAAGCAGTGCCAAATGCAGTCTTTTGCTTCTGGAGGACTTCCATTGAATACAATACAATATCCTTTCCTGTAATTTCCTTAAAAGTGTTTATTAATCTTGTGCCAAGAGGTGCCAGTATCAAAGAGGTAAGTGGCAACATGCACCGATATCAAGCTGTATAAAGTCAATCTCCAGTGCTGAGTTATAAAGCCTTTTTAATACACAGGATGAACAGACTATTCTTTGAGATTACTATTGACACATTATTTCCAAAAAAAGGGATGATAGATCACTTCTATAATTATAGAGACACCTGACTTTAATCAATAGCAGGCAAATTTCATCCAGACTAATGCTGAAGTTTCCATTCAATCATAAGAGCTGTCATTTCACTTGAAAATTACTATGGATTCCATGATAAATAAAGCATCATGGGGAAGATCCATTAAACTTGACAAATTCAAGAGGAGTGCCAAGAAAACAACACAAATCAATATTTGATATTTATCAGTTTGACAAAAAGCATGTGATAGAAGGTACAGAAGAGGCTCATAAACACTCATTGCTTGATCCACTTTTTTCTTAAAAACAGAGCCATATAATAACTCATCCTCAAATGTCATGTACAAAAAGATAATACTTGAGAAGAAAATCTAAACAACATGACTTAGTCTCAGCTGTGTCAGGTATGTYTGTGGTTTTGCCCTGTGTTTAATATCTTTTCAGTTTTGGCAAATAGCAGCAAGATCAGACCTCAGTGCATCTGCTGTCTATGATTCAGATGGCAGACTGTGTGAACTTTGCAAAGGGCAAGTCAAAGCCAAACACTACAGCATCTATTAGGAGTGTTTTGCTGATGACTGTGAAGTACAAATAGCCYATTCGTAGACAGAGTGCTCTTAATCATTCCTCTGAAAGTGCAAAGCACTGAGCAATTTATGGGCCAAATCGTGACTGGCTTGTAARTAGCATGAGGGCACAAAAGCCCCTAAGGCTAAATAAACCAGTTTTGCTTTCAGCTTTGTGATCCTGAATATAGCCAGGATCCATAAACAAAGTTCTAGGTATAAAAGTTAAAGTTGATTAGAAGCCAAAGATTTTATACAAATAACCTTCTCCTTCATCAATGTCCCCTTTCTCTTCCTACCAGYGTCCCAAGCTACAGTTAAACCTCCCGTGGCTGCTTTAAAAAGAGGAAAGAACAGAGATCCTCTTAGAATCGTAGTATTGCTTAGGTTGGAAAAGACCTCAAAGACCATTCAGCACACCCTTTAATCTAACACTGCTGTATTCACCACTAAACCACGGCTCTAAGTGCTACATCCACATGTTTTTAAACACTTCCAGGCATGATGATTCTACCCTGAGCAGCTTGGTCCAATGCCTGGCCAATCTTTTCGTTCAGGAGTTTTTCCTATTATCCAATATTATATCCTAATATCTCCTCCTGGCCTGTCACTTGTTACCTAGGAGAAGAGACCAGGCCCCACCTTGCTACAGCCTCCTCTAGTGTGGTTATAGAGGATGATTAGGTCTTCTTCTCTCCAGGCTAAAAACTCCAGCTCCTTTAGCCACTCCTCATGAGACCTCCTCCAAAAGAGCAATGAATGAGRGAACTTTGGTGTGATGGACTCCACCACTGGCCTTGATAACCACTTTGACATCTCATACATTGGGACGCTCTAAGATCCAACAAAATGCAATGCTCTGCACACAGCAGGTCCTCATGACTCAGCTGCTGTGGTCAGCAGTGCACTTCTGCAGAGTGGCAGAAATGTGAAGGACAGGCACTCCTGTGGCTATCATCAGTCTTTCTCCTTCCTCTTCAAGGTGTAAAATGACCTACATCACTTCATACTTTACATGACAGTATGATGCAGTGGAATTTAAAGTGTCTAGTAAAGGCTGGGTGCACAGGTAATATATGCACATGATGGTTTGATATAAATAGCCTTATGGACTGATGGAATTTCATGTACTTAGGCCAGGAGTTACACTTAAGCACTTAAGCTTAGTAGCTGCACAGCCCTACTCACCCCAGTGCAACTCCTCAGTACCACAGCTCAGGTGCAGAGAAAGGACTGCAACATTGCAGTGCTGGGAGGAAAAAAAAACTCTGTTTGCCACTCTGGACCTATCAGTCAGACATAGGTAAAGATATTAGCAGTAAAATTTCAGAATAATGTTAAAGAAATATTCATATACATTTGATTTTTCATAARGTAATAGACAGTGTTTCAGTGGCTGAAAAATAAAAATGTGCAGATATTTTGAAAAACTATAAAGAAATATGGAATGCCTTCCATGACACAGTAAATGACCCCAAGACTAGAATGTGAACCCAAACAGAAGGTGATCATTCTGAAATAGACAGCATGAGAAACAGATCATTCTGATAGWCAAACAGGCTGAAGCTAAAAGTGCTAGGAAATTTCAAGACTTCCTGGAAAAGTTCAGGCGTGGCATCAGTGAAATCACTGATTTCTTTTTAGTCAGGATTTCTTCCAGGGAATTTATGGAGGAAGAACATTTTCTTAGAGGAGATGAGAATGCTAACAGCAAATGTAAACAAAACAAATAAAGCCAGGGAACAATCAGAAAAACAGATGGCATATTAACAGTGTGGAATTAGGGCATTGCCTATAGCAATTGCAGGAAGTGTTATTGATAGTCTTCTCTGAGTTCCACTAATTTCTGATTTTCAAGTCTTTAGCAGAGTCAACACCTCAGTAAAAGTTTTCCATTTACAAAGTTTCTTACTTTGTCTGGTCTAGTTAACAAAAAGGCAAAAGATGAGGAAAATCCCATGCAACTTCACAGAGTGTGAACTTRGAGACTCAGAAGTGGGACTATCCTGTTGTGGGTGGGTTTCTCCCTCATGAGCTCCTCCAAGGCCTTTGTCAGTACAAAAGTGTCAGATCAGGGAGACACGCCTAGAGCAAACTTGGAAACCAATATACTTTTAAATTTAAAAACAATAAAAATAATAAAAAATTAGAGGCATAAAGGATGACACAGTGGGGTTAGAGAAGGAAACTTTCCTCCAGAAAACTGAAAAAGTCTGGAGCTTAAAAACCCTTATTCTGCTATAGGCCAAACTTATTTTTAAACCAAAATTTCAATTTCAGTTAAATTCAATAATTCTTCTTTCACTATTTSCATGTTTAATTTCAAATTTTATAAATTTTTATTATGAAGGAATTACTAGAATGATTTTCCATTTTCAAAGCAAAAATATGAAACCTTGAATTTTTTTTCTAAAATAAGTTTTTCTTCTAAACTAAGGATTTCTCAAAAGCAAAGTGTTTTGTAATTAGTTTTAGTCTCTGTGAGTCAGTGTTGTCTAAGAGGTGCATAGCAAAATGTCTTGCCAGTTCCACTTGGTCATGAAGGTTGCTTTCTAAGAAACCCCTAATTTTACTGACTAAAGACTAGATGAATTCTCCTGCTCTTTCTATGTTGAAAAAAAAAAAGACTTCATAGTGGTAAACTGTGTATGGTAAGTGGTAAAAATTCAATTTTCATCCCACASCCAGCCCCATTTATGCAAGATATCCCAATCATGACAGTGCTTCTCAAAACTGAGCATGAGCACAGGGTTCTTTGCCGAGCTTAAAACCCACAGATGGATCCAAAGGTCAGGAAGTTGTAATTATAGAGGTTTGAGCTGTCCATCAGCCCAAAGCTTCATAGTTTCACTGAGATAGAGCACATATCCTGTTTCAAAAAGCTGCATTCTGAGATTAACACTGACAGTATTAATCTTTGCATATTTTTGATTAGCAAACAGTTAAGTGAATGTCTCAGGRATGAAATTTTTCCTTTCTCCTGTCTGACTCCTTTTAAATTTTCCACTCTTCTTCACTTTTTTGCTTTATCCATTGCAAAAGGGAGAAAGTAATGAAAGAAAGAAAATAAAACTCTTTTAACCTACCAGTGAGTCTCCAAGAAYATAAGCAAGCCTTTTGCATGAGTTAAAGATATCCAACTGATTTTAATTATGCATGTATATATATAAGTTTATATACATATATATATATCTCAAAGACGTCCAATGAAAATTATCTTATTTTAATATGTTGCAAGATTATGCATTGTGTATTGTTGCTGGAAGATATCCTGTTCTTGATTGTGACAAACATTTTACTGAGTCAGCAGCCAACAGAAATCATAGAGTTTAAGCAGCTGTAGTGACAATACCATACTGACAAACCCTGCCTCTTTCTCCAAAACCATGTCACAGGAAGATCAATCACCTTGCCAAAATGTTGCTTTTTCTGAATAGCATGAGTTTCATATAGAGCAAGCTGCTTTATCTGTCACTCTTGTAATTTAGCACAGAATATTTGCTAAACTTGTAATTTAGCACAGAATAGCAGTACTCACCTTCTGCAGAGCAGCGAATCTGTGGTCAAAATTTTACTTTGAAATTTTTCTCTGGAGAAACCAAAACAAACTTTGTGTAACCATAGGAACACTGGAAACTAGTTTAGGGATTGGTTTGTWATTTGACACTCAAATGTTTTGGGGTTGAAAATGAAGCAGATCTGCAGAATATAGATCTGAGGYTGGCTTCTGTCTCATCAGCACGATTCTCTTCAGCATTTTCTCATGGCTTCCTCAGGCAGCCGGGACAGAATGTTCTTTTACTAAAAATGATATACTACATGTCATTCTAAGTATCCTTGTAAGAGCTTCTGTTGGAAGAATTTCCAGCAATATCTGCAGTTCTTTCATGTTCTCAAAGTCACTAATTGCCCATGACTTTCCMGTCCTCCAAGTTTCCTAGAAAGTGTAATATCAGCATATCTTGACCTTGAACTTCATAGCAAAAGAAGGTAAATGGTTGTTCATAACTATTTGAGTAATCTYAGAGTGTGACTTAAGGAGTGAGTCTTACGTATTTCATACTTCTTCTGGTATCCTGGCTTACAAAACCAAAATATTTACTGTAGCATTGAAAAAAAAAATTAAACCAACTAAGTAAAGCAGAAGAGCATTCCAGTGTGYATTGTGAGAGAGCATTCCAGACTTTGGTTGAACATTGGTCTACCACCCATATGAAGAGAATGTTTTAAATAGCCTTGGCAATTAGTTTTTTTGCACATTGAATTGAAAAAATATTTGAGGAAAATAGGTCAAACAGAGGAACTCCAACTTTTAGGCAGAAGAAACCTGCCATAAGCAACATTCTCCTGGGTATAACAACTTCTCAGTAAATTTCATGGCCTGCAATACAAACTTCTATTGTTTCATTCTTTCATCCAAAAAGTTWATATCYATATCAGACAAAGGAATAATTGATKTCAAATCAATTCTAATATTTCCTATCTTATTCACTACAAACTCAAATCTAAAATGCTCTAATGCTCAGTGGTCCAACTTGAAAATAAAAATTCTGCCTAGGAAAACCTATCTGAAAATTCCCAAGACAGTGTAGAGAGGGCTTTGCTATCCTTCACTGCTTTTATCATCTCCCTGTCCTGTTTCACCTCTTAGAAGAAACACTGAGGATCCTGTGCTGGCTTAAAATGAAGTGTGAAGTTAAGAGAAAGTGTTGCTATAGCAAAARTCTATTATTTTTTTTCCTGACAGTACCAGAGACAGACTCAAATTTGATTCTTGGATAAAGAAAAATCTTAATATGCCTTTTTACTTAACTCAGTACGTTAATAAAAAAAAATTAAAATCACTTTGATGGTTAATTACACCTATCTCAAATTATCAAGTTTTCCTTTCTATCAAGTTTTTGGTGTCATGAACCTTCTTTAACACCTTAAAAGCATTTAGAGGAAATGTAGGTTAAATTGATTAATCCCTGGTACTCCATARTTGTGAATCTCTTCACATTAATTGTTCCTTTCAGATGGATGATGTTCTACAAGCCTTTGAAGTAATTTAACACTCATGATGCAAGGTTTAAAAATTATTATGCTTTTCATAACTGTAAAATTCATATTTTAATGAGACAATTCTGCTTGTACTCCCTCACAATATTTAGTTAAAATATGAAAAGAGGAAGAAGACCTTACAGAAAACCATCACGCACRTAATGACACATCAGTTAGTTAATCTTGAGGTGCTTTGGGTAGGAAAAAGCCTTGTTTTTACTATAAACAACACTGAAGTTTTCACACAGAAGTCCTTGGTATATTTGATATTGATCACTAAAAACAAACAAAGAAAACAACACTGCATTCACAGCAGCTGATAAGATTTYGTAAGCTTTATAGTGAAAAGACACTCACACAAAGCATTCCCTCTATGGAGCAACATTTTTTTGACAAACTCTATTTTCAAAAGTGAAAATGTGAGTGTATGCATCTCACAGCACTTTATGACAGTAAAGATATTTCCAAACTAAGCCCTTTTGTCCAGAGTTCCAAAAATCATCACTTCACATTAGTATCTTTTATCACAAAATTGAACAAAATTCAGGACATGCAGTGCTAACAATAAAGAGAAGCCAAAAATCTTACCACAAGGCTCTGTTTACAGAAAGACAAGAGGCATGATTTAGAGAGCAAATGAATGAATGTTCTGAAAACTTTCACATATAAGGGACTCTGAGAAGTAAGTGCTTATTGGTTCCTTAAGTTCTGAAAAAAACCCATGTAGCCCATCTGAAAACCTGAAAACCTGCGTAGCAAATTTTGAATAGAATTGCCAGGTGGCATACTTTCAGCTTTAACTTTTTTATTTTGATTTTCATATTTTTCTACAATTTAAATTTCATTTATTTGAAATTTTACTCTCTGGCATTTTTAGAAAAATTCTATTTAGATGCAAAAGAACATTAGGCCACAAAAAGTGCATKTAGTTAAAAATAAATTTGAATCAAGTTTTGAAAGAAACAAGCCTATTAGCAGTCCAGGGATGCAATATTATGTATTTAAAGTGTAAATTTTACAAAGATGTGAAAGTAATTTAGGTAATATCCACATAAATCTTCTTTTGTGAAGCCTACTCAAAAATCTTAATAGTTAACACTGAAACGTCGCAAAGTGCTTTTTTGAACTCCGTAAAACCAAAGCTAATACAAAACTTCAGTGTCTTGGCACATTTACTACCGGATGGATGGATAGACGGATGGATGGACAGACAAACAGACAAACATTTGAAAGTGATAACTGCAGATGTAAATAAGGGTGTAAAGGTTTGTTAAACTTTGGAATAGCTGCCCATAGAGGTGGTAGAGACACAATSTCTGGAGGTGTTCAAGAAACCAGTGGATGTGGCAGTCAGTGCAATGTTCTAGTTGTAACGTGGTGATCATTTAAAGATTGGACTTGATGGTCTTTTCCAACCATAAGGATTCTGTGATTGTGTTCTCCTGCATTCACATGCTGGTTAATGGTAAAGCTGCATCATATTAAATTTCCAGAACTCCTTGTGTACTTTAAACATGAAACTAATCCAAATTCTTACCTTTGCTTCTAAAGACTTTYCAGAAGTCTGCTCTATGTCTTTGATCTTCTCTACCTTTATAAATWTTGGCAGGTACTTTTTCTTGTGTATCCAACCAAAGCAAAACTTAAATTAGCCTCTTCCACAACATTTCTTCACAGATGGTTCCACAGTGTCTCTGGGGACCAGTAGCACATTCATTCTCACTACTCTGGCACACACATACCCTGTGGTTGACCAAGGAAACTGGAAACTTTCCAGATAGCATCCCATAATGTAAACTGGATACAGAGTGCACAAGTCAGCCATGCCTAAGACTGCTAAAGAAAGTTAAAATTGTCACCTTTTAAATAGAGAATGAAGTCAGGGAATGCTGCATTTTGTGGGAATCACATTCAGAAATCTTCAGAACAAGAAGATTTTTGTTGCTGTAAAATGATTAGAAAAGCTAATGGAGTAGAATATGTATGGGGATTTCATCCTGCTTATCAGCAGAGAAAGTATTGTCACTTTGGGATTAAGCCCTAATAATGAGTAAATACACAGAGCACATTAACTAGGTATCTAATTATCACCAGCTAGAGAAAAATGCTGGTTGCAGAGTCACAGACATTAAAAAGCTGAATAGAAGAGATATTAATTTAGTGATCTGAAAGACAGTGAGTAATTTTGAAAGCTGCACATGATATAATCAGGTAGACACAGCATCTGTTCAACCTAAGTAAAACAACAGTAATAGCATGTGTGACAAGSTGAGAAAAATCCATTCGGCAAGGGCTAGACCTATCCTGAGGAAGTTAYTGGACAACATCCAAGGATAGCAAGTTAACAGCTTCACACTTATTTTCTTCATGGTACAAAAGCRCTACAATAATTCATTAGACAGATGGTTTCAAAGCAGAACAATTAGAGGGGAAAGAGAGCAGCCCTGTCTGAGCTCATAGGTTTGACTACATGAGCCAGAAGAAGGGCTGGCAAGACGTGCTAGAGAGAATGGAAGCTATTTGCCAAAATGCAGGTAACAAACTGCTAAGAAAGCATGAAAACTACACAAAAGGCTTCTATCACTTGTTTGCAGCCAAAACCAGTAACATATCTTTCCCATCATTAGCACTTCTATATTTTTCTGCAAGCCAAATTTCATAAGGGAATTTATCAGGCTGGCAGATTCACCTGATCAGCTCCAAACCACCTATTGATCCCAGGTTTTCACTTTTAGCTCTCTCTGGCATATCACTAAAGATTAAGGAAAGCTTGGCAAGAAATTKCAGAGGCTGTTTACATATCAGAAACTATATATGAAGAAAATCAGAATTAGCCAGGATTTTATTGTTTTTTAAATAAATATAAGATTTGATTTGACCTAATGGAAAAAATCCCAGTGCAAAGATGCATAAAAAACATTTTCCAAAGACATGGAAAAGGATTTTTCGACTTTTATCCTCCCCTCCCTCTAATTAGCAGAGAAATCCCTAATAAAAACAAGTCAGAAATTGATGTTGGCTAACCCTGGCCACTGGATTTAACTAGACAAGTTGGTTGTCTCTTCCTTCTTACAAAGGAAGTACAACATATTGATCACGTTATTGATTGGATTACCTTTATAATCTCTCCTAGAGGTAAAATCTACATCATWATACAAAAGGTTTAAAAACACTGACATGAATGTAACAAGAATATAGACAGAATGGAAGAGAAAATCCTCCAAAAACTTAATGACTTTTTGTAAAGCTTTGTTACTCTAAGATTTCTCAGTGTAATATCCTATGAGTGTTTTGATATTTTTTTTCCCAGCTTTATAGCCATTCAAAGAAGTAGCTAATTTCTGTACTGACTTAGGAAACAACACAAGTGGGACACTAAGTTTTACATATTTTTGTTTGCTTGTCTTTTTCTTTCATGGTGCTGGGGAAACCTACAGAAGCTTAGATTTCAAGAAGAAATATCAGTTTTGCAAAATAGTTCCAGAAACCAAGAAAAGTKTGAGATTTCTTAGAAGCTTCTTGAAGAGGTGAAGAAAGTTCTGACATTTTTTTACAAAGTTTACTAAGATCAAGCTGAACTCAAGATTCAAAGCTTTCCTTTTCTTCAGTGCTTTTCTTAATAGGCTTCCTTGTGTTTCAAGTTAGGGACATTCAGGATATATATAATCAGTTGCTCTGGTGACTGACATTTAACACCACTGGTACCATCTCTCTAAATTAAYCTGTCAAAAAACTCCAAAACCAAAACCAAACCAAAAAAAAAAAGGAGTTCTTCTCAGTAAATACCAAGCAGACATGATTTAACTCATAATTGTGAATGGCTACATTAAAGGAAAAGATATCAAAAACATGCAGCAGCACATTCAGTGGAGTTTAGTGCTATTTCATAGAGTCATAGAATCTGTTATGTTGGAAAGCCTTGCCAAATGTGCATAGACAATGCATTGTCAATAAGGGGCACAATACACCTGGACAGCACTGGGTACAGGGTTGCTGCAGCTCTGCCCACAAGTTGTAAAGAATTATATAATGTAAACTCTGGCTCTGGGCTAATACTCAGTATTCAGGAATATTCATGTATTTCATGAGAGAGGAGGGAAATAACTCACAAAAGTGGGAACAAGAGAAAATTCTTTAGTTTGAACAGGTGAGTTAGTGCATATTCTGGATGTGAAGCAGAAAGGTGTTCCTGGTTTTTTGGCTGAGGCAGAATGAGGAAGGAAAATGCAAGGGAGTAAAACCAGTTTGCTGCATCTAAGACAGCAGGAAACCTATGCCCATGTCTGCTGCTATAGATTTTAGGATCACAAATTTGGATTTCATTCAGAGATCCCTTCTTAACTTGAATCCATTAAAATTYTGTGGTTTTAACTAGGCTCATTCCCACATTAATACAGTACAAATTAAACATTACAAAAATATTATCTACCTTTTCACCTAATATTCTCCTTCCTTCCACATTACACAGCAATAGTAAGAAAATTTATGAAAAGGTCAAAGGAATCTATTCAGAGGATGAAAGTAAAGTCAATAAAATTTTTTTAGGAATAAATTTTACTCTGAACATAACTCATTTTTCTCACATGTTTAAGGTTAAAACTACAGTATAAGTAATATTGAATCAGATGTTAGAAATCCATGCCAATCTGCAAAAGAAAATTAAAAAATAAATCTAAAGCAATTTTAGAGGCTTTGGATTCTAAGATTAGAGGTAAGCCCTGATATATGTGGAAGAAAAACAGAAGGATTATTTCTCAATAAAAATCAATCCCATGGGGAAAATAAACCAAACAAACAAATAAAAAAACCCGCACATGGACATATTTTCTACATCTTTCTCTGAATATTTAATCTTTTCACATGAGAATCAGTCAGAAGCACAGAGAAAAGTCTTCAAGATTGTTAAAAAAATGGAAAGAAACAAGCTAAGCATATGAGCACTATTATATTAAGGCTTAAATCCTTACATTTACATTGAGAGATTTAAAACTAAGAAAAAAAGAAGCTGGATAAAAGATTAAATAAGGGATTTAAATAGACAGTAGGTTATGTATACAAATTATGATTTGTGAAGTCCATTCATATAGTCTTAGGATCAAGGGCAGATTAGTTCATTGAAAAACCAAACAGAAAACCTCTAGTGAACTGCAAGTAAGGGTAATAATATTTCCTTGCAGGGCTTCATCCCCATCCTCTCCCCTTCTTCCCTAGGGATAAGACAATATTCTGAATATAGATTTCACAGCACAGAAACACAAGTAAATTACTCAAGGCACCATGTGCCCTTTGATATGCTACTGCACATTGCAATTGATAGTCACAGAAAATGTCACAGACTGTTGAGGGCAATTTAAGAAATCTAAAGRACAGTATTTGCTTCTTATCACACTTTCCTGCTCTCCTCAATAAAAAAACATAGTGAGACATCCTGATGTACCAGCTTCATTTTTTTAAATGCCAAAAAAAAGAAGATGGCAGCAGTTAAAAGCTGAGAAAAGGGGAACAGTTTGGAGAAGTGTCTTACCTACCAGAACTCCACAATCCATTGTCCATTCAGCTTAGCCACTGTGATTTCAGGTGGYCTGACCAACATCAGCAACATTGGGCAATCAGAAAAAAGGTATTCTGCTTATCCAGGTAGAATCAAGACTCAAAAATCCATTTTTATAAAAGGAGTTTTCCATCACCTATGTATTCATCATAAATAAATAAATATATATTTTACTATTGCATATAGTCCAGAATCCGAAGAATATTTTTCTGTATTTAAGGTAAATTCATCAAAGATTAAACTTGAAAAAAGCTTGATTTGGTGTCTTGATGCACTGTTTACCAGTTTAAATGTTCCTTTTAAACATTATMAGAAGCTACAAAGTTGAAATMATTTAATTAGTTTGACTGAGTATSAGAAGCAGCGTACCAGAAAAACACCGCCTTCTAACAATGAATGTCACTGTCTCTTTTTACAAGTTCCTTTCTTTTGCCAGACACATAGCAGCATTCACAAGAGATGCTCTTCTACTAATTAATAACAGAAATTCCTTCACCTATCACTCATAAAAATTTTAATTAAAATTAGTAGTAACRGAGGACCTGTATATGAGTGTGTATTTGATTAGTTGTACTGGAAGGAGCTAATTAGTGCCAGATAAAGTACATCCAGTCAGGTCCTCCACATGCTTAGATTGATCTTTTTGACCAACAACAGATGCACAGGAAGCCAGAAGGTCAGTGGTCAGATGCACAGTGGTTGTTAAAGGAGCAGCTGTCAAGGTCTAGTGATCATGCCATTTTGAGAAAGCTGGAAAACCTCTCCCAAGAGAATGAAGTGTTGAAAAAAGGGCTGCAAGTAGGGACACAGTGCCTTAAATCTGCAGGTTAGAACTGTAATCGACAGCTGRTACAGCAGGCTGCGCACCAGCCATGGTGCCTGCCTGTAGAGAGCTCCTACTCAGCCCTCTTGGCCTTACAACATGTCAGGTGTGTGTTTCTACTTCAAGAGAAACTGGAATTTTCTCCAGAGGTTTTTAGGGCATTTATTAAAGGGGAAATTTTAGTATGAACTACTACTGATAAAGAAAAAGAAAAAAAAAAAGAAAGCTGAAGTTGACTGTGGAGTGTCAGTGTAAAAGGTAATCAAACATGCTGGGCAGTCATATCAAGAGATTTCCAATATTTCCACTCACTGCTTGTGGATATTGCCAGCACTTCACACTTCTGGTGGTGATTGTCTGTCATGACTGCATGGATTCCTGGCAGTCTTTCAGCAAATGGTAGGACACCTCAGAAAAATAGCATTATAACAACAACAACAAAAACAACAACAAAAAACAACAACCTAAACAAACAAAGAGAAAAGAACTTTCCTTCAAAACCAGTAAGAAAAATTTGCATTCATTTACCATAGAAGATTATATCATCATTACCCATATCACTCTAAATCAGWCTCCAGTAATCTCTCTGTTGATACAATCTATATACAGCTATATTTTTCAAGAAACATAAAYATTCAGGGTAATGAAGGTACATTCCCTATTGCATCATGATTCCAGCATAAGTGATCAAATAAAAACACAATTCTGGAATATAGGTAACATATGTTGTTATGCTGGTTTTGGCAGGGGTAGACTTATTCTTTTTCCCAGTGGCTAAAACAGGGCTGTGTTTTTTGGATTTGTGCTGAACACCATTGTAATAATGTAGAGACATTTTTGTTATTTCTGAGCAGGGCTTACAGAAAGCCAAGCCCTGTTCTGGATTTTTGTACTGCCATGCTGTCAGGGAAGTGGGGAGTGCATGGGAGTCTGGGAGGAGACAGAGCCAGGACRRGTGACCCAAACTGACCAAAGGGATGTTCCAGACCACATGGCATCATGCCCAGTGTATAAAATGGAGAARAAGGAACAAAGGGAAGAGACATTTGGAGTGATGGCATTTGTCTTGCCAAGTCACCATTACACTTGATGGGGCTGTGCTCTCCTGGAGATGGYTGAACACCTGCCTGCTCATGGGAAGCAGTGAATGAATTCCTTGTTTTGCTCTGTGTGCATGGCTTTGCYTTCCCTATTAAGCTGTCTTTATCTCAATYCATAGKTWTTCCAGCTTTTACCCTTCTAATTCTCTCCTTGRTCCTGCTGGTGGGGRAGYGAGTGAAGAGCTGTGTAGGGCYTGGTGACTGGCTGGGGTTAAAGCACAACAGCAGTAAAAAGTATTCAAGGATAAGGCCATAGTTTCAGCATCATTTTAAACCTGAGTGCTGACAAATAGGAAATTCCACTGACCCACCTCTGYTTTTCTTCTCTTTGTAGCTCATACAGCTTAAAGATGAAGTAAAGTAACACATTCAGCTCACTAAAATCCAACATTCCTTTCTGTTCYGATGAAACTGATTATTGTATTTCTTGATCTAATTCTATGCAACCTTATGAAGAAGAAAAGTGTCAGAAATAGCARAACTACCTTTTTGGAACTTGACCAAACTTAAATCTCCTTAAAGCAATCAGAAGGCTTCAGCATTGCAATACTAATCTTAGAAATGTTAGTGGGATTTTAACATCTGAATTTATTTTAGAATTGTTTATGTATGTGTACTGACTCTGTGTTAACACATGCATTGCAGATATATTACAAAATATCTTGCAGCCTTCTACATATTTAAAAATCATTATATTTACATTAGTTCAAGTAAATATAATTTGGCCCATGATGAAAATAATTTACATTCTTTATAATTATATGTGAAATTACAGCTCAAAACAGCAGGAAGGAATATGGWGAAATATGCAGTTGAAGGATTTTAGACAGTGAAATATCTGTATAAATATTTCTGTGGAGAATCCACAGCAGCATTCTCTTTCCAAAGAGTTTAGGTGAAAGCAGAAAACATGCTAAACACACCACAGATCTTAATCTTCCAATGCATTTATGAACCAAATTTGGAAGAGCTAAGAAGTCTCTGTTTTTTCAGTCATAGATTTCAAAAGCAGAGCTAAAAGGCAATTGTTCTCATTACAGCAAATTAATCAAACTTTGACGTGAAAATGTGCATTTGATAATTTTTTGCTGCTTGTGAAAAATTCCCCAGGAAGGAAATGGAAAAGGAAAGTTAAAAAACAATTTAACTCCCACAGGGAAACATCTTAGATTGAACAGAAAACTGTTTTCAAATGAAAAATTACAACCAACTGTAAAAATAGTGTAAAATCTTTCATTAAGATAAGAGCTAGAAAGAAAATACTGTTTGGACAAACCTAAAATAAAAGTTCACTTCAATTCTCTCTGAAAGTCAGGTTAATGTAAAGCTTTTAATTTCARTCTAGCTTTGGAAGCCTTCAAATACTTTTCAAAAATTGACACATTTATGCCAGAAGAAAGTAAATTATTTTTGCTATTGGTTGGTCCATTCTTGTCAAAATCCAGCTAGCTTTCCTTTTACCTTCATTCTTGGAATGTCATTTCTGCAGTTGTCAAAAGTTAAGCTATATGGAAAGAATGAAGTTACTGGAGTACAAAGCACACCYTTTTTTWAAAAAAAAGAGAGAAAAARAAMMCCCACAAAAACCCATAAAACCATACCTACACACAGACACAAATTTAAACTGTTCACAAAATCATTATGTAACACTGTAAATAATCATCTTCAAGAAAAACATTAGGAGTTTCGATGAAATCCCTATTAAAAAAATATCAATGATTAAAAGAGTGATGAAGAGAATAACAAAGGATGAATCAAAACCAAAGGGAATTTTATGTACATGCCAGAATTGCATTTTGTATTGTCTAATAAGTCTTCCTGTCTCTTGGGTTGGCCAAGAGAAGTATTAGAAGAAAAATGGACCCATCACCCTTTCTTCTACTCACTTCCAATAGAGCTACCAGTTGTTAGAAGATGATTCTCTATTAGCACAGCTATAACCAGTTCTGGSGATAGAGACAGCAAAATTTAATCCTAATAATGGACATGTGACTAGAGTCTCCTGCAGGAAAATTATTAATAAAAAACATGCAATAACTGTGTTGTACTGAATGTCTACTACTACTACAAATAGCTRAAACCTTTACACGCACAACGTCAGTTCCTTTGTAGCACAAAAGACATAGGATAATGGAAACAATTTTCAGCTTGTACAGGAAGTGAATTTACTACTTATTTCATGCCATCTTCTACATCATTAGCAAAGATTAATATTATTAAAAACAATTATTATTGTTGTTATTATTCTTTTACTTAGAGTCAATCCTTCCAGTGAAACAAAATACTTTGCCATTAAACTTATTGRCAACATTGTTTTAAGTGGTCTTGTAGTATTTGTCCTTTTTTAGCAGCCGTACACTTATGTGGCATCATACACAGAGCTGGATTTAAGCCTGTTCCCCAGAAGTTTGCACTGAATTCTGTCACACTAGASTAAACTAGTGCATGCCTAGCCTGGGATCGTCTTCAAGAGCCCAAATATCCCCATAGAAACATTACCCCTAAACATCTTTGTCTGAGAGACTTACCTTAGGTCAGAGTTTCTTCACAGGTATTAAAAACCAGAATGCTATCCCTCAGATTAAGAATGGAGTCCATTATCTTCCTCATATCTGACTGACCAGAAGCCTCAGCCCTGTYCYCCATTCACACTTCATTTAGCTGACYTATTTTGAAGTCTTTARAAATGAAATCACTGRGTCCCCAATAAGGCTAGATGKTTTTTTTTCCTAAAAGGACCAGCAATTTCATAACAAATGTAAAATCACCTTAAACAGCCTAAAGGAAAAAGAAACTTATGAGTTCAGACCTGTATTGTATAATTTGACACATCAAATTAATGTACAACAGTTACCTTTAGATAAAATGCAACAAGTTAAAATAAGAAATCACTGCAGCACTCCACAATAAACTGCAATGCAACATGCCATGAAGGTGAGAATCCTTTCTTCACGAGAAAAAAGGGTTTGAGATATATAAACAGTCTCCTAGCTGCAAAGGTTTCCAGTTTGTTACCTACTGCTGTTTTCTGAGCATGATAAATAGCTTGTTGTGCACAGGATTGAGATATAATTCCACTTCCCATGGCAAAACACAGGCATCCTTATCCTTCTAGCATATATCTGGCCTCCACACATTGCTGTTTTCAATATCCTCTAAATCCTGAGAGGTCTGAGCTAACAACATGCTAGGTAAACAGATATGATCCTTTCCCAAAGGGACAATCAAGGAAACAGTTGCAAAGTATCTTCAGTTCCAGTGACTTGCTGTATGCTAATAATCTTTTAATTCCCTCTCACACCTTCCTCCTTGCCTTCAATACCATRTTACAATCTTTCATTTAGGTCAGTTAAAGAAATATAGCAGAGGTGATCTATTAAAATTGAACAGAAAAGCAAGAATCTGCTTTGCTTTTCTTTCTGAAGAAAATGAATCATTCTCAAAACAAATACATCACTTTAAAAGCTGGGTGCAATAGTATAATTATTCATTAAGATCTTCACCACATGTTCAAGATCTTAGCTAAATATTAAGTTCTATAACTGAAACCAAAGCAAGAAGTCATCAGTGGTGACAACATAACGTCAAAACAAATAAGAGAGAAGCAAATTAATTCCTTTTAAACATTATCAGAAGCTGAAAAGCTCAATTGATTTAATTAGTCTGATTGAGTATCAGAAGCAGAGTACCAGAAAAACACTGCCTTCTAACAATTTTTTCATTCTTTCTCATCAGGAACTGATTTCTAGCTACAAATTATAAATTACCATATCAGCACTTAAGAAAACCACACAAACACAAAGTACCTAAAATGAAGCCAAATCAGAGTTTGCCTGTGTGATCTGAGAAAATAATTTTTGTCCCCTGCATCTAAGAGATCTTTGGATGCTTCTTCTTTTCCTGGTAAAGCATCAGAGCCACTAGTGTCTCTTCCTGGAAGGGTTGCCACCTTGCCAGAGGGACACACATCTCAGGGTCTGCTTCCCAGCCACTGCCATGAGGAATTCCTRAACTGCATGACAACATTGCAAAATTCCCTATCTGCACACACAGTTTAAATAGATCCCTTCAAACCCAAAGGTATTCTAGAACTCTGTGATTGTAAGGGTGGGCTCAACAGCTCTGTGTTTTAAAATTAGTATCAGTCAGTTTATCCATAAAACCAAAATAAAGGAGAGCCTTCTTCTYCAAAAGTCCAGAAATCTAAGCATTTGCTCAGAGTGCAGCTTCTGTGCCATCATTKAAAGAAGAGTTAAAGTCACATCTTTTATTTGCAAGATGAAGCCATAATAATTAGGCTTGGTTCCAAAGTATTTGCTTTCTCCCAGATTTGTTTGCATCTATAATAAAAATTCAACATTTTGCTTCCATACTCAAAGGAACTGGAAAGATGATTCATTTGGATAAAAACTAACAAAATTCCTGTCCTTTAAAAAAAATTAACCAAAAATAACAAGGCATGTCAAAGGAAAGCAGGGAAACTCATAACAAAAACAGCCTGATCATTGAAATTATTTCCTCCTAGTCTACTAAGCCCCAACTWCATACATAATAAAACCCAGCGCTGCTACAAAATTCACTAGCACAACATAAGTGACAGCACTGCTAGCTGCAAAGGCCAGTGCAGACTATGCTTAAGGTCTTTTTGGTGTCTCCTTTAACCCCATCTTATAAATACTTTTGTTCTTTCACCAGTTGGTCTCACAATATTAATTCAAACATTATGGAATYTTAAATTATGGAAGTAAAAAGCAGTAGTATAAAAGCATTCTATTCATTTTGGGCTTCACTTTGTTTTTCATCTTCTTTTTAAAAAGAGAGCCCATTTCTAGTACACACATATGAGAACATTTATAAGAGACCAAGGAGAGAAAAAAGCAGAGAGAGAAGGCACATTGTCATGGTTTGACACTGGCACAATGCCAGTGCCCCCATGAAGATACCTTCTCCCTGGTGTCTGCTGTGAGATGTGACCAGGAATAAGCAAAGCAGGCTCTCGCTTAGT
>JACDOX010000007.1:2878122-2893206 GCA_014549065.1 Cardinalis cardinalis
CTCCCACTCAAGAGTCTTTTCTACTTCCCTCGTGGTCCATCCCCTCTTATCTCATCTCTTATCTCTCTTCTCATTCAGCTCCAGGAGGATCAGCATTTGCAAAGTTTCCATCATCCAAGAAAAGGGTTAAAAATTTCAGTCTCTGCCTGTCCGGAGCTCTGGAGCTCCCACGCTGCCCTGCCGGGCACCTTCTCGCCGCACCCCCCGCCTTCTCCTTCTCAGCCGGCCGCTATCAAACTCAGATGCCGATGCTGGCTCTCCCTCTCTCTCTCTCCACTGGCGGGGGGAGTGGCTGCCCGATGTCTCTCGGGTGTTCCTCCACCTCCTCCACCCTTCCATCCTCAAGGGCCTCTTCACCTCCCCTCTCTGTCCAGGCCCAGGCCTACCGCATGGCTCCCCTCCCCCGCCCAGCAGCAGCAGCTGGACACGGAGGGAGATGTGACCTCCGTCCCGCCGAAGTCCCAAGAGAGCGTCTCAGGGCAGCAGCTCTGTTTTTAACCCCTGTGTGTGTTCTCAGAGGCGTATCCCAATTTCAGTGGACAAAAGAGATGCCAATATTAAAATCTGAGCACCCATTGGCTTGACCACAACCTCCCAGAAAACCTGTTTCCTGTCAAACCACCACACACATATAAGGGCTACCCTAAAGCAAGACTTTTCCTTAGACACGTTTGTTGCGCTGCCCTTGCTGAGCACATGCAAGTGAAGGCTGAACATTTCATAATTAAAAAAAAAAAAAAGACAATGTCTTAAATCACAAAAATATCCAAAATTTTAAGTTGAATCCTGTCAATTTATAAATAAGAGTGTCATAGAGATGCATAAAATGGACTTTTAACCARCAGTGAAATTCATTATTACTGCACTCAGCACAACAGAAAATAAATTATACACATTGGCAACCATCYCCCATAAATCAAAATATTTTTAATATTTTTTTCTAAAGTTAATCCTGTTATAAAGTAACATCTTATATTTGGTTAATTTATGAGGGCAAAATTTGCAAGAAAATTCTGGGAATTATATTTAAGGTAAGCACAAATTAAAGCTGAAGTAAGGGAGAASATGGAGTCTATTAAATTGTGATAATAAGTAGCGATCAAGGACTTGATATTTTTTACAAAAAAAATACTTCTGTGGATCCTCTCAGGATGCATAGTGTTACTGGGCCCAGATAAAACTGTTYCTGATTATTTGAAAAAAAAGTAGTTTGCTATGCCACAGTTTGAGTTTACCTGGTATACAGTATGTGAGAAAGATCCTTCACTTTAGCACTTACCCTGTTTTTAGAGTGTTACTAAATTTTGCTTCTGCATGACCCATGCATCTTAACAGGGTCCTCTAAGGAATTAGACAGATACTGGAAATGAGCAGACAGCTCCTAATTGGAGCACACCAGGCAGTGTGGGAGTCGGCACTGTGAGAAAACAGAGCAGGTTGTGTAGGAAGCCTCACCACTTTTCCTCACAGTCTCTTCTTTTGCAGAAACCCGCCTGTGACAGACTGTCTTCTCCTCCTCCTCCTCTTCCACACCTGGCAGAAGGGAATGATGGAAAGTGCTGCTGTTGATACCATTAGTGCCACTGCTCCATCAGATGCAGATACACGTGTTTGTATTATGCACTTCGCCTACAGCAGCACAGCATTAGAAAGAACCACTGACTCTGCATCCTTACAAACCATTTCCAGACAGTCAAATGAGAAGACTRAATTAAGGAAGGTCAAAGGAAAAAGTGCCTTTAGGAAAGCTCCTTCTAAAAATGCCTTCTAAACTTGTACATAGCCTACTACACTCTCAAAGTCATATTTTATGATCTCCAGTTTCCTTCTAGGTTATTTAAAAAGATATTCTAAAATAGGTTTCACTTCAAACAGCAAACACAAACATACACAAAAATAYAAAACTCTAAAAACTTTCTTTTTGTTGTTTTAAAAATATGAAACAGTACCCAATAACTATTATTATCATTATTATATTTTCCTTCACATATCTTGCCACGAAATGAATGTAGAAATGGAGCTCACTACCTTTCCTTGCATTTTTTTTTCTCTTGGTGGGCTACAGTTTCAAATGGATTCCAAGGATAAGCCAATTTCACACAATGAACCAGAAGAAAGAATAACTGCAAGAGAACTTGAACAGTTTTGTGCTGACGTTAACTTCCTGTAATTGTCTTCATATGGGATCAGTRAAGAATCTGAATATTTGCAGAGTGGCTGGTAGTAAGAGGGCAGTAAGACCACCACCTTCAGAAGTCACAAAGAGTCTCATTGGCTTCAATGTGTCACAAAACCACAAACTCCAGCTATGTATGAGTTCTGCTTTGGGACAGATTTGGGAGGGAACTTCCCAAAGGGGTCTGCTCTAGAAGCAAATTTCAGCAGCCCCTTCCCCAACCAGTTTGGGAGAAAAAAGCTGGGAAGGAAGCACATGAGCCATTTATTCACAAAAAAATAAAAGCTCAGAGAAGATGAGGACTGGTGTCCAGTAAAAATTGCCCTGATCTAGCAGGGAACTTAAAAGCACTTCCAGGTTCACCAGTCCAGAAGTAAAAATACCAAAAGCATATTTATCCTCTTTGTGTTTCCCTACAAATCCCAGATTTACAGCAGGAACAGAACTGTAGAATTAGCAATTTATTTTAAAGGTACTTGTTTAAATGTAATAAATTGTAGAAATAGCAATATCTACATCTCAATATAGACTTTTCATATGTAAATACTATCTTTAGAAGGTATCACGTATCAATACCTAAAACCTTAATAACTTACAAAAAATGTGGCATAGACTGGTGATAAGTGACTTTCAGCAAATCCCCCGATGCCTCAGATAAGCTTCAGGTGCACATTTGCCAGTCCCAACCCAGAGCTTTATCAAGAAAGCACACTTGCTCAGTGAGACTTGGAAAATTATACTGACATCAAGAAACATGCTCCTTGGGCCTAAATCACAACAATAGTGATGAAGGCTGATAGATATAATGTTTTCCAGCTTCTTCTCTGGCATTACCTATTCTCCTGATATTGGAATTCTCTTGTCCAAACAACCAGCAGGCCTTCTAACACTAAGGCCTCACAAAGGGCAGCTTTGTTGCTGCTCCTGTAGCTTTGTTCCCGTGATCATCAGTACAAGAATGACTTTTCTCTGAAAGACACAGGGCACTAACATGAGGCAAAAGTGTTTGATTATTTTCACATACTCATTTTAGCACTCATCCTGGTTTTAGAGTGCTACTAAATTTTGCTTCTGCATGAYCCATGCAACTTAACAGGGTCCTCTAAGGAATTAGACAGATACTGGAAATGAGCAGACAGCTCCTAATAGGAGCTGCCTCTTTACATATGGAGGTAAAGAGGGGAGGAGGGAGAGAGAGACATTGATCTTCAGGAGTTTATTGACTTGGTTCCGTGAGTCCTGGTAGTTACACCTACTGAAATTCTCCAGGGAGCTGAACAGAGCTTATACGTGATCCTTCCTCTCAAAAAGCAGTGCTTTTTGCACCCCATTCCCTTCATGCATTCATCCAAATAAATCCACCTGATTAAATAAAATTATCCTCTTCCTTTTCATCCAGTGAAAGAAAACAGAAAATTGGCAGTACTTGTCCCATTACAATAAGAGCACAGGCATTATTTAACTGCTGTTAGTAGAACTGTACTATAGTCTACCTGTCTTTTCATTTCTACAGTCAAAGCTAACACAAAGCCTTCTCTAGCCTTTCAGGAGTAATTTTATTTCAGAAACTGAAGGACTAGCTACCTCATAAAGCATTTTTCTTTAGTACCTTCCATTTATCATAGYAAGCATCACCCAGCAATGAAAAAACATTTATGTAATCATAGAACATTTTCTTTCCCACTCTCAGAGAAGTTAAAGAAAAACAAAAGATACATTAAAGACATGACTCTTAACAGTAAATGGCATTTAGGATCCTCAACTCCTCTATTTCTCTGTACTACAGAAACATTTACTGCACAAAAGTTCAACTTGACTGAAGCTTCTTCTTCTGCAAGGAAAATCCACAACATAGGAAAAAAGCTTACTTATTGCAGAAAAATGGTTTTTTGTCATTTTTTTCTAATGTCAAAGTTGTAATCACATAATCTATTACAGTTTTTCTGAAGAGTCACTCAGCAATTGCCACTATGATCGCTGAATATCAGTATCTGTAAACAAGATAACTTTCTTGCTTGATAAGGCCACGCTTCTCCCTTGCCATTCACAGGAGCCCAGTGTAAAGTGACTTCCAATTTAATTGGATTAGCCTGCAAAAATATCACTACTTGACACATCCTTTTTAGCCTTCCCACCAGAAAATTAATAACTAAGTAGATTAATTTTAAAGAGGAGACCTCTCACAAAGATTTACAGGCTGAGAAAACAAGGGGCTCAGTAGCCCAGTGTAAGGAATCAATAACAGCGTAGACTTTGCAACTGAAAAACTGGATTAACTGAGTTATTTTTCCCTGTATTTACCAAATACAGAGACTGATATATCCCACAGATGYATATTCCTAGGGAAAATGTGAAATGTCAAGGCTTTACCACTTCACCAGAGCAGATAATTAAGTAATTAGAACAATTAAACGTTGACAGAGCACCAGCGACCCCCAGGTGAATTACAGCCATGAATTCATTGATTATGAAAGCATGAGCAAGGGAAGAGGGAAGACTTTGGCACATATGTAGRATAGATTAAATGCAGTTATAGCACCAGGTTTAGAATTTCTGCACTTATCTTCCAGATGTGCTTAGCTGTCYACAACTTTTGTTGTCAAACTGCTTATTTAGATGTCAGGGGCAAACTCATCTAGATACATTTTCTCTCTGAAAAAACCAGTGAATTAGAAAGCAGAGTATATATTAATCTACTCTCTCAACYTTTTACACCACATGAAAGGGCTGAAAAAGTAAAAGAGTGCTTTAACAAATCTGCATCCATCTCAGTAAATTACATCCACCAGTTGAGGCRCCTGGGAAAGGGAATGTCAAAGGGGCCCTTTGCACAAAACCTGCACAAATTATCAATCACTAAATTATGCCAGAGGCTTATAACCTCCATCACACCTTTTTCTGGGGACTGTCTCCTCATCAGTAACTGCTCATGTGTGACATGCAGAAAACACCCTCTTTGCTAAATAAGGAACATAAGCAACACAACCATCATAGCATGAAGTTCAGGAATAATTTGCTTCTCTTACTATTAGGGMAGGTTTGCTTTACTAAGTTTTTTTGGGATAAGGAATTTGGTTTAAAACACATTGGACTGCCTGCTGTGATGAACCAGCTCCAGGTAGAGTGAGCTGGCCCTGGGACTGGAAGCATTATGGAGACGGAAAGCAAGGAYAGAAGCGCAACTGGTGAGCAGGCTCAGCTGCAGAGTGCAGGGGAGATGGGCAACACATGTAATTCCCAGCAGCTGTGAAAAATTCAACCAGCAGATTTGTTGCAAGTAAGAGTGTGTGAACATCTTATATACTGCAATTCTTTTTAGGTGGAAAGTTGTTTTAAAAATGAAGTGAGAACAGGGCAAGTAAGAAGAAGAGAGAGCCACCAAAAAGCCAATGCAAAACATGTCACATGCAGGAGATTTCACACTTTTGCTTCTCAAAGCACATCTAATACTCTTCTGCTCTGAAATTGTTAATACTTCATTTCTTTGCCCTTACCAAATGGAAAGAAATAGTGTAGAGAAAATAAGATTAAAGAATATTAATGATTCTTTTTTCCAAAATGAATTAAACCATTTTATAATAAAAATATAATAAGAAAACAGTTTCTCAGTAATTGAAATATTATTGTGAAATATGTGAAATACATCAAATGTTAAATGTGATATTAAAAACCTAATTATAATCTCTCACAGCAAACTATATGCAATCCATATTTTATTTATAAAATGCCTGTTGCAATATCTATATTTATTTACTTAAATATGAWTTTTTTTGAATTTTACAGCTTCAAGTCAAACCCTATATTRATATACTTTAACATATATTACTTAATTTAAAAAATAGTCTAAATTAGCTGATGACACAAAAAGGGTACAAAATATAAAAGATTATAGGGTAAGGAACAAACYTTTCAGAATGGTTTCTGTAGATTAACCGTGTGGGTGGATAAGTAACTCTCAGAGTTCAGAGAAGAGAACAGAGCAGTGTCAATGTAATGAACAGAAGTAGGTGGATGGTTCCAGTTCCAATCAGAACATCTCCCACTTCATCAAGGCTGCTGAAAATGATTCATTCCCTGGTACATTTTACGTGCCATGGACATTCTGTAGGTTTTCTTTCCTACTTGTCAGAGACATGTACACATTCAGAGGAGATGGTAAAGAAAATGCCCTTTTGATTACCTCCGAGCATTCTTTTCTTTCAAAAGCAAACAAACAAACAAACAAACGTTTGGAAACAAGGAAGAATAGAGAAACTCAAGCCTAAACTGAATTCAAGTGAAAAGAGAAGAAAATACAAATCTAATATATGAAATTGGGAAAAACAGATTTGGAGGGAATGTGGGGAAAAAAAAACAACAGAAAAGGAAATATAAGAAAGGAAGTATTACTGAAAACACTTAGCTTGAGTTTATATATCAATCCTTAATATCCCGGTATTTAGCTGCAATACACCAAAGTGAACATTCTTCTAGAGGTTACCATGGGAGAACAGAYCAGGATCCATTCCTCAGAAATAGCCAGAAAAAAAAAAAAAATCAGTCCTCCACTATTAGCCCCCAGAATCTATGCAGCTCCCAAAAAGACAAGAGTTCTCTGTTTTAAACTTTACTAACAATGCCAATAATGCTCCGACTCAGATCATTAGTTTAAAAGAAAGTGGAAAAGAGATGGAAAGCACAAGTTGGTAATCCATAACTCTGTGAAAGAGACCTCTCTGAACTTGCAATGACCACTGACAGTGCTGAGCTATAACCCAATTATATGACTGAACTGACCATATTCTGCCTCTCATTAAACCTCCCATTATACCTAAAAACCATACTGAAACTGATTTTCACTGAACTAGGAACCTAAACATATGTTTAATTCTGAGCACATGCTCTGCTAAATGCTGCAGAACAAAAACCCATAACCTGTGTAGTAAAGAAGGTTAAATAGAGTTAAGAGCTTTTTCACATCATTATCTTCTACCATGCTCATCTGCTGAATGACTTATGAATAGGAAAGTTTGATTAGTACCTTCCAGATACTACCTGCATTGCTAACAAAGTTTTCCTAGGTTTGATGCAGAAGGCTAGTGATGTTCTTTTGGAATAGTTGCAAAAATTAATTTTCAGGAAAAATTTCTCCATTATTTTTAGTTGTCTTATAAACTAAGAAGAAAGAAAAGAATGCATGCCCTTTTAAACTAGAACTGAAAACCAAAAGTATGCTAATGGCTATGGAGAATGCCCACTGACACTCCAGTTTTCTCAAAGCTGTAAATACAGGGAGTGGATAAATACTAGCAGAAGTCACTACAGTCTTCTAACACAGAGCAAGTCTTCTATTCATCAGAGCAATACACCCATGCCATTGCTTATTAGAATAAAACACATAGGTAGTACAAAAAGTCACTCGAGTCAAAAAAAAAACCACTAACCATACAACAATATGCAGCAATATGCATTTCCTTTTTGTAACAATCCCACTAAATTACTGGTTTCAGCAGAAAAACAACAGATGCATAATTTTAATGGCCAGGTCGACCAAAAGACAATTTTCAGTTTTACTTTCTTCCTCTTTACCCAATACTGATAATGTGCAGAAGCTACTCCTTAGTGTTTTATAAATTAAAATGTAGCCTCTCTTTTTGTGCATGCATATGACTTCAGTATAGGTTTAATTTTGTCTTTTGTGGACTCCTCACACATACTGTAGCCAAAAAAAAATTCAGTCCACAGGCCAATTTTATAGTTGGATCTAAATTTATTTACAAGATAAAAACTCCACACTCTTAAACTAAAGCATATGGTTTCTGCTTATCAGTTCTCTAGTCTCKTTTTTTTYCCTCAACTCTGTCAATTTACAGGCCTCAAATTCCACAAATGTTTTGCATAAATCAAATTAACTGATTTGATTTAGCTATGTAACATGAATCTATATAGAAATCCCTCTTTTAAGGATTGATCTGAGCTTCCTACAGGTACTTGTAAAGCTTCCTAGCAAGGGTCCTGTGTGTTTCACTTGTAATTTTTCAGTTTTTTAGACCCCCATTTACATCTTCCCAACTTTCTGAAAAGTATATTCTGAAAAGGTACTTAGTGATAATTAGATAGAAATATGGAACACAATAAATAGCCAGAAGGAAAAGCTGATATTTTAAAGTATGATTTTTTTTTAATTTTACGCTCGCCAGGTGAAAAAAGCATATTCTACCATGAAACTAAATAACTTTTGGTTTTTTGAGCTTTCTCCAGGGTAGGTTTAAATCTCTAGCATTAAATCTGAAAAGAACTARGAACTTTTGCAAACTTTACTGCCTTTTAAATGCAAAGTGTCCTCTTTGATGTAGCCTACCTGAAAGACACAGCAGGATATTTGTTTTCTAAAGGACTTGTGTCAAAATGAARCCTACTACAAAAAAAACCTCCCCTTACATGAAGAAGATAAGAAAAGAGTAAACAACATATGAAAGATAGGACTTGCATTAGTAATATACTTCTGGAAGACTTTGGCATATTGCAGAGAAAAATATAAATATATATCTTGGGAGGGGAGGAGGAGGTAATAACCCAGGGGGATAAGGGGGATACATTTGGTGTACACAAAGATACACACAATAAATAAATAAATAAAACCCAAATATCCTCTCCAACCTGTATCCTTTAAGTCTGTGTCAGCTCTGGTGACCTTTAGCTGGTGATAGGCTCAAGAGAAAGTTTTACAGTAGCTAATGCAGCTAAGRCTCTAACTGTAAAATGAGTGGCAGCTCTTCCCTTGAGAGGATCCTACCCTACCAAAAGTCAATAGCCTTTGGTAAAATGTTTGAGGATTTTTTTCCCCTCTTGCATTAGGGAGGGATCCCAATGTGCTGCCAAGCCGGGCAGTCCAAGACACAAGCACAAGAAKCATTCTGTGCCTGCACAATGGCCCTCAGTAGGGAGCTCCCTGACTGCCCACGTGGCCACAGAGTGTGACAAGGGATAACTCAGGATAAGCACGAGTAGGGGAATTTAAGRGAAAATGAAATGGTTATTCACAAGCTGACAGGCAATTCTTCTGCTTCCAATGGGTAGCAAATAAGTGTTTCCAGCTCATTCTTATTAATTTTACAATTGATAGCATATATTGGTCTTATGCAATGAATATTGTACTCTTAAAACTCTTTTACAAGACTACTACAAAATTTTCTCTAGAGATATCCACCAGCTAAAGACATTACAGACAACACTGKTTAAAAGGATCCTTAAAAGGATCCCATGATAAGGGAGGATGTAGAGCTATAGGGACTTAAAATCTCTGCTTCATTTCCCTTCATTAGTTAGCCAAATTTCACTTAATAGAGGATAGGTAATTTCTTAGTCATGTCTCYTGTGTTGAGCACAATAGAGGGAACTTGGTATTCCCAAACACTGTGCTCACATTAAAAAGAAAGTATACAGCAGGAAAAAGAAGCATTTATCAGAGCAGCTATGTTCATGCATTTTTTGTTCTGTAGATTAAACATATTTTCCTGCTACATGTTTTGGAAACTTTGTATTTGGTGCTTGAACACTAAAGAAACAGAAGCTGCCAAAATTATACATACCATTTGCACAAAGCTAAAAAGTTGCCCTTTCCCATYTGAGAGGAGCTATCACCATTTTTTGAAGCAGCGCAAGCATATTTTATATAAGGCTAGACCTTACAACCACTTAAAAATACAGATATTATCTAAAACATTTTCACTTTCATCAAGTTTTATTCATGTAGGAAATAAATAACCAGACTTGCAGTGTATAGAAATCTATTGGCTTGTCCAGGATCTTTTATAAAGAGAATTTTTCTGGTTGGCTGGCAACTCCCTTAGAAACTGTACTTTTACACTGTGCAAAATGAGATGCAATAAACCAAGCACTCAGGATAACATCTACCTACTTCAGCAGGATAGGGACAATAACAAATGCAGCTTTTGTTATGATTGCAGGCTATTTTTCTTTGAAGGGCCCTCTCTCAGAGCATAAGTACATTGTAAGAATAAGTAAAGATCGAAAAAAGCTTCCATTTTTAGAGCTCCTGTTCCTTTGTAAGAATTAGAAAGCAAAAGTGAATAAAGGGAAACTGGAAGAATTTACACTCAGTTGCTGTAACTTTGTGCCCTCTGGAAAAGCAGATCCCATTCCAGCACCCTCCAAAAAGATCCTGGGTGGTGCTAAGCAAATCACTTAAGCYGATTTCACTTTTCACCACGGGTAATTAACAGTGCAGTCTTCACAGCTGACCAATCTCTAGAAAGTCATCCACAGCTAGAGCATGCTGTCAATTGATTTTGTGAACTCACTGTGAAGAGTTCCTGTGATTTGTAAGAGAGATCAGACTGTTCTAGCTGGTGACTTTCAACAGCACAGCAGGGCTCCTTAGAGAGCTTTGGCAATGTTATTAGCCATGTTACTGTGCTCAGTCTCCTGCAAGAGACACCTGAACTAATTCTCCCACCTGATGGGAACAGAAGTAAACTGTAGTTCTCAAAGAAACCTGTCCCAGGAGATTCAGCTTCACCCCTTCATCGTCAATATCAGCCAGCTGAAAAAAATTCATGACTAAATGTGTAGTCTAGCTACATTGAAAACTCTTCTGTATTTGTCACTGGGGTTCATAGAATATCCTGAGTTGGGAGGGACCTACAATGGTCATCACCTGGCCTGTGTTAAAAACTTCTGTGCTTGGAACTTTTGGATGAGACAGCTGAAAACAGATCTCCTATCTGGTAGCTAGGGAAGATTCAAACTGCTGAGAATTAGTCTTTCTTAACTGTAATATGTGTTCTGCTTGATAATGAAGAGTCAATTTGCTCCTTAGAACATTTACTGCTGCCTGTTCATCTCACTACCCTCAGCTGCACCAGAAACTTATGAAGAAAAACACCACCAATTCAAAAGCACCATTCAAAAGTTTGAAATGTGACAGTTCAAAAAACTAATTCAAAACACAACAATGCAGACAGATTAGTGACAGCACTCAGACTACATGAGGATGTACCAAGATGTTTAAACAGCGCCGTACATCTGTATGAACTATTTACTGCTGGAATAAGCCACAGCTTGTGGAAACAACAAACCTTTAAGGTCAGTGATGGCTGTAAATGCAGCTCCTTCTAAGCTGTACGTAAACTTGGGGTGAAATTAGAAGAGATACAGGTAGACAAATCCAACTACCCACCTTTCTTGAAAGGTAGAGAAGCCCAATCCCATCARTCAATTCTCCTCCTGAAACCATTTCACAAGCCTGTACAACACTCCAACATAGTAGGAAGTTTACCCAGGGAGAAAGAAATAAAAATAGTTTTCTACATCACAAACTGAAATGACTCATAAAAGGGTTTAACTAGTTAAAAAAAAAGCATCAGCTTCTTGTGAAAATGTCTAAGCTTCCAYGTATCTCGGTTTCTTCTCAGTACAACAGGAATATTCATAACATTGTACCTCAAAGGAGTTTGTTGGAAATGTATTCAAACACATGCAGAAGCACTGAGAAAAGTATGATGCACTATACTGAGTACTGAAGCAAAATCCATGAGGAAATTAATAATTCCACCTTCAGTGCATGTTCTTATAATTTGAAATAAATAAAATATAAGGCCAAAGACTGAATGAAGAAGATAAAAGTGAAAAATTAAATAGATGGTCATGAATGGTGAGCACCATTCATCCTGTATGCTAAACAATTCACTGGTCCTATTAAGCTAACAAACCAAAAAACAAAATCCAGATAAGACTATTTAATTAAAACTTATATTAAAACCCAATTGTACTCACTGTTTTTCTAAAGAAAATATGAAAAGACAACAGTAGATCAATTCTGCAAGTGGTGCCAAAGCTCACTCTAAAGCTAATAATGCTGAGAACACTAGCTGGTGATGCTCAAACTGGCCAGCCAAGAAACTCTATAAGGTGGGGCTTAGCTGAAAAATAAGCACTTGGGGACTCTCAAAACACAAAACCAGGCAGTGTGAAATGAACAATACATTGCAGGTATAGGGTCCAGTTGTAGAGACCTACAGTGCAGATGTAATGCAATGGAGTGGTAGATAATGAAACCAGATAGAGAATAATGCCGCATAACCAACAGAGAACTAGTCTCCAATGGGGACTGAGGCTGTAGTAAGAGGATAAATGTGATATTTTGGTGTACAAACAAGGGAAGTACAGCAAGGAGATGATACTGAAGAGGATGGCACAGAGCAGGGAGATGACATTGCATAAGAATGATGTATTACTGACCTGGTGCTTCTCAACAACAATGAGTAAATTTCTTGGGTACTCCATGCCAGCAAAAGATTTGTACAAGCTTCTGCAGCTGAGCCCTCCAACCTCTGCCAAAGAAACTGGTGGTCCCAGGTATAAGTTCCTGTTTATCAGCTGTGAGGGCCATCAGAACAGAAGACTGGCTCAGCCTGMTTAGTTACTGTTGGTGTTTTGTTTCCTACATCAGCAAGGTTGAGTCTGGGTAGCTGGTTGGCAAAACGAAAATTTAAACAAAGAGAAAGGCAGTTGTTAAATTCAAAAATATTCAGCAAGTGATGGTTAAAGTAGTTTGATGTGTGATCCCACTGCAACAGGGATGTTAGAATCTGACAGGCTCTACAGAAAGCAAATCTGCAGTGACAGACAATACCAAAGTGTCSAGGCAAGGATGTGGCTGAAGAAAATCTTCTCAATCCTCTCAGGTTTTTCATCTGCAGGGTCTGGAAATGCCTTTGATTCTGGATGGATATTTGTGATAATATACTGTTTGGTCTTTCTCTTTTTTTCCTGGGCAATCTCACCAATATATTCTTATTTTTCCTGTTTACCAAAAACTAGAAGTCATATGTTTCTGCAGGCCTATGCTGATTTGCACAGTAGTAAGAAATTCACAGTGCATTTACATTTTTGGAATAAAAAGATAAAATATTTCCCCAATTATAGAAATTCTTCCAGGTGCCATTAAAAACAGATTATGTATTCTGGTTCTAAATGTATCAATAAAGAAAAATCAAGACCATTTTATCCCAGAGGAACACATAACAAATAAATTTTTARTTGAAAAAGAATGTTGAACTAGAGAAAAAGTGGTTGAACCAATTACAAAAAAATTAATCCTATATCAAATGCTATTTTATATTACTCTAGCAAAGGAAATGTTGGCAAGATATAAAAACTCCTTAAGGAACTAAGCTAACCATCTTAAAAAAAATATTAAATCCATTACATTCTACGTCAATACCATGCCAGAAATTATTTTGCAGGCAGGCAATCTTTTTTTTTTTCTTTTACAGAAAACAAGCATGTGGCATGTAAGAATGTTGACTTGGACTGAAATTCCCACTTGGAAACACTGCAGCTATGGAGAAATTATCAGTCAGAATAAGAAAAAAAACATATTTACCACTTAGAATAGTGGGTTTCAGAAGCAAAAGAAATATTCAAGATGGAAAATTTCACTCTTTGCATCAGTCTGAGCTTGATTGAACAGACAAAATCTTGGTTTGGGATGTGTGTCTGTTGTTTTTATATTGACCTACATGTTATTTTTCACTTTTTACAGTTCAGATGCTTTTATTTGAAGTATTAAGCCCAGAGAAAAGTTCCAACAATCACTATATCTGCTTAAAACTTCTTGCTCACCCTCAGTTTTTCTTTTCATGTGTAAAAGCACAAGGTTTTAAAAAGAAACCAAATTAACAGCTTTTTGAACTCTTGAGGAGCTCTGAAAATCAGAGCATAGTTGTTTCCAGTAGCATTATTAGGCAAAAAGACTAAGAGATAGTAAATCCAATCCAAATCCGAGTGCATCCTAGTAAAAGGGTCAGGCTCTAGACTGAGTAAAGTGCTTAAATGTCCCTAAGTGTCATCCAAGCAGCAAAAATTCTTTAGAAGCTCTAGGGAAATCAGACTGAGATGACTGGTGCAGGTAGAGCAAGTGACTGGACAAATTGAAGAAGAAAAGACACCATGTCTGACAAGGTGACAATTTACAGAAAATCATGTTGCACACAGAAGAGCACATGCCCCAGACATGCATTTTCAAATACACACACTGGTGTCTTTGTGGAAACAGAGTGAGCAGAAGGACATCAGCTCACTYGTGTTTTCATGGTTTGACATGGAAACTTTGCTGTCATCCCTATATAACTGTATGTATCAAACATAACATAAAAAAATCGCCTATATTGCAAACAATCTGTTGTTAATTAAAAAATTAAATAACACATCGTACATCTCACAGAGGCCCTTTTGCCTCCAAGCCTGATCTTTACTCTGGAACCCTCCTGAAGCCAATGAAATAACTTGATGATACAATCAGGATTTTACCAAAAACATCTTATTTTCAAAGAACAAAGAGGAATCCTTGTTTCTTTAAGCAATGGAAGACTTAGGGAATAACCCTACTTCAAAGTTTCAGTTTCAAAGATGCCGTTCAGCCAACACAACTCTCTGAATAACTCACAGCTGTTCCTTTCTGGCCTGAAACCTTGCAGGTGGGATTTCTGCTCAGACAACCACCAGTTGCTTCAGAAGTTGAACCCCTGTGGTGACGTATTTGGAGGGCCTGACTGGGGAGCTGTGGGAATGGGCTGCCAGAGGATCAGGGCAATGGTGGCCATGGGCCAGGAAATGGCCAGCAGTGAGAGTCAGGCAGAGTAGAATGTGGTGACTGATCTTACATGGTCCTTACACAGATCAAAAGAAACAGGCCCCTCAGAAAATGCTTTATTTTTATATTTATTTTAAGTGCTTTTAGATAATAGATAATTCTTTGGTTATTCAAATATTTACCCAGAATGGTGAAGTTTGGTTTCATGTCTTGCTCATCTTCCATCTCTTAGAAAAAAGTCACCACCTACCAGGCCATCAGTTTAAGTTTGGTGAATTCACTTTCCATTTTGAACTGGGTCTCTCACAAA
>JACDOX010000007.1:2893334-2959513 GCA_014549065.1 Cardinalis cardinalis
AAGAGAAATAGGCCTAGAACTAAAAAACTAGAATGAGTAATCCCAGTCCAAGTTGTCACAGCTGGGACACCAACTGAATATCAACACAGGATGAGGAAACCCAGATTCTGATTCATGCTTACAGAACAATCTCCGTAAATGATTGYGAAAGCAGAACTGATAGACAAGATTCTCCACCCTCATTCCCCCACAAAGTAAGGGTCCTAAATGCTGGACTACACAGCCAGTCCTACTCTCCTCCCTTTGCATTTCCTACAGATCACTAGATAAAACACACCACTTGGCAGAATGGTTGTGTTGACTAAGTCTGTCTTGATGGATAGAAGGAAGATCTGCTCCATTCTTTCAAACTAATGCCAAAGTGTGTCTTAAGATGGATTTTAGTCTCCATACCTCAAARCAGATAAGTTTGTGACATCTGGAGGGAAAGGAGCTTTGAAAATACTCTTGCACTTGGTATTTTCTCTGGCTTTTTGCCCAGCATTCAGGATTTTCTGATTGTCTTTCTGAGCCTTTCAAATACCACAGTGCTGTTTGTGAATCTGGGTTCACAGGATCACAGAATGGGTAAGGTTGGAAGGGATCACAGTGGGTCATCTGGTCTAACTTCCTTGATTAAGCAGGGTCATCCTAGAGCACAGGATTGCRTCCAGATGGTTCTTGAATARCTCCAGTGAGGGAGACTCCACAAAATCTCTGAAAAATCTGTTCCAGTGCTCTGTCACTCACATCACACAGTAAAGTTCTTCCTCATATTCAGGCRGAAATTCCTCTGCATCAACTTCTTCCCATTGTCCCTTGTCCTATTGCTTTGCACCACCAAGAGCCTGGCTCCATCCTTTTGGCACCCTCCTTTTGCATACTTGTATACATTGATGAGATCCCTCCTCAGTCATCTCTTCTCAAGACTGAAAAGGCCCAGCTCCCTCACTTTGGATTATGTCCTTCCTTTGCCTTTCAAACAATACCTTAAGTGTGGSTAATGTCTAATACATTAGCATTTTAGGCCATTTTCTAAATTCAAGTTCCTAGCATAGCAAAGAATAGCTTCTATTGTCTCCAGGTCTCTTATTAATTATTTATTTTGCATTCCCATGAGTTTTAGCAAGATTTGAAGACACTCTGTAAACAAAAGTCAGTCACATTTTTCTGGTGTAATGAAGTACATTAGCCCCCTTCAACATGCAAAGGATTGAAATGCTCATCAGTAGTAAAACAAAAGTAAAAACTAATAGAACTGGACAACCAAAACACTCCAAATAATATCCATAATAAATTCTYCTCTCTGAAGATGTTGGTGCCTTTTTCTATCAAGTCCAAGTGAATTTGCCAAAATCTCTGAATTCACCATTTATACACTATTCACATGCAATATCTGTCTGAAAGTGAAACAAAAGAATTCTCCAATTTATTTAGTYTGTTAACAGCTGGTGTTACCTTGATTAAATTTAGCTTTTCAAACTTTATCAAATCTGTCCTGCCTGAGATATGTTATCCTGCCAAAACAGTCTCAAGTATCAATAAACTGAGCTATACTCTCATCAGCAGGAGAATAATACTGATGACTGCATGTTAGGTTAAGGCAATTGTTAAGCATTCATTCTGCGAGAGAATATGGAACTAATGGTGGAAATCTGCAGCATTTTCTGCTTGCARAAAAGCTGTTCATATACTTATAAACAATATTTTCCATTTTCCCCCTTCTTCGTTCTGTTTTTGCTCTAATGTCTTATTTGTAAGATAACTAGAGACATCAAGAAAATTGTGGTTTCACTTCCATGACAAGCATAACATAGAGGAGAATATTAAATCCAATTTAACTTAACTTAGTTTAGCATATAAATTGAAATGTTGCCTTTATAGTTCATCATTAGACTGTCATCTGTATCCATTCTTCCCTTCACGTGTTTATGAAATTAACCAGATTTACAACTACTGAAACTATCACAGCTCACAAAGTGCCATCAAACTACCAGCAAAAGAAGCTTTGCCAGCTTTGAGACACAGAAGCACTGACTGTGAAAAAAACAGAGGTTCTATCCCCTCCCTCTGTCAGGGGTAACACTCAACTCTGATGTGCTAAGCAGCCCCCAGGATCCTGTGAAGATGAGCCACTCCAGTTGCCTGCCTGCTGAGACACTCCTAGGGGCTTTCACAGGCCAAGAGGATATTTTAGAGTTGCATGAGAAAAGTAGACTGGCACAGCAAACAGTTCTGACCCATTCTCACAATATCCCTTAAACTGTAGAGCAACCTAAACCTGATATCACTGGTGTTTTTCAGATACAAAAGACTCCTGGGCATATAAAAGCAAATTACATCGGAAAGCTACAAATTACTTCATCTTCCTGGAAAGGAATGTAAAGGGAGTAAGAAAATGCATTTTTTAAAAAATGGAGGGAGAAAAACATTAATGTTAATTTTGTTTAAAAGAAAATGAATTGATTTTAATGTGATTGAAATATAAGCCTCAGCAACTGACAAACAACAGTCAAGACACATAAATTTATGAAATCAGAATCAAGTGAATTTCTATTTCTAAGCAAAACTAAATCAACCAATTCTGACAGGTGTGAAATGACCCCCTTAACTGCATGCATTTAGTTCTTGCTAGATAGAACACTGATGTTAACATAAAGAAGAGAAATATTATTATGAAGGAAACTGGAAAAGTTAGAATGCTGGAAATATATTGAGGAGACTGTCAAGTAAAATGTCAGTGGGAAATGAAATTCAATTTTATATTTCTTATGCAAAATTATTTGTATAGTGAAAGGACAAGAAATGCTGGGGAGAAATAGTATTGACAGTAATTTATACACATGTAGGACTTGACAGAATGAGAAAACCAGAGGAAGGAAATGTCCTTTAATGGCTAGAAATAAACACTGCCAAGAAAGTCATCACAATCAAACCAGGCAAGAAAGGAGAAACATGTTATTACTGAGACAGGATGATCTCCTGTTGTTAACCTGTTACTTTTCCTCCCTCTACCACCCAGAAAACCTGCTGACTACCTGTTGCAACTGTGTTTAACACTACTTCTTGAAACAGAAGTCCTGGTCTCATTACAAAAAGCTCCTGCTCACATTTGGCATCAGGGACACCAGCCAGGAAGGCCCAGGTTGGCCAGTTAATATTCCAGTAGTGAGAAGAGTCCTTAGATATTCATTACCATGCATTATGTAAATACTTTGATCTAGAGACAAACAAAATGAAACCATAAAAAAGATTCTGATTAAGAGACAACATTAAGATAAGTGCTTGTTTTTAAGGTATAATGATCAAAGAGAAAATCACTTGCTTACAATTACAGGAAAAGAAGTTAGAGAATCAAGTAAATTTCCTAGATTATAGGTAATTAAAAGTAGCTCAGTTAGAGAACAAAATTGATACAATATGTGCACAGTATAAATTTCAGCAGTTCATAATATGCTCCCTGAGGAAAAACATCAAATTGGAAAATTCAATCTTAGACAAWCCTAAAAGGTGTAGTCCAAAAAGATTTTCTGTTTCTAAATCATATGGTTCACAATTGTACAAACAYTGGTTTAATGACATTCTTTCTCTGATGTTTTGCAGTATAAAGATAGACATCACTGGTTATCTTTAGAGGGGATATGACTACTGTGCACAATTAAACGGTTAATAGACAACTTCATTAATTAGATCCTTTTCTATTTAATGAGTGGTTGATAATAGAATGGCTCTGTGCCTTTTTGATCCTAAGGAAAATAAAGGACTCCACTTTGAAAGTTTTTTTACTTCAGCAAATTATCTGTTGTGCAACTTCAATCAGGATGTSTGTGTACCACTGGAAGGCAGACACTAATAGCAAAGATGGGAAAATACAGGCAGCAGTGTAACCTCCTATCAACTCTCACTAGTCATGACAGCCTTTGCTACAATGAAAAATGTAATAGGATAYATAGATAATACTGGATTTCTTGTTTTGATTTTATATTGTTTACTTGCTCAGTGAAGTGCAATAAAGCCAAGAAGACACAAAATGACTGACAGGGAGAGTTCAAATTCAACTAGTTCTTTCAAAGTCCTGATTTCTCTCAAATATCTACAAATAGGGAAAGCAGAGAAGRAAAATTAGACAATGTTGTTTCTCTGCCAAGAGGCAGTCCCTGAGAGAATTTTCCTTTATAAGGCAGTATATGGTGCAATAGGAAAAGTAATTTCTAAAGGCACTTTCAGGGATTCAGGTTGAGTTTTGTAATACCCACTGTGGGAAAAGAAGTCACACTAATAAAGCCCAATAATGTACATTGGAAAACAGGAAAGAAAAACATAGAACTCCATTTTCAAAAAAGCCAAGATTTTGCTGTTTCTGTGACTCAAAGGATATGCAAACTGTGACCCTTATCACACACCCATGGCCAAAGCTCTAATCCACAGAAGAGATTAAAACTGATGGGTTTGTACGAGAAGGAAAGAGTAAAAAGCAAATGTGGACCCTCCTGTGGGAGAGGAAATTAAAGGCGATGTGTTTTTCTAAATCAGCTCTGAGAAAAATAACTTAATACAATTGATTATCTTATGATATACAACTATACAGGAGGATGAGTAAGGAAAGGAGTAGAAGAGAGTTTAGTCAGCTCTGTTCTACATTTGGTAAGCCTGTTCAGAACTCAGTATTCTCGTGCTGTAAACCAGTAGCTTCCCAGACATCTTTCCAAGTCACAATTTTACACATTACCTGACATCTGTCCTTCCCTAGATCACGTGCTTCTGCCCCTTATGACATTTCAGGTACACATTGAACATACTGCACATTGTCAATTCAATTAAACTCAGCAAACTCATTTTCCCTAAGGAAAAGGAAACCCTGTCCTACAGAGACAATAAACTGAACTGGTTCAGAGAAGAGCTGTCAGTGAGTTGTCACTGGAAGGGAGTGAGATTGTCCCATTTGGCAGTGAGGAATCATGAGCTTAGCTCAGCTGTACATACCTTCAGCTGGTAGTGAACTCAGCAGCAATGCCAGTTGCAGAGAAGGCAATTTAAGGGCCTTTTCATTCACCTTCAAGAACCTTTACTCAGAGAAATAGAGAAAAAGCAGTAAATCAAACCAAGCCCAAATAGCTTCCAGAAGCTCTAACCAAAAGACTTACAAAGGCAATCTTTGCTGCTGCTGACCCCAGACAGATGACAGCCTGCAGCTTGAGCCCTTGTTCTTGGTCTGTAAAAAAGGAAAATACACACTAAGGACARACACTACTTTGCTTTTAGTTTAGAACAACACTCCAGAATCTTGGTGGACCAGAGSTACTGAAATAAGGACTAAAAAGTAGCTTAAACTGTTAAGTTTCTTCTTTACAATTAATGAAGTCACCAGACTCTGGTGTCTCCGCSTCTCCATTTAGTAAACTCTGCAGTGTTAGTGACATAGGTGTGTCCTATATATTAAGCTCTGGATATTTTTAAGTAAAATGCCTGAAAGCTTCAGATTCAGATTCAAACCATGAGAAATTATATGAACAAAACAAAATGCTAATTTTTCCTCAAAGCTCCCCTTGAAGATAATCATGCTAAAATCTCTCAGATAGCATCACAGCAATAAAAATGTTTAAAGTACAGATATTCAATGTCATTGCTATGTAAAAATCTTATTACCAAGAAAAGATTTTTCATAAAAACTGGGAAAGAAACCAGAAGGTAAAGGGCTATAAATGTTATTGTGAAGAAGAAACATGTAAATGTAGACTTTGAAGATAAAAAACATCTTTTCAAGTAACTCATCTGGATCAGTCAAAGCCTAGCCCCCAATATGTTTACAGTTTCACATACATCAGTGAGGCAGCATTTCCTTCTGTAGCAACATCAAAGCAGACAAAATTGGCCACGTGTAGCAAAATAACCACATGTAGCACCAATCACACTGGTACCATTTGCTTGCATGTCTCTATTCCATGAAATCACTTCCTTTCATTCCTGTTAGTGCCAGCACTTATGCATGTACACAGAGCTTATCAAATGCTATGTTCCCTTGAATGTAAAGCTGGAATCACTTTCCTGTCACCCTGTTAAGATCATTACAGAGAATTATGGACAGTTTCAACACAAAATATATATATATGCAAACATTTCATATATTTGAAAACTCCCAAAATCTCACTGAAGTAACAACCTATGGGTACTCAAAGTCATATGCACATGCAGCCAAGTGGAGAAAGCCCAAATTCAAACCAGCAGACAAGTGAGTGGAATGACCTAAAATTGCTGCTATAAGAATCATCCTGCCATTGCTCTTCTCAGAAGTCATGCTCTGAGTAGCCAGTAACAGCTGCAGAGAGGTAATCAAATTGTTCAATCTAAAATAAGTTGGTCTTGTGCAGTGAGAAACTCTTTTTATGAAAAGGTGTATATGAGAATGGAACATAAAATCCAGAATGGCCCTGGAAAGTACAAGCAGAGTTCCACATCATTATGGGGAAAACGGCCCAGACAGCAGAGACTTTAGATCCTGCAGTATTCAAATGCATCTCCTTTCTATTCCTCCTCATGCAGCACTATCACTGCCAAGGGCAAAGCAGGTCAGGGACAAAAGACATCCACTTGAAGGACAAGATAAAAGTTTTGCCAGTGGATAAGGAAAAACACATGCTGGAGCACTTCAGGCACCTTTTTGTAGTTTACTGCCGTTGAAACACCTTCCAAATCTGGCGTTTAGAAGTGCTCCCAGATTCCTCTCCCACACTAAGCTAACACATCCTCCAGCTACACTTTTCTTTGGCTGAAAAATCCATCCTGTACCAACTTATCAGTCTTTAAACATGTGACAACAGGAGTGCTCTTTCTCCTCAGTTTTGCATTTGATCAACATCACAAATTGTTTGAGACTTTTATCTACAGGATTTTTACCCTACCATTACACAGAAGTATGGAGACATAAAGAAAAGTGTTGCAAGTAACGGTGGCAATCCCAACGTAAGACAGGATGAAGAAGATCTGGATTCCATTGTTGCATTTTAATGGACCAGATATGGAGGTCACTTATTCTGGATTTTTCCCACGTGGTTGGTAACAGCACGTTATTTTATGGATGTTCAGCTTGAGGCATCAAAATGTGATTAGTTGCTTAATATCCCAAAGTATGAACTGAGTAGAATAAGATTAAGAAATTTAAAGCCCAACCTGGGCTTCAGATGCTCTGTGTTCCCATTGCAGTTTTGTGTGCATAAGCCTAGATGAGAATTTTGTTTGAATTCCAGCTTCACCACTTTAACAGCTGTGAAGTTTTTAGGATATAGGGTCTTGACAACCTTTGGTTACCAAAGCAAAGACACTCCACTGTTATAGGTAAAAGTTAAGTTATGTTAAATTAGGGTATAGTTCAATTATATTGTATTAATTATGTTATATTAATTGTATTATGTTAAGGGGGGCGCTGATTAGAATGTTCTAGGAGGAGGGACCAGAGTTTGGTGGAAGGGCAGCCTACCGGGGTAAGGTGAGGTCGAAGAGGGATTGGATGGAAGATCTGACCAATCATTTGAAGCCCTGTCAAAACAATTGATCCAGAATGAACAGCATTAAAGACAGCGAGAAGCCTGGAAATGGACCAATCACCATGTGGATCCAAAATGRACCAATCCTGGACTCAAAGGGGGCTATAAATGGGGGGAGTKYGGTTGAGTTGGGGTTCTTCTTTTTGGATACTTGTTTTCTGGGGAGAAGCCGGTGCACTTGGGGGTAGCGCACTGTTCTGGTTTTGGCTCGCTGTGTGGGTGCCTGGGCTTATCCTGGGTACTCTGTTCCTTGCAGCTATTTTAATAAAAGAGAACCTCTTTGTCCAGAGAAAGTTTGGCCTTGTTCATATTCACAACAYCAGTGCCCCACCTATATGAAGGGAAGTAGGAAAAAGCACTTTAGGGAGCTGATCCTTATTGCAATTGAGTTCTTAGTTGTTGTTTTTCAGATCTAGTCTTTCTTCACACTAAGCCTCTGGGCAATAGCGGGCTTTCTTGCCAGTCATGTGCAATTGCTGCCTTCTTCCAGAGTCCCCAGCACTTCAAAGCAGCATACTGAAACAAAAGATTAATATGGAAAGATACATATATTTTTATGTATCACCAATGCTTTAAAACATTCCAAACAGTACTCCTAAAGTCCCATTTCAGCTGCTGATTGCATATTCATTATGATAAATATATTCATTGTGGTTGTAGTATGTTCCTCAAAGTTTTAATATTTTTTTAATAAATCCATTTATACTATTCTAGAAATAATTAACATAAATTCCCTTTTCCCAAATTTATGAGAGGTGTTACTGTGAAAAACAAGCTCATTGAGCAGTTCCTGTCCCTGATCCTTCCACACAGCTTCTAACTTAATATCAGAAACAATAACATAGATATACTGCTGCAAGARTCCAGATAAGGCAATGTTTTCCTGATCCTCAAAGTCATAGTTTGATTGATAAGCTGATATATTTCAAATATTTTTTCTTCGTGCTATTTTGAAAAAAAATATTTGACAAAAAGAAYTGAATAGACAACACATCTTTATCTTCCTGGATCTTTCTCACACAATCTCCAAAATTCTGATCTAAGGTTCTATTCAAATACCAGAGGTGTTACAGATCCAGCAGCACATGCTGCTGAATTACACTACACAAATGTTTTCTTTGTTGATCTTCAGCCACTTCACTTTTGGCTCCAAATGCCTCAGGATAAGTCAGGTTGTGTTAAGTAATTGCAGATATGGAGACAACTGACTTTCTACTAAGATAGGAAGGTCCTGTGATTATGGTGTAGGAACGTGATCAGGAAATGTGCTTCAAYGGGCAACAGTGCTATAGATTTTCAGTCAATTACGTTCTAAGCTCTTGAAAGATAAGCTCAGAAAGCTGTTTAAAGATAGGTACTTGCTTTAACATTTCCTTCATGTCAGTTCCCCTTGTCTGTCAAATGGAGGCAACGTAATTTCATTGCAGAGACTTACAAAGGCAATTTTTCAAGGCTAGTTCTTTTCATACAGTCATTATGTTTCTTCAGCTCACCCGAGGGTATACATATAATCTCCACTTGAAGAGTGCTGCACCTTGCATTCAGGAAACTATTGTTGTACAGATAATGGGATTCTAACAAATAGGGTCTCATAATTTCTTCATAAATAAAGAGTATGGTTTCCATTTCCACAAGGAACATGTATCTCCACACTGTTAGGCCAGGGTCTTTGAAAAGCTATAAGTAAGGCTCACTTATTCTTCTAATCCTRTCTCAGAACATCCTCTAAAGTTTTCAAAATCCTAATATTCTGTTAGACTGTGCAGAGGAATTTTAGAACTGAAATGCTTGGATGTGATACGTTCTCACAATAGCTATGAATCTGGACTGCATTTTAACTACCCTTTGCCATCTAACAAATATGGGCTCCCATGTACTGATACACAGAGTTTATAGATATGGCCAAAGTATGTGTCTGAATAATGCACAGACACAAACCATGTTATCATCCCAAATTGTCCCAGCGAGTGAGAAGCAAGTAGGTAGACTTTTTTTCAGATATTGGCATCAGCTGGATTTGTACGGAAAATCTGTGATAGCGCGGGTGATTCTGAGTCCATTCCTTTCCAGCTCACATACTAGTTGTGAGCTGAGGAGGTTTTCAGCTACAAAAATATGAYCATGTAGCACATCATAGGTTTAATTTACCATTTCAAAAGTCCCAGCAAGATTATTTAAACATAAGCACTCAGAAATGTACATCTAAGTCTTTCTTTAAACAGGAACATTATAAACCAACAGTTTCTGAAGCAGATTYGTATCTGATCTATGTATACCTATGTATTTCTATGTGTACTTCTTCTATTTGTTAAGATGTCCATTAATCCAAAGCAAGGGAACATGAAAGAAAGATCTAAGACATTAATCTTAGGGCTCCAAACCACAGGCATGACATTGATTTTTAGTATTTAGAGGCTATGGAGAACCTCTTTCATCTCCATAACCCTTTCTATCATACAAAAAATAGCATAAAATTTATAATAGACGACAAATAGACATTTGCTACAGGAATATGCCACAAAAGATCACAGGTAATTTTGTGTTTTCCGCCCCTGCAGCAGAGCATGTGGACATAAACCTAGACACTACTCATGCTCCTGTAGACTACTGAGAAAAAGGAGGAACAAGAATTTCYTATGCTTTTTTTCTTCTAGCCAGCTCCTAATAAGTTTTCATAAGCCTTTACAGACATGGAAAACTGTGGTCCAAATATCAAGTTAACCAATGAAGACTCCACCAACCCATAATAAAATCAATCATGTCTCATAAAAGGATTTACTTTGCAGTCCCACCCCRTACTTACTGCTTAAGTCTGTTCAGTACAAAGTGTCCAAGTAAAGCTGCTGTGAAGGAGGAGGCTGGATGCACTTCCCTCTTCCATCTCATTTCTCCTTCACTGCTCAAAAATCACACTCCTTAGATGTCAGACATCTTTTTTTTCAGTATTTGGTCAAATTTACTGCATTTTTCAGTACTACTCAAGAAATTCACCTGCAGATTTGAACTACCATTTTTCTTTCCCACACAAAAAGACTAAAATAAATTGAAGCCATTTCACAGGCCCTGATGGGCGGTCACCTCCGAGGTCAGACAATGACTGTTGAGACAACACAAAGTACATCCTTGCACATGAATTTAGTCTGAGTTAAAGAAGATCTCTTGAACAACTACAGTTGTAGTGAGAACAAGTTATGTATAACATTATTATCTATAATTAATGCCCTGAGAAGTAACATCAGCTTTACTTCATCTTTAAGATCCCTTCTGACACAAACCTTTCTATGATTCTGTSATCATCTATGGGAATCTCTCTGTATAGCACAATCCTAAGTGATGTGACAAAACTTGTCATTGTCAGCTCTACTTCAAATATAAAAAATAAACTTGGCTGAAATTCTAATTGTTTTTTGATCTGAGAACTTTCCAATTTTGTCAACTGCAAAAATATGGATCAATCTGGACATTTATAAGAAAAGAGAGATATTGGTGCATCCTAAAATTACCTTATATCTGACAATCCAACTCAGATATTATGAGTTATATTAAAAAATAGTTTAACATGGAAAATTATGTGTCACCATTGATGTATAACAGCCAAATGATGAAATGCTTGAACTCAAGTCTCAAGGGAATGCTTGCCATAGGCTCTAGATAACACAGCTGCTTTACCACTGTCTTTTAACTTCATATTTTATATTCCATGCTAGCAAAAAAAAGCAAAATTCTTTCCTTTTATTATTCCACTGATACTATTGGGCTACCCTATAACCCAGATCCTGTAGCTTTAAATCCAGCAGTGTGTACAATCACTATAAGGAAAATTTCATTTTGTCATAACATCATATGACAAACATAGTGATGTAAGTCAAAACAGGGAAACATCACAATTATGATGTAAAGAAAGGATTATTCTCCCTTACAGATACAGAATTCCTGAATCTCTGATGAGTGGTGGGGGATTAAACTACACCGTCTTCCAAAAGATCCCATCTGAAGTAATGGTATTCCTGTGCAACAGAGAAAATACATTGTCTGAAGGAGTAATAGTTTCTCTGTTCAAGTGTTCTTCTATATACCACCTCAAGTAGTAGCTAAACATTGGAATATAAGATCATATAAGATAAATTTCTATAAGATTATATAAGATAAATAATACATATATGTATAGAAATGTGAATACACTAAGAAGTGAAGAACATCTTCCCTGTTTTAAGATGTTGCAGAATCATTTTCTATACAAAAAAAGCCCACAAAAACAAAAMCAAAACAAACAAAATATAAATAAATAAATAAATAGTACCATAAATTAATTTTAGATTGATAGGAGGGCTTAGTGTTAAAAGAGAAAGAAAATGCCTTATTAAAGATTTACCAATTTTTTTTCACTTATCAGTACAGATACAGCCATCTTGATGAATTAATATATACAGAATATTCCAATAATACTTACCTGTAAGATGACTGCACAGAAATGAGAATTGGTGTGAATAAAAGTGGACCAAAATTATTCAAGTAACGATTGGAGTTGTGAATGTTGCACTGAAATTAAAAAATAAAATGAACCACCTCAAGCAAACGAAAGAACTTCATCTATTGTTAGTATATTGCATATGAAGTATTTTCTAGGATAGAGGAAAACATTGTGGCAGAGCTCACAATGAGAAAATAACCCTAGAATGCAGCTAGATGCCCAAGCCAATGGCATCTAGCCATAGTGAGTGAGTTCTGCCAATGTTGTCTGTTTATTTTTTTAACCTAATCACAACTCAAAGTAACTAAAGGTTCCTCTTATCTCACTTTGAAAATACAGTTAAACAACAAAACCAAAAATTGTCTCAAAAAATCAGTCTTTGCCTTCTCTTATATTCTAGAAACTTCAGGTAAAACTGCAGTTTCAAGACATGCATAAGAATGGTCTACAGAGAAGCACCAAACCATTCCTTTTTAGTATTGYCATTTCAAGAATGATTTGCAATATTCTGATGACACTCATCAAATTATTTCTGCCTTGTAAAATACATCTTCTTTTTCACATAGTTGTTTGGAGTTATCCATTCACAGGGAACATAAATTGAGAAGGAGGAAAGCAGACCAAGCAAACAAGCCAAACTCCACTTTCTTAAATCAAGCTAACAGGCAATCCATCATTATCAAGTTAAATTCCCTCACTGAAAAATAAAAACTTTATTATCTGGTGTTGCCCATATAAATTCATTTTTAAATTGCTGATTTAGAGATATCAGTTTAAACCCACTGAAATATTTATGGGCCCATTACAAAGCAAACTATTTACTTGGAGTTCCTTTTGCTGGAAATAGGAGAGCCTTTATATCCATTGCACACTCTAATGCTGTCTTTTCTTATCATATACTTCATTCTTTTCATTTTTTACATCTTCTTTTCAGATTTTTTTCTATAGTCTCTCTAACCATTAGAGTATTAAAACATTTCCTAGTCATCAACGACTTTGTAAGCAGAGCTACTCACTTGTACGGCAGAATCTAGAGATTTAAGTGAGCCAGAAACATGSTAGGAAATCATATGAGAGTCTTCAGTTAACAAAGGATAGGTGGTATTTATTAACATATGTCCTCCTACAAGCCTCTTTTCTGGAACAGTCACAAAAGATATGCTAAGGAAGCCCCAAATGATGGATGCACTGCAGGGACTAAGGGAACAGTCTTCATTGCTGTGTTCTTAAACTGTTTTTCAATRCTACACAGAACTGAACTTCCCTATCAGAGTTTTGACCTTTCTCTGTGGTAGGATGTGCATTTCTGTCAAGCAGTGCTACCAAAGAAGATGGTGACCAAAGAGATCATTCATGTTATTTTGCCACAGATGAGTCTGAATTTGTATTTCTACAAGTGAAAAGATAGAGCTGCATAACAATTTTGTGTATGCTCAGCATAAATACTTASAACTCATTGCCTCTCACGTGGTGATACACAGGGAAGAAAGGAAAAAATGTGAAAAGATAAAAGCTTGACTTTTCACAGTACAAGCATCCAAAAATCACAATATTAGGATGCAGAGAGGAGTCTAACTAGCAAAAAAATAGATACTGGCTGCAGCTCAGGTATCATATATGTTGCTGACACAGGCACCAAGAAATTTAAAAAACAAAACAAAAGCAACAAACAAAACAAGAAACAACCAAAACAGTATTTATTCACATAGAAACGCTACTGGACCACTCTTTCTGCCTCTGCCCATTCTTGCTGTATCAATTTCAATACCAGGAGTTCGATACAACCCCCAATTCTGAAAGCTCTCTATAAATTCAGAGCCTCTGTACGTCAAAACATGCTTTGAAGAACGAGACTTGAGACTGCCTTGTTTCTAAAACAGCCCACTTCAGAACAGCCAAGTGGAATTCCCTGGTTACTCAGGTTTTTCACAAACAGGATGTTGCTCAGATGCTGCTGAAGAGAAATGTTGCCATTCATCAATTAAAAGGAGTTGGTGCCGTCAGCCTGAGTGTTACTTGGAGATGTGTGAGCAGCTCCCCTGCCCTAGTTGATTACAAAAAAGGAAGCTTTTGCCACCACATTGATGCTCCAATTGCAGCATTTCAGTCTTAAGTGAATATTGAGTCATGTCTCAGGAACTGTAAGAAACAGCCAAGCAGATGCGCTCAGTCAGCCCTGTCAGCTYTTCCCTTGTGCAAATCCAAATGTATCAAAGTTTGATTAGCACTGTAGAGAAAAAAGACCATCTGCTAGGAAACCAAATGCATGTGCCACTGCAGAAAAGGAGCAAAGAGCTATTAGATACCTGCAGTGCTGAAATGCAAAAGAAGCAAGAGCTTGTCATTTCTCTCAAACAACTGTGTGCCCAGAATAATATGGTTAACCATGAAACCAACACAGAAAAGGTAAAATCACACAATCAGAGTACTTTTTCTTACAATCTCTTTTTGCTTTGTGCCAAAACACAGGAAGTACTGCTGCTGCATCCAGTTTTCTAATCAGATTAAGGAAATCCATTATTCACTGGATAAAATGATCATGATTATTTTTTAGTTAATCCTAAACAATTTAGATTAAATTCCTAAGCCTGCATCTGCTTAAATTCCTGTTGAAAAACTCTTGGAACACCCTTTAAAGCCATATGCTTAAATGGATAATATAAGGTCACATTCAGTAGAATTCTTCAATGAAAGATATAAAATCTTTTTACAACTCTGATGCTTTGGAAACATTGGCTTGGGGTGAACAGGAAAAAGAAAAAAGGTCTTCACATCAATTTTGTTTCTGTTTATCCAACAGCTATTGCTCCATAAAGATTGTTAGGAAAACACAGAATTTGGAGTGATATTTCCTTCATCCTTGCAATATCTATTACTTCGTGAAACAAATGACCCTGCAATAATGTCAGTTTATATATTTTGAAACAAGTTTTAATTTAGGCCTCTTGTCACAGTACAGAGCAATATCATAATTAATGATGTGAAACTGGTAGCTAAGATGTCATTACACATGGGAATGTCACATTGAATCAAGTTAAACTAGCCACTAAAAAATTCAGCACTGGAATATTAGTTTTTATACGCACAGTATATCAAATAAATCTTTGACAAGCCACAAAAAAATGGTATGGATTAAATATGATATGGGATGAGCAGATTTGGAACATAGCTGGCCTGGAATCTCAGAGTGCCAGCAAATCAAGGCCTGTGGGTAAGTCAGGCTATTTATTTGCCAAGCTGACCTACTTCCATTACCCTTATCATTCTTCTGAATACCATTTACAAGTCTTTCTGTCACAGCAAAAGACAATGTTAATTCATCAGAGCTCTCATGTAGTTTCTAAAAAGGCTGCATGCCTCCTGAATCTGTTTTTACAAGGATTTCTAGGAAGTGCTCTGAGCTGCTCAAAACACCTTTATCCTGTTACCAGMAAGCTTTTTTTAGATCAAATTGGAATTATATCTAAAAATTAGGTGTAAAATCTAATTATGCCAGATTTAAAAATCCTTTCAGTTGTTTTTTTTWATTACAGAAATACACTTGTTAGTGCCATAAGTTACTCCTCATCTAAATAGTCACTACCAAATTTTTAAGATACCATAATGTAATTGAATCTGCCTAATATTCTGGAAGTATGGAATCTGCTAGAACTAGTTAGGAGCCACATAGTCCATTCCCCAYGTGGCTGTGTCCTTGGGGTTCCTTCCTATGGGTAGGCAGAGGAGGTGTTAGGGCATGCCTACCCAACAAAATTCCCAGGCCTAGGAACAGAAGTGGAAATTACACTGCAATCAGAGCTGTTGTTTTTAGTGAAACTAATTTGTGGCTTACCTTTATTCCATCGTATTCAGTACGTCTTCCCTCAAACAGCACACATTATTCATTGACTGACTGGAACAGAACAAAGTCCTTAAAAAACAAACAACTACAAAATCTCCAAGTTTTACTTATTGTATGTGCATCAGCTTATGGCAGGAGACAATTACCTACCTGCTATTAGCATGCTCTGATATATAGCCATTCTTATAGCAACAAATGAGCACATATAAGAGCTATTGCAGCACTTATACATGTTGGTAGCTTTTTGTTCCATTTTGTAGATTAATTTTTTCCCCTTTAATAATCCTCCTTTATTAATCTTCTTTTGTTTAAATGTTATTTGCATTTGAATCAAAATTTCCCCCACAAGTRTGGACTGCAGTCCTGTGAACAGTTTCTCCAGCCACTCATGCTTATGCAATCAGACATTGCAGCTACTGGAAGGCCTGGCTGCTACCTGGGGGTGTAACCAGGCTCATTTTGAAATGGTTTTTCGGATAAAAACTTCAGTGAGCATTCAATCTCATGGGCTTCCTCCTGACTCTTGCCTCATATTATCCAAACATTTCCACAGGCTTATATTTAGAAGCCCACACTGCTCCCACTGCAATCATCAGCTGCTTTAACCAGAAAGAGCTGTTGGCTGCAAAGCCAGGCATATAGCAGTYGCTTCTCCACTGGTTTATAGATTCACCTTTAGGCAGTATAAATATTTAACAAGGATGTTTTGGAAGCACCCCTATGGAGAGTGCTTTCACACCTCTCTCTTCCCGAACAGATATTTAATTTTCCTCTCACGCCACCCCAGCTCCCTGCATCTTGCACCCATCACTTAGCTCTAATGAGCTCTTTGGTACAAACACAYTCAGGCAGGACTTGTGGCTCAGGGAACATCTGAGAGTCCATCTGCTCCGTATCACTCTTTGCTGCCTTGATACACAGTTCAGCTCCTGAGTTTGTGATGTGATCATAGCTTTGTGTGGGAACTTTGTGTAAAAAGTCCCATTAATGAAATGCACAACAGTGCTAAGTGATGGTATGCAAGTAAATRTACAAATTGATGCTTTTTATTCTGTTAAAAAGGTTAATTGCTGCTTTCAGCAGCAATTGTATTTTGGTTTACACATTATCYCATTTTGTTATGATCAGAAAAGTTTCAACATTATCCATACAGTCCTGTAGGTGACTGAGAAGAGAGGAGAAATGAGAATTTCCTTTCCTTCTAGTCAGCTCTTAATGTTTTTGCAAGCCTTTAGAGACATCACTGCTATAAAAGGTAAAATAAGAACAGTTGTRTGCATACTTGAAAAAAGTATTTCATGCTGTGCATGCTGCCACAGGTCACCAGTTATYTAACTTGTACTCCAGGGGACTTTTCTTTTTTTCTTTGTTTCTGTAGGAAGGAGCAGTTAAAATCAATTAATCACATTTTTCTCTGGTTTTAGCATACTAACACCAAAGGAGGGGCRTAAAGAAAGGCAAGGGATTGTGATACAACACACATCACCACTGATATCGTCTCTGGGGAAGACTTGGTGCACTCCTGTTGCTTTGCTCTTACCTCTATAATTGTAGGAAATRTACATTTGTAGGAAAAGGATACACCCAAAATGTAAGGCATAGCCCTGTGTTCGCAGATAGGATGCCAAACTCAGTTGATGTTCCTCTTCATATCCTACAGTCCTTATTCTTTAAGTATGTAAGGAGAGGATGAAGCCATTACTTCTTTCTGAATACCTTCTCTCTAACCTTTTAAAAAGGGGAGGCCAGGAGGAGGACTGGGGAGGCTGGCAAGAGAAATGAGCCATGATTTGCACTATAATGGTTTTCATTCCTCAAAGTAGTGCTGACCAGATATTGGACAGGCAGGCTGTTAGTGAAGTCATTAATTCTGTACCTAAAATATCTCACTGTGGAGCAGGAAAATGCAAAAAGCAAAGAACCTTAGCGCTCACTGCAGTAAAGATATCACAGAGAGTCTCAAAAATCAGCAAAATTTTTAGGGCATGCAAGGGATAACAGATCATAAGAGTGTGCTATGCATTATGCAGTGTGYCTTCCCCTCAAGTACTCTACATTCGCCAACTCTAACACAGGGCATTTGGTTCAAGTGACTAGATGAAAGTGAAGCAGGTCACCTTGACAATCTGAAGGTATTTATGGTGAAGCAGAACAATTTTGAAGGTGGGAGTGGAAAAGGAAGTGAACGCATTCCCTTTGAAATTCAATCTTATTAAATTCAAATACCCAAGAGAACGTGGACAATGCTTAGAGGTCAGCTCTGTGCCAACCACTGCAAACCGGAAAAGTCTAAGAGACAAAATTATTCTCTTTGTCTGCTGAGATGTAGAAGCTATGAGGAAATATTTAATAGTTATAAATAGGGAATAAAATGTATCAAAATATTAGGTCTTTCAAAGGGCATCTGCTGGCCAAAATAGGAAAGTTTGAATAACACCCTACAAAAAAAAAGAAAAACAGCCAAACAAACAAAAAAATATCCCACCRAACACAGAAAATCATGCTACCATGGTAGATTAGAGAGAGACTGAGTAACAAGATCTGTGCTGTGAGGAGCCTCCAGTCTCAGCTGACAGTTATACAAACCAGGACAAGGAAATGGAAGAACAAAGAGGTGTAAGGACACACATTAAGTATAATTTCAAAAACCAGGAGAAGCCCAAATATCAGTTAACTGCTGCTGAATGGAAAAGTCCTTCTCTACCTCCTCCCCTCCACAATTTTTGGCTCACAWCCTTACAACCAATCACCCCTCCTGCATCAAATTCTCTTCTGAAAACTTGGAAGAATAAGAAAACTTGGAAGGGACCTTTGGAGGTCATCTGGTCCAGCCAATAAATCTCTCTCCCCTCCTCCCTCCGAGATAATTTGGCATATTGCAATACATAAAAACTACTTTAAAAAAAAMCAGAAGTGTTTTTTATCATCTTAGTGAGTCAGACCACAACCCAAAAGGAACCTCTGTGGTTCCTGCAKCTTTTAAGGGTAAGACTTCAAAACTGGGAGAGGAAAAACACAAGCAAGATTCCTCCTTCCTCAGGCAGCAAGGCATTGCTTAAGTTCAACTACACACACATTCGTCTCATTCTCTCTGATCCAACCGTTATAGAATGTTACTACGTTAGTTTTAATTTTGTATTTTTCTTCTGTTTGTAATAAACTAGCTGAGTAGGTTCAGGGAGATAGTGCATTGTGTGTCTCTCTGAAAGTGTGCCGTCAGAAGCATTTTTATTTCGCTCTGCCTCTAGCAAGGCAAACAGACATTTCCTGATGCTGCTAAGACAACTGCAAATGAGAGATTAGAGATCCATGAGACTTCTCTCCCTAAATCTCACAGGTACAGTTCAAAAACCCTACTGTATGACTCTTGAGGTTATTTTCCTCTAGCACACATTYCTATATCTAAGCGCGCTGCTCTTTGAATAACCTTACTAGAAGCACTTCAAGGGATTTTCTCTGGTGCTACRCTTCTGATGTAGCCAAACCATGAGGGATTGCACTGGGAGCCAAGCCAAAGTAGGTGCTACAACCAGCCACTGCAACATGCTGCAGACTGCATGACTCTTATCTGCTGTGAGCATTGCTTCCCTTTTATACCTTTGCTTTAAAGATGTGTGGGTGTTTGCTGGCTCATTGTTGTTGTTGTTTTTATCAACACCCACTGCTATCTTACTTTTTCCATAACCAAAATGTATTTTAAAGGAAGTGGAATTTTAGGCAAACAAATTTAATTCTGCCTTGCCCCTGATTCAACATTTATTTTCCCTTCTTTTAAGGGCATCACTCTGGACTCTTAATTCAATTTTCAAGCCAATCTCAGACAAGTACCAGTTCTTACCCTTTCCCAGACAGGTGGCCAGCCAAGAGATTTTGAAGCATTAGTGCTCAACTCATTTAGACTTCCTTCAAGACTGAGTGATTTCTGGGATGGAACTCAACCTCTATGACCTCCCACTACACTGTACTTTGCTGCTAATCACTCTGCCATCAGTCCTTGAAACACAATTTTACATAATCTGCATTGGGCAAAAGGAATTACAAATATTCCAACAAGCCTCTGCTCTACTTCTACAATCAAGTTACATTGTTACTTATGTTTTAACCAAGTATTTTCATCTGCCTTTATGTACAAATAAAGCTCTATGTATTTATACATTTTTATCTGCATATATCTATATAAGCATTTTTATGTGCCTGAAAAGACAGCTTGTTTAAAAAACTCTGGTGATAAATTCAGAAGCTTAAATAAAAACTATTAAAACAGCCAAGGCATGCAATAGTATGTAATGGGACAGTGAAATTTGAATTGAAAATATTTACACTTTCTCTTCAGTAGATCACATACACAATATGTGTAAGAATCRTATAATACAATATGTGTAATCATACATACAATACCTGTAATAATCCTCAAATCACAAGATAAGAATGACATTAGTGGTTTGAAGGAATACTGACCTCTGACTCCTACTTTCATAAATCCCAATTATAAACTGCACACTGGAAGCTCTGGAGGCTCCCGCTGCAGCAGCAGTTAAAAACATGTGGCTCCCTCTATTCAAATTGTCAGCAGTCCCTTGTAGAAGGGATCACACCAGTGCCTCAGTTGTCTCCAGCATGTAGGGCACTGCCCCCTGATAAGAGGCCAGCACTGCCACACAAACACTGCCTGCTCTAAATTGGAGCAGCTGAAAAGCRAATACATAGTACCTCAGCTGCTCCTGCCATGGAGATGGCAGCTTTAAGCTGAGAGCTGTTTGTCTTAAACTACCACAGCTGGATTTCTCCAGCTGCAGGAAAAGTGACTGCAGKTTTTGGTGGTGTTACTTTACAGTGGGTGACTGATGATACTCAGGCCTGTCAAATGTCACATGTGATTTTTAAAGATAACATATACAATAGCTGTGCTGTATTTGAGGATACTTTGCATTTTGAAATCAAATATGGGAAACACTTCTCTGGCAGAAGAGCTCAAGGGTCAAATAGGATCATGCCTTTCTTAAAAGCTTTACATATCCCTCTCCTGCATGCATTACACTTACAGCAGAACTGAGCAGAGTCTTGCATGCAGGTGTCAGGGCTGAATTTGGGGTTGCCCAAGACAAGTTGGAAAGGAACTGAAGGAACAGTGGATGTCAGATGTAGTCTGTAAAATAAAAAAGCAAGTGACCAAGGAAAAAAATGAGAAAGCATCAATGGCAAAGTGCAAGTCAACAAGGAAGAACAAGCTGCCAAAGGATTGGTTTGGGTTTTTTTGTGGATGTTTGTATTTCCACTAGTTTCACCACAATGAGTCATAAATGGTCAGCAAGAATGGTTCTCTCTCAGGTTTTGGCGCCTAAATTCAGAAATCCAGACCAGTGCTACAGCAAAGRAGGCAAACTCATCCTCAGGCTAAGCATTGCATTCATATTCCAGCCACTTCCTTTCACAAGGAAAAAAAATTGATGTCTGTCTTGAGTTCAAGAGTTCAACACTAAAACTTAAATGCTCTACAAGTAACACACTGTACAGTTAGAGCTGCAAAGGAAACATGGGGACCCTCACACAGCTTTGGACTGATAGTGGCAGCACRCTGGTATTTTACAGTCCTGATGGAGAAAGGCAAAGCAGAGAGAACCTCTTGCTTTTTTTGGAAAAGCACAATCAGAGAAGGGGTTACCACTCAAGAGAAAACAATAAAAAAGTGTTTGTAATATATGCTGGTAATTGAAGAACTGCTTAATCCTGCTCATAGGTCTCATAGCTTCTAAGGGAATTTAAATAAGTTAGTGAGGTTTAAAATTCTTCTGGGAGATGAGCCTGTGTATAACCTTGTATTTAATAATTAAAAGTCTTTTTGATACGTAGGACCCAGAGAACTGATTATAGTAAATTGCAATCTGAATAACCAACCACTTGATGATATGAATAATGCAGGAAAATTTCAAGACCAGACTTCTCATGTCTGGATGGTCTACTGAGGATATGGGGCARTGGAGGTCTTGGTTGAATAAATGAGAACCACATGCTCTTGAGGAAGAGCTTCATCCTCGTCCTCATTAGCACTAACCACAGAGTTGCAAAATGTGCATAAATTTAGAAATAATGTGAATGGTATAATTATAATAAAAGAAAATCCCTGAACTGGGCTGAATGTCTAAAGAAAAAGCCTGCCAAAAAACTGAGACAAAAAAAATCCACAAAAGGAGCTGGACAAAAAAGGAGATTAAATAGGTAGAATGACCTGGCTTTATTATGTCTAAGTACCAACTGGGTCAAAGGAAGGGCAATTCAAATAAAATAATAGCTCAACCAAAGACACGTTGACATGAGCTATTTTACTTCAATAACATATTAATTTATTTAGATTAAATATTTTATATGTTTTTCAGTAACTGAGCCAGCTATAAACAAATATAGGTGTACACGAGTGGAAAGAATATTAACATTTAAACATAAGAACTTGAATCTCTACCCTTCTATCCCTCATTACCCCTCTTCCAGAAATCAATCCCTTTATTCCGGAAGATATTATTTCAAATTAGCAAGCAAAGAGTTTGCCAGTAATGTCAAAGCTGATCAAAGGGAAACATTATCTGGGAATACAGAAAACAGAATTTCAAAAGTAATAGAGGAAAAACATCTCAGTATTATGTCATATGAAGGAAAGCATTTCTACATCTCAGGCCACTCTGAATTCTACCAACACAATAGTTGTCCTTTATCCTCAAGCCCTATTCACTCAGAAAATATCACATTCTCAACCTTTTTGTGTTATTGAGCTCCAAACCAGAGAGGCATACCATAATTTTCTTCRTACAGGGAAGTGATAAAACAAAATTACTCAATTCAGCCCTCTTTCCATTCCCAAGTATCTTTTCTATGAACCATAATGGACAATGTACGCTATAAACCCAAAAAATTCACACAGACAATCAAGGCAAGGTGTAAAAAGTATTATGGACAGAATTCACACTCTATCAGCTTTACCAGATTTTATTTCTTAAGCAGGTTCTATTTAAGGATCTGTCACAGTTTAACCCCAGCTGTCAACTAAGCACCACTCAGCTGCTGACTCACTCCCTCCAGCAGGATGGGAGAGTAAAACACAGAAGTGAGAAGACTCATTGGTTTCTAGCACAAATCCAAAACATAATCCCAAAGTAGGTACKATGAAAAATTTAATTCTACTCCAGCCTAAACCAGCCCAGGATGTTTGTAGATGATTTTTCTGGACAAAGATGAAACCCTGAAATATAAACTATTTGAGCTTAGACCTAGTTCATAAATAGAAAGATTGAGAAACATCTTGGTTTAAGTGACATGAAAGCATTAATTGTTGGTTCAAATTTTGTCAGCAGTTGAATATTGACTGAATAATTTGTAAGAAATTTTTTCTGTAAGTTACTTTTATAGGCATTCAACTGAATTTTCCCAAATTTTTTAACATAAAGAACATCACAGGTTTTGGGAGTTTGGGTTTTGGTTTTTTTAGTAAAGGTAAAACAGGCAGGAGACATATGTCAATCTTAAAAAGCAAAGATGAAAAGTCATCYCGTTTTCTTCAATAATAATTTTATACTTTGATAACTGTTTCCAGTTGGATTTCTCAAAGGAAACTCTCTTTAGCAGTGAAGATGTAGCTGTTTAATTAAGCTACAGAACAATTCTGTTCGATTTACAGAATAAGTTCTATAATCTCAACAGCAACTTACATATAAGGAGTCGTAAATCTCTTTCTGTACATGTCATTTTAATGTTGATTCCAGTAATAACACCAGATAATCTTTCAGAGCTCTTGTGGTGTCCCACCTCAAAGGGGAAGGGAGTACTGAGGATTCCTAGATGCCCACAGTTGAAAAGGTTTTATTAGTAAATGATACATACAGAATGGAAATTGGCATAAGCTAATTCCTTGTCTTCTGGTATAAACACATGGTGGTGGATTTTGAATAAGCGCTAGGGTGAATGACGAAAAAGAAATTAAAGAGAGAGAGGGAGAGGAACTAAAGCCAGCACTGGACTCCAGCAAAAATACTAAAATGAACTATAGGTAATTTTTGTCTGGTAAATCATATCCTGTGTTTGCTAATTAAATATTCTGTATACAGATTACATAAATATTCTGCATAAGTTCTGTGACCAGAACTTTCCATCATGAGGCATAGCAAGGTCAAATTTCTACTGTAGCCCTGCATTTTTTAAAATTATCTGTTACAGTAATTTGACTGCTGCATATACAGCACACAGACAAATAAATAAGAAGAGCATTAAACAAAAGCTGGATAAGAGGTGATTGCTGAGAGCTGTGAACTAATGATAATGCTTTTTTCTGGTTTTCAGTTGTGTACTCAGCAGCATACCTGCAATGACTAAAGTAGCAGATAATCCCCCTATCTTCTTGTAGAATCCCAAGGATCCCAATTATTGTCAGAGGGCTACATTTTTAKCCCTACAAATAGCATTCACTGACTTCAATTTTTCCCTGTTAAAAGGGCTGAAAATAGGGGCATCTCTTTTATACTTTTGTTGTCATTGCAAATCTATGTCTCCCCATACTACATCAATATGATGGCTTTTCTAATTGGATCTATTTGTGGGAGGAAGAATCAGTAGCAGAGAGAGACATAGAGATACATTTTCAGAGTTGAGCTAGGAAAAATATTGAAGCTGAAGTTTCATCAGTATGACAGGAGTTCTGCATCTGATTTCCATGAATATGGAAATAGAGACAATCTTTCCTTATAAGAGCATATTTTTAAAAAGAGATGAACATTTAACTAAATCAGATGCTGTAATTATTTTTCTAACCAAAAAAAAAAAAGTCTCAAAGCACTCACTTAGAACATTTAACTAAATCTCTGAAGATTCACTAATTTTTTATGAAGAACAATGAAGAGACAGAGATAAAGCCCATGATGGGCAGCAGAGAGCAACCCAGGTGACCAGAAGCTGAGCTCTTCATAGCCTACAAATCTCTTCACTCTCAGTACCACAACAGTGAAAAGTGTACTAACTTTGCTAGAAATACAGATTCTATGCTGGCTTATTGCATCAGCCACTTTACAAATGCTAATGTCCAAGTATACAAAATGTCTTTAACTCATCATCTTATTTTAATGCAGTAGAATAAAATCTATAGCCTTTTCCTCACTTGTGAATTCACATGAATTACAGGTATTTGGTAAGGAACCATAGAAATGGTTCAGCTCATGACTCACTGACTCTATTACTCATGGATCTGGACTTCTGCCAGTCCCTTAAAAAGAAAAATGGTATGTCTCTTTTTTTTTGTCTAGCATCAAGACAGAAAGATATTGGTACCAGAAGCTGTCAAAAMAAAACCCCAAACCACTCCCTTCCCTCCCTCAAAAAAATAAAATATTATGGGGCAGGGTGGTGTATTTGTCAAAAGTACAGTTGATTTGAAATGGCTCATTGTTTCAACCCAGACATATCATAAGGTTCAAGTTATTAAAAAACCAAACCTACCTTTTGAAGTTATTTTGCTCAATGAATTAGCAATTAATGGTTTGGAAATTATAGTTTTACATCAGGTTATGGAAGACAAAGATCCTATTTACTGCTCAGCCTGAGGGATGGAGAATTGAAAGCTCATACTTTTCACTGCCCAAGTGTCTTGACCATTGGCTAAAAGAGGATGATCTCAAGCTCCTGCTGTGAAAGCTAATCCATTCTGTAAAAGCTACAAGTTCAGTGGCAGCAGGAATAGTGCCCAAGTGGCCCAGCTTCCAAGAAAGATATTTTTAGCTCACAGCACTTCTCAGATTGCATAACATGAATTTTGACTACAAAACTCCATAGTTTTTGCCCTATCATCTCAAAATGACAGGATTTTATTTAAGTCTTGGAAGGGCAGAGAAGAATAAATTAAAATGTCTTCACTTTTTCCACCAAAATACATAAACTAAAAATTTCAAAGTCTRTCTATTGTTTACCATAGTGAATAGAAAGAAGGTAATTTTCAAAATTTCTGTATACTATTTTTCAACACATGGTGGGGGGGGGAATGATGTTAAGAATTTGTGAGTAACCTTTCCAGTTGCTGCTGCTCTTTTCAAACAATAGTTATTTTTGGTTCAGGTGTTTGAAGCACGGAGGCTTTGTAAGGTCAGTGTGAACACAGAGCTATTGCCTCCTTGTAATAGCATTTCCATGACACTGTCATTTAGTTCCCCTAAGTGACTTCACAGGCGGRTATATTAAAATTCTTGTTTCACTGTCTGTAGTTCTGCTTCATGCGAAAATGGATCTCGCACTGCTGCATTCTGCCAATACAGCTTTTTCTTACAAGAAACATCTCCATACTTACAAGATAAAGTTTGGCTGCTGCTGTGGTGCCCCCTGAGTTTCTGTTTCAGACAATAAACTTCTGTATCGGCAAAAAAAAATTTATATGTAATTACTGATGTCAAGTTTTGGGGTAATATACTTTACAGAATTGTATTTATTGCTTTGATTTTTGCAGCTTTTTAACCTTCTATTAAGAATGTGAATTATGGGGAAAAACTTATTAGGGCCTGTTGCAATAGGACAAGGGGTAATGGTTTCAAAGTAAAGGAGAAAGTTTTATATATAAGAAAGAAGTTTTTTACAGTAATGGTGGTGGTGAAAACTGGAGCAGGTGGCCTAGAGARGTGGCAAATGCCCTATCACTAGAAAAATTCAAGGTCAGGTTAGATAGAGCAACCTGATCTAGTCAAAAATGACCCTCCTTGCTCAGAGTTGGAAGGACATGACCTTGGAAAGGTTGTAACTGACTACTTTGTGTCCCTGGCTGGGTACAGAGGCTGCTGTGAGTGGGAAAGTGACAACTGAGATTTAGCAGTTCCTTTCAAAGATGTTTTCCAGTATACATACATAAGTCCATGGGTCCTAATGGGATGCACCCACAACTGCTGTGAAAAATTGCAAGGCCATTTTTGATAATCTTATTGATTATGTTGACTGGAGGAAATACCTAACAACTGGAGGAAAGCCAGCTGTCATATTGCTAAGGAGGGCAAGAAGGACAATTAAGGGAACTACAGGTCAGTCAGCCTCACCTAAGTCCCYGGAAAGGTGATGGAGCTGCTAATCCTGGAAAATATTTCTAGATATATGAAGGACAAACAAGTCATCAGGACTAGTCAGCAGGTGAATTTCCCCCAAGGGGAAATCATGCTTTACCAATTTGATTAACTTCTGTAATAAAAAGACTAGGTTTGTAGACAAGGAGAGAGCAGTAGATATCTGCTATCTCAACCTCAGAAAGGTCTCCTGTAAAATGCTCACAGACAAGCTCCTGGACAGGGAGGTGGGTAGAAATGGCCAGGCCCAGAGGATGTTGATCAGAGGCATGAACACCTGTGGCAGATCTTATTAGTGCATACAGAGACCTAAAAGGAGGTTGCAAAGAAGATGGAGCCAGGCTCTTCGCAGTGGAGCCCAGTGACAGGACCACAGGCAATGGAYACAAACTGAATTACAGTTTGGGGAATTTTTAGCAAAGTCAATGGAGAGAAGGAGAATCAAGAATTATTTCTCATTATACTTTATTTAATTGCTTATTTGTTTTCCTCTAGGTATAGGGGAAGGGAAAAGATAGGCAGTTTACTTTAATCAAGTGAATTACCTTTAAAGTCTGAAATGATAAGATTACTTTCCTGATGATTAAGGCAAAACTATTGTCAGTATCACTACTAATAGGTTTTAAACTGTTCTTGGATATGTTTCTAAACTAAACATAGGACTAGTGCTTCAACTCCAGGGTTTATCCCAGCACAATCTATAAAACATTGCTGTCTCACCCAAGTTAAATCTCTGACTGTGTTTTTCCTCAGCTGCATTAGTGGCCACCAGATTTCTCTTTAAAACAGTGGTATTTGTGAGATTTATATGAAATCTTTGGTTTTTTTGCTGCTCTGCTCCAACGCGCAATCAAATGGTGAGAACAGAGAATGGAACACAGAGGCCCAAAGTTGGGCTAAACATTACCTCAGAAAAACACAGGACCTCTCTTAACTAGACAACGACCTGTCTTAGGTAGAGGACACCCCAGAAGGAAACACAGTGCCTAGAAAACTCATTGAAAAGACAAAAACTCYGAGCAAAATATGTGCTTCTCACTGCAGAAGACACAAACACAGTAATAGTGGGTAATTCAAACCCAGCTGGGGTAAACCGTGGACTCCTTACAGGAATCATTGGTCTCATTGGTGCTTCCACAAGGCCCTTTGCTGAGGGACTGATGATTCAAATCAGCAACCTTAGTATCAAGGGAGACGAGAATGAGCAGGTTTATATGTACAAAAGGAATTTTAAATCATTCTAGCTTGATAAAGTCACATACATTTATGCCTTCTTAATCTGAACTGATAAATAAGTCTCTCTTTGTCTTAACACCGGTCAAGATAACAAATATTTTCCTATTTATTTTTCATCAATAATTTCAAATTGAGCATTTATCTATTTTCTTCCTTGTCAGGACTACATACCAACTGGTTTTTTTACACAGCTTTAATGATGACTTCTAAGAATCTGCCTGCAATTCAAAAGCTCAAGAAGTTCAGGTAAAGTATCATTATAATTAGTGATTAGAGATCAAATGATAGATTTCAGGGAAATCACGTTTATCGATCCGTGTAAGTTCAATCACAACAGCCACAATTCACGTTATAGCAGACAATATACAAGACAATGTATTTAAAATAAAAAATGCCAAGTTTCAGCCAAGCTTCTAAATCCTCCAAAGTAAAATGCTTAGCTGTGTCCGTCTAGATAAATAAAAGTCACAGGATTTTAAATATCTTCATTTGATCTGTACCATCTCAGCAATTCTAGAAAAGCATGGACCCCTTTTAAGTCTCATATAGATCTTGACTACCAACAGTATTTTGACAGGATCTTTGAAATTTCTCAAAGAAATAGAAATAATATCAAAAGACTTTTAGGCAAAAGTTTCAAATGCACACATTTTATTTCCTATGATATCCCTAGATAAATGACATAATTTTTTGTTTCTTGGTACTTAAATTTTTGRGGGTTTACTATTAGAAAGGAACTTAGAGCTGAAATCTTCAATATATTAATTTCCTGTAGCGTRAGGCTTCAAATAATAGTATTTTATAAATAATTTTCACACCAAGAAAATTTTTTCTCCCATTTGTCTCAAGATTAATTTTTCATCTTCTAACTCACCATCATTAACCACTTTACTGCTCTTCCCCAACCTCGCATGCTTACCAGATATCAATATTTGTGGGAATGTTTTCATGCCTCTTAAGCCTTTAAATCCTCTTGTCTATTAATGCACCAATCTATTGCAGTTGTGTACACAATAAGTCCACAAAGGAGCTTTCAGTGCCATGCCAAAAGGAAAAGATTTCTCTGAGAGGACAGGGGGCCTCTCCACTAGTAAATTTTATTTCTTACTTTCTCTCACCACATTACTCCTTCTTTAAAACCCTTTATATCTCCTATGACTCAAAGGAGATAATTTAGACTATTATCCAATATCTTGCATAGTCCTTGATGATACAAACAGAAATGATACTAAATCTCAAAAATCCCTTAAATCATTTTCCAATAGATCTTAGAAGTCTAAATCTAATAYGCTATGTTTTCTCAGAAATAAATATCAATTAAATTATTTCATGACATTTCTCTCACACAAGAGATAATCAGGATTTGAATTTTCTGTCTTYACAACACATTTTACCAGTGTCTGAAAATTAATATGACAACAGCTGCAGGCTTACCTGGCTTGTAGATTTTGTTTTTGAGCCAGCACGAAGAACTACAAGTACTTTTAAAATGAGAAAAGAAAAATACAAAATTTGAAGAAAACACTTTGAATTCCATTGGTCTGTTCCAACTACTGCAGGGAGGATATACTCTCATGATTATCAATAATGTGAATAGCAAAGAAATTCAATTATACACATTTCTTCTCACATTTGGCAACAGTAAGCATGAGTTTTTATTTGGTTTCTCATCTGATTTGTAAGTTGATTTTTTTTCTTCTAGATAAGAAACAGGAATCCTGGATCAATTAGAAGTATTAACACAATATAATAAAGGAAGACTTGACCCACTCAGCAGTTACCATCTCTCTAAATCATGGRGAGAAATGCCAATACTGTGGAGAAAGGTGAAATCTTCATGAACAACATGACAACAAGTGCAAGGTCTCACGCCCTCTCAAGTGGAAAATTCTCAGGAAGGGAATTCACACAGCAGCTCCAAGAAACTTTTTTAATGAAGGTGATCTGCAGTCTTTGAAACCTTTGTTGCTGTAAAGTCTCCCAACCATTTGCTCTGCCAGAGTGTTTATGCAATAAATACTGGTATCTCTAAGGATTTCTTACACCATACAGAAGCCATWTTTTACTACCTTTCTGTACAGAGCCACTACTATTTATGATTCCCTATTCAAATAAGAGACATATTTTTTTATTTTTCATAGCTAAGGTATCAATCAAGATTCTAGTAATAAAAAATTGGAAATATCTAGTAATTTGTATTTGCTTTGGCCTCAACATGATCTATCTTACCTACCCGTGCTTACAATCCTTTCTTTTTGGCCACCTACTGATTTCCTAAATTATGCAGTTTAAAAAAAAATTATCTTCTACTTTGTAGCTCATTCTACCTGCAATATTTTTTACCTCCTTCAATCTTGAGACTCCAAATACATCAAGAGAACACAAAACTCCCAGAAATTGAATTCTGAAGGAAATAGCTGAAAATGGCCAAAAGAGAGAGGTGATTTCCAGTTCTTGAATGAAGGAGCAGTGAAAGCTGCAGATGGCAAAGAGCTCAGTTAAAAAAATTTAAAGAYAAAATATTATTTCAGGTGGTTTTGTACTAGAAGTACTGGTTTACAGATAATTTACAATCATCTATCCTGTTTTTATTTCTCTGATGAAGATCTCAAAAGTATTACTAATTTTTCATGGACATTGAACAGTTCTCAACAGGAACCAGTCAAAATACTCTTTGAAGMATCACCAAATTCTGCCTTCAGGAGCTCTGCTGCATCCTGCCTGGCAAATGATCTCAAAGTGGAGAAATAAGAGTAATGTACAAACATCAAATACAAGCTAAACATCATTCGTATCAACTGTCTCTCACTTGGCCTAAGAAGCAAATAAGACCCTCTGAACACCAGCTGGGGACTAATTGATAGCTATCAGCACTTTGCTTTTGGTAGACAAATGCTTGATGTTTGTTGATATGACACCATTAAAACATTATAACATACCCATACTTTAAATTCACAACCCCCAAAGAGCTTGCCCTTATGCTCAAACAGAAGTCGTTAACACACGAACAAGGCAGCAAGAATACTACAGGGAAAATAAAATTTGACTTTGTTATCAGCTTTATAAAGTACATCAAAGAGTACAGATGGAATRGCTGCTCCTGTCAGTGCATTCACATGGCCCCATTTATTACTCTCTTCATAGCCTTTCCTACAGTATTTCTTACTTAGTTCTTAGCGCAAATCAGAGATCAGCAAGCAAGGTGCACCATGAAATCACAGATTTATCTCTCTGTTGATACAAGAATGAGATTGCAGAGAGTCTGCCTGGGTTGGAGTAACGATTCTTCACGGCAGCTTGTACAGGGCTATGCTTTGCAGCTGCAGAAGCGCTGGTGCTACACCAGCATTTTGACTGCTGTGGAGCAGCACTCACACACCATCAGAGCTCTCCCTCCAGCTCCACACCACCCGAATCCAGAAGGCTGGGAATGTATCTATAGTGCRTTTGCTGCTGATGTTACATTAATTTTAATGTGAGGAAATTTTTGTTGTTGCTGCAAACAAAATTCAYGAAAAGTATGTAATGAATTTAAATATTGTTGATTATTCATAAATGCGTGTTTCTAAGACATGGGGAGTAGAATGAACTGGATACAGGTGAGGTGGGGGGAAAACGTCTGGAAAACCATATTTTAAAAAAGGCACGGGAGGTGTGGGAGACAGGAGTGAGGAAAAATGTGGGAGAAACAACTCTGCAGATACCAAGGTCAGTGAAGAAGTAGGAGAAGGTGCTTCAGTTTCAGGAGCAGAAATTCCCCCCTAGCCCAAGATGAGACCACRTGGATCTATTCTGAAGGACAGCAGCCTGTGGGAAAGACCCACACAGGAACAGTTAGTGAAGAACTGAGCACCCCAGGAAGGACTCCATCCTGAAGAAGGRGAAAATTTTCCCCAAATCAAGACTGCTTTGCCCATGATGGTAATGGTAAGGGGTCTTCCTGCCTTAATCTCGACCCACAAGCTTTTCCATTTTATTTTCTTCCTCTGTGTGATTGAGGAGGCGGAATGAGAGAGAGGCTGGGTGGGTATCTGACAACAAGCCAAGGTCAACCCAACACAACTCATTAGGGCATAGGCTTCTCAATCCCAAATGTTCACTGTGACATTAGTCCATGTAGCCTGTGTGCATATTATCTGACTAAAAACAGCTATCAGAAATATAACAGCAAGAAATTGTTGTCATTCCACATTTATTTCCCACTCACAGTTTGAATAATAATTTCACTCTGCCATGAACATAGTTTCAAAGGTCTAARCATCACCAGTCTTCTTCCTTAGAAAAAGTGATAGTGAATTGYGGTATCTTTCACTTTATCCATCAGTAGAAAGTAATATTTTGTCAGTAAATTAAGCAATTGTAATTGACAAAATCTGTGTTCTTAATGTCTGTCAGTCAGGCATCATAATTGTAAAATCAGTTTTTACCAGAACCATCAGTTTAATGTAGTGAATAATATTGCAGAAAGGCAACATAAGGCACRGAAGGAAATTAAGTGGTAAAGGTGAGGAAAATTTTGAGATTCCCAGCTTACTGAAAGGCAAGTGAATGTTTAGTACCATATCAGTTACAGAAATATTTAAGCATATATAATACATATACTGTTTATTATACCTGTTTTGTACTTAGTCAAATATCTCTAAAAGAGGAAAATTAAAAGGAGAAAAAAAAACCTGAAAATTAGTATTGTATTTCTAGCCCATATCTGTTATATTATTAGTAGTATATGAGTAATACRTGTCTGTYGCAGACATCTTTTATGAAAAARCCTTTCCTAGAATTTTYCCTTCTGAGAAGCTGCAGTTTCAGTGACAAAGTGTAAACAATGATTGTCTGCCGCTGTGGAATGCAACAGGTCCACCTGTGATTGGGCCATCTTGAATGTTTACAGTTAATGGCCAATCAAGACGGAGCTATCTCGTACAGAGTCCGAGACAGCTGCCTTTGTAATCAGAGTCCGAGACAGCTGCCTTTGTAATCATTCTTTCTACTCTATTCTTAGCTTAGCTAGCTTCTGAGGAAACCTTTTCCTTCCTTGTCTTTTTAGTATAGTTATAATGTAATATATATATATCATAAAATAATAAATCAAGCCTTCTGATCGAGTCAACATTCTCATCTCTCCCTCATCCTGAAGACCCCTGTGACCACTGTCACACATGTCATTTAAGTTCTAACCTATAATTTATAGAAACAACACAGAAGTAAGCTTGCATAGTGCAATAAGAGCAATTATTACTTTATTGTACAAAATTTATTTCATGCTCAAACTAAAGTTCAAGAGAATTGGCAGAGGATAAGAAGGTTCTGGGAAAGTACCAAGCACATGCAAATTTTTCAATGTGTTTTGTGTTGTTTTACATGCAGAAAAAAATCACTGAAATATGTCACCAAAGTGTGCTTCACCCAGATCAAACCATTTTATGTATGCACCTTGTATTCAAAGATATTTGTACTGAGGTAAATTATGGTAAGTTTAAATAGTTTTAAAATACAACCTCACCTTTAAATTGATAAGTATCTCAAAACAGATGTGAGGAGCATGCATTACATGTTAACTGAGAGTTTAAAAAATATGAAAAAAAGTAATCTTTATGATATTACAATAGCAATTTTCTTTCAATTGGCTAATAAGTCTTGCAAATACATGTTTGTGTACTCTAAACTGGTGCCTTAGYAAACGAAAATAATGGAGTTTAGAATGAGATTTTGCATCTCTGTAGTATTGCCCTAGGGCTAATCCTAAATCTTATAACTGCTTAAAATACTGTATGTGGTTTTAATAGAAAATAGCCACTTAACTCACTTTAATAGCTGACAGCTCAAAAAGGTTCTTGCTTATCTCCTGAAAAATTGCAACAGTGACAGTGTATGGAAGCTCCTTTTCTATATCTCCTAGGTGACTCTTAATATGAATTCAATTCATATCATCCTTGTTGTCAGTCAAACAGGAAAGCAAAAAAAACTATCTACATGCCTATGCCCAGAAAAGAAAAAACATTTCCACAGAAATCAGTAAGTGAGCTTCTCCCTATTCCTAAAAGTTATGGTGAAAGCAAGAAAACCAAACACACACAAAAAAATATTTCAATGCCTAATACTAATATACTAAATAAAGTAGAAACTATATAATCAGGTGAACATCTTGGCTTGCATTATTTATTACTGCCAGGAGAGTACTGCCTGGAAAATCCCTGATTGGACAACATATTCTTTACTGCAGACAGATCTGGCAGTTTATGACCACACTTTACTGAGGTTCTTCTTTTTTAAGACCTCTTGTAAGACCTCTTCCTTTTTAAAATAGGAACAGTTCTTTTGCATGCCTCAATTTACTCTATATTGGTCTGAAGAAAACAGAACATGGGAAACGTGGCTTTTTATGTGTTTCAGTCTCACCTTAGAAATTATAGTGACAAATTTTCATAAACAATGGYGCAGAATGTCATTGGACTGAGTTTTTATTGAGTTGCATATTTTATTATACATGTATCTATTTTACATTGGCTTAATTAGGTCTTCAAAAGACAGTTATTCTCTGCCTCCACAATTCAAGAGGACTCCTTAAAATACAGTGCATACTATTAGTCTAAATAGAGCAAAAACACTCATCTAGAAAACACTTCTCTTTTGTTATTGATTTTGACATTTTGATCACAAACATGGAAAGTAACCCTGTCCCATCTATTCTCCTCATTCCTTCTTTAAAAGCAACACTAAAAGTACAATACTTTGTCAGGAAGGACATCGGGACTACTTCTACATGAACTYTAATAYATGGTATATTTATCATATTTTACTYGCTTAAAAACTGAAGGAACAAAACCCAGAATATTTCATCACTGACKGAGGAAATCTGTTGTATGGTCTCCTTCCTTGCAATACCTTATTTAGTTCTATCATTATTTCTCTGTGAAGTTATTACAMAAAGGTATTTGTATAACTACCAGTAAGTTCATTAAAAAAAAGAAAASCAGACAAATAAACAAAAAACACCCAAACAAAATAAAAAAACCCAAAACCACATTTCCAAGTACAACAGAAAGCAATGCATTACTATTAACTGCAAATTTGTTTTTAGGTWTATTTAGCAATATCCTCTGAAAATCATTCCCAGGTCGCAGTATATATCCACCATAGCCATTTATCCAAACTGTCAAAATATTACAAGAGTTAAGAAGTTAAGAAAAATTTTATTAATTTCAAAGAAAAAAAAAACATTGATTTTAGTCTTAGATTCTTTTACATCAATTCTACATACTCAATTCTTTATCAGAAAATAGTACAATCTTAATGAAAGATTGTTTCAAAGCTACAGGTTTAAGACTTTCCCCTTAATTGTATAAAATCTTTAAATATATTTATAGTTCCCTCCCCTTAAGAAATGTATAATTATTGCATCAATATGAACCCAAAATATTGAAATTATTAACAAAGTAGACAGAATGTATTTTTTAATACAGATACTCTTTTGTCCCCTCAGACTACTCCCCTCTGAATCCTGGACTGCAGTAGGGACAAGCTCCTCTCATGCACAGAAAGACCAGAAACCCTTTTGAATCTCTCAAGCTAAGCTTTAGGCTATGTCCAGGAGCGTGCTTGCACACATCACCTTCCTACACACTCTCCTCCAGGTGAAACAGGACCCATAGCAGCAGAGTGCCATGTTGCTAAAGCTCCAGAAGAAATAGAGAATACTAGCCTGATCATGCATGTCTTTAATGCAGCTTCTTAGTTTCTGAATTAAAAGTTCCTTTGGAGCATCTTCTGATTTAACTCTCTCTGTCYAAATGCCTGGTAACAAGACAAAAAATTAAAAAATTAAAAATCTTTAAAACACATGCTCAAATTTCTAGTTTAAAATAAATTTCACTATCAGCCTGCAATTTTTTATACCTTTAAGTCCACTCCTCTATAAAACAGTTATCAAAAACAGTGTCTATTTTATTTCTTTTTGACTGATAATCAAATGCAAAATTTCATATTGAACATGTGGATTGGAATTTGTGTTGCTGCTGTGTCTCTTGCCTAGGGATGACAGGTGAGGTGATCCCTCAGGGGCCAAGAGGGAAAATGCACCAGACTTAGTCAAAACTYCAGGCAACTCACTTGARCTCTGAGTATCTCAACCTAATGAGTAGCAAAAACAGAATTAAAGCTCCCACAAACATACAACAAGAAWAATATATAAGAACCAAAACATATTTACTTTTCATGACAAATCAGATTATTACAGTTTGTTAAAAGTATGTTTCTTCAGTCAGTGAAATTTGGTTGAAGTTTCATTGACAGCTGCACCAAACTGGGGCAACAAAAAATGTTATGGCCATATGTGGTCTTCAAGCAGACCTAATGGGTTATTTTGAATGCTTACTGGAACTGGAAAACAAGGTTTTCAACTATTTTTGGAATGCATTTGATTTAACCTTTTTGTTCCACTTCCTGACTATTATTGTCCTTCTCATGGTAGTGCAAAGTGTCCTACCMAGCAAAAATACTCACATAATAAATATAGACTACCTATGACCCTAATGTATCTATTAAACTGTAAAATGGCCTTTTCTGTCAGTTTGGCTGAACATATTTGGGTCAAGTGCACTGTGGCAAAATAGGAAATATATTTTCTTCTTTCCCTGCTCTATCAGAAAGGTGAAAGTTATATTGCTACTTTTTGCCCTGGAAGAGGCCTCTTTTCCTGTCAATCTAGCATAAACTTCAGCAAAAAAGAAAATGAAACTACACATTTAAAAGAGAAAAAAGCCAAGGACAGATTTATTTTGTGTCACTTAAAGCATGACAGGAATAATTGAGTTCTTTTTCTCTTTGGTGAGAAGACAAAAATCTATAAAACCCATCATTCAGAGTGAAACACTACCCCCACTCAACTGCTTACAGATGTTATTAGAAACCATAAAGTCAAAATCACATGCCTGAAAATCTATTTTAAAAAAAATTGTGAACTTGTGAAGAGCATATACTAATTACACAACTTGCCTTGGCAGGACTAGAAATTTTATATTAGTCTATGAAGAGCGATTTTTTTTTTGTTTGGCCTAAAACTTGTTTTAGTCTTCTTTAGTTGGTAATTATATATAACACTGACAGAGCAGAACTGTGTAATGGAATGTTACTGAAGAAAATCTAAGGAATTATAGCATTGTATTTTACTTGTGTGAAGAGGTATAATACATAAAAAGAAATCTGAAATACTTGCTTCAAAAATGAACAATTTACAACCTGTTGATGAATAATTTGGAAAGTACATTATAGATGCATTTCATAAAGTGCATTTATACCTAGCTAATCTGAAAACTACTGCTTAAAGCAGTCCCAAGATGCCCATCAACACATGAATACTAAATAGCCAGGCACTTTTGTTCATAGCTGGAGTTCTGTACATCAGGCAAGAAAAGCTTCTTAATAARGCAACCCTGTCTGATTCAGAATGGYCCCTAATGCTATCCAAAATGATGGCTCAGCCTTCATTACATTAGGAAAATACAAGAACTCGCACACAGAATACTGCAGTCTGACATCTTAATGCAGCTGATTCGTGCACAGTGCCACAGCTGTAGTTCCAGGGACTGAATTCCCCCATTGTTGGCACAGAGTCCTTTGCTAGACTGGCACAGTGCTGGCCAGCTGGCCAAAGCTGGAGCTGGACCAAAGCCCACAGGATGCTCCCAGCTGCCAGCTCCCTAGAGGACACTGCCTGAGAAGCCAGCCCAGGAGAAAAGGGCTGCCACCACAGCCCAGACCACCAGCCTGTGGCACAGCAGCGACTTGGCAGCAGGAGCTGCCACCACTGCCTCCTCCATTTCATCCCCTCAACAGTGGCAGCCCACCTCCCCGGGCCAGACAGAGCACACAGGCACAGACGCTGGCAGTAGGAAAAGAGATTGAAGAGAGACAAAAGCAAGGGAAACCTTAATGAAGTGTTTGTAACATTCTTGTGGCAAACAAGGTCGCAGTATCAGGCAGGAAGCAATGCTACATGGCAGAAGTCTGTATCTTCCCTCCGCTCCAGGAGAATCATCAATATAAGACAGACTCTTAAAAGCCTTTACATGGAGGCTGGCCTTTCCTGCAAAATTTGCTCAGGATTCCTCATACCTGAAGTATAGGTGCTTATATATATATACATATGTGTATTCATCTATATATACACACACATGTGTATATGTGTGTGTGTATATATATTTATATACGTACACACACATACACCCCTATAGGTACAGGTATACATAGAGAGTGTTGCTATTCATGCAGAAAAAAGGAGGAAAGGTCAAATTTCTCATCCATCAGAGAAAGAGATCATTGGAAGTACTTACATTGGATGCATATACATTTCTGTATGGGGATGAGCTTTCTTAATCCAACTTCACTCCCCTAGATTCCCAGCAACAAACTCAGATCAGAGACAGGGCATAACTATTAGAAAAACAGATATTTAAAGGGTTCACCTGAAGGGCTAAAGAAGCCAAAGAGTAGGATCAAATTCTGATAGTCTCTAACCTTGCAGAAGTTTGAGGCACTTGGCCTGCCCTAGCATCGCAGGCTTGAGCCATCTCATGAGACTGACAAGCCCTCCTTTCTCTCTCAGTTACATATAATTCAAGGTTTTTTGCTTAATAGTTTGCTGTATCCAAGCTCAGGATGAGTAATAACCACTCAATCTCAAAAGGTTTCAAGGTTTAATTCAGAGAAACATCTGAAGGGCCCAATATCCCTTCCAGCCTAATGAGCTGGGTAGCTCATGAGAATCAGGTCTCTGTTGACATTTCCAGTAACTTGTTTTTAACAAGGATTGAAATGGTACAACAGCTTCTCCTGTTTTTTCAATATTTCTTYATATTTTCCTAAGGAAATTCAGACAAAATACATAAGGGATGTGAAGGGGGGCATAGGGAACAGAGGGGGAGGATGGACATGATGAATAGCAGAGAATTAAATTACAGGAACAAAATTTAAAAGTAGCTCAAAGCTTTAATCAAAATATTCAAAGGTTTTTAGGTAGCTAGCTAGTTATCCATGGTTTCCAATTTTGTTGTCAATTTTTTTCCCCAAACATTTTAATCAAGAGAGAAGAAAACATCTGACATTGTATCATAAAAATATCACACCTTGGCAAAGATGTGTGATCTCTTCTTCAGTATTGTTTTACTTGAAATTGCTTGTTTAAGCTACCAAGCCAGGCTAAATCTGAGTAATTGGCCTGGGGTAACACAGGCCTTGTCTACCAAGAGTACTTATTTTCCATAGGTCACAGCCTGATACCCAAGTTCTGCTTTAGTCCCAAGTATGGACATAAAACAAGATGTGTCACTGATTTACTATATGCAACCTTGAAATTCAGTAACAGGTTCTTATAATAAGCAAAGATTCTGTTTAAATACACAWGTAAGCTTTTTAGAACAATGTTTCTTAATGTACATTTTTCTTAAGTTTTAGGTCTTTGCAAAGTGTCATCCTCTGTGATTTCCRAATCATGTGATAGAATTACTCATTGCCCACATACCTTCATCTTTTATAATTTTACCCCCCCTCCCCGAGTTAATTTCTATTTAATAACCAGTTTTATTCCTGTTCCCCATGCAGTGGTTGTCCTCTGCAGCCATGGCATTACATCACCCTATGAGACAGTTAAGGTAAAAACACATTCTGGAACAGATTGTTCCCTGCTGCAACTCTAAAGCCAACTCATTTTCATCAAGGGTGAACTCAGGTCACAGTTTTTTAAGATGAACTCTTCAGTATTTATTGAAGGCAATCCAAAGAATTACTTGTTTYGGAAAAATTCTCATGAAAAATTTTAATGTACTACTGGGTACTTTATCAAGACAGGAATGGTTTATTTACAGTATTAGCTTAATCTAAAACACACAATAGCTTCTCAACTTTCCAAAGACACAATTATCTTTTAAGTACCTGAAGTGAAAAGGTCATAGCAAAGACTTCCTGAGTGGATTTATTAAAGCAATGATAGGTCTAGGTCTCCAGTTCTTAAGTAGGGCTTGTATTTGGTTTTTACCTGTAGTTTAGAGAGTATAGAAAAGTTTACAAATATTACTTTATCATGTTAAACTTGTTATTCTTACTTTTCTCTTAGTATAATATCCTTTTTCATTACTTTTCATTTTGCCTTGCATTGCTTATTTTTTTTTTGACATCTGAATACAGAGGACAGTAGCTTCTCCAATTTTATTTTAATATTCTATGCTTTGGAGGTTTTCTCTGTGTCTTAATCTGTCTCTATCTAGGCTAGGGGATTGCATTAGTCTCAAGAATACAGAAACAGCTAAAATTCTGTGAGTGTCACATCAAATATAATGCCAATAGCTGAATATAATACAAATATAATACCAATTGCCAAAAAAGTTTTTACTTTTTATGTAATGTCAAAAAATGAACCATGCCACTCCACTTGAAAGAAGGGGTATGTATGTAGTCTCATAACATCCACCATATTTTGAGCCACAATATGTTTAGTATTTCAATGAACCAACAAGGAGGTGATAATCACAAATTGTAAACAGATGCAAGATGATACTCTTCTCTGACAGAATATAATACTAAAACCCAAGGAAGGACTAGCATGATACGGTCTAAATTATGTATATTATTGGAATGGTTTTCATCTTGAAAGCCAGATGGTTTATCCCCAATAAGGCAGAAATTTGTTTGAAATACTCTCCTTAATGTTGGTCTGGTCTCACTTTGAATGTTGTATACAGTACTGGGGCCCACAATTAAAAAACGACATCAAGGTACCTGAACTCGTGCAGAGGAGAGCAACAAAGTYGATGAAAGAGGTGGAAGGAATGACAAAGCAGGCTGAAGACACTGGCTTTACTGGCTTTGGAGAAAAGGAGGGTGAGGGGTGACCTCYGTTCTCTCTACAGCTTGCTGAGGAGGGGGAGTGGACAGGAGGGTCCTGAGCATTTTCCCTGGCACCCAGTCACAAGRCACATGGGAAGGGTTCAAAGCAATGTCAGGGGAGGTTCAAACTTGATATTTATGAAACATTTCTTCACTGAGAGTATGGTCAAACAGTGGAGCAGGCTTCCTAGTGAGGTGATCAATGCCTCAAACCTGGTAGTGTTGGAGAAGTATTTAGAAAATATCCTTAACATAATTTAGCTTTTGGTCAGCCCTGAAGWGATCAGACAGATGGAGTAGGTGATATTGTAGACCCCTTCCAGCTGGAACTATTCTACACTTTTCAGTTCTGGATCTTAAAATTTTCAAAACCACATAGAACAAGACAGCCATCTCCRGCTAACCTGCATTCAAAAAGGGCTTTGTTATCCATTAAAGGGKTAGGACTTAACCCATTTTTTATGAAGCAAAGAATATTACAGATCCTTTTTCACACAATAAAACAGCAAGAGCTGAACATTACCTTTTCACCTCAGTCATTTTCCCAAACATGCTGCAATGCTGGGTCTGCCAAACTTGTCTCTTTCTTGTACTGTTCCCAATGCAGGTTGCCCCAGAAGATGGACACAAGCTTCAACATATTAGCACTGGCCTGGCAGAGGAGCGAGGGACTACGAGGCAAACTTCCCTTTACTCTCTCAGCTAATTCTACTTCTCAGTCATGTTGCAAAGGGTATGAATCAATTGTAAACAAAAAAGGTCCTTACACTTTGGAAAATATCCRGGTGATATCCACTGCTTGTGTCYCACACTCTTTAAAACAGAGACTTGAATAAAACACCACTATTTCAGACAAGCTATGCTTGACCAGAACAAGCTCCATTTTGGCCACCTGTTCCTGTCCTTGCTGATTATCAACTGTAAGCACCTAAGTACAAAAATTGAGCAAACATACAAAAATACATTTCCTGAATATTCTCACAGCCCTTAACTTCCAAAGGAAATTCTGGTGCTGTCTGGTGAAAGAGTGTATTACAATCCCTTCTTAGGAAAAAAACAAACAAACAAAAAAACCAAACCAAGGGAGACTGAATTGTACTAGCCAGAATTAATAACTGTGTTGCTGAGGTAACAAAAGATAATGGTCCAATGTACCTTCTGTATTGTACAGTTTCTAAACATTTTTACCATCAGTCACACAGCTTCTGTATGTCTATAGCTCATATTTACATGAAATCAGGAACCCAACAGAATTACATATCCTTTGTAATAACTGTTTTATTTTATTTTTTTTATTTATTTGTCTAATTCAGTGGAAGAAAATATACTTTTTAGTGCATCTGACTAAGACTAAACATTTTTAAAAAACACATAAAAATATATTTTTTTCCTTGAAAAGAATACACCATTAATAGAAAACACTCTGCAATTAGGAGTAGATTAGGTATTTAATTGTTTGGTACAACCTTAAAAGTGAACACTCACCAGGCAGAGAGATGATTCCCTGATACTGAGTCACATGCATCTTAGGAACTTGGCTTGAATTTTGTACTAAGGTTGCACAAGTAATTATCATAGATCTTAACAAGGCYACCACTTCTTAGGTATAAATAAAATATTGAGACTCACTACACATAGCATTATTTGGGCATATGTCAAAGTTCCTGATTGCAGCTGACTGATTACTGTATGATTTTAGATACTATAGCATCAGTTTTTAATTTTGTCACTTGTCTGCTGTGCCAAAATCACTCACATGAGGAAAATGTATGATTAAAACTTCTGCAATATGTAACAAGTGGGAAGAATGTGAATTATGTGTATGTCACAGAGTAGACTAGATCAGCCTTTGGACTACACGTTTCCTGAATTTAATTGCTCTGCAACAAGGTTTCATTGCTTTCTTCCCACAACATCTAAATGCAGTCACCTGTGACAAAGAATGAGTTCACTCCCACAGAAAAAGAAAGAAAAGGAAGGAAATAAAATTAATGTTGCTGTATACACAAGACACTTGCACACCGTCATGAAATCAAGGTAATGAAAATGCAAAAAACCTGGCATTGTCCCTGCCTTGTACTTTAAATATTCCACAGTGTGCTTTTACACTTCTTCATCTGACACCCAGCCTATTAGGAGTTAAGGAACTATATGAGAACAACAACACTCAGTAATTTCTAAAGTCTCTGCCTTCATAGCTGAAAAAACACTTCAATTCACCACAGGAGAATAGTTTAAGAAGTCAAAGGCAGAATGCTCATTACCCTTTAACCACACAGCAGATTTCCTCTCTGCATATCTCTTTCATGGCACTACCACTCCTAAAGGGGCAAAAGAGAGTCTGTGAACCCACATAGGCCAGAACACTTTTGTGATTTGTGCTTACTCAAGGTACTTATAATTTTGGTCTTGGAAGAGGCCGCATGGCAGGGTTTATCATCATTGAGAGAAGTCCATGTGTTCAGGCGAATTGAAAGTGAAGATATTTTTTGAAAAGATAAAGTTATAATTCCTTCAGAGATGATTGAATATTTCCATCTCTGCTTAAGAAAGTATCAATTACAGGCAACAACAGCATCTCCTGAGAATGTTTTGATAATGTAGAAACATCAGAACATGCCACAATACACTCCTGTAACAATATTTAAACATATACCTTGAGAATAATTTGTTCTGTTCTTTCCAGGCTCTAGCCTGAAGATCCCTCTTTTTCTCCAAGGACTGCATGCTTAATTGAAGTAGCAGCAAAACTTACCGGAGAAAAATGTGACCCAAGGACTCAGTCTTAAGTATGACATTGGCTCTGATCAATCACTAGATCTGAARAAGAATTCCCAGGGCAATGATCCTCCAGATACCATTAATTGTTTRCTGGAAGAGAAGATAGGCACCAAAATATCTCTAATTGAGGTGGTGACAAACAGCAAAAACATGCATATAAGAAAATCCTCCATATTAAGATAATTTGAAGTGCCTTTTTTTTTAATTTGTCATGCTTCACTCTGAAAATACTTCACCTCTGTAAGCCCTAATTTATACAGAATATGCGTTGCCTATACGGCGTTCATCACAAAAAGAAAAAGGCAAAAAACACATTTCAAAAGAATATTTCTATCATTAACTGCATTTAACAAAATTAGGATGATTTGTGGTGATGGTATCCCCTTTCCACAATTACTAATTCTCTGGACTCTTGTTCTAATTCAGGTACTTGATACTTTGCTAAACAAAAGCAGTGTTGCCCTGCATTTTTTCACTTGGTTATTTATGAGCCAAACCAGAAAAACCATAAGAATCTATCAGCAATAAATTATTTGATAATCAAATACTTAGACCATCTTAAGTACTCAGGGAGCAATGGAAAATCTTAAGAGATTGTGATCAGACTGTCTAGAATAAATTCTTATATAGAATTCAGAATTGCCTCTAGATTTGCCCCATTTTTATTTTTAGATCTTTAAAAGAAATAAATTTATTAAAAAATTCCCAGGTTATGAGTAAGATAGGAAGAGAAGCCAACCAAGAGCTTATGGGTCGGGATTTAAGGACAGAAGAGAATGGGGGGACCACTACAGGCTGACCGCACATGGAGACYGAGCAGGTGATCAGGTGAGCTGTGGCAGATAGGAAAAGCCTCACACTCATAATCCTCRGTCTTCATGAGGGATTTCAGCCACCTCAACTTTTACTGGAAGGACAACACAGCAGGACGCAAGCAATCCAGTAAAGAAGATTTTCTTTACTGGGATGGTGGTGAGGCCATGGAGGCCCAGAGAAGTGGTGGATGACCCATCTGTGCCAAAGGTAGCAGAGTTKGAACTAGATRACCTTTAAGGGCMCTTCCAACCCAAGCCTTTCTATGATTCTATGACACATCAAAAAGTCATTGGTGAGTAGAGTTTCTGTGGAACAACAACAGAACTTAATGCTTATAAGAGATCTCAGTATCAGCAAGTCAACAGGTCAGTACCAACATATTTTCACTAGAAAGAATGTTTTTGAAAAAATTTTTCATTTTCTTTTTCATTGATTATCACCTTATCATCATAGCAGATATGCAGATGGCAATACCCCTCAAGAGATCATGCGTGTTCCTGATGAAAAAGATTTGAAATAGCAGAGGAGAAATCAACATTAAGAATTGTATGTGCTAAAAGCAAACTTCTAGTACTTTACACTATTCTTCACTAGACTTAGAAGAGCTAATTTCCATTGTCAAGTGTTTTTAATGTCATCCATTATCCTTCTGGAATATGATAATTACAGCTAACACTACATGAGAAACAGAAAATGAAAACATAATATTTTCTTTTCTAACTAAAACAATAATAATTGTTCTTCCATTGCTGCAGTATCCCAAAGTCAACAAAAAAGAATAGGTTCCAAAAGCTGAGATGTAGCAGGAGCAAACTTCTCATTTTAAGTTCCAACTTCCACTGARGTTGAATTCCTTCTGAGAAATTCAGTTCTACCCATATTTTCCTATTGCACTCTGACTTGAAAAGGTTCAATATTGTCATCTTATCGTAAAAGTTACATACCTTCTTGGTGATTTCTCATGGGCATCTCCTCACAGCACTGACTCCTCCTTCACAGCACAGCCAACAAACTCTGGCTCTCTTCTYGACCCACTCCTTTATAGCACTCACCCTTATTGGACACAGCTGTGGCCTATTAAGGGCAGGTTCTGTTCTTAATCTTTGGTAATTAGTACAGCTACAACTCCTCAGGGATGAGATTGGCTTCTGCACTATCTCTATTCTCTTACATTCTATCCCCCCACAGTTCAACAGATTATTTTGCATAAAAATACCTTCAGATTATCTCCTAACCAACTTCTCAGAATTTAATAATCAAGTATTTAGTCATTTACTTAATGTTTTGCCATGATAAAAGTTAACTTTTTTTCATTAGATTCCATTATTTTTATACTTACTGCACCTGGAAAACCCACTAAAATGAGCTTAATTCTCCTTAGTATAAAACTGAGCTGTCTGCTAAACCTATTTCAGAGATAATAATTTGCTAGATTTATAGYGAGTCTGTTCTAAATCAATCTATTTGAGTGTCTTGAGAATAAAAGTTGGAAGACCTTTTATGATTAAAGCACCAATTTCAGCAATTTATGTGGGGTGTCTTTTTGTCAAATAAACTCCTTTGGAACCGCAGTTGTTTACTGGTTTGTATCAGCTCCATAACTTGGGGAAGGGGATGGTACAGTATCAGTTAGTTATCCTTACATTTGTCTTTGAAAATTATTAGAACCAYTACAACTTTTTTTGTGATATTCTAAATATTCCTAATAAGTGTAGGAAAAAAGCTTCTATTTCATAACAGTAGTATATAGTACATAGGAAGAGTACATAATACATGGGAGGAAAAAATTACTTATTGTTGCTTTTTAAGAAAGGGACCTCCAAATTACATAAGAACTGCTACAGGTCAGTTCTTTTCTTCAGTTTTGGAAAAGCAACAGCTCTTTATTTACTGCTGCTGTAGAGTGACAGCTAAGCAGATGATGCCATGTGCCTGTGGTAAAATTGACAGAAGTTGTTTGGCTGGGAGTGGATCAGGAAACAGGAATGATACTACAAAGTGATAGCACTCTGGGTGAATTATCTTCCTGGGATTGCTGTGCCACCTTACTTTGTCAGGGACTTAATTCTGCAAGGTGCTGAGGATTTCAGGGACTGATTCAGCAAAATACTGTGACATCAAATATGTCTTTAAATGTATCTACTCAAAATGTCCATTGTAATATTATACAAATCTTTAAACCAGTTTAATCACCAGGAAGTGTCTCCAAAAGTCATATTGTCRCACATAATCTCAGTACAGAAAGGCACCAGACTGTAAGATTATGACACCTGCACCAATATTCAAAAAACCACTCTGAAGGACAAATTAGTCTGAACTATTTCCACACTGTGTCTGAAAACACCACCACAATGAGATCAAGTACTCTTATACTATACTCCACCATCCACTATAAGAAAGAGACGAGGTAACATCAACTAAAAATGAAAAAAAYGAAACAAAGCAAAACAAACCCTTGAAGTGTGCAAACCAAGACTTTGSYTTGTCTTGATGCTTAGATCCTTGCTCCACAACCACACTCATATTGCAGTGTAAGGATGCCTGCAGGCATGTTAACTRTGCCCCAGGGCCCTTTAGGATCACTAACCATTAAAATTCAACAGACTGCACCAACGCCACTCAAGAGAAAGAAGGAACAAAATGCAGATGCCCTGAATGCTGACCATACAAAGTGTTGATGATATACACAAACTCAGAAAAAGCAAAGCTGTTGTGGGGTTTGTGTGAACAGCCACATAACAAGGCTACTCTTGTGAGTGTACATGCCTTAGCTGGACAGAAGGCTGTTTATTTTCTATTCAAAAAAAGCAAAATACTTACTAATCATTGGTGACATATCATCTGCCACTATATAAGAGCATCCTGCATAAATAAGAGGATATACATTCACTAGCAAGTGGAGAGACAGATGATAGACTCATAGCATTTAAGGGTTTCAGACAGGGCCAGGATACTGAGTTATCTGTAATGAAGAAACTGTAGTTCACAGGGGTTTTAAGAACAGGCAGAACTAGAAAATTTCAATGTTTCCCTATTTTTTCCTTCATCTCCTGTCATAAGCAAACAAATAAAAATCCTTAACTCCTCCCCATGTATTTCACTGAGGAATGGGTGAAATGTAACAGACCAACTTTAGAGAAAATCTGTTGCAAAATAAATCACCTTGAACAGAGAGGATCCAAACAAGAGGCTTCAGTATGAAACACTGATAACAGGATCCTGGTACTTGTTTACTCTTAAAGCTTATCAAAGTTCTTCAGGGTCCCCAGCTCTTACTGAAAATTGAATTATTTCTTCTCAGAAAGTATAAACAGGAATGAAATCTGTCAAACAATTTGCTCATTTACATTTACACAGTTCTTCAGTAATTACTTTCTAACTCAAAATAAAAGGGCTTTTAGGTCATGACTYGAGCAGGTTTTTTGTTGGCTATAGAGATGATGGATGAAGGAAGCTCTTGTACAATGACCTGCCGTTGGAAAATCTAAACCACAATATCTAACTTTAAAAGTTGCAAAATTGCTGTGCATTAGCCATATTTCCAGACTCACAGTCAGTTCCCAAGATATGGTGACAGACATGTTGGACTATCTTCATGTCTTTCAACGTATTCTTTATTTCAGAGGTTTCAATCTTGGTAATATGGACACATACTACCTTGGTATCTGTTTAAAAAGTTTTCTTGAGCTTCAAAAGCCAGAAAAATTTGCCACAAGGCCTTAGTCAAAATGGTTCCCACAACCCACACTGTATCACAACATCTACAGTACCAATATATCCCATGTAAAGTCAACCAAGATACACCTATATGACCTCCAGCCAAACCTTGCAACCCAAGCACTGATGGGTTATTTATCCTGTATTTGTTTGGTATTATGAGAGGTATTTTTACAAAGATCGTTCAGATATTCTACAAAGATCTTTCTTCTAAAACAGGTATAAAAAAGACATAGCAAGACAAAGACAGTGCATCCTTAATGATGTAAAACATTACCACTTTCATTTAGTTAGATTAACACGTACAGTAATTTCTAATATCAAACCACTCAGCACACACTACACAGGYTCTATCACTGTTACTTTCACTCAGATGGCATTTTTTAAAATAAAAATTCCACATATAACATGTCTACAAGGGAAGAARCAAGAAAATAAATATCTCACCACTTTACCAGCCAGATTTGTTAGTTCATGAATAGTTCATGACACTACTTACCTTCCAATGTCAATAGTAGAAGAYGAGTGTATGTTTTTCAGAGTCATATGATATACTTTTTTTGCTAGAGTATAGCTCATAAGAAGCTCTACTAATAAATAATTTGGAGCTGAATTTCCCTCCAGTGAAAATGTGTTCTGAATACTGAATGCATTAGAAATTGGGGTTTATTTCTTTTCATTTAAGAAACATGCCATATTTCAGAAGGCAAAAATTCATCTCTACAGCTTACAACCTTTTAAAAACACAAGACTACAGAGGAGAAAGAAAATGCTCTTGGGTGACCTCACATTCTGGTGCATTAACAGTGAGCAYAGTCAATACAGCAAACTATTCTTAGTTAGCAGCAAATTTGCAAGCATCAGCTGAGGAGCAAAGAGACATGCTCCTCTTTAACTGAGACATTAAGGTATAATTGGAACAAAATATTACTTTGCTCAAAGAAAAATCATAGGTTATAGCTGCATTACTGTTTTGAGTCACCAGTTAGACCCTAATAAAAGGGGTGAGCTTTAGACCTCGATTGATTTCTGGGTGCTGCGCTGAAAAGAAAGTATTGGAGCACAGTCCACCCACAGTGCACTTAAAGTGATTCAGAGCTGACAGGCAATAAAAGAAATATTGTTCCTCTTCTCATTTAGTAGATCAAGAATAGCTGTATGCAATTTTATYTCTGAACTTGGTAAGTGAAAAATGACTCATTTTATTAGATAAAGACCATTTAAAAACCTTGTTCCTATAATTTGCATATTTTTAAAATGAAATTAGTTCATCATGAAATGGTTAAATAYAGTATTATGAGATAGGTGAGAGCCTGTAGAATATTAAAAAATGGCTACACACAGGAATTAAATAAAAAGGGAATGTACTAAAAAGGAGAACTTGTCTTGAATTTTATGTCCCTTCCCTGCATTTACAAATGGATGTGCCAATCAAAACTGCAACTGTAAGTTACTTTATCATACATGCAGCTCACAAAGCTTGTAAACAAATGACCTTGTAGCTCTATTGCTTTGCTAGTTCTGTGCCACAAATCAGGCAGGTAATGCAGATTTTACAGGCTGAGAGGATGTAATGGAACGCATATACTGTTATCTCTCTCACATACACACCTTTAATTAATGTATATTGGCTGTATAGCTGTCTTTCTTCCCTCCATCCTTTTCCCAGCTTTGCCATCAACAAAGAGTGAATGGCGAAGAGGTAAGATATGATTACACACTCAAGTCAGAAAMTGTTCTGTCAGGCTGTTTGCCTGGCAGCTAATAGATATGTAATGTAAGGTAGATTTTGAAAAATCACATTGACACCATTAAAAACTCACAATAGAACTACCACTTTGCCATGTACAGTCAAATTATGAATATCCTCTCTGTTGCCAGTTGTTTAATTTTAAAAGTTCAATTTAAAGGGAATACTGGGGGAAAAAATAACTTCTGTGATTCAGATTAGGAGTCAGAAAAGATGATYTAGTGTTTAAGTCACTAAACTAGAATTCAGGACATGCAGTTCAACCATGTTCACTGCAGAATTTTTCATGTATTTTTAAAACAATCTAATTGAATCTCTCCATACATATCTTTTGTCTACAGCTTATTCAGGCTATATACAGCTTATTCAGATCTCTTTGGGGAKAGAAGCACAGGTTTATGTGTATGAATTCTGCACGTAGCTCACAGGGCTTCTCAATGGCCACTCCTACCTGGAAAATGTATAATGAGGTTGTATGACCTTTCTGCTTTCYCCATTACTCATGCCTGAGAGAAGACCCCAGAGAGAAGACCCCAGTGAACGTCTACAAAGCAAATTGATTATTCTTCTCCCCAAACCTTCATCCCTCCAGATGCTTACAAATAAACACAATAGCATCCAGAGGTGGCATGTTCAGAAACCAGTGTTACACCAACCAGTATCATCTTGTATTTTTTTTTACTTTCCCAATTTCCCCTTGCTTTTAAAAGTAAATATTCTATCTTTGTCCTGTGTTTTAACAATGTCTTCAGCAAAGGGAATCCTGATCCACTGGGAKTATGGCGCTCCTCTGTTACCAAAAAAGCCCAGGTCCAGCACAGGGCCCTGCTGGTCCCTGGGGAGTCCCTGTCCCTCCCCACCCCTACAGAGCCCCAAATTATGCAGCTCCTGGCTGTGATTTTGGTACACCACRTTGCCCAGAGGGGTTGTGAACGTCTCATTGCTCAAAGTGTTCAAGGCCAAGCTGGATGGAGCTCTGGACACTCTGRTCTGTGGAAGGTGTCCAGAGCTCCAYGGTCAGGGGGTTGGAGMTAGATGATCTTTAAGATCCCTTCAAATCCAAACCATTCYGTGATTCTGTGATTTTTTACTTATTTGAAAAACAGCAGTACAATGGAATCCTGTTCAAGCCCCATAGCTTTACAGTAGTTTACATTGAAATAATKTTACATTCTATATAAAATTGGTAATAATAAGCACTACTAGTAGAAGGAAATGGCTACAAATTATTTGACAGTATTATTTCTCTGATTTTTTCTTGTTATGCGACCTCTACYTCTAGCTCAAAGTACACCTATCCCTACTTCGCTTGAAGTGTGGCAGGAGAGAGGGGATTGTAATCAAAATAATTACAAATTTTTTAAATTTATTTTTATATTTCTTTCTAAATAAAAATRATTTTAGTGCTGTTTAATCTAGCTGACAAAGTTAAAATTAGTGCAAAACCATAAGGGAAAAAGATGAGCACATCTAGAAATGAGAAACCGTGAACTAGGACAAAAAAACTTTTGAACTGGGAGGAAATAGATTAATTTTTTAAATGAAGCTCATTTTCCCTTTAACGCATTTTGAATCATTACTATATAGTGAATCATTTTCATTAAAATATGAGTAACTTTTTACTGTCYAAGTGATGCAGCATTCTAAACTTATAATTTTGGAAAGGAGAAAGTACTGCTAAATTTTGTAATGCAAAATCTTTTTCATATAAAATAAACTTAGATWAAATAAATTTATTTTAATAAATTTGTTAAATATAAATAATATTTATATTATAAAATTAATAAATTTATTTTGTTTTGTTTTCATCTGGGGAACCTTACACACATTAAACCAAGTCAGTGGCCCAAATGTCCATAAAAGTCTGAGAACGAAAGAGCAAAACCGTAACACCCTGAAAGCCAGTCTAGGTTTTCCTAATGAGATCTTGCTGATCTGAGTAATTTTTGGAACATGCTAGGCCTATGTAAGAGGTTGGAGAATCGTTATTGAATCGATGTGGAGCCCAATTACTTTGTGTAATTTCACATGTGAGCTCTTACATCCACTTAATGACATATAAAACATGCAAATTTGTACACCAGTACAGAGTGAGGTGGAGTATCTGAGTATCTAGCACAATAGCCCACAAGTTAAGGGTTCTGTTCAGAAAATTTCTGTCTCCTTACAACACTTACAGAAGGTGCAGCAGATCTGAAAATAGTCCCATTCAAATTTGGAGCATGGATGTGTGGTGATACAGGTTCTGTCAGTACAGTTTCCATTTTAAAGGTTGAAAATTAAGTGAAGGCTTGTGATTGGCACCAATTATTTGAGTAGTATAACAAATAATTCTGATTTTTAATTCCAGCTCAGTAGATGATAAAAATTTGACTTTAAACATCATGCAAGGATTGCAGGTGGTCAGTAGATAATGAAAGTTCCTGTTTACAGAAAAGAAAATATCTTAGTACTGATGAAGTGATCTTTACCTTAAATTAAGAAGCAGTGGAGTTCTTTATTTATTCTAATAGTCCAGAAAATCCTCTTGTGATGGTAGAGATTCAGTTTAGGGTTAGAGCAAACACTGCTGAGAAAACCTCAAAGGAACTCTGCAAGTTGTTCTGGAAATGCACAGCCATGCTTCTTGCAGCCTTGCTCTGTGTATTTGACTGCTGTCAAGGACAGCTCTGGGCACAGATGAAATCACAAGCTGCCCAAGGCAGGGCACTACAGAAGGCAGCAGAGTACCATGGGTGCTCTCTCTCATCAGTCTGTGACAGCTCCCCAGTGTGCCAGGCTTGCTATTCCATTTACCTAAGAGGCAGAAGGTCTTGTTTTTGTGGGGGAAAAAATAATATAAACACATACGTATTTCCACTTCTTCCTCATTCTTCACTTTGACAGTATGTTTACATCAAGGGAAAATGTTCAAAGATTGCTAAACTAATATATGTGTCAATAAAAAGGAAAAAAAAACCAACCAAACAAAAACTCCTCAAATTATGAGATACAATTTTTGATCTCCAAATTAGGGTCACAAGCTATAATTAGCACTTTTCAGTGAGGAAGATGTTAAAATATCTGACTTGATCATAAAAATTGCCATTTAAAAGTGTATGTCCAAGATACAGGTCATACATATCTCTTTTTTCTCTAATATAGTCAAGATGTTTTTGAAACACTAAGTTCTGTGAAAACTTCTCCACCAAAGGTCATCTCATTTTAGATTAAACCTATCTTTATTAAATCAAGTTCTTTTAAGGACAGATCGTTCACTATTGACCCAATTATCTAACTTGTGTGTGTACTTACCTGCCCACATGTACTCTGGCAAGTGCTATAATTATCCTGATGAATCACAAATAGAATTTACATTTTACCTTGCAAGTACCGGAAGGCGGTGACTAGAGCATGACTTGATTATATAAATGGTACCTTATTCCCAGGAATGACGACAGAGCTGGTAAAAAGTGTTGTTAAATATAGCTATAAATGAGCCACTCCATTTGGCAGATATAGAGAAAACAAAAATCAGAAAAACGCAGTCAAAGAAAATAACAAAAGAGGAAAGACTTTAAAAAAAGTCACCATAGTCTGATGCAAAAGCTGGAAGACAAAGAAAACACCAACAAACTGAAATTTTTTAAAGCTTCTGTAGGAGAATTTAAAAGTGGGAAGACAGAAAAAATGTTACATAATATAGTACTCAAAAGGCAGGAAACACAACTGTGATTCTTCCCCTGTAGTTTTCTMATGTACTTACAGCCACTCATTTCCACACAGCCTATACACATGAAGCCGCTGGAAAGCCCCAGCAATTTCTGCCRGTGTTCATTGAAATTTACACTCGGCAGATTACCCTTGCAGAACCCTGAAGGGCTCTTTTTCAAATCCCTGTGGCTGAAGGACACTAAATAATTTTTTCTTATAAATATGTAGTGTCATGGCAAAATTGAGCTATGTTATGTCTTCTGACAACTCTTCAACTTGTGGAAACCAAAATGCTAGAAGGAGATGAAAYGTTTGCAAAGCTATTAGGAGAAGTGTATGAGACTGCCCTTGAGTTCTGTGCAGTAGGATCCAGTGGATAACACCAGCCTTGCTTTCCTTTGGCTTTTCTTTTTTGAAAGAAATGTTAGAAAACACTAAATTTTAGAAATTGATCAGTGAGCTTCCATCTCTGGCTTAACTGTGGCTACACCTCCATACAGTGGCAGCATGATTTATGAAGGCACRTTTACTTAGAAGGATGTTTAGGCAAATACTTCATAGTAATTTTTCAGGGAAATAAACACTTTTTTCTGAAACAGCTACGGATGACCATAATAACTTCTAAAACACCTCCGATTTATTATGTTACCAATCAAAATTTTTATACTTTTTCTCAATACAGATTCACATCTTCTAATTATAAACTTTAAAAAACATCTAGAAAAATAATATATATTTGAACATAGTTTAGGTTCCAATGCATGGGATTGAATTGAAGCTCTGTTTCTCACTTTTTCAATGTCAATTCTCTCTTTCTTAATCTTCCTTAGAATATATTAGTGGGAGGAGGGTTTATTTTGGAAGGGTTTTTGTTTTTTAAATTCTTTATTCTTTTAGGCAAAGAGGGTACTATTCTACCTGGGACAAATCCAAGCCTGACTTTGGTAAGAACACACAAAAGCAAACAAAAAACCCAATTTCTGAAAATTAAAAAGGCTGGAGCAGCAACTAACAATGGCTTTGGCAAGAACCAAGCTTGTTAACCACRTCTAAATGCCTTTAGAGCAGGGTAGCAGGCCTTACAAAGAAAGGAGGTGCCACGCAGCTCAGACCCTGCCATTGTTTCATGTGGCATTTTCAAAGCAAGCTACAGAAAACCAGTCAAGCTAAAATTGATGCTAGGTGGGTGCAAAATAAAGGAACAAAGTCACTTGCAGAATATCAGTGGTACACAGCGAAGCTGTGATGAACTGTGTGTGTTAGCTCACAGTTGTTTCTGGTGCTGCTCACTACAGACTATGGTAAAGGTAATGGTCTTATGAGTTTGAAAGAAGTGAAGTTGGAACAGACTGCAAATATGCTGAGGAAAAGAATTTAACTCCCGAGAAATTAGAACAATGACCTGAAAAAGAGGAATACAAAAATCATTAAAGATGCACACTGGTGGGAATGAACCAACTGGCACAAAGAGAGAATGGCAAAACTGATGTTGAAATTTAGTCCCTAGTAAATTCTGACCTGAAAACAGTCAACAGGGTGGTGTAAAACAATGGCAAAACACAGTGCAGTGTGCATTAAAATACACAGACAAGTAATGCATCTTCTCCAGTCCATACTATTAAATCTTTAATAATAAGATCTTACCCAGTCAGGATCCACAGCTCAGGAAGGGCACAACTGATGACAAAGAGTCCAGAGAATGATCCAATATTTCAAACTCAATCTCTGAGAAAAAGCTAATAGGAAGGCTGCAGAAAACRGGAAATATATAAAATCTTACTTCTTCCATACCTTTGCTCAAAACATCTGAAAACTGATTCTTCATTGGGATTCTTCCCAYCCGGCTTTACCATTATCTATTCTTCACCTGTAGTAAGGGCATATTTTTGTAATGAAAATCATTTTGATTAAATGCATTAGAAAAATTCACCTCTTGCTGAATGCAAAACAGACTGAAAACACAATTTATGAGCAAGAGTACAAAACTCCAATGTTAATGGTTGCTTTAAAGTATCTATCYACAAATCATAACAGAAAAGATCAGTAAAATGTTAAAAGAAATTTAGTTYAGTCATATTTCTATTCAACAGTGAGAACAATACATGCACCARAAAAAGCTTGAAACCCTGGTGATAATTGCATTTAAAATACAGCCAAAGGTTCTAGTTTACTTTCAAAACCTGGAGAGATTTTCTTTACAGTCAAAGCCAATTTAAGTTTTTGTCATCACYTGATGTTAATTAATGACTTTGTACTGACCTCAGTGAGCACAGATGTTTTGCAAGGTGCATTATGTTAAAAGCAATTGATGGTCTAAACAGTTCATAGTARCTACCTCTGTCTTCCTCCTCCCTGTCTTTCACATAGCTTGCACTACTTAAATCTAGGAGTGTTTACTAGTAATTTAATCAAAAACTCAATAATCTTCACAATCCCTGAAATTGCTTTGACTTAGCACAACACTTGTGTTTTCCAAGATAATCGGTGAATTAAACAATAAAGAGCACTCGATGTGAGCAAGCTTGAAATGYGAATTCCAGGGTGAACACAATCAGAGGAGGTGTAATCATTCACAGGTATGAAGAGAGGCTGTGGGAAATTGAGATGGACCTGTGAATTARGCAGTTTCATTTCATGAAAGGAAATGAAATCTKGGGACGGCAATGAGGATCAGTTCAGTGAGGATTGGTCCATTTCCCTGTACTTCATGTAATCCCATGCCATTTTATTGTTTTCACTTCACTCCAAAATATTCCCTTTCTATTTTAGTACTTCATTACACCAATTTCTTCTCCTGTCTCTAGCTTTCACTTTCTTCCCTGATTTCAGGATTTCAAGGAGAATCATTTTGGAAAGGTTTAGTGCATTTCACTTAAAAAAGGAACAGCCCACTGCCCAAAGACTGCTCYCTGCACATCTTTCTTCTTAGCATCCCGCATGTGCTGGGCCCCTCAGCAAAAGGCTGGTTAGGCTTGAATAATCCACAAAGCCTAGAGTTTCAGGGACATTGACACTACAAAAAGCATGCCAAGAGGAGCATGGCACTGCCCCAACATTGCTCCCTCCACTCATTTCTCCTAGGAAACACCCTTGTGTTTTGCACCTCAGCAAAAGCCTGTTTTTAAGGCCATGATTAGAGATGGGTAAGGCTAAAGATCAAAAAGGAAAAAACACTAAACCATCAAAGATGTTGAAACTACAAAAGCCTTGCAAAAGTGGAGTGCTTAAGGTCATCTCAATACATTTGATTATGACCACTTATTTTCTGAAAATTTTTTATGTCCTTCCCTCACATTTAAATTTCTTTAAAGTCCACTCCAGGTAGTTTTGTTTCATTTTCTTCTATGATTTCAAGTTTTCATTCCCTTTCCTGAAAGGAAATGCTTCTTTTTCATTTTTTTAATTGCTTCTCCTGTCCCTTTGTTTACATTTCTTCACTTATATTGGGATTTCAATGCCAATAATTTTAACAAATTTCAGTCCTTTTCCCTACACAACATTTCATCTCAGTCAATATGCTAGTCAATGCATTGCCAAATATACTCTTTTTTTCCAATTGCACTTCATATTATCATAAATTCTAGCTAGAGGGTTTGTTCCAGATTCTTCTCTGATTCCAAGATTTCATTCCCTTCTTTGAAACAAAAAATTTGCTATCAGGAAAGGGAATGATATCTTCAGATTTCAATCAGGATCAGTTTGGCAAGCTTTGGTCCATTTCCCTGCTCTTCATAGCATCTGAGTTGCTTTTAAAAGTTTCCACTCTGTTTCAGAACTTAGCCTTTTATCTATTTAGCATTTTCTTTCTTCAACTCCTTCTCCTGTCTCTCAGTTTAACTATCTTCCTGGATTTCAGGATTTCAATGGCAAAAAATATTTGCAAGCTTCAGTCCATTTTGGTGCATCATATTTCAACGCAGTGCATTTGGTTGAAGTCAGTCCAATGACAAATTTACTTTCTATTTTACAATTGTATTTCATTTAATCATGTCTCCATTCCAGAGCATTTGTTCAAATTCTTTACTCTTTTCATAATTTCATTCCCTTTCCTGAAAGAAAGACATCTTGAAATCTGAGAAKAAAGTAGAACAAACATTCTGGCAAGGAGAAATGAGCAAATAAAATGAAATTTAAAAAACCCAGAAAATTTGCAAATGGAGAGAAGAAAACAAAGTGTATTGAGATGAAATGAGGTGCAGTGAAAAGCATCAAAGCTTGCCAAAATTATTCCAATCAAAATCCCAAAATCAGGGAAGAAAAGTAAGCAAAGAGACAGGAGATGAAATTGAAGAAACAAAGTGCTAAAAGAAAAAAGAGAAAATTCCAAAATAAAGGGAAAATAATAAAAGTGACTGGGATGACATGAACTTCAGGAAAATGGACCACAGCTTGCCCAATTGATCCTAATTGAAATTACAAGATTTCATTCCCYTTCCTGAAAGGAAATTCTTCCTTTCAGGAAAGGGAATAAAATCTTGAAATCAGAGAAGATAGTGGAACAAACACTCTGGCAAGGAGATATGATCAAATCAAATGCAATTGTGAAAAATAAAAGAAAAAAGCAAATTTAGAAATGGAGCGCCTACAAAAAAATGTACTCAGATGAAATGTGGCAGGGTGAAAAGGAACAAAGCTTGCCAATTTTCTGGTTTGTTTCAATTATTCAATTATTTCAAGACTATGCCAATTCTTGAAGCCAGCTGAATAGGGATCGGGCTGCTTTTATGCTGGTTAATTGTTTTATACTCTGAACCAAACTGGCTACATAGTAAAGCTGTCATTAGTGGCCCTTGATACATTTTTTTTTACCCTATTTATACAAGGTAGTGTTTCAGAGTGATCCAGTCCAGTGTTCAACATCCTTCCTAGGCAATAAGTTCCAAGTACCTTTTGATCCTTAAGGATCAAACACCAGAGTCTTAAAATAATAATAAATTTTCATTCTGCATCCCTAAGTGATTAATCCTAATTTGTTTGCTCTGAAGATCAACGTTTCAAAATGTCCAATTCTTCCTACATACACCCTTTTTCCCCCCTATAGCTCAAGTTTATTTGTAYGTTTTAGAGTACTTGGATCGAGTGGCATCCTATATGAAACAAGTCAGGTAATCCAAAACCAGGTCAAAGGACTAATACTATTTTCCCCTCAGTGGAGCTTCAGCTAAACATAGCCAGACAGTGTCACAGAACTCTGGGTTTTAATCAAAGAAGGGCTGAAAATGCCAGAAACATAAACAAGAGATGTTGGATATTTCCAGAGGGACATGTTCAGGAGTTTTCTAACTTGACTATAGTTACCTTTTTTTATTTTTCCAAATAACATTTTGATCCCCAGCTTCAATGAAACTCTGAACCTGGAGCACAGCACTTGTACTTTTGCCTCTCCTCAGCTTGTGAACATTTTACTGAAAACCACCTGTATTCATGCCAGGTTTTTTAATGGCAGACAGCTTTGGCAATCAGGCAGCTGAATGAGATGTTCCAATGCAATTTCTGGAAACTGAAAATAATAATAYAGCAATTTGGAACCATGATAGAAAAGGACTAGTACACAGGTTTCCTCTAGGAAGAGGTTTGCTCTTTTCTTTATCCCAGGTTCCCATCAGTGATCCTCGTTTTCAATGGAATCCACACATAGCTGTATCTGCACAGCAGAAAATATACTGAACCACAGCAAGGAAAGAAGCCTCTGGGAAAAGAGGAAGATTTTACAGATGAAAACAAGCTCACCATAAGGCTATGCAATGACACTGAGCTCAGGGTTTTCTGYAATACCCTTCCATTTGTCTTAGTGATAACTTGTTAAAAAATGCATACAAAACATCTCTCTTCTTGCAACAAATAACAAAAAAAAGCTGTTCCTTCCCTAGATTTCTAAATACTTCAGCACTCACCAAACATTAAACAAGCTTACATCAGTCAGTGCAAAGTCTTTTAGTAATGCTAAAGAGCTTTGCATCAAAACAAATAAAGGTTCCTGCCATTAACACCTGTTATCACCTTCTATCTATAGAGTTACATTCAGACATTCAAATAGAGTATAATTAGTTCCCTGACTTATGATCACCATCACCTTTGTTCCTAAGGGAATCATAAATACTTGATTTGTTGGGTAGGTTTTTTCAGCTCTCACCCATTTTTATTTCTTTTTGTTTTTTTTAACATGAGATAAGAATTTTATAGAGTAGTATATTTGCCATTGGCACTGATGGAAAAGGGTGTTTGATTACAACAGGTGTTGTTTTTTCCAGTCTCCCAGCTGCAGGTAGCAATTTCATCCATTGCTGCCTGTAGCTAAATAATTAGCTTTTCAATAACTCAGCTTCTGGTGGAGACAGAATTGAAGAATTAGTAATTTGCCTGCACACCTTCAGTGCAAATGCTGCCTCTCAGGGGAATATTACATCTGTTTCCCAAGTGTAGCTAAAAGTATGCATCCAGCAAAAGAAATGTTTACAGAAACATTGGCTACCAAAATCAGACCAGATGCTGCAGCAAACTCAGCTTAAACCATTGTCTCAACAGTGTTTTGGGGGTTTTAATTATTAATAAAAAATGTATCAATGGAGAACAAAAAGCTGCAGCATGTCAGTGATGAACATAATAATGACAGATAGCAGATAAATTGATGAATGATAAATAAACATCTTAAAGACGCTATTTTGCTAATAAACCCAGAACTAAAGCAGGAGATATAAATTCTAAGTCAGAAGGAAACTGTCAATCCTTCTTCACCAGTGTTTTGGGATAGGATCAGTTTTTCAAGCCTCAACTCACTAAAGCCTCATATAACTTTTTTAAAATCTTATGAGTGTGAGTGTTTATTTGTTTGAAATTTGTTACAATGCCAACATCCAAGGATATTTACAGAAGTTAACTCTCAGAGAATTACAAAAGAAAATACAGAATCACACCTCTCAGAAATTGCATTTTCACTTGCATTTCTGGGGTCAGGTTTCTGTCATGTATTTAGATCTAGAAGTGAGAGACTGTAACCATAATACATAAAAAATGAAAAGACCTGAAACTTGAAAGCACCATAGGACTAAGAAGGACTAACTACAAGAATTAGAATTGGTAAGATGTAAGCAAGACTGAAGAACATGAGTGGTTTCTTTTTCATTCATAYATACTTTTGGGCTCAGAAATCAACTTGTATAATTTCCTAGCACAGCCATCATTAGGGGTTTAAAGGGACTCAGCAGCGCAGCTGCCCATTTGTTGTGAGCACAWTTTGCTGTCAGGCTACAGCCGCCTGCAACTACAAGGATACCAAACGCCTTTGTGGATGTAGGCATAAACCCCAGGGAGCTGGTAAGCACAGACATGAACAAAAGCCAAAATTTTAGAGGTACTTCTTCCACTTTTCATACTAAACATACCCTAATCATACACTCCTCAGGAAAACAGGTACCCCATGCTCACCTTAAGAGTACATTTGCTGGAGACCTCCATCTAGGGCAGCATTCATCTTTTTCTGCTTCTTAGAAGTTCAGTCATTGGTGAGTACTTGGAAACCACTCCTTACCCAGAGCTACTGGGAACATGATCAAATTCAGCATGAAAGTTTGCAATTATTATGTATTAGAGCTCATTTGGATTAAGCCTGTGAACCAAGAGGTTCATTGCTAATTTTAATTTCATTTTGGAGCCAGTTTCTTTCCTCCCATAGTGGTACCAGAAAAGTCTGACACACCACATAGGGATAATTAAAGCTCTCATACACATGAGGATCTTGATAGTGATTTATTCTACATAAAAATATTTACTAAGAGTAAATTAAAATCACTGCCATACAAGCAAGACTTTTTCTACTCTTAAAAAGTATTAAAGTATTTTAAAACTTGAACATTTCCTTCYCCCTCCTCTCAAAAAGCAATTAAGGTAGCAGCATACATAGTCTACGTCCAAGGAATCTTCATYATATTAAAAGCCCAAATCACATACTAGCTAAAATCCACAATTAAAGTTAGAATAACATGCCAGGATTTGCAACTGTAAAAATGGAAGTATTTTCATCTTGGATATAGAAATGAAGATCAAACTATATTTTTCATAGGCAGGAGGGGACAGGGGTATAAAATACTTTGTTAGTAGGCAAATTTAGTGCTAGATTAAAACATCATKTAGACAACACTTGTGCACTATGAAAAAAAATGAAAACTTCATTTTCATATCCCACAGTACTGATGGTCAAGGTTACAGCCAGTCTAGCTTTAAATACGTTTTTATCCACATCATAACTCATYGTGTTTCCAGAGATGCTCATTTCTAATTTTAAAAAAAGGTGTTCACTATGGCTTCTCAAAAAAAAAAGTGATTAAAAAATCAGGATTTAAAAATTGAATTAATATGATAACATTTAGCTGAGTGTTCTAAAGGATTACCCTGGTGACTTTAGCTATCAAAGTAACTCTGCCCATGTCATTTTATGTAAGGCTTACTATTACAACCAGAAGATCAGATTAAAAAAAAAAACCACATAATTCTTAAAAAGTGGAATACATTTAAATACATCCACTGCTAAACATAGCCTGGTAAACATGAGAGAAATTTTGCATTAGGCAAATGTTTTGGTACCTTTGGAGGATTTATTAGAAATATTACGGATAGAGTCAATATAGACAGCAAGAGAAAGCCCCAGCACAGGCATGTCAAATCTTAGTAAGAACTTCAAAAACATTTTTTCCAGAAAAATTTGTGGATACTATCAAGGTAKAGAAGAAGAAAAAGGATAGGTCTGCAAGTGCATTGGGCCTGGGAAGCAGCAGCTGAGGAAAAGAGCTGGCTGTAAAGGCACCTGTTCCAGGAGAAAATTTGCATCAGGACCATGCATCCTAAGCTCTTTGGATTTTTTGGGATTATTTTTAGAATGTGAGTTGAGGCAAAATGAAAGCCTTCATTCTCCTGATAGTGAAGCTATCAACCACTTGTACTTTTAGGTRTGTGCTTCCATGGCTTCTGAGTTGATGGAAGCTTTCCTTCACTTATTGAATGATGGTGGCAGGAATTCTGAGTTTGTTTAAGGTAAGGTTGTTCTCATGTTCCATCAGGTCAAGCTCAGCTCTATCAGCTGTATTCTCAGAAGAGCTCAGTCATCATGATCCTGGGGGACTTCACCTTTCCTCTGCTGCCCTTTAATACCAATATTCAGCTGTCAACAAAAAAATAGCCACTGACCATTTGACTTMATATTCGTCCATCTGGTTTGCATTTTCAGCAGTTAAATTTGCTGCCTTTGGTAATTTTATTCTATAAATTTTATCCTAGGACAGCAACAGAAAGGGAGTTAGGAAGCCCTAGCTGCTGTTTGCAGTTAAATTCTCATTTTAGTTACAGTGGCATCAGTCTGGTACATTAAGTAAAACAGTGAAGTTATTACAGTGAGTAATGGCTGAAAACTAATTCACACTGCCTGAACCATAGCAAATGACAAGGTGCTTCACACAGTTCTTAAATCAACTCTCCTCTGTCCTGAGAGGCATTTTAACCTGCATCATTGTGACACTGCCTATTAATTGGTTCAGCACCAGTAAGAAGCAGCACTACTGGAACACAGATTGTAAGAGATCTTCCTAACAGCAGCCATGCTTGTTACAGCCTGGTCTTTCCAAAACCACGATTCCCTTGTTGCCTCTTCCTTGGGTTCTCTTCTGGATGCTACACAAGCACTTCCTTCAGTAACCATGGGAACCAAACCCAGAGAAATATTTGGGATGCAAAAGCTTGACCAATGTTTTTAACTCACAGTGACGCTTTGTTTTAAGGATCTAGGCCTATTAACATAAAGGTTTTTACAGATTAGTGGTTTTCCCACTTGAAAAACGTAGTAAAGGTCAGCTCTTAAAAATATTAATTCTGCATTTCAAGCAGAGATTTATAGTTCTGTGTAGAAAACTGTCCTTTTCAGTGAATAACTGCAGCAGTAAAAAAATAAAACCATCTATCATGAACACATGAATTTTTTAGTAATCCCATGATCAATTTAAACAATGCATCCCTGAAAATGGAAATCTTGAGTTCTCTTCCTGTCTAACACATTGGCTGTTAATCTTGTTTGAGACAAGCCAAACCACCTGTGCCTCAGTTTCTGTGTATTAACCTAGATCAAATGCAAAAAACCTTGTTGCTGAGCCATTTCATCCATTCAGATTTTTCAAGCTCATTTCCCACGCAGAACACAGAAAATATTAATATTAAAAGTTATGATTGCTCATAGTGAGATGTCATGGCAAAGACAACTTGAACGTTAAATATCCTGTAACCTACAAAACCTCCTGAGTAGACACAACTGGATATCTAAGAAAACTGTGGCATCATCTGAAATTTATCCCATAGACTCCAGTTTGTTTGTACTGTAAATATTCCAAGCACAGTCTCTTCCTCCATTTGAGTCTCCATTGCTTGACTTCCAAAAATATTTGGTTTTTATGTTTATATTTAAAGAAGTTTTTCTTATGTTCAATTTCTTGAGAATGACTCAGGACTAGTAGATTACATTTAAATGACTTATCCATGCTTAACACACACTTTGCATAAGTGTTACATAAATGTTTTCACCAATACACAAGCAGAATATATCAAATGAAATCTGAGGTCATTTAGGAAAATTTCTAGTTTATCTATATGATTATTTTATGTTTTTCAACAAATGTTTAACTTACAAAAGGTGATGCAGACACCTCGGCATTGAAAACCGGTAGTATCTTTCTGCCACCACAAACCATAAATTTATTTGTTACGGTGCTAAAGTTCTGCTTTTACTCTGTAAAAATGTAAACCAAACATTTTTAAATAGGGTTATACCACTATACACTTATTGCATGGCATTTTATAATTGTTGATGGTGTTACAATGTCAAGGTTAACTTTTTACATGTCAGTAGCTTTCAAGCCTACATTTACTTTGATTCTAAAGCTGCCTTCTAATCAAGAAGCCAAACCAAAGTCCACAGGATCAAGTTAAGAAGTCAGGCAGCAAGTATTTAAAWTTAAGTTGATGGGGCAAAAATGCAAGCTCCTCAATGACAGCCTTTATCCTAGAGAAGAAGTTGTATTCATACCTGATGTCCTTTAACAACTCAGAGAATTACAGAGATGAAGGGTTTTATTTTCCTAAAATCAAAACCACTGGATAACACCTTTATCCAAATTATGGGACTAAGAAAATAGAATGAACACAAATACTTTGTTTCTTATATCCAACATCTTATTTCTATTATATTTGTAAATTGTTTAGCATTGCTTTTTTTGGGTATTTGAATCTCCTTCTATGCTCAAGCATTACCCACCCCATGACCACACACCCCCTTTTAGTCAGAGCCAATCTTGACAGACATATACAGCTGATAAACCGTTCTTCACCATGTTGAAATAAATGTTAATATAACCATAGGCASCATTGTAGAGTAAAGTAATATATGGGGTAACAAAGCACCTCAAGATTATTCTGTGGAATCCTTATAGGAAAGAATACCAATGTCCTTGTGGAAAGCATTTGTGAATTCATCTTTGTATTACCTCTTTCAATATCCCAGATCTGTGTACAAAGCACAAACCAGGCCTTTAAGACCACAAGGCAATAAATGCCAGTAGATTGTACCTTCTAGTGCTGGAGAACAGAGGAAAGAGGGGAAAAAAATAAAAAAGCTTTCTAGAGGCAGGTCCCAAAATCAGAATTCACCCCCAACCGCCACACCTATGCCTTCATTGCATAGAGGCATAATATGGGATACACATGACAGGATGATGTAAGCACACCTTCCGTGCAGCCCTTGTCTCTGGCTAGATACTTCAACCAACATAAAGACAACAATATGACTTGGGTATTTCTCCAGCTGAAAATCAAGCCATCATGGAGCCATACTGCTTTTCCTGTMRACCCTGCAGTGCAGACRCCAGGATGCACACCTGTGTGCAGGCAGACYTAGCCTGGGGTAATTGTCAAGAAGTGTCAACACATCCTCCTGTAATGACASTAAAAAGGTCATGAAAGTTTGATTTCTTTCTTTCAATTCTGTTATTGTTYCAGTATTTYAAACCAGTCTTTCCTCCTAGTCAGGCAACTCTCCTTTGCTCTATACATTTTGATTTTTATAGACCTTTCAAGAGAGGAGATCTCAATAACATCTTTGCTACGGATCCTATACACCAAGTCTGGACATCCAAGGACAGGCTCTCGCAATGTCTGGGWCCAAAGCAGCTCATGAGAATTACTGATCTTTAAAATACCAATAACATTGTAAGTCTCTGAAGAAAATACAGCCAGGTTTGCTTGGATTTTTTGTCCATACCCATCAGTGATGGAAACAGACAACTGACTGCAGACCTAATTTGTTTTCTGTGTGCTTTTCTTTTTGTGTCAGAGAACTACTTAAACTCCCWAGGTTTCTTGTGTTCACCAA
>JACDOX010000007.1:2959805-3144386 GCA_014549065.1 Cardinalis cardinalis
GGGGAAAAATGTTTATCCTGTTTGTCTTGTGTTCAGTACCATCATTTAAGTCATTTTGTTTTGCAAGCTGGTCTCCAAAGGAACCACTTTGCTCCACACAGGGATTGCATATTCAACCCCGTCACTCCCCATTGTACCTGTGCATCCTCTTTCACATGTTAAGTGCCATCAACTGYCACCATCAGCAGTTTCAAACAGCTYCCCTACAAAAACTACAGTTTTATAATACTTGGACTCTAAATTTATTAGCTTACCATGAATGTCACTAGAAAATGTTTCTACAATGAGAGGTAAAAACAACATAACTGCAAGTAAAACAGCCCAAGTACCACTTAATATTTTTGACAAAATTTTGATTGAAAATGAAAATAAAATTAGTTTTTACTGTCTAATSTATTGTTATAGATTAGATGTTGAGTTGCATTCTAAGATTCCTCCATTGTTATGAATTCAYATAACTGTGCACACAGACATACAAAAATCTGTCCCACAAGCAAAGTGTGAACATCACACAACTMATTTTTAGCTGCACAAAAAAAACCAAAAACAAGTAATGACAATATACACACTGCTAATGGTTGGCTCAATTTGGTGAAAAATGAGCTGGCATCAGGATATTATGTCCTCAAACAACAGAGCAGCTTACTCAAAGGGACATAACTTCCATGYCGTTAGTAAGAAATAAATATCACATATACTGCACAGGAGGAAGACCACTGGGTTTTTTTCCTTCCCTGTATCAGGGAGATAGGAAGTCTTTACAACTGTTTTGAGAAAAAAAAATCAGCATTAGAAAATAAAACAAAAACAAAACAACTCTTTTCTTATTAGAAYATACTGTGCAGGTTGTTTTCTATTTCCCAAAAAGGAATGATASTTGCATTTGATTTTGATATGCAAAATCATAGAATCTTTAATGTTTGAAAAGACATCTTAGATCATGAAGTGCAAGTGTTGTTGGAAAATGTTCATCCAAGGACCAGACTCAAAAGAAATACCATCTACTACATCTCTTATTCTGTGGTGATACAAACACAGTCTCATCTTCAAAATTTACTTCCACTAACCTCTCCTGTTTTGTTTTTTTTAATTTCTTCACATAACATTTTCAAACTTATTTCAGATAATACRTGCAAAGTAGCCATTTGCACAAAATTACGTGTAAAACCAAGTGAGTATTTGCAGATTAAATATTTTAAACCAGTGAAATTCATTATTTTTTTTCCACAAGCTTGAACTTCCTTCTGCCTATGACAAGTACATAGTGAACCATAGGCTCTCCTCAGGTTTTGCATTTCAACTCCTGACTTAGGCAAAATTTCCTAAAACCTTTAGTAACAGAGTTTTCAGTTGCCTTCATAACCTGTGTGATTTAAAAACATCTCTTACTCCTAGTTTTGACAAAGTCATTCAGCACTTAGATGTCAAAGTTAATTTTGGGTATCTGGTGTTTAAAATATCCCTGATAACAGGGCAGAACTTTTTGAAATTTGTCATTTATGACAGGTATATTTCTTCCAAACACTATTAAATACCAGACATATTTTTCTTAAGTATACTCAGCATTGACAACACAGAGAATGAAGGCTCAGTTTATAAATTTAGCACAYAATTCAGTCACTGGTCCAAGTGTCAGAGCATAATTGTTTTAAAAAATGCAACAAAAATATTCACTCCCTTTCTTCCAAACTTAAAAAGACAAAGTAAAAAACAAGCATTACACATTAATCCACTGAGATGTTTATTCTGAAATATACTAGATTTGTAAGTAAAGTAGATTGTGTGTGTGGTTGCTTTGCACTTGGTTAATATTTGTWTGTTTAGGCAGCATATGACAAAGGGAAAGACAAGCTTTTGGACTCATGAACTCTCTATGTCTGAAAGGGTAGCAGCAAAATCTAAAACAWACTATATTTTAAGTGTAATTCCATCAATTCTCCAGAGTCACAATCAAACCACTTCRAAGAAAAGCAAGCTGGACACCGTGGACACAGGCCATGCCATGGTCACTCAACTCTTGAAATCATGGAATATACAAAAGGTAGTAGGTGAAGAAAAGCATACTGATAGAAAATTTGGATCCAGCAGAATCATTAATTTGATGTTCCATGCTTGGTTTTTGATTCTGCTCTTCCTTCAAGGATCAAGAGCAAGAGACTAGGTATGTTCTGTGAAACATTCGCCCATGAGTAACTTGGTTTTTGATTGTGTGTGATGGTGTACTTTGGTGAAAAATTGTTGTGCAGATACATCCACATTTTTTTAAATGATGGAAATCCTAGGACTAGAAGATACTAGATTCAGTGACTGACTCAGAGTATTCTCAAGAAGACATTTTCCAGTGTTGTTCTAATAGCCATATTATAGCCATGTTTAAAAAATATATAATTATGGAGCATTTATAAATATCCTTTCAAGGACAAAGATCTTGCCCAGATAACCAAAACCAGTAAAACATCTGCTACTGAAGAGATAAGAGCTAAATTTTATCACTACATTTTTGATCCACAGCTAGGGAGTTTTGTGGTATATAGCATATGTTCTTTGCTTCATATTAACACTAAAATAACAAATTTGCATATCTGAAGGAAGTGACACCATGCCTTGCAATAGGACAAACTGACTTTCTTTCCCCTCTCACAGAGAAAAATGAGAGGAAAGGAAAATCTGGACTCTGTAGACAGCTTCACAAAGAAAAGAGCAGAGAGAAATTATTATAGATTATTCTGGATTATAGAAAGGAAAGGGAAAAGAGAAAGAATKAAATAGATAAAAGAGAGGGAAAGACAGAAAGCTTTCCAGACTCAGTACTCCATTCACCTTCCTCCTAAAGGGAGATTAMACCCCTGGTAGTTAGCCTCACATCAAACATCCCAAGAGTTCAACTTAGTAAAAAGTCATGGGGTCAGATGCTTTTCTATAACATCTTACCCAAGATGTGTGTTGGGCTCATATACTGTATAATTTAATTTTCCATGCAGCAGCAATCTCTTTGCCAAATCCCTTCTTGCACTGACCAGTAAATTTCACAGCAAGGAAAAATATGTTTGCAGCATAGATTGGAAGTACAACATTATAGTTCTCCAACACACTGGGGGAAGTTTTAGGCTTCAAGAGGTCAAAGAAAATGGGCAGAAAAGAAATAGTAATTCTAAAGGAAAATACCATTGGTCAGCATATGAGTTCATTTATTTTCCGTTTTTGAATTTCCCACTGCTTACCAAACCGAAACACAGGGGTTTGTTGTCCAAAGAAAAAAATACATTTGTGGGAAAATGAAGGCTGCGGCCTTTTAGCAGATGTCAGGTTATTTTGATATATCTTGGTCATAAAGAAACCAAAATAAATGTTTATATAGAAACAGTTTTCACACTCCTAAGTCTGCAGAAAAATGTGCACACAAGAAAATGATTCAGCACATTCGTTGCCAGGTTTTAAAATTGGTTTACATAATTCAATGAGATTTAAATAAAATTAACAGGTAAATATTTGATGTTCAAACTCTTGTTTCAGTATTTTCTCTTTCATGGACTAAGCAGAAAACCTTAAAAGAGAGCAGCTTTAATTAGCTTTATTCTATTCAGATCTAGAAATTAGACAAATAGGTGGCTCAGAATGTACCTATTTAGTTTAGATTAAAAATCATTCCATGACTTAATAAAAATAATAATTCCATAATGCAAATAGTGAAGTCTTTGTGTCAGGAGGCCTTATATCAAAATAATCTAGTAAAGATTTGAAAGACAGAGATGTTAAGGGGGTTAGATTTTTCTCACATCCTACTTTTTTTTTTTCCTTCACTTTTGAGCAAGCTAAGTAATGCAGATCTCGTATCAAGCAATGCCAAAGAAATATAGTTGTCCTGAAAACCACAATTTGCAATAAGTCCATTTGTGGACTTGAGCTTCTCTCCCCAAGTAGCTCTTCCACTCTATGCTGTATTGCCTTTTTAATGGGAAACCTAAAGAATGTTAAGCAAGCCTGGRGCAAGAAAATTGGGGTTTTTACATCCAATTTAAAGCCCTAAGTAGAGTATAGCTCGAATTCTGGTTCAGAGTTACTTAAAATTATTAAACAACTCCACATTTATTCCCATTTTAGGAGTGTGAGCAATGACTCTTCTGATCTCAGTACAAAGAAAAAAAACGTGGACAACTTTGAGAAGTGTCTCAGTATCAACTGCCCAGAGCTGCAGGTGCCTGTTCCTGGCTACAGTGCTCCTATTGTGATGCACCAGCCCCCAGCTCGCAGCCTGAAGCGCATCTCCTCAGAACTAACTCGGGCTGCAGTTGTYCACCACGCTAACTCTGCTGCAGCTGGGCAGTGCACAGAAGCAAGGAGTGTGGCATGCCCAGGGACTCCAGCCCKGACGTCACTGAAACAGTTCAACTCTCTTTAATTGCATTAGAGTTATTAGCATCAGTTTTAAATAATGACAAKAGGTATTTCCTTTCCTGAGCTTTTCAAGGCACCACACAGGCTCTGCTCCTGTCTCAATTGCAACTGAGTTGCAATTTAAAGTGGGTGACCTTTTCAAGGTGACGGATTAGCCATACAGTGGATTTTGCAGCACCTTTTTTTCTCCTGCGCACTGTCAGTGATGAACAAGACATCATACAAGACTTGATTCAGAAAAGCACTTGGGTTGACCATTTAATCTAACAAAAGCAAGTACTGGCTTGAAATTAAAGGCACATTCCACTACTTTGCTATCTACAAGTGAGATTGTTTACCACCACGCAAGGAGAAACACAGCCCAGTAGAACATATCCCTGCTTTGTGTAGAAAAATTATGTTCTCAGATTTAATCCTTGGAGTATTCTTGAACTTACTTCCAATTTCACATTTTCCCTGAAGATGTTCTTGATAACAGGTCTTATTCTCAACTGCACTGGGGAATATCAAGTCAAAGATTTCTTCAGGCAGCTCTTCATGGTAATTTCTTTAAGTATATAGAACCCAGCAGATTCATTAAACTCAAATGTCCTCTCTATTACCCTAAAATCCACTAATCTCATTCTTCTGCTCTTAATTTCAGGAGCAATTTTGTACCACATCTCCTTATGCTAATAAAAGGGAAAACTTGTTTAGAAAATTTAAATATAGAAAAATTTAAACTTATYAATCACGTCAGCCCCAAGTAAATTGATGTTGCAATCAAAATGCTCTACCACACCACAGACTTACCAAAAGAAACACTTAGACAGAAATCAAGATTTTGGCAACACATGTAAAATACAGGTATTTTAAAAATCATCTACCCCTTAAACTTTATTTTTTTCCACTTATTATACTACTAAACCTAAATTGTTCTTGTGAAAAAGCTACTTGGAGGGGGGGTCTCATGTAAGGAATATTCTTGGAATAGCCAACCAATTCCTTTCAGTAAGGATTAGCATTGACTCGTAAGGCCTATTTATGAAATTCTAGAGATTAGACAAATACTCTATGCCTGCAGTTTTAAAAAACTCTCAAAAAAATAAACAAGAAAACCTACCAGAACTAATATTAGAGACTAGAACAGAACATTGGAAAATGCTATAAAGGAACAAAATAGTGGTAATGACTTTGAGATGAGGTGCTTGACAGCCTGTCCAACTCACAAGTACTAAATGCCACTCAATTTCACAGATCACTAGTAACCAGACTGGTAACTTGAATCTCCACTGAAACAGATAATTTTGAAATATCTGCAAACCTGAAACGTCTGGGAAGGTTTTTGCCCATCTCCCAGTTTCTTCATCCCAGCCATGCATTACAGATCCTGGCTTAAAAAAGGAAGTATTATTTTATTACCTTTTTACAGTTCAAAAATTGCAGTTCTAAATCAGACAATGTCAAAAATTATTTGTACCGTTTGTGCCCATCTTTTCTAGAAACAGCCAACCRAGATCCCAGGTCAGTATCCTCACACAGTAATAAATAGCATTAACAAGTGCCTGTGTGAGCTGCATTCTGATGACTGTACCAGTGTGTCACAGCCCATAACCGTGTCCTGTAAATATCCACTTCCTGCAATGAACAGAACAAAACCAGAAACAGCCCAAATGAGACCAACATGGGACTTCACACAGGCCAATGCAAACTTTGACTTAAGAATGTTCTGTTCATCACATTTCCTTCCTTATCCCACTACTAGCATCCTTTCATGGAAGGTATTTGACAACAATCTCCATTTTCAGCCTGTACAAATAGATTCAAATCGAGAGAAACTTGATAAGGCATAAAGCTGGGAGAAACTAATATAGTTTGAAAAGTTTGAAAAGCTGCTTATACACTTTTGCAGATGTCTTTATGCTCACCAGCTTTAGAGGAAACATGAGAAGGCAGAAAACAGAGCAGCAACTAGCTACAGAGCTCCAAGAATTTCATCCAGCCAATACTGGCTCTGGGAAGAACATGCCAACACCATCCTCTGCCTCAGCAAGTGTCCCTTTCTCTCACACCACCCAMAATATGAGGGCAGAGGGAGGAGGAAGGAGACCAAGTGCAGTAGATAAGATTACATGGAAATAAAATATATGCAATTTAACATTTTACACCAAGATGCACACCCTAGAACATCCACCCAACTGTAAATGTTGTCAGCTGGCTAGGACATCTTTTTTTAAACAATATATTAAAAAAAACGTTACTCAGAATATTTCAAGATTATTATTGCTGTTTTCACCATTCCCCTGCCTGCCAAACTTTACCACTTGGGAGCTGGTATGCACTCAGAGATGCTGCAAGGAACCTATTAYATTTGTTCTTTGTTTTCCCTTCTAAAGTATATGAATCCTCCATAAAAGAAATATTTTCACTTTGTCTCTCTAAGAGGAAGTTTAAAAAGTGATTCCAGAGACAGAGAAAAATCTATGTAACAAAAAGCAGAAAATTGTATACTTTGAAGTAAAAATGGGAAATACTCAGCTGTACACTTTTATACATTGTACTTTAAAGCGTCATTCTAATTATCTTTTTTCTTTGGAATTGTGCAAGTKCTAGCTGAAAAAAAACTACTCTTATTGGGCTATCAGCTACAAAATAGAAAAACAAATTGCAAAAATAATTGAGCTTTTAGAGTCTGGAACGATTGAGACCTAGTTAAAGAAACATGTACACAACTTTGATTACATAACAGCCTCTATTCCATGTACTCAAGTAGGAATATACAGTAAAACAAGAGTCAGACAACATACTAAAAAATTAAATACAGTCTTCCTGCATTTTTTCAGATTAGGTTACTATATCCCATGTTATGTTCCATGGAATTTTTATGCTTTCTTATGTCGTCTACAGAAAACACTATATTTGATGTGCMATACAGGCAGAGACACATGGAAAAATGATAGCAGATCCATTGTAATGCCTTCAATGCATAACTAGCTTATCTGAGTCTTTGCAACAAATATGAGCTATCACAGTAAGTTATCACTTTTCCAGACCTCAATATCATACAGTCTTGGGGGGTTTGACCAGATCAGAGAGGCTTTAAAGCCCAACTAAGTCCCCTTTGGTCAAGTCACAGTCCCCCCATCACCATTCAACTCCTTCAATCCAGGCCAGACCACTTCACCAGGAAAAGTATTAATCATTAGTCTTGGAACTGGAAGGAGTATGCCTAACTTAAAAAACCTACTCCCTGATCCACGAAGTTCCTTTTAGCATCATTCCAAGGATGTAGAGTAATTAATTTTATTAATTAGTCAGTATGAGTAAGACTGCTTCCCATCCCTTTCCCCACTATAAGCTGTTTGAAACCCCAGAAAAAGACGTAACAACTCTTGGTAAAATTTGTTTCTCTTTGGACTCCATCCAARCCATTTTACACAACTCCATTAAAGCACAGCAAACAAGGCTAGGCACTAATGCGTAACTGCAGYAGGCTTTATGCTGTCAACATGAATCAGATTCAGACTGGCTCCTTCCCAGAATTATGCTTTTAAAAGCTTATTTAGTAACAAATTATACAGAAGATAAACACACAATTAACCAATCCCCCAAGAAGCTAGCAATCAAAATACTCTGTGCTAAAATATTAAACATATTATGCTGTTGCCTTCCATCACCATCTATCACTAGGGTTCCTCTCTATCCATGCTGTGTGACTTTCTGCCAAAGCCAGGGTTAATTAATGTAAGTGCATGCAACCAGTTCTCTCAATTTTAAACTCCACATTTGGAATATGTTTTCCAACCTGCATTCCACAGCATTATGAAATGTAAGATGGAAAACAGACCAAGGAATACTCCATATGTATGTTGTCATTTTCACAGTGATCAGAAGGGAGGTCCACAAGTACACCGATCACAAGGGGGAAAGCTGTGGGATATGAGTGACTTCCAGTGTTAGTACCTGCATCTGTCACCTTCATACTGCTACTAGTTTTTATTACCTCAAAATTAATTCAAGGCCAAACTCCAACTGCTTTATTCTTATAGTTATGTTAAAATCAAAGAGATGAGGCAGCTTGAGTTCAGACACATCTCTGTAAATTTTCATTAGATTAGATATTTCATTAGATAGGTATTGGATCCTATTTCCTTGTTTCCAATGAAATTCAGGAATGAAATAGGTAGATATTAAGGCAGTCATTTCTTGGTAGGCTCAGGCTTTATAAACCCAAAGTCAGTGGGTAAATCTGAAGCAATTGTTCAGTCCTTATTGTGCATGCTTTTAAGCTTAGCAGGAATCCAGATAGGAAAAGTAATGACAGAAAATGGAAAAAGTCACATAAACCTGTCTGTATGGTCACATAAGAAGGATTTCTCAAGTTTGGGCTCAGCTGTGTCAGGTTAAGATTAACAGGTAACTGCCCTAGTCAGAAAACACATTTGTCATGTAATGTCTGGGAGGTGATATTTTACACTTCTCTGACTTCTCATTACAAAGGATCAGCTATCTCAGCCTATATCACTTCAATGCATTTTTGTACATCTACCTCCTTCTACTGGACATCTCACTTTCTCCTTTCCCCAGCTGTGCCACGACTGATTTTTTCAAAAATCCCCTATATATAGTTTCAAGACAAGACCTTGTCTTTTCCTCTTTCAAAATCATATGACACTGAGCTATCTGAATTATTTTGATACACCTTTACTTGCCTTTTTGACCGAACTCTTGTTCASAGATGCACACTATTATAGCTCTTGATTTTCAATTTATCATCAAATTTCTACATCTTCTACTTGTTTTGAAAAACCCAATGAAGCTACCTACGTGCTTGTTGCATTAACATGACAACGTTTCTATTATTCCTATGGAATGCACATTATTATGTACACACAAAATTATTACCTATATTTATTGAGGCTACAGTTACCAAAGTACATCTATTGGTATTGGGATAAATGACACACTGCTTAAAGGCAGAACCCTATCCAAGGGATGTTCCACCAGCCAAATTAAGAAATCCCACTGTCAGAGGATAGTCAGGAGTTGTATTCACCCACGTTAATTTCTCTCATTTTGTCCCTAAAAGGCACACCCCTCCAAGCATATTTTCTTTGCAATATACTTTTCATGCTATTCCAATTTCTGAAAAAAATATCAGTGGAGAATATGTCAGCACTAAAAAAAAACCCAAACGTGTGGTCTCAAACCACTAAGGAAATCAATTTACCTTGATTTCCATTTAATGTTGCATATTCTTAGCACAGGAGGGGAAGAATTTACTACAAGGTTGGAATAACAACAGTAAGAATGAGACATAGAAAATAACAAATGGCTCTTACAATCAGGCTTCTCTTCAGACACTTCAGTTCAGCATTCTTAAAAAGGAGATTTGGTAGAAAGATTCAAAACAGCTTCAAGGCAAAAACAAAGTGACCAGATTTGCAGGACTTGAGGAAAGAAAATAGAGACAACACATGGATGGATGGGTGTACCCCATGACAGCAGAAGTAAGAAATTTCTAAAAATCCACCTTGAAAGCAGATCAAGAACCCTCTGACCTGAAACTATCATACCTTGATAGAACATTCCCAYCAGGTTCTTTCAAGGTCTCTGTCCATCGATGCAGTTCCTAATTTTTAGGAGCTCTCTGAATTACCTTAAAAAAAAGGTACCCCACGCTAAACAAAGAAAACGGAAGTTGGAAAGGACAGATGCAGTCTATTCCTGCACCAATATTTCCTCTGGCTTTCATATAAAAATATTTCTTTTCAACTTTTGCTAGGCATTGTAAGTGACAGAGAAGAAAATCAACAGCAGATGCAAATCTGTTTTATATGTGACTCCCATCCAAAGACAGCAGCAACTGCCACCCTGCATATAAACAACTGCTACGTCACCAGCATCTCACCTACTTGTCACTCAGCAGCTGAATTTGGCACCGGACAAATTTTGCTGGAAGGCAGTGAAGTCTGGCAGGTTTGGACATGACCAAAGAGACTGTTGTACCAAGGACAGTCGTACATCGGAGCCAATGCTTGGGACCACCTTCCAAGAGAACTTCATCCAAAAAGAGGATCTAAGAGCCCCAAACCTGAAAACAATTACCAGGATCATGAATCCACAAGGAGTCTGGGTACAGTTCTGTTTCCTTGAGGCTTCCCTTTTGGTGCTCCACATAATCTTTTCCTCCAAGTCAGCTGTAACATCTCTCTCCTTATTTAACAGCCACTCTCGATGGAGAGATCTGYCTGTCTCGTTTTTCCAGGGTCTGAACCAAGCTGACCTCATCTTTCTGCCTAAATCCCTCAGTTCAGACAGAGGCCAACTGTTGAAGAGAGAAATTAGCACAGCTGACTGTACTCTCTGACCCACGTGCCACGCTGTGCCCTGAGAAGAACCCTAGCCCCACACACTTCCAGATATATCCACCACCTTCAGGATGGGTCCATACTCTCTTCCAGGTGCTTCATGTAAGTAGAAACTAGTGATCTTTGCCAGGAAGTCTTGAACCTCTCTTCATAAAGCAGAAATGCAGACTGTCAACACAAGGAAATTCTGGGATGGGGACAAACAGGCAGAGATAATGTTATGCCTTAGCCCTAAGTGTTGGGAACAGGGCATCCTGCTCTGTGAAATCTTTCAGCTGAACCAGGGAGTGAGGAAACAGGGCTGACCAGCATGGTTCATTTGAGTTGTCAGGCTTGACAGCAAATATATGCTCTAAGGAAGCATGGAGAAGGTTGCCTTCTCCATGGTTGGGCTGTTTCAGGGACAGTTTTCTGCTGAGGTTGTGCTGGTACCAAATAACAGAAACCCTGCATCAAAATAAGCAGTGGTAGGTAGGTCACAGCACACCTTTGGGACAAAACTCAGGAGAAGGACAAGTGTTGGAAGGACCTGCATGGTGCTTTGATCCTGTCTGGCTGTGAGGTGCCCACTAAAGTTATTCTATCACTCCCCTCCCTATTACTGGACAGGAGAGAGAGACAATAATGGAACCTCAAGTATTGAGACAAGGGCAGGGAGACATCACTCACCAGGAACCACCATGGGCAAAACAGACCCAGCTTGGGGAAGTTAACTGAATTTATTAGCAACCAAGCTCAGAGTAGGATAATGAGAAGTAAAGAAAATATTCTCCCTTCCCAGGCTTACCTGTATTTCTGATTCTCTACCTCTTTCCCCTCAGCAGCTCAAGGAGACAGGGAATGGGGGTACAGTCAGTTCATCGTCTTTTGTTTCAGGCACTGCTTCCTCCTCACAGGGAGGAGTCCATCCTCTGCTCCAGTCTGGGCATTGGCTACATGTAAGGCAGTTGGCAGAGTGAGTTACCCATACACGATTATTTTTTGCTACTGTTTTTTGTTTTTAATTGACCTATTCTTTCTTGTCTTCAAAATTCTTTGAGGCAAACAGTAGCATCATGTATACACTGAGATGAYTGGGGGAAATCCAGCTATTCATACTAAATGGCTGAAGTACAAAAGCAGGACGCAGGCAGGTACTTTTTTAACCTCCCCTTTCAGCTACAGACTTTATACATACCCTAGCACAATACATTTTATGGAAATTCAGGTTACATCCATCTGCAAAGTCAGAATGATAGTGGTGCAGGAATACTACAAGAATAATGGTCTGATGCATGCAGAACAACTTAAGCTCTGCAATAAGGGCGTCATACCTTAAAGTAAATGGGAAGGCAGTGCATATGGATGTTCATACACATCCAAGTGAATGACAAGACAATTTGTTCAGCAGCTCTACAGCAGTGTCATTTGCCCATGTTTTCCCTCACATATATCTTTGCCCTATGTTATTACTGACAAGCATGACAGCTGAAGAAACAGCCTAGGTGCAGCAAATGCAAAAGAATGTCTGTGAGAAGCTGAAGGGCTCCAAGACAGCAACACAACAGCAATCATTCAAGGATCTGTTACACTCACTCTGCCAGGAAGGAGCAGGAGCACAATTAAGCAAATCTTCAGAGGTGTCCTTATCATGGCCACTTGGAGCAAACACAAAGAGGCTTGGTTCTCACTCCACCAGGTATTATCCGAGCTTTCTACAGAAACAATGCACCATGCCTGCATGTCAGAATTCAATTGTATAATATAGATAAAAACAGACAACAAAAACTTTTAAACTTTGCAATTTTGTAAAGGTTTTTTTCCCATGTGCTAATGTTGGCCTCAGCAGCAGTAAGGTAGCAAATTTTATATGGTAACAAATTGTTCCTTTGATACAAAGCACTCTTTCAAAACCAGGCATGAAAGTCAAATCTTTATCCCATTAACCTTTATCCCATTAACCTTTTCCTCAGGAAAATTCATGCTGTTGTCTATAACTGAACAACTAAAAGGGTCTGAATTTAGGATAAAGCTATTTTTATTGCTTACTCTGTAACCAAGCACAGTGCCTTTTGCAAATCTGTTTCTGTCCTCTTATTGAGTAATGCAGCACAGAGTACTTGGCCAAGTTGCAATATATAAAAGGGAGACCTTCTGAATGTATCCACAAGAACCAGTGATGCACCAGGTTCCCCACTTCAGAAGACAGATAAGGGCATGCAGACTGCAGGAAAACAATTCACCAGAGCCATCAGCAAATCCTTGACTATACGGGGCCTGAATTTCTACTTTAGGGATTTCATTTTGCTTCTGTAGAAACTTGTTCTGACAAGAGTCAGACTTACTAACAGAGGGCTGTTCTTGTCATTACCAAGCACACAACAGAATAAGAATCAATTTTTGCAGAACAGTTCCAAAGACGAGAAGTTTGCACTTGCATTTTTGCAGCTGCAAATCATTAGATTCTGCAACACAATGATCATAGTTCCACAGCTCCCAAATTGGAATGATAGAAATTTTTCAAAAACATGTAAAAATATTTTTTTCTTAATAGTTTCTCATGAATCTGTTTGGCCATCTTTAAAGCAGCTCTACTGTCCAAACAGAACTAAGATATGGACCCCACGTTGCAATTCTCACTTGCTTTTAGAATTCCTTAAATTACTCCATGATAGAAACTGAATCTCTCTTGCTTCCAGTTGCCTCTGCTCTACTAGATACCCTGTACAGGTCATGGCYCCATACATTGCCCCAGCTGTTGCTCACTCCTGCTGTTCCTTAGTATTCCAATAGCAAAAAAACCAAACCAAATCCAAGCCCATATTTACATATTGAATACATGTAAGAGAGCAAGTTTACGTAAGTTAATATTTGTACCAAATGCTTCACACTTTKGCCAATGTCAAGAACTAAATCCTTGCTGCTAACTGCATGTCATCTTATACATTTTCATTATGTTACCTGTTGATTATTCTGATACTTCATCTCCTCTAAAGACAAAGAAAAGCCTTTTGTTTCTCCTTTTAGTTTCACAGGAAAAAAACAAAACTCTGTATGTTAGACTCCCATCCCCACAGCAGCTACCACCACTCCATGCTAGGAAAGCACAGCAAGTTTTAAAATTGCTCCTGCTGCAAAAATTGCAGGAAACTGCCTTTTGGTCATTTGAAAAGGGACTGAATACATTGCACAGTCAGGGATAACTCTTAAACACAATTTCACCCACATAATACCTATTTTTTTTTACTTTTCCATAAAAGTAGAACAAAAAATTGTAAAGCTTTATATATTAGTTTCATAACAGCTATATATTAATCTGGTTATTGCCAACTGCACATAAAAATTTCTATAAAATTTTTGTGTCTTTGCACACAAATTAATATGTATATGGTAATGGCATTTTTTATTAAAACCTCTGAATTTTATATATTCCAACCCATTTGCACAGTTAGAGGTCACACCACATGAACTCGGCCCAGCCACAATGTTGCTCTAGTTCCTCTTTTACAACCTTTAAACTGGCAAATGGATAAGCAGAGACTTTCCTCTTCTACTAATTTACTGTAGCAGGTACTTTCCCTTTGCTGCCCTGCTACACTTATGCTCAGACATTGCTATCAGGTGCTAACAACCTTTTCTTAAAAGAAAATAAATAAATAAAAGCTTAAGCTTTGAATATTTGCAAATCCCCCATATTTCCAAAAAATGCATTTCTAAAATGTATTGTGCACACAACAAAAGAAAAAAATAATGCTGACAAGTATTTTTTGCATTCCAGAACATTAAAATAAGATTCAATGCAGTGTCACTTCACTGTAAGAAAACACAGAAGAAAATAAATCATGACAGCCTTTTAAAATATGTTAAATTTATGTTTTGTATTGTGTGTTCAGACCTTACCAGTTTTCATAATCCATGAATTTTCAGAACTGCTAGGGACCTGCAGAGAAATGCTCCAGTGGCAGTCACTTTCTTTGGAAAGGCTCTTTTCTCAGTAAACAAGTCACAAAGCTGCTATTGCTGATAAGAGGTAGTCTGATCTATCAAACCTCCTAGCAGTAAAGCCAATTCTCCCTTCCTCTTCTCATCCAGAAGTTTGAAATCCTTTGATCTCAGAGCTAGGAAGATGTTTACTACTTTTCCTGAGTAGCCAGTTTCTGCCCTGCCCTTTCCTGTGCCTGAAGAGAAGYGGTGTCCATGGCAATGACTGCACCAGCAGCTGACCACCGAGGTTGGCTTCTGGGATCCCAGCCAACTTCTGCAGCTCTCCTGCCCCAACAACATCTGCTCTCCAAGAGACCCCATGCTGCTCACGTCCTCACATGTTGTCCCTGTTTTCACTTGTTCCCACTGCTCCTCAGGTCTCACTGCCTCTTTTTTCCTTCCTTATCATCACAAGTCCAAAGCTCTGAGACCCCAGTTTTACAGGTGACTTCGAAGGATGTGAGGAGACAYCAGTGGAATGATCTTATCTCCAGCCCCTCTATGACACTTCCTCCTTTATCTCATGCCTGGCTGATGGGAATGTTTCTCCAGAAGTTCTCTTGCACTAGTACAAATGCTGATAGCAAAAGGTGAGTTTGAGTACAGTCTTCRCTATGAGTGAGGTCAATATTTAATAACATTTCTCCTAGTTTTAGTGACATCAACAATGTCAATGCCCAAAATTCAAGGACTGACAAATGCCTMCTGGTTTTGAAGCAAGATTCTTTCCCTTCATACACACATTATTTCCTTATTTCACAGACTGAAATAAGAAGTTTTGAAATAGGCTTCTGTGGGTGGTRGGAGAATGTATCTACTGACTCCAACTACAAAAAAGGTTGATATGTACCTAGACCAATAAAAATCAATATCTCTACAATTAACAAAAGAAATGTGGACACTCCTTATTTCAACAGAAATTTAGCTATTTGAATATCATTAGAATTAAGATAAACTGCAAACACTCAGCTGGGACAATGGTTAAAGAAATACCACCTAGTTTGCACTTTTCATACTGAAAAATGCCATCTCTTTGGTACCATCAACAGAAATTAAAATATAATGACAAGACCATAATACCATGAATGCTGCTCTGTGGAAAGAAAGATGATAAATAATTTAACAATACATGTAAACGTTATTTCTGTGCTTTACACAAAGTACAATCCAGTAAAGAATAACCTTGCAAAACTGCAACATAACTCCCCACACAGGAAATTAGGTAGGATGCAAGGACTGGCACCTAATTTTCACCAGCTTTTCAACAGACTCCAAAATGTTTTGAAGTATTACAGATATGATWTTCTCAACTGAAAAGGAAGTCTCATCCCTTAACCTCTCATCACTTCTGGGTGTCTCAGATGTGATTGCTGAAAGACTGCCTGTGCCTATATTTGGATAACTGTGAAGATCAAATGGTCTAAACGCTATGAMAAGTGGCTTGCTTAGGTTTTTATCTAATAATCTGGCAACTGGGACAAAAGCATCTTTCAATTTAGAACTCAAAATGTTATGATCTGGTTCTCRAAATTATTAAAAACATACAACTGTCACTGAAGAAAAGCCCAGTTTCAAGGGTCATGGAGCAGAAGTGGTKTCCCTTTACAATATGTTCTCAAACTTGGCTTTCTCTCACTTCAGAGTCTACTAAACACATCCTTCATCTTTAAAATAAAGTTCATAAAATCAGAGGGAAAAAAAGCAATCTTCAATTTTCACAGTTCTTTTCTTGTGGCATCACTTGAAAGAGTGTTTTGGTTTCAGAAGAGATTATATTATTTTCTAAAAATGACTTCAACTCCCACAGTACCATAAATACTCAGTTCCCATTGGGTAAATGGGAAAAAGGAAAAAATGGTTTAATTTAACACAAGGAAAAAATGGTTTAATTTAACATTTCCTACATTCCTGAAGATTTCTCAGAACACCATGGCTTTTCTCCACAAACTTGGATTAGATGTGAAAAATGTGATATTAATATGAAATTTCAATACAAAAAAAAATAATCTGTTACCCTTCAGAGACTTATCTTTGAGATTTCTCTCTCTCAAATGCTGTTAATGGCCTTAGGGATATTTTAAACAATTTCTTTTCATGTAATACATTTTTTGTTGCTCTCTTCTGTTTTTTTGCAATCTCAAATTTCCATGGGGATTGCCCTGGGTATATCAAGGCGTGTTTCTCCTTCAGTGCTGCAGAGGACTGTCACTTGCTACTGGTATTACATGTTTCTTTGCTAAGTTAGAACTGGAAAATCAACTTAAGATGTCTGAGATTAACACAGGAAAGTCATTATAAAGAACCKCAACTTAGTAGGAAGTCATCTAGAAATGTCTTGTTGGTGAAACTGAAGTAAATATTACTGATTTTTAGAGAGGCATTACTTCAGAGAAGTCTCTAGCTAGAACAACTCATTAATTCCAAATCAAAGCCACAAATAAAGATCCTGTTGAAAAGAAATGGACTTTATTTTTGTAAAACATTTTACCAACTGTATATTCACCAAAAAAACTGTGCAACAGAAAGCCTTATTGGTAGATTTTAATAAAACTAAGCATGATCATAGTATCCATGCAGGATTAAAGCCTACATCACTGTAGCTGAGAGGTTTATGTTTCATTATGTAATAGTTGTGGTTTCATTGTGTAATAGTCTACACAAGTATGTTATTTAATTCAGATTTTTATATTAAGATACWAACTGCACAAAATATGTTCAAAAGCTTAGTGTGGAAAGATCAGTCTGATGCATTTTTTCCCTTCTTAAAAAAAAAAACCAACCAGAGAATGCATACACTAATGAGAATTTTATCAAGAATGTATTTTAAGAACTTTTATGCCAAGATTTATCCACAAAGGACAGTATAGATTGGCTTTTCTCAAACTGGAGAGCAAAATTGGCTACAATCACACAATCATTCTCTGGTTTACTCCTTTTGGTATCATACAGTTGGACTCTTTAGAAATACCACTACAAAAACAAAATCCCATATGCAACTTAAACACAAAGAATTTCACTGCTGCTTAAAAGAAAAAAAAAATTTAAAAGATAAATTCCAGCGGTAACTATGCGCTCACGTGTATGCTGAAACATCCCAGCTAAAATTCTGATGTCAATAATGGCCGAATCCATGCTATTGTTCCAGATTTAATTGAAACCAGATTCCAGACAGTATATCTATGTCATTCAGAACTAATTCTAGTAAAATTTCCATGCAAACACACACAGCTGAAAAGCTACCTCTGAAAATACGCCAGAAATTGCAAGGAGCGTGGTGCTAAGCAGAATTATAAATAAATAAATAAACAAATCTAAACACAGACCCAAAGAGGTAGGAAGATTTTAAAACATTCAATTTCCTAGATGTTTGCTCAGCACTTGCAGCAGAATGATCTTTACTTGCAAGTCAAGTGAACTGCAGAGAAAACAAGGTTTATTGTCAGACTTTACCAATTAGCTATTTCAAGTTCAAAGGCAATGCTTTGTGCAAGCTTGGCTCCATGGGTTTGTATTAACAGTAYTGTTAAGAAAAACTGTCTCTATCTGTGAAACTTCAGAAGCAGTTTTCTGAACTCTCATTTTAGTAACAGCCCATGGCCTTGGCCAGCACAAAAGACTCAGTTTGTGGGAGAAATCAGACATCTCTAAAAGTAGTAACAACTCACATCTCAGTGTAAATATTAAGTCAAAAAGAAAAAATTTTCATAAACAGCTTTGTAATCTGACCCTAAACTTTTATTTATGTTGTCTATCTCACAGGTTTTCGTCTTTTCAGAATCCAGTTTGCAGGGGCCTGCACATGTAAGTTAAGGTACACTGGCACTGGAGGTGAATTTTGTTAGATATGGGGATATATGAGGAGAAAAGGATTAATGACAGCAAAGAAGAAAGAGTCTTCTTAAATTCAATTTGGAATTTCTAACAAAACCAGATTAAATCTAAGCCAATTTTAAAAACATAAAAATATATAAGGTAAAGTTTTTAAAATCTGAAAACTTTGTTGTTCTACATTAGCTTCCTTTGTGTGACTTAAGTGTTCAAATAAAAAAAAAAAAGATGTGCACAAAGATTTTTAGTTTGCCAGTTAATTCCAATAAGTCTTTTTAAAGGTCTGTGAAGAAAACCTTGTAACACAAAGGTTATTGCCACACTACTAAATATAACAGACATGGGACTCCTCTTACGAACCAAGCAGAACAGCACAGCTTAGTATATACCTACATGGCTCACTGTCCTCTGCTCAAAACATCCCAAAATAGCCACAGCCCAGCTTCATGCTGGAAACAACTCACAAGGACTGTGCCCAGGCAGCAGCTGGAAGACTGCTACCTGGCAGGAACCACCATGCTGATGAGCAGTGTAAGCACTGATCCTCCAAGGCCATTCCTTTCTTTAGCAGCAAAGGCACAATTAAAGATTCTTTGCAGCACTCAGTATTAGTGCAAGACTCTAGATAACACTAATACAATCCATGCAATGAATTGAGAATAATGTCCATTAGCAGCTTATTCATCTACTTACTGTTTCAAAGCTACTTGATGTTTAAAAAACTGTACCAAATTACATTTTACTAGTTTTTATTAGATGTTCTTTTGGCACAGTCAAAACCCAGATGATGATATATTTTAATTTTTAAATGCACTTATTTCATGGAGAGTCTTTTAATCTTTTCACTTTTAATCAGTCATTCTATATTATTCGCTCCAGATGGAATTTTTAAAATTCATAACTAGCATGAAATAAGCTCTCCATAACTGAATAATATTTGAGTGAAAATTGGAGTTCAGTGGGAGGGATTTTAAGAATGAGCAGTGAACTCAGAGGACTGGCATTGCATTATTTCCGACAGTCTCCTACACTAAGTCTAGAACACTGCTATAGGTCAAGTATTCACTTAATTGGGAATTAAACAAAGGAGGGAAAGGGGGCAAGAAGGCAGGTGACAAACGAAAAACTGCCAAAATCTCCATAATCAGAAAACTTTGGCCAACAAGATGCTTTTGCCATCCTCTGTTAAGATGACTTTGATGTCTTATCACTGAGTATTCACATTTGTATCAGCAGTGGGGAGATCAATAAAAAGTAAACCAGTCATGGAAAAGCTAAATATTTTCCTCTTTTTCTCCCCATGAAGAGCAGCCATTTGAAAATACTAAACAGCACTGGCAGCAGTAACTATTAGCATGTCACAAGAAGGTCAATATGGTACTAACTTTATAATTCTTTGTGTAATAGATGAGACATGTTGAAGCAGCTTTTGGTTCATTTGCTATTATCCTMATTATAGCTTTATCTGGCATGAGGGATCAATATTTCTGAACATTACACTACTCCTGAACAGACAGAAGGACATATTGTTTATTTGGCTGCCTAGTGATTTCTGACAAAAGAAGCTATCAATTATATTATGATATGAAAACCAGTGCCAACTAAAAGGACTCCTAACAGAGCACCACGATGTGGTTACTTATGAGCTGATTATTCAGTAGCAAACAAAATATTAAACCWAGAGAATATTTAATCTGAGGCTGGCTCTGCAGCAATCTCTGCTTCTTTTAACCTTGCAGGCTTGCTTGTGACTGACTTCAAATATTCATTTATGAGGTGGTGCAGGATTCCCYATAATCTACTCGATTTCAGCTGCCAACAGTTAAAACCTTTGGCAAAAATTACCCATTTAAGCAAATACAAGAGCAAGGCAGGAGATGCAATTACATTACTTTCCTATAGTTACTTATGTTCCTGCCCAGAGTGTCCATTATTGTCCAGAAGATTTTGCAAGCACCATTACCCTAGATCCTTCAAAATTTGTCTGTGATGCAAGGTTAAATACCTCAACTGCATTAAACGTAATTTGAAACAACCTCATCACTATTACACATGCATCACTATTACAGACACTCCACTGTGCATCTATAGTTGCAAGTTTTGGCTTTACAGCAAATATCAGGTGCAGAAACCTGATCTGAGTGCAAAAGTGTGATCATCTGGATCCCATTGTCCAGTTAGGAGCAMAGTTCATTAAAATGAAAGGATGTTTTGCAAATATATGCTTTTCCCTACTGCCMCATCCCTTGGAATGAGAACCATGTTCACTCACCAGCTGAGATAGAGAGAATATTCTGAAGTGACTTGAAAAAGAAACCTTAATGTACATGAGGCAAAAAAAAAGAGACAGGATGAAACAGYCTAATACATGTGATATCCTTCTAAGAGTGAGACCATCTGTATTGCAGTACTTCCCTCAATATAAAGCACTTCCTCTGCATCTCTTGTGACTTTTGAAGATCTTTTAAAACATTTATGATATATAATGAGCTGCATCTCATGCATTCTAAAATATGTTACAAAGGCCAATTAAGGCTTCCTACATACGGAAAAAATGTAAAATTTAATTAAGACATCTATCTTTAGAGTATAGCAATTGCATGAGGAGTCAATACAATGAACATAATCTGGTTTGTTTCTTAGCWTGAAACTATTATCCACTCAAAATGGGACAGATAGAATCACAGAAAACCCTCACTATGTAGTAATAAATTACTTCTACTCTACAGAGGATGCTAAGAGATAAAAGCTTTTTAGAACAGGATGAGGCACACTGAGTTTGAGATGGGAAAAGGCAGAGTATGAGCCTAAGTATGGAAAAAGTCTCCAGCACTGTAAAGAAACCAAAGTATTTCTGAGTGGAACAGGAAGACAACACAACTCAGTCCTTCCTGGTGGACTACATCCCATAGGAACATACAGGCTTTGCTGGAATACAAAAGACATTAAACCTTGCAGGCAAGTCCAGACACAGGACAGATAAAATTATTTATAAAACTTTTTGGGTTTGGTCCTAACCTCCTATTTTAAAATTAACTATCAACTTTTTCCTCCCAGTAAAATCTTTCCTAGAACTTATAGATAGAGTCATACAATCCAGGTTGGAAGGACCACAGATGGGTTTTGGGAATCCTCACTGTAAGGAAAAATAAATCCTCACTTCAAAGCATAAATGTGGATTCTCAATCAGAAAAAAATCAAACAACATAAGCATAAGATTCAGATTCTTTAACTTGATGCTTGATTCAGATGAACTAAATGTGAACTCACTAACTTGGTTTACCAAATAGCTTGGAGGAAAACTTCTGTTAAAGAAATATCAGAATCATTAGGTGCTGAACTTAATGCAGTAACATCATTTTTCTTGTAAAAGCAAYAGACACAGTTATTAGGCAAGGTTTCCTTATTCTTGGTATAAGCTTATTTTCCCTCTCTATTAGCATCATACCAGAAATTTTTATCACATGCTAACCATTGTGTCAGTCACACATAATTTAATGCAAGCCTTCCTCTTTCTGTCTGAGAACTCTCTATTTGGCCAAGATTCTTACCAAGCTGGGCAGAAGAGTGGGAAAGGATCCACTGTTGTTTCACTATAATTTTATAGTGCAGAAGCAGATGCAATGCTGTACTTTACAACTGCTTTCTTTTACAGAACCTTTTGTTGGAACATATTTACAACTTTGGCTCAAACTGCTAGATTTATTCTTTCAACAATCAAAGCATGCTTTTGGAAAGGTTAAAAAAAAAACAGGTCAAGGGGGTTTTGAATTAAAAAGCATAGACTTACAGTGCTCTGCAAGTTCACACTTTTTACACAGAAATAAAAATCAACTGTTATTGAAGCATGCATAAATTTTTGAATGGATCTTCAAAGCAGACAACAAGGGGGCAGGGACATTTTAATATAAAGGCATTGCTTCTTGTAACAGCAGAATTCAGCACAGCATGCTAGAAAAAAAGAATCTTCCTAATTAAATTATGAGGCACATTTTCCACAGATATGCTTTCTGCCAAAATCACCATCATCTATGTTTACCTACRCTACTTAAAAATAATATTTACTATGGGTTGTTTGCTGTTAGTCCTTATGTTATGAAAACAGAATAAATAAGCAGCTACAGAAATGCACAGGAGCAGCCTTCACTCCCATTCTTTTGTCAACACAGTGACAGCTAAGCAGGTGCAGAAACCTCAGTGCAAATTATTACATCCACATGTCTCGGAATCACAGCAGGAGATTTTGTTAAGGTGATACCTGTTCAAAACACAGACTTCAGAAAATTTTTCTGTCATATTGCTTGTTTTAGACAGCAATTAACAGAGCTGCCAAACAAATTAGAATATGCATCCCTTGGACAAACAAGTGCAAACTTTGGGTTTTGCTAGCTTCTAATAAGGTTATTACAAACAATAATAAAAACAACAACAACCAAAAAAAAAAAATCAGCACACTTGCAAGCTTGTCAACAGTTGATTTTTCTTAGCTTGGGAACTACCAGGAGTACTCCAAACTACATAAATACAAATTTTGCTGTCCTGTTTTYTTGTCTAGTACTTCAGAGTGCCCCTTTCTCAGGGTATTTATGGAATAAGACAAAACACATATCAAGAGTAGCAAGACATGTTTGTTGGTGTCTAAAATAAACAAACACTCTCTGAAGTACCAAAGTACCGTGCCTGTTTCTGCAGAGATCCGACAGATTTTACAGATCTGCTAATTGTTTCCACCAGGCCTTCACTTCTGATTACCACAGCCCTCTGCCCCTTTCCATTGACAGGAAGGTCGTTGTGTGCATTTCATGTATTCCCTTTTTCCCTGTCTCATATCTTAAGGACAGCAGAAGCAGAGCAGCTGGGGCATAGATAGCACACTAAATAGAACAGCAGGAAGGTAAATGGAGCCACAGTCCACAAAGAAAAAGAGATGAAGGAAAAAGCTTTTCTTCCTCTCCTTAGCACTGAACTACACGAAGGCAACCACAAAAGTACCTGTTTATTGCAACCCACATGGCATAYTGGAGGTAGGTGCTGCTGGAGAGCAGTCTCTTAACACTTGGCAAAAATAGTCGAGACCAAGGGCATCAATGAATTCTAACTAAACTTGAAAACGTACTTGAGATGATCTGGAATCAGGGGAAAAAAAAATCATCATCCACACTGTTATTTCACAGAGTCTCTATCCAACTATGTAAAATCTCTCCTGTTTCTCTTTTCCCAAGATGGGAATTAATGACTGTTTCAAGGTACAAAAACCTGACAAACAACAACGCCAAATAAATAATTTGCAACAAATGATGTAGCCAATTCACTTGCAATGAAGACTTTATTATATGTATATATCTATATATATGAAGTAATTTTAAGAGCAACAACATTTGCAGATGGGTGTCCTCACTCATTTGGCTGTAACAATACATTCTGAATTTTTGATATGGTCAAAAAATTTTCATAGCAGGTAGGCAAGTGCGGTATATTTTTATAATTCTCTTTGGACTTGATGTCAAAGTTGAGCGGTTTAAAAATAAACAAAAGGCTTACAACTACAACTTTTAAGTTCCTATGTACAGTTGTTACGGTAATCTTTTTTATACCATTAKGTATGTAAATCTCTTGATCTAGATGCCATCAACACATCTCTTATCTCTCACCATTTTCACTGATGCTTTCATACTGAAACATTTCTATTTGTTCTTTCTTTACATCACCAGTAACATCTCTATTGCATATTTGTATTGCCCTTTCACCTGAAACTTAGTCTAATGTAATTTCTGCTTCAACCATACAACTCTACTGACAATCAATGTCATTCTTTCCAGATTAAACCCTTGAAGGAAAAAATAAAGTACATCATGAGCTACCTAGAGACTTTCACTTCTTCAGAGTGGTACTAAATCTAACTGTAGTTTTTAACAAAATAACCTCATTCAAGATCAACTTTGTAAACTATAATAAATGAAGGGCAGTAGTTGGCATACAAGAAAGCAGAGATGTTTTGCAGAGACCCTGAAAATACCCAGATACTAAAAAAATGACGCTACAGAAACCTCACGAAGTTCGACAAATACAGTATCCTACATCTGGAAGCAACAGAACAGGCTGAAGAGCAGCACTGTAGAAAAAGACCCTGGAGACTTGGTGGACAAAAAGTTGAGCATGGGTCTGTCTATACATGGCTTTGCAGCAAGGACAGTCGTATYCAACTCCCTTAGGAAGAACCTATCCAGTCAATGGAATTCCTTCCCATTCAGACTGCATTTGGAGCACTGTGCCCACACCTGGAGTTTCAGTCAAGTAAATCTTTGGCATTCTGTAGTAGGTCCAGGGCACACCCTAGTGGAAAGCATCTGTGAAGATGCTTGGAGTCAGCCTCCTCTCAGAAGTGCATAGTGACAGAATGAGAGGTAAAACACAAACTGTGGCATGGAAAATTCCAATCAGGATTCAGGTAAAAAACTTTTTAACCATAAGACTACTCAGAAATTGAACAAGAGTCCAAAGCAGTAGTGTTATTTCCATCCTTGGAGATGTTCAGCATTCAACAGGAGAGAGCATCAAACAACCCAATAAAATTTGACCCTGTTTGGTGCTTTCCAGCTTATATTATCCTATGAATACCAAGGAAGTCTCTAAAACCTAATCAYTCTGTAGTCTTATTCACATGAATGAAATCTGACATAAGAACACAGGTAGAAAGCTTTGGTTAAAAACAGTATTGTAGTGGGGGGAAAAAAAAAATCAAGTTCCCTAATTTGTGTCAAACACATCTRGATGCACGACCATCCTACTTTTGAAGTAATTTAGCAATTTTTCAGATATTTTCCAAAGTCTGCATTTTATTTTAAACTATCTTCTTCCACACACCTACAAGGTGTTTTCCATTTAACRAAACAGAGAGGAAAAAAACTCTCATTTAATGAAAACTTCAGTTACATTCACGTTCTAGGGGAGAAAAGCAAAACAATTTCATAATTTTCCAAATACATCTATTTTTAATTCTGAAGTTGTATAGGAGTGTCCATGTGCACCTGAGGCAGGTTCCAGGAGGGGGAAGTAATTTTTATCCTACTGCTATAATCTCAAATCTGGCTTCTAAACATTGTCTTATTGGTATTGATGTTTTCTGTGAATTTTGACTAGTTGCCTATTTGGCTAAAATGGAAAAAGTCCTCATTACGAGAATGTGGAGTTGTAAATTTTCCCASCAGGGCAACAGTTACTCATAGCCAATAGATTTCTAACTCTAATTTAAAAAGAAAAAAGCCAAGAGATTTTTTCAGACAGCATTGGGAAACAACCAACTCTAACTTCTCTGCTGTGTTTTAAATTTTTAATACCTTGAACTCTAGTTTAAGATAAAGTACCTTCAGGGGCTATTTTAATTTACACAACTTGTACCAATTTTAATGGTAAATTGTTTTCCCTTGTTTTTAAATAACCGAGTCAAAGRTGTAAATTAGACACTTCAAGAGTGTAAATCAGACACTTCATATCTTTTCCTAGTGAGGAGTGGAAGATTACCCCCCCMCCCCAAAAAAAACCCAAATGATTGCTCCTCTTATAAAGAGAAACTTATGTTGCTAAGGAGGAAACCCAGATGACTAGATCTTCTCAGATAGCGTTAAATGATCACATATTCTCTGGGCCTCCCTAGAGGGAGGACATGCAAGGTAGTACTTGCCTAAATTAACCTTGGGGCAGAAATTGGACAAATTCGACACCATCTCCCCCACCAGCAACAATCATTCCTATACCATACCACAATCTCAGCAGAGCCCATTAATGAGAATGTTCCATGAGGGTTTTAATGTWAGTTAGTTTCCCCTTATGTCTGAAAGAGTTAAATCCTACTGCAAATATCTGATTKTCATCTAAATAATTCCATACTATTTTTCAAGGCCATGACAGCCTCATAGTACTCTTGGATTTACTGCTAGTAAATAGAAGCAAGAGTTAAAAATCACTAAACAGTCCTTTGATTCCTTAGAAAAAAATGTTTTCACTTATAGACCAAAGCCTTATCTACAGYGTATTTCAACATCCATCTATACCCACCCTACTTAACAACACAGAGGTGCAAAGCCAGGAGCTGTACATTAATGTAACAAATATATCTAGCTACTTAGTATTCAGATGAATACATATACCTATATACAATAGATAATTTTTGCATATGTTCTTTAGTCCAATTCTCCCAAAAGCTTATCTAAGGCTTTGTGAATTTTACATGCATGAGATACTAGGCYGAGTAGTTACAATTGACCCTGTTTATTAAGAGCAGTGTCAAAAGTCCTTTTCCTTTGCTTTTCAGTTTTGCAGCTATGAAAAACACAAAATCAACACAAGGTGTGATATACCATCAACAACATCCAGCAAATACTTGTTATTGCTCCTGTTTTTCTGGTTCTATACAGCAAAATCTAATCTTTATTAGATACCTACTCTGGGACTATTCAATTGGTTGGGAATATCTTTACTCAAATRAGCACAAAAAATGTGGGAAAATTTATTTGTAAAACCTTCAAAAAGTTAAGACAAAAACGCAAAGTTAAAATGCTTGAAGTTCTACAGAACAATTTTTTAAAATACTAAAGTAAATGACATGTCTACTTGTCACTGAAGTTCACTGAATTTAGGAACCTCTTTCCCACCCTTTGAAAAAGCCAAATGTGTGTTCCCCTACAAAGGCACTCAGCTTTCAGAAAAAATGAACAGCCTTGACGAAAACAGCTGCTGTCTACTTTCAAAATACTTTCTCAAGTTAAAAAAATTGACTATGTAAAGGCCTAAATGAGGACTCTTTCTCATTTTATGAGGAACACAAATGCCATTACCTGTATGCKGCCCATATGAATTTGGAACAGATTTACAGAATAGTGGGAAAACTTTATTTGAAATCATGTGGAGATCAGATTTATCTTTTACAAATTAGGTACATATCCTCTACCTCTATATTTTAACAGAGCTAAAAACTGTATTTCAAATTGACACCTGAAAGCAGACAAAAAGGAGTAGAAATAAGGAAATATAAGGTTTCTTGTCCCTCCTCCTTCCCCATTTCATTTTTTCTGATATATGGGTGATTTTTCATCTGTCMTTACTGTGTTCTGGCTGTAAGGCTCTGTCAGGGGCTGCCATCCAATTCTCTAAGCAAAGGTCATCAGTGGCACGGATTGGGAAGTATTAGAGAGCTTACAAGGAGACAGAGATAATGACAAAAATCCAGTGTTTTAAGCCCCCTGCCATACCCCTCCCACAAAATCCTCATAATGAACTTCCTATGCTATGAGGGTTTGGGGTTTTTTTAATCAACACTCTGTTCTAAGTTTCACTGAAAATATATTATACATTTTGCTACATCTCTTCATAACCTGGTTCAACCTTTTGGATTTTAGCTACCAGTGCACRGAACAGATTAAAGAATAAGCAAGCCCCAATCTCTAAAATAATCTTTATACAGGGCACCTGATGTACAAGCATGCCTTAGCCTCAKAATGGAAAATCAGGTCAATAGTGAATCATGGTTTAACCTATTAGCATCTCAACACACCTAATAACCAACAGAGTACCCAATGAGCCTACAACCAACCATAAATGTAGATCAGAAGTTAAAACAATTTTCAGTGTATTGCAACAAGAATGCCTAACAGCTTTGCAATAGGAACAAAGGTGAGGCAAAAGCAGCTGAAGGGGAAGATGCCAAATTATAAGCTTGAAACCTCCAAAATTCAAAGTGTTAGAAGAGAAACCACAGCAGCATTTGATGAGTTACTTGGTTGACTCAACAACAACAATAATTATTGCAGAAATTATTCAGGTGACATGCAGTTAATTTGGCTTGCTTCCCACCTGTAGTGTGTTAGCTCCCTGATGTAAGGCTCTACAGTTATTACACTAATGATAAATACAATTATTAAATTAGTGATGAATAATTTTGCATATGGTTATACAGGCTATTATCAAGGTGAATTAATAAAAGAAATAAGCAAAACTTGCATCTTGGTGATTTTCTTGGGAAAAATGGATTAATCATCCTGATGAAAATAATAGCAATGGGCAGTGACAGACTACAGAGCTGCAGCCTCCAAAACTCCAAACAGCAGCCTACACCACCAACTGAAAAGAGGCTCTGGACCAACAGTATGAACCAGAGGGCCAATCCACATTCCACATCCAGCCATTGGGAACAAGAGAACATCACACATACACAAAGTGTGAAAGACAAATATGGACCAAAAGGTTTGATTGCTTTCTGGCTTTTCTTGGAAGACATTCTCAATCTCACCAGAGTACGTACCAAGTAGAGTTAACAAGCAAGAAAAATACTTCTCCAGCCACCTCGAATCACATCCTTAAAAGAGGAAGGCCATTCATTTTCATATCCATCTTAACTGCATCTCAGATTGCTTTTATCAAAGTGCCTTAATTGAAACCATATTGTTATTTATATAGTAAAATTAGGCATATGTTATGAATGTTTTATTCATCCAAAACCGTAACACAAACTTCTGCCCTTTTTGAAGTTAATGCTACATTTTCTGCACTTGTAATKGATTTCCTTAATGCAATCATGAAGGAAAAAATAACTTTTCCTGTCAAAATATTGAAAGGTGTCTTYATCTTAGCCCTTCTGCCATATGTCTGCAGCCTATGCCATGCCAGGCTATAATCAGAAAGAAGAAAAGTAAAATTAAGGCTATCAATGCTCCTGCATATCTTATTAGGTAGAAGCTGGCACAGAATACTGCACAGGAATTTTTCACTCCTAATTTTCCATCTATCTCCCTCTCTATAAAGCMGGCTTCCCATGGCATAACAAAAAGTGTGATTGAAAACTTTTACTTTGCTCGTAATTCTCAGTTTCTCCTTAAGTGGCAATGTGACCACGTGCCAAGGACTTTGGGGTATACTTGACTTAGTCTCTGCAGTAGTATCCAAATTAAGGACTCCACATAGAGAAGAAAAATATTTCCTGAACAACCAGTCTCATAATTATACTGCTTGTAACKTTTGTATTTTGTTTCCATCAATATCTTAGTATTAACTTCRTTAACAAGTGTTCATAAAAATCTGTATTACTTTGTTTACAAAAAAAACTTTAAGATTGTGCCAATCTTTAAGTAAAATTTGGCTTTTACAAATATGTACTGTATCAGTCCATTGCCTCCCATTCCACTGATTGAGTCCTAAAACTAATTAGYACAGTATGAATGGCAAAGTTAACCTACCAACTAAGTTCATTTAGTGATGTAAATTATAAACTACCCTTATAATGGACAGGATGTTACTTAATCTGCTATCCCACATGAGATCCTCAGTGTGTTTCTGCCTAAAGCAGTCAATCTTGCCACCACATTTCCTGAAACAGCCAAAGCAGAGCTGTACAGCTGACTCTGCTAGACAATAAGAATGTGAACCGAAATGTGATAAGGTCAACTGAAGGTGCAAAAAATTACTCMAACTTTTTTTTGTGTTGATGGCAGTTCAAGGCTATTTTAAATACCATTTGAAAAATGGAGGAGAATAAAAAGAAAATGAGACTATTAAGTTGAAAAAACAAGAAAGAGCAGAAAGAAGATCCTCAAGTCTAATATTTTAGATGTTACTGAACAGTTGCTCAACAGTAGCACTGGGAACAGAATTATAGAATTTGTGTTCCAAGAGTCAGCAAAACTCCAGCACAAGCAAATTGTGCTGCCTCTTCAGGCAGTTCTAAATCAGCTTATTGAGTGACAGCAGTGACTACACRGGCTCTCTGATATCTTACTGCATCRTAGAAAGCTAGAAAAAACTCTAGATCACAGATGCACAGACTTGCTTGAAATGAAAGCAAATTATTTATCCAATGATAATTTAAATGACCTGGAACTTTTAACTCCAAATGTTTTCTTTAATTCAATCCAAATAAATATTTCTATTTGCACAGAGTTATGTAAGTCACCATAGCATAAACAACATCTAAACCAATGAGAAAAAAATTTCTTGCTAAATCAAATCAACAGTKTAATACTTTTAATACTTTTGCAAAATAATAACAAGATTATGAAGAAACACTAGTGACCTTAAGGAACCTCTTTATGGATGCTGTTATTCTAATCTATTATTCCACCAGCTCTACCTTATTGTTCTACTAATGCTAATTCCAGCAAARGGATGAAAGATATGCCAAGTGTCACCTGTTTTTTTTCATATCCATTGTGCAACACTCACCTTTCTCCCAAAATCAGCCTGCTCATACAGGGCTCTGTTCCAATAAGACCAAGAGATACTTGGAGATATTTCGAAGGATTTACCCAGGGGTTAGCCACAGTACACCTCAGAAGGTACGAGTGCAGTGTAGTTTTCAGGGGAGCACAGAGCAGGGACCTAACCCTGAAGAGAAAATTTCATTACAGGACATTTCTTCCTTTCTGCTGTAGGAGGAAAATAGAAGTTTATAGATTAAAATTAACACAGAATGTATTTTCACATTGAGCATCTCTTCTTGCTCCCAGATTAAAAACACAGATTCTATTTTCCTGCTCTTGAGATCAATTACCTTTCAATTACCTGGCACAGCCAGCTCTTACATCTGTCATTTTCATACAATTCTCACAGTCATTTTTATTAGAAGAAAACAAATTCATGCAAATATCTTCAGCATTAGCAGTTTTAGACAGGTTATGTTAGGCTGAAGTTGTTTACATTGATATCTTAAGTTGGTTCTTAAAGGGAAGAGAACTTTGAGAGAGATGATCTGATCTTGGCTTCCAGAAACACACTCTACAACAATTTAAATTTTCTCATTTATGACTCTAAAAACCTATAATTAATTGTTGCAAGTCAAGAAAGACTATAGTTACTGATTCTTAGGCCTTTAACCCCAAAGTCTAAGAGAAATTCAATATTTATTTATAGATTTGTCTCAAACTCACCTAACACCTGCCAGCAATAAGAAGGGTGCCTTATTCTATCCATCAAATGTGGTGACAGATTAATAGAAAAAGATATAATGTGAACAAAATACCAAAAATAAATCAGTAGTGTCAAAAACTGTGATTGCATTCTCAAGTGTATTTTTGCTCCCACAAAGTGACAACATTAGCATGTCACAAAATATTTTGTGTGTAGAGAGCCAGAAGGACACTTGTATCTAATGCTCAGTACTCATAAAGGATGAAAATGTCCTCATTACAGAATTTATCAAAATGCCWAAAGTTGACATCAAAGAACAGGTGATAGGGGAATCACATGAAATGTTGTAGACAGCCAACTGCAGGGGKTAGGGGAGCCTGGAAACACTGATTCCATGCCAGATTGTGATGAACATTTTTGTGGATTCGCTGGCAGTGTGCAAACAATGGCACCAACGTTCTTCAAGGTGTACAGTGTCCACACCACCACGCAGACACTGAGTTTGATACCTCTGATTTAACTTGGTGATTTAGCACTTGACCTACATCCCTCCAAAGAATTCTTCCTTTGAGTTTGGAAGGTTTACAYTAAGCCCTTACATAACTACCACACGGCAGACATGACATTTTTTGCACACCTTTTACAGATTTACTAAAAATTGACTGAACAGACTGACTCACACTGTCACAACTATGCATCTAAATACACCTCYAAATTAAAATTACATTAAAGTTGATATTAACTGGACACGTTAAAYTGAAAATAATTAAATTATTAGTTTTTAAATAATTAAATAACTTTTAGCATACCAATTACATCTCTCTAAATAAAAGTTTGCTGAATTTTAGATATGTTAGTCATGAAAATGTGTTGCCACTGTGCCTCTGCAATGTTGTGTTACTTGCCATGGAAATCTTCCATGAAAGAGTACTTTCTTCCTCTATCAAGGCCAGTTTATATGTTATAATTTAAATATAAAGGATAGGATTATTCCAAAATAAAAAAAATAATCATCTGCAAATGAAGCTGAACAAAGACCTAGCATGTTTAAAGAGTTTTGATGCACCATTAAGACCACTAGGAATATAAAAATGTTCTGACAAACACTAATGTTCTAAAAAGGATTGTGTTTAAACTGATTTTAAGTCAAAATAATAAATTACTTTTCTTGTACATTCTAGGAAGACTAGTGAATCTAAGAGCACATTATGTGATCTTGAGTAGGAAACTACACGTTCTTGGAACATTAAAGAACTGAATTCGTGCTTAAAGGGAGTTGGAGATCATTATTAAAACACTCTGAACAAAATTATTTATTTTGGTTTTACATCCTTTTCTCCTCAATATTATCGTTATGCCAGATTGTGCTTTGAAATTACAGAATTTATGTAGACAATAGAGAATTACAGAAACAAAAGGACAAGATAGGATGAAAGGAATAAAATCGTGTCAACGATTCAAAGTTTTTTTTATCATCCAGAAAGATTTCTGCTATTTGTCCAGATTTTTGAGATCCTTGTCAGTGCCACTTCTGAACTTCTTACATATTATAAYGGATTTGTTCTCCCCAAACTGGTCCAAGACAGAAATAGAAAACTGCCACTTTATCAGAGGATAAAAATAATACTTTCTTCACCCAAAATCTCTCAAAACAATTTAGGCAACACTGGAAACTGAACCTACATTCATATGTACACAATTAATTTATCAAGTCAGTTTTTCTTCATAGTAACAATGGATGTGGCAGCTGTGATGCAATAATCAACACTTTACACGCATTAAGTCTCAGTAACAAGAAAGGAATGGCCTCAGAAAAGGTCAAATCTATTTCCAGCCAGGCACTTAAATCATCACCAGAACTGGAAACAAACTCCATGAGAACTTGCATTTATGACAATGAAAAGTGTTTACAAGATTGCTGCATTTATGCATTCTTCTTAGAATTACCTGACCCAAAATAAAAACCCACCAAGAAAAAAATAAAACATGAAAAACCCCCTAAGGAATATATACAGCAAAAAAAAAAAACCACAAACCATTTTGCTGCTATTTGAAATAGAGACTTAGCCCAAAAGAAGGAAAGAAGATGGAAGTAGGAGCCACATTTGCATGTTCTATCAAAGATAGATTTCTGCTGTTGAAAACTGGGGAAACTGAGAAGATGAGCCCTGAGGGTGATGCACTCTGCAACTATGCCCCATATTTTTTGTGCTGGCTTGCATGCTTAAAGTGCCTATAATCTTGAAGTTCTAACAGCAACAAAGAAGTTCAAGAGTGAAAGCTTGCTTGTACTATTGCCTCTGTGAATTGCAGCCATGGCTGCTTTTGAGAAATATCCTTTTAACCTTGAAAAGGATTGATGTCTTCATGAAGTGATGTATGGGGATATATGCTCAGTAGTTATGAGCAATCACTTCACCTTGCAGGCTACAGCTATCTGTAGAGATCTATGCAGTTGCAGGATGTAGTTAATCACTGCATAGTTTGGCCATTGGCTGGATTTATAACCACTGCTCTAACAGCACAGTTGAATCCTGTTTTCATGTTTGGGGATGTTTTATCACAGCTGGGATCCAATCAGAAATTTCAGGAAGAAAAAAAATCTGATTATGCTGTTTTGTTAACATGATAATGGAATTCTGGTACCATGACAAATTTTGTTGCATGCAATATTAATCCAAGTAACAGCTAAAAAATGCTACCATAAGATTAAAAGAAACACCTGACAAACTCTACTATACCCACCACTCAGATGTAAAACATCAGGCTACCTTTCCATCCAGCAATGACCTAAATTACTCAAAATGTCATTCTGACTCCTTTTTACACAGCTTCTTACTTTTGCATGTCACCTAATAATGAGCTATTCAGGATAGCAAGGAGGTAGCTCAAGAAATATATTGCAGGAAAAATACATGTCACTAGCAATGAAAAAGTAACAGAAATTATATTAGTGCTCTAAGATGGATAACATGTATTTTAGCCTTTATTCACTACATCAGATCCTGAAGTCCTCAAGTTTTTCAGCTATTGATCTGCAAAAACAAAATTAAAACCACTAACAGCAAGCCCCCTCTTCTCCAAAAAGCAAACAACCAAGCCCAAACCCTAAATTTTCTGTAGTATTTTATGTTAAGGTGGTTATTGGAGTGTTATCAACACACAGGTTAAGTTCATATTCTGTTAGATTAGTTCATGTTCTGTTTATCAAAAACTGATACAATTATTCCTTCCTCTTGTACCTACCCAATGAAAAACACAAGTTATGGATTGAGTTGCCTTTGTCCCCTATTTTTTACTGATTTATTCAGCATTCTTAAAGCTTTCTGTCACACCTCAGAAGGGGTTGACACATGTTTGGAATTTCCTGGGTATATTTCTGTCTTCCCACTTGGATATTTTTACTCCATACATTACATGTGTTCGACACATCTCATGTATCTGAGACACGGCATTATCACTGTTCACTGTAAAAATATGAATGTGTATTTATTTCCAGCCAAGAAATCCCAAAGAACAAGATGCCATCATAGGAAATTAGGAATGGGCTGACATTTTTCTTGCTACAAAGCACCATGTTTACAGAGCAACATATTGCATTTTATCTCAAAATAACACCAGCAGAGAACTGAGCAATTTGTGCCAAGCAATTCTCCAGCTGAGTAGAGTTGGAGAGTGAAGACAACCATGTAAATCTCTACCCAGAAAGCCTTCAGAGAGGAGCACAAATATAGGTTGCCCTGATTGCTAAGGTTCCAAGCAGCAAGGCAAAACAAGGTGAGTGAAATGGACAGGTTGGAAAGAAAATACCTAATAAAGCCAGTTCAATAATGGTCAAGAGTAGTCTGTGTCCATATATGTGTGTTTGTCTGTCTACACATTGTGTATGATCCTCTCTGTTGTGAAAGAAGTAATAACTCCACCAGCCCTAGGGAAGATCAGTCAAACAATAAGGGAAAAACAATCACTTTCCCCCAGTATAGATGGCACCATCAGCTTGAAGGAAGGCAATATTTTTGTCATCACTTCTGCAGAATCCAAATTTTCCTCTGACTCTATGGTCAGTGATTGCCTTAATGTCAGTCTCAAAGAGCAAAAGGGAAGCTGTAGAACTGTTGAAAATACGTGAGCCAGATACAGGGACCAAATGAATGAGTGCTATGTATAAGGCATGAGATTTGACAGATCTGTAGACACTGCTGCTAAATGATTCACAACCCTAAGAGAACCAAACTGACAACTTCAGCAGTCTTCCTGAGAAATACTACTTTTGTCAGCCAAATTTCAAGAATTTCTAAAGCCTTCCTAAAGAAAATGAGTGGAGTCCCTCAAGACCAAGCAATAGTGAGAGCAACACAAGGAATACTTTAGGATTAGAAAGGTAAAAAACAAATTTAAAAGTAAAATCTTTAACATGACAGATTTAAATCCACTTAGCCAATAACCAGAGGGCAATAATAAACATAAATAGAAAAACATAAATAAAAAAGCTCCATCCTATGGCTCTTTGGGTTTGGGCTTAATAAAACTGAGATGACAGCAGAACTGGAACAGTTACTCATCGCTAAAGGCAAAGTTATGTATGTTAAAACAGCGGTCAAAATGCCRTCACCTAAAATGTGTCACAAACAATGTTCCTCAGCAACTGGTTTTATAATCCACTCTACTGAAAGGAGCTTCTCTGAGTGCAGCAATGCATAAAACATCTCCTAAATTCTGAGCTAGCATGACAACTTTGTTACCACAGGCAGTATTTGCTTGCATATGAGGGTAAGGGCTGTAGATACTGAAGAACGTGGTTAGATACCTGCTTTTGAAATAGTGTTGCAGTCATTTGTTGTCTCAAGGCAGAAAGGCTCAGGAATATATTTGCCAATATTAATAAAAGGAAAAAAAGGGAAAAAAGTCTTCCATACCATGTTTAAGTACTGTTATCTTTCCCTAAAACAGAATATAAACATGTGAGAGTCCCAGCTAATCTTGTGTTTACAAATGTGCACGGAWATATGCATGCCTTTGAAATCCAGATTGCCTCTCCTTCCTTCAACATCACAAGAAGAAACCAAGCCTTAATTCAACATGAGATTTGATGCATTTATATGCATTATTTATACTTGGTCTCCCTGGGAATCGATACGTCACTCCTTCAGCCAACCAAACATCCAAATCACTTTCCAGTGCCACCTTACTGCCATGATTCAGCTGACAAGAACAGAGATGCATTCAAATTTAGGGGCCTTTCAAGGTAAACACTTGCTTGAAGACCTATGCAGAGCTAGGGAAATTATACTAATTGCACTCACAGCTACCACTTCTGCCCATCTACAACTTTAAGTAAAACAGTGAAACACTTTCATTTTTAATAAGAAAGAAAAAACAGAAAAGAAGGCAAGAGAACAGAATGACAAGAATTAATTCCTAGAGTATAACTAAACACATAAAATTTCAGAGTCTTTCCCTCTGGAGGAGCAAATGTTCATCCAGCTGGTTGCTTTGCCTTCACTGCAGTAACCACCATTCAGAATTTGACACAAAAGTGTTCTAGAGATAGCAAGACCTGATTTCAGCAGCACTGATCTGTTGGTACAGCTCGCCTCAGCCATTTGCCCATCAGTTTGCAAGCCATCCTCATGCTACCATGGCCTTTAGCAGCTTCCACCACTTAAGCCTTGCACCCAAAGCTTCTCCAAACCTCACACATCTGAATTGCTTCTTTCTTTTCTAGACTGTTTCCTTTCCATGTTTAAATGGGTGGCTTACAATTTTTTTATTTTTCTTTTTGCTAGAAACATATCTTAAATGTGTCACCTCATCTTGAGCACAGCAATAACATTTCAGGTCTGTTTGCCAATCCTTTCACTGTATCTCCTCCTCTCCCCCAGATTCATCAACTGTACCTTCCACCACTCCTCTTCCAGTCTCCTTGAGAGGGCTGAAGATGGATTTTGCTTTTTGCTCCATCAGCTTGGTTCCAAGTCTTTCAGCCATTGCTCTTAAAACATTTATCCTTCTTTTTGGTACCCAGGGCTTCCACATGAAGGAGACCAATGTGCCGCAGAAAAAGCATCTGGTTCAACGATCCATATGCATTTGCACTTACACCCAGATTCCTAAACATTTTTTCTAAAACAAAAAGACTATTTTTATTAGGTATGAACGGACTAATCTCCGCTTGGCCCATGATGCACTTGGAATTCTTCTTTCATCCATTAAGTCTGTGTTTTTCCCATTTGTCAAAACACAATATGTATACAAAAGTGTCTTCAAGGATTCAGATAACTTGTTTGGTGTGTTAACTGGTTAAAACAGTGACATCTGTTTGATCACTAATATGATAATTCCTGTTTTATTGAGGAAACAAGTCCTAGTGCAAAAGGCAATAACGTGAAAGATAAAGAAGCAGCACTGTTCAATCTGTAAAAACATTTAGGAGTGCTATAACATGTTCTCTTGCATAATAGAATTCCTGTTCCATATAAGGACAAAGCAGCTATTTCTGTCAACTTTTATCATTCATCAGTATTTCTGTTATAACAAACAGGCAGTTTCCCAATTAAACATAAGCAGCAAGATTTCTAATCGAGAAAATTGTGTATTAATAACCACTCATTACATAGTTCCAAGGCAAGAGTAAATATTTTGGCTTAATTTCCTGAAACAGAGAGATGGGGTAGGGTAAACACTGGAGAAAAAACAGCCAAAACAAAAAACTTAAGCCAAGAAGGAGGGTTAGAGAGGGGAAGAAAGGATAAGATCATTGGTACCTAAACTGTCATAAAAAAACAAACCAACTTTTGCAGTTGCTGACCTTACAATGATATGGAATAGCCAGTTTGGTAAACATTCTTTGATATTTACCATCAGTCTCAAAGGAAAAATCTTCATGGATATTTAAGTCTCCCTTTTTTTCTCTTAAACTTGTCAGTCAAGAAAGACCTCTCATGCTTTTATCCACCATCAACGCAAAAAGATGAAATTGAATACATTGAATACAACTCAATCCTAGTAAACACAATCTTGAGAACAAACACTCCTTCTCTTCCATACCTGCACATTTATCCTTGGTGACAACAACAGGAAAAAAACCACATCAGAGCATACTTACATAAGTAAAGACAAATCGTTTAGTAAGCAAAGTTGAATGTTAAATAATATGCAAAATTGCCTTGTCTGAATCACATACAAAAGCCATTAAAAAAAACTAAAAATTCAAAATATGGCTAGGTTTCCACATTTAAGCACAAACAGGAACACTGGCTAACTGTGCATATACATATTTATCTTTGCATGTGGACTTTGTTGAGAGTTTTCTTTTTGTGCAATGAATTCAAACAAGTTACACAATATTCAACCATGGCTTACTTGGTAACAAGGACAACAGTAGAACTGTACATTGCACATTGAAGTTATGAGTAACACAAGATAGCAATTTGCTAAGTTGAAAAAGACATTCCAAAAATTGGCTATTTTTTTTTTTACAGCTATGTGAAGAAAGAAGCAAACAAGTTTTCTAATAAACAAATTATTTACTGATGGGGAAAAGAGTAGGGACTCAAAGAACAAGATTAATAACAGCAGTCATTCCTTTTTCTTTGTCAATGGCAGAATTTCAAACCCTTAGTCCTGCACAAAGTCCAGGACGCAAACCTCTTCCCAAAATTATTTATTCCAAATAAATTGTTCCACTACAGCCAAATCTCATAAAAATGGAAATTTAAAAACACCAATTTGAGATGTACTTTTTTCAATAAAAAGTACAATAATCTGATATGTTAAAAAATACATTTTTTTAAAAAAAAAAAGTACAATAACTTGGGATGTTAAAAAATATGTGTGTTTTTTTTTAATATAGGGACATAAAAATTCATTGTTACAAATTTGCAGGACAAAATAAGGACAGTTTCACATTTCCCCAGCTGGAGAACTACAAGCAAAATACAAGTACCTATCTGTGAAAGGTTGACACGTGTTTCCAATTTTCTAGTTCAATTTAAGGCAAACTTTTTGCACAAAGCTCATCCACCAGCTTATTCTTTCATTTTTCACCCCCATATATAAACCAACATCCTTGGCCTTACTGGTTAGGTCCTGTCCAATTTTCTAAGCCAGTGGTCTGGAACAGGGAGCTGGATCCTTACTTCTGTGAAAAACTTGCTAACTAATAGGTGAATCAAGTAATAGTAACTCATTAGGTGAGTTAATCCCACACCTTATAGAAATCTGTAAGAAGAACCCTGTAAATTATGTTGCCATGTAAATTAATACACATCCTCATGGGCTTATCCTTATCAGCTAAGAAACAGGAATATGGGCCCTGGAGTTTGGAGCAACACTGTTCCAGTGGTCACGCAGGACAAAATGCTCTTCACAGCTCACTAGATTTAATCTGAGGATTAAATCTAAATAAAGGATTTAATCTGAGAAGCATGCACAATGTATGTTTCATACACASTTCAAGAATTAAGCATTTTAAAACATTACAGACACAAATACTTCTGTTTCCCAGTGGCTGGAGTACTTCTTTTATCCAATAGCCCAGTGGCTAAATCACTTTCTCAGAAAAGCACTGAACAATGTTGTTTCTTCAGCCTGAGGATGCTGAAATACACATATTTCCCTGCAGCAAGTACATCCCTGGCATACACAGGGTGTCTGGTGTGACATAATTCACCTTCCCACTAAAGCCACGCCACCGAGCAAACCATGATTTGTGACTTACTGGACCAGAAAGAGGAATGATTCATTGCATGACTGTGACCCTCTCCCCTGGGGATAAAGATGTTCTCTTGGGAGAATACCTCAACCTCTTCACCCAGGCTTTCTGCACAATCTCGTTCAATTGAACGAGCATATGACAGTCTGCTGTCAACATATACTTGATCTTACTTAGGGGTCTGTATGAGGCCAAGAGCTAACTAAGCTTGATCTTACCAGTCAAAAATATAAGCTGAGTCTGTGATACCACAGCTAATAATAAAGCTACAAGAAAGAATGATGAAGGATTCATAAGGTGATACTGACCACTGAGCATTAAATGTAAAAGAATCCTCACTAGCCTCATTCTCAAATCACAGCGCTTGTGGTAGATTGACCACAGCTGGCAGGTAAATCACCTCCCAGGCACAAAAGGGGAGAGAACTGGAAGGGCAAAAAGTACATAACAGATCAAGATACAGACAGTTCAATGAGTGATGAAAAAGAACGGAAGAAAAACAGCCTCTCACCACCAGTGGACTCATGCCCAGCCAGAGTGACACCCCAGCAACAGCTATCCTGGAAAAATCTCTCCCCCTCTTCCCACACCCAAATATACACATTTTATTGCTAAGCATAACACCATATGCTATGTGACATCCATTTGGTCAGTTGGGGTCAGCTGTCCAGCTCCATCCCCTCCTAGCATCTTGCCCAGAGTTCTCACTGAAGTGGTAACGTGAGAAAGAGAGAAAGCCTTGATGATGTGCAAGGACTGTTCATCAATGGCAAAAACATTGGTGTGTTAAAAACATTGGTTTGGTCAACAGCCTAGAATGCAGCACTGTGTGGACAGTTTTTCTTCTTCATTTTTCTTTCCTGATGAAGAAAATCAGCCAAATTTTCCACTCTCACCTGAACCCAGAACATGCTGAATCAGCTCAGACTGTCTTCACACTCCTTCTAATTTCCAGGCCCCTACATTTTTGTCTTCTTTCACAAAACTAAATGTGCAAACATGCAGAAACACCTTAGCATCCTCAGCTCAGGAAACAGATTTTTCTCTCCCACTCATGAAGACTTGGATGTTTAGGAGCTGGCTTGAGATGCTGCATCCAGCTGCTATAAATCAAGATTTCCTTTTAGTCATTTCCCCTGTTATTCAGCCAGTACCCATGGGAGCACAGGGATGCCATGAGATGAGAAATACTAATGCAGAAAAGCTGAAAGTGCATTAACACATCTGCTGCTATCACTGCAGCACATGGAGAGCAAATGAACTCAATTCTTCACTTTGGTATGGGTATAAGTAGTCCATTGGGGGTAAAAAAAAATGTACTATCTCTTAACAGAAGATTAATATGTTATAGGAAGGTTATACATTATGAGAGAGACAAGGATAGGTCTCATTCTGATCTAAAAGAATACCTATAGAAAAATCATTCATTATCTCCAAACTTTGAAAGTATTTACAGTTGGAGACAAACACTGCACCTTCCAACATCCGACTTATTTGTAGGTTACCCCAAGCCCTTGGTAAGTGGATCCTACAGCTGTAAAACATTACAAGTCATTTACACCATTCCAAAATGTTCAACAACAGTTGCAGCTTAACAGCAGAGATACAAATCTGTCAGCACAGGCTGCAGAACAAATGCCCACCCCGGCTCAGTTCCTTCAGTGGCATTTTGGCACTGCCATCAGGCTGACAGCTGCTCTGGCTGGTGCTTTGTAGAACATAAGGAAGCCTTGCCTGGGATCATCACAATCCAATGGGAGCAGGGACAGCCCTCCTCCCTGGAGGAAAGAGCATCATCACACCTCTGGGTCTCAGCTGATCTCTACTTGCTACACCTGCCCTAAGTGGTTTTTAAAACCAGAGGGAAAGGCACCCCAGCCTGTGACACAGTTATTTACAGTGGGATTGTCCCATGGCTGCAGCCAGCCACAGACAAGCATGGCACAGATCTCCTGTTTGCTTGTCATTCCTGAGCAAGCTGTGTGTGGATTAGATCCACAAGTATATTCTATCTCCATAAACAATAAGCCYCCTTTCACCTCTTGCCAGAGGAGAGCCAGGAAGACTGAAGTTAGCACTAATTCTGGCACACATCTGCAGAAGAGACTTCTCCTTTCCACCCAGAAAGCTTTCCTGCATTTCAGTGTCTTTTTTATAGAAGACGTGACATAGACTGCAACCCACATGATGCTACTGTGGTATTCAAGTAAATTTGAATTTTTCAAGTAGGATTTCCTGCTACATGTGACCCTGTATTTCAAAATATACTGAGGATGTTCTCATCACTCCTTGTTGCTGCCATCAGTAAAACGAAATTTTTCTTGGCAGAAATTTTCTGTCTCTATTATAGAGCGTATTGATTAAATACATGATGTAGAAAATTAAATAAAAGTGAAATATCGATGGCTCTTTTCTGGAATGAAATGTTTCCAATGGGCATTATTCTATGCTGATTTAACTTAGTTACAAAGACAAAAATTTGCAAATTTACTTGACTGGTACCTCCTAAGCTATGTTAATAATGACATTTTCATCATTACTTATGGGATGCATCTATGAACATAAGGTAGGATGCACAGAACACCCTCTGAGATGATACACTCCTAGCTGAGTGAAGTTTTATTGAAGAATTTAGGATTTTTCCAACTACAGAAGCAAGCYGGGTTTCTTGAGCACATGAATGCTATATACGACTGCCTACATCTAATCCCCACACACACCTTTTGGTTGGATTTCTGTGGCAGGTGCCCAAATCTCTGCTGTACCCTTTACAAAGTGAATACCAGCTGCCTGAATGCAGCACACAGGAGGAGAGGAGACACAGGAGTGGTGGTGCCCAGCTTGCAGAGGTGTTTGTGAGGAGAGCACGTCTCTCCTTTTACGCTTCTCGCCCCAAAGCGTGTGGCAGAGCTGACTGTGCAACCACCATCCCCAGGGCCTGATTGTCCACTCCATTTCACATGTCATGGCTGTGCAGTGGAAATCAATGAAGTTATACAGGCAGAAAATTGGTGAAACAGAGAGTGGCCCTCACCCCCTGAAGGGGTTTCAGTTCACTGGCAGGAGAAACAATCCTTGTACACGCATTTGTCAATCTGGTCCCATCTACGTCAATTAAAAGTATTGCTTTTGACTTCAAGGGAGTCTAGTCACATTTGTGTACTGTTCAGAACATGCTCTGGAGAAAGGGAAGGCCCTTTTCAAGAAAAAGGCCTTTTTTCAGGTAGATATTAAAACCTGTACACACTAATGATGAATGGTATTTAAATAAAGTTAGCAATATTCTTTCAATTTGAAGATGCAAAGTATTCAAGTGTTGAACATAAAACAGCAGATTTTTGATCAATACTATTTTTGAATGGCTATCTTTAACCCTCTACATCTGACAGAAATAAAGAGAAGATCTTTAATCTAGAGTTGATAACTTATAGAGAGTTAAACTGTAGGTTGTGTGCAAAATTAAACATTCTCTTTTAGAAAAATCATAAATTCACATGAAAGAGAAGATGCCATGCAGTGAACTGCAGTGTAACAGCAGGGAGTAGGACCCAATGAAATGATGGCCACTGACCCACACAGTGACCTTTGCTTACAGTCTCACCAAAAAAATCACTTCTGATGTCWCTTACACAAAGGACAGAGAAATAACAGATATACTCTAGGCAAGATGGCAACCTCTCCCTCCACTGAAAGTTATTTTCAAGTTTTTCACACTGATGCAATCAAAAACTTAATAGACTGTGGACTTTTTTTTTCATTTCCTATTTTCAGCAAAATAGGAAATTACTAAARTAACAGATGATAACTAGTTAAGATGGGAATTATTTTTTCCCTCTTGACTTAAAATACAATAGATCACATGGCATAGGAGTAACATCAAAAACACATAGTGTGATTCACCTTAAAACAAACAAAAAAGTTAGACATTTCCTTTTGCAAAAAAAAAGTGTACATAGAATGAGATTAAGTTTTGGATTATAAAAGGGTATGAAAAATTAGACAATAGGTAGAGCACACAAATACAAGAACAATAACAAAAAAACCACCCACAACACACTGAGTGCTGTTCATTACGTCATTATTTCAGGTTCTTCCTAAAGGGGAATCAGTCCTGCCAGAAGAAGTACATGGTGGGTTTTTATTCAGGGGAAAAAACCCTGTTACAACAGCATCATAACTCTTTTAAGCATAGAAATATGTTAATTACACTAAAAGTCTCTTTGATTCCCAAAAATAACTATTTCACTAGCATAGAGAGTGTTTTAAAATTAATCTAAGTACTACAGCATTCTCATTTTGAAAACATATCCTTTGTGTTAGCACAGATTCCATTCTACCTTTGTGAAGTATTAGTGAATAGTTTTTCTGTGTATTAAACAAGATTTTGAAGTTCTGAGAGTCCAGGGAATATTGTGTGGGTTTTTTATAATCACCTGTCATGGTTTAGGAATGGCATCCCTCAATTTAGTACTCCCACTAGAAAGAAAACCACAAGCCACTCCCCTCTCCTTCCCCTGGGACACAAAGAGCAGAGATGGCAGGTTGAAATAAGAMGACTACTGGAAACAAGATGAGATAAACACAACATCTTTTTTTAAAGATAAGAAAGGTTACTTCAATAAAAACTGAGTGTTCAGACCCCTGCCAGCCAAATTTGTATACCCTATTAGCCATGTCCAGCCTGTAGCAAAGTTTGACTAGGATACAAAGCTTGAGAAGTTAAAATAGCTTTGAATGCAAAGTGAATCACACTTTAAGTTCATATATATTTTGCAAGACTGCAGCATATTACAGAAATTCTCAGAAATAAACTTTTAACAGCTAGTTAACCACAAAAGTTTATCCTTTCCAAGAGGACAGAGCATCTGCTGAGCACAAGTAGCTGACAAAGACCATGATGAAAATAAAAATACCCCAGAACGCAATACATGGAGAGAAGCCACATCCACTTAAACAAGTTTGTATATACTACTGCTAGATTTTTTTTTTTTTTTTGGATACACTGGTTTGGGTACAAAATGCCTTCTGCTTCCCCTGACTGGAACATCAGCAGCATCCAGCCTGCATAGCAAAGGAGAGCTCAGTGCAGGTCTGAGCACCCAGTGAATTACTGTCTTCATCTGATGCAGCACAACCACCTTCACATTCCTGTTTACAGGCACATTATGGTGATGCACAGACCTTGCTAAAGGCAGAATTATATASTAACACTCTTTAAGGAAACTCAGATGAAAATATAGGTCTTATAAAAAATTGGGCAGCTATTTCCTTGTGATTCTTCCACTAACTGATTCAACTACATTTGACAGAGTTTTACTAAAGTATTAAATCTCTATATAAATCTTTATGCATTTCTCCCTATTTGACTTCACAAATGAAAGAAAGACTTTGATTAAATGTAAGAAATAAATTACACAAGACAGCTTCTGGTCTCTGTCACACAGGAAGGATCACAAACAAGTTGTGTCTGAGCTTGCACTGTAACCTCCCACCTTTGAGCACCACGCCAGGGACCTGTTCATCAATATAACCACTGYGCTCCTCTGAGCACGAAGGGAGATCAGGGCTTACATGCCACAGGCAGCCTTCTCCTGTGATCATTGAACTCAAAATGTTTTAGAGTCAGGCATGAAAGAGTGAAGATGGATAAAAACCAGCCTGACTTCCTCAACATTCATGGGGAGACTCAGAAGCTGCGTGCCATCAGAGCAAGGCAGGACTGCAATACAGATATTGTAATGAAACTGCACAGTTGGTGGCAAAGTCTCAGTCTGATTTTTGATGGGAAAAAACCCAGTGACTGGAAAAAAAAAAACAGATGACCTGAGTTGGTGAAGTCTTTTTTCTCTTCACATTTTTCCAGGGAAAAGAGGACAAGCTATTCTCACTCCTGCWGCAATCCTATGAACTCAAAGGATAACAGGTTGTGTAGAATTCAGTGTCATTTTCAACAGCAAGGGATTCAGATTTTTCTTCACTGTAATTAAGTAGAATTCAGCTTGCTAGGAATTCTGGAAAAGTAACAATGGCCTGATGAAGTTCACTGTTTATGCTAGGGAATGCATCCTTGCCAGAGATGGGACTTATTCAGGGGTGCACAGACTCCAGTTTATGGGAAGAGATTCGCTGTGCACTGGCTCTGTGCTAATGTGAAGGAAAACCACCTTAAAAACTAAACTTTCTGACAACTCCCAGAACTTCTGAAAACTTTTGTAACTACACTACAGGAAAAAAAAATTGAAATCTATGAAAAACTTCAGAACATGGAGTATTGCCAATATGCCTGAGACACTTTATGCTGTGGGTACCAGCTTTTGGGAAGATATATACATCCCAGCTTCCKTCCACCATGGCAAGGAAAGCTGAGATTTTCACACAACATCCCTCTTTTTTCCTTTCCAAACAAAGCACTTCTACTCAAAACACTGATTAACACTCTYCTTTTCAACAATAAAAAAAGCGCTCTACCTGGAAGCATGCCAGYGTTTCATCTTGTGGATCTATCACCCATCTCATTCTTTGAGCTTCTTTGCTCTGAGGCATTTCAGAAGAAGCACTTACATAAAAGCCTACCCCAGCATAAYGATGCTACCTCAATAAAAGGTAGGCAGGCAGCATCAGCACCTGGGCACCAAGGCTGTAGCAAGCCCCATGCTYCTTTGTAACAAGGAGCCCAGGTTGCAGAAGATGATTTCGCCAACTGATATTTTGAATGCCTGAAAATCTTATGGTGACAATTCCAAGAGTAGACCTACATTATTAATATGCCATTACAAGAATTTTTATATTCTTTTTCTCTCCGTCCTCACAATCACTTATCAATTGCATCACCCTAAGGGCAGCCCAGTTCTGTCTCAGTGGGAATTAGTGTTGATTGCCCCACTGTACATCACCTGTTAGCTTTYCTTTAAAAGGTTCTCACTTCTATCCTGCTGTTTTATAGTTCAACTTAGGTCCTGCTGTTTTGTAATTCAGATATAGCACACAGAAGGGTTTGGGTTTACCCCAGGATATGTTTTACAGAACTGCATTTAAAACCAACATTCACGTTTATTGAAATCATTCATCCTGCAAGTTTTAGTCTGCCTGAGTGAAAAAGAACATAACATTTCTACAGTAATGAAATACAGGATCTTTTTCTATGCAGAAAAAAAAAGTTGTTCCACAATAAAAAAATTCCATTTAAATGCTTATTTGATTTTTTTTCTCTTTGTAAATGTAGAGTACATCCCTTTTTTGGTGTTCAATACACACATCGTACATTTTGTAAAAGTTAAGCATTACCCAAATCACYCACACACAGATTAACGTTACTTAACAGCCTCACTTGGAGAGTGGAGGATTCGCTTTGTTCAACAGGCACCAGACGCTGGGATCTCATTTCAAGCCTGGCCTTCACTACAGAAAATTAGGAGCTGTGAAAAAAAAAAATAAACAATCAGTGGGCCATTATCACATTTCACCCTGTGTTCTTACAGAATTTCATCCAATCCTTTTGTTATCCAAGACATTTTTATCCACAGCCTTGTCTAAGTCTGCTTAGCATTTACCAAGGTCTGCCTGAGAAAGGTGCAGCGACTGCTTCTGCTGATCCACCCAGGCACAGCTGGGCCACGGAGCTGAGCTACAGCTGGCCCCAGGAGTCCCACGCTGTATTGCTCTGTGCTTCTAGTGCTATCTCAATCTCTGCCAAGAAAAAGCCATTTGAGGGAAATTTAAATGCCTTCTGCTATTTCTGGCACAGAGAAGGACTGCAAGGGCATTGTTGCACCCATCTGTATTTTCAGCACTGAACAGCGTGYTGTTTATTCCATGTCAAGCCTCAGATTTCCCCATATGAAAGGCWGAAGATACCTATGCAGCCACAGAGACCCTTTTAGATTGGGGAAAGTAAAAAAAAAGTCACAGTAAGAACTCTGAGAGGAACCATGCTGGGTCACATCTCTTGACAGCTGTCTACAATGAGCTGATCACAGAGTGGCTGCCAGTCTGCTGACAGCAGGAGAGTTACCATAGCAAATTCTAYAAAAATAAAGAAACAAAACAGCAATAATGGTAACACTGATAAATCCATTAGCCTCCTACCAATACATTATGCCTATGGAACACTGAGGTACTTGATGAAAGCACTGTCACTGCCAGAAAGATTTTCTATCTGAAATAAAGCATGAGTTAATTCATGAGATGCAACACAAATGGACATTGCTTTTGCTAACTCGTAAAACTCCACCAAATCTATTACTCTATATCAGCTCCTTCTAACTTCTGGGTGACTGCTTCTCACATGTTTTAATGCATTTTGCAAAACCTTATTTTCCAAAATCCTGAACTTCTACACAGAACATCAATATAGGGGCACTTACATTAAATTAGATTTCCTAGTCTCCAGTTAGTAGCTTGTACTCTACAGATTCAAAATTAAACTGGCTATACATGTTTTAGTTTCTTGCCTAGGAAACCAGACAGAAATTTTTGGACACTTTAATTACCCAATATCCTACTGCTTGAATTGGAAGGAGCTGCTACTTAACATACATCAAATTTACAAATTTAGACATTATATACATGCAACCCATCTTTTGGGCATGTGTGTGTGCATATACACATGGAACATGTGCATGCAGTAAATGTCAGCTCAAAGCACAACCTACTCATAAAGAAATTACATTAATATATTTTACTGCTCCTTTACATTTATTAAGCCATATCCATGAAACTTCAGAGCCTAAACAGAATTAGTCTGGATCTCACGCAGAGATGGCTGATCCAAAATCCACTCAATCACTTCACCCCTCTGTCTCTTCTCCCTTCATTGATATGGATTGATACATAAACAGGGAGGATGTATGCAAGCAAAGTGGCACATTACTAATTGCACCATCTTCATTAATATTGCATTATATGTCTCTGTGCTGTAGAGAATTCACAATGCAAAAAGATGTCAAGCGCTTATCAAAATGTGCATATAAATATTTAGTCCAATTTTTAATGTGAACACGCTAGCAGTGTCTGCTGCAACAGCCCAAACTGGAGAAAGGGTTGTTTATCAGCTGCTAACCAGGAACAAAAGGCAAATAGCCTTAATTTCCCAAACACTCAGAGCTACTTGCATCTTTCCTGTGCCCCTTGGATAATTAGGCACCACTGCAGAATAAGAAATCCTCACTGTGCTCCAGAGATATCTGTCCACAAACAAAGGCTTCTATCTGTAAAAAAGTCTTAACAAAAAGACAGATAAGGAGAGGTCTTTATCAGAGTCACACAGAACTTTAGGAAAATCATTGCATAGGGGTCAAAAAGAACATTTCTAGACAGGAAACACCAAAATAAATAGAAAGCCATCTGTATAGAAGCCCAAGTGTGAGAGAAAGACYGCATCTCGTATTTGGTTTGCTTGTAACTGTTAAAAAACATCTAACTAAGCATCCAACCTCAGAGTAACAATAGTGTGTGCCCACAATCAATGTGGATTTAAATGAAAATAACATTTCCGGACTTTTTTCATAAGGGCAAGAGATCAGGATTAAATAAAGAGGTGTTGCAGCAACTTTGAGTGCTGCAGACTCTGCAAAGGATCATTYATTTCAGCAAGTGCAGAATGGTAAGTCCCTTAGCCATGTACTGATTAACACTTTTCATTTCCAAGCAAAGCTTTATGTTTTTAGCAACAAATAACTGCAAAGAGGACAAATACAAGAATACGCAAAATCTCTTTTGTTCTTTTCATCTTTCTCTGCTTCTCTCAGAGACTAAGAATTTGGGCAGTTGAGCACTGGCAGAACACACACTATTACAATTAACATGTAAATCTGTGACCAGGCACAATAAACCAAATAAACAAACATACAACTAAGTACAGCATTCTGCATCCAAGTTTAACTCTGCAACTGTTTCAGAATTGGCTGCTTCCAGAACAGAGGAAAGCTTTACCAGAGTCAGGAATGGATTTTTTCCTGCCTGTACTTCAAGCMTTTCTTCCACTTTGCAATTTTGTGAGAAGCCTCACTGAGTACTTCTTATACAGAACTGAGATCCCAGATGGCATCCTACTGTAATTTGGGTAGTATTTTTGTCAGAAGTACAGCTAATAATTAAAAATTAATAACTCAAGAGACATATTGTCCTGAGAAACCTGTCAAGCTATCTTTTAATCTTGTAATTAAAGTTCAAACACTTTCTGTCATGTAAAAATCTATGCATTCTAAGAAATATTTCAGTCATTAGGGCATAATTTCATTCATTTACAGACAGCAGTATACTAATTGAAGTCAGCATGGAATTGGGAGGTCACCTAGTAGATTTTTTGCTTCTTCTTCACTTATCTCTGATGGATATCTTTTATGGTGCTAAGATGCAAATCCAGACTCATGCTATTAAAGTTTCCTAAAACCTATTTATTTTCACTGAGTTTTCTTGGGACAAAGCTAGCTTTCTTCACAGCAACCTATGTGAATCTGTTCTCTGCATTTGAAGGTGAAAGAGTGTTTGTACCACACCAACCTCCCAGACACTCAGAGGCCAGCAGGTCAGAGGTGGGCAAAAGGCTAGAAGGGCACACAGCTGGGACTGCTGCCTCCACTGACTAAACAGACATTTCATTCCATACCATGTCATGCCATGCTTAGTAATAAAATCTCAAGGAAATGGATGGGGTGTGGGGATGTTCATGATGGCATTTGTCTTCCCAAGAAATCATTACACATATTTGATAGAAGAAGGAGACATGATTAGAGCAGGAGCTTTGCTGTAGGCTGGGGTCAGCCCCACCACATCATTCTTTCTGAATATTTTCTGTAGCTATTATTTATCTTACCTCCTGTGCATTTCACTCGCTGCATTCAAATCATGACTTAAGTGACCCAGCTAGAGCAATACCCTGCACACCTTCCTCAGTAAAATTAGGACACCTCTTCTTCCAAATTGACCTTGGGAATCAAACAAAGTCATCAAAATCTCAAAACTAAACAAATAATCTGGAACAAGGTGATATAGAGTCATAGAATGTTCTGTGTTGGAAGGGTGATCCACAAGGACTATCCAAGCCCAGCTCCTGACCCTGCACAGGGCAGCCCCAAAAATCACACTATGTGCCTGAGAGTATTGTCCAAACTCTTCTTGAGCTCTGTCCGGCTTGGTGACTTGACCACTTCCCTGAGGAGCCTGTTCCAATGCCCAGCACCCTCTGGGTAAAACAAAATTTCATAGTAGCCAACCTAAATGCCCCCTGACACAGCTTCAGGCAATTCTCTCAGTTCCTATCGCTGGTCACCACAGAGAGGAGATCAGTCTTGCCCCTCTGCTTCCCCCACGAGGGAGCTGTCAACCATTTTATCTGTATAAATACAGACAAATTGTTTTTCAAATATTGAGCTTTGAGTGACTTTATTTCTAAACAAAAATTGACAATGACAAAAATCATATGTTCCTATTGAGGATACCAATATCACCCAGCAATTTTGGTGCAAACTGATCAAATTCTCCTGTTGATCACCAACTGATTAACATTTACTAGAAGAGTATGAAGAATCACTGAACAATTTCAGTGGTATTAAACAATTTGAAGGACTACTAGACAATGTATTTCTACATAGACAAGGCTTTCACAGTACAACTGCTTAATATTCCAGAAATACCTACGCAATGATAATTCTGTTTAAACAATTTACATAAGTGAGGACCTTGCTCCATTAGAGCACAATACATTAGGAAACAAATCCTCTCACATGATAATAGTCTGCTTCTATCCTACATCCCTCTGGCACACAAACAACAGCTTTCTTTATTGAAAAGGCACCCAAGTAACTAGGAAAGACCTTGAATCCCAGTTCCCAGTCTTGCAATTTTGATAGGCAGACTAAGGACGGAGCAACCAATTTCCATTTGTACACAAGAAAATAGGTTGAAGATAGAAGAAGGTTCATAACTAAGCAGAAGGTGCCAAATATTGAGCTATCAGTAATTGAAGGCAAATCTTCAAACGTTTTTAAATGCCAAGCCTTCCCTGTTCACAGCTGCAAGTAAGCCATTTTCTCCCAGTTTCACAACAAACCCAACACCAGTGAAAAATCAATATGCGTGTTTCAATAACCAAATACTCACAGAAAGAAGTAGTATTATAATAAAAGTCCTTGTGCAAAGCAAATAAGGGGGTCAGAAACTTTAACCACCAAACATGCAACTATCATTGAGGAAAACTGACAGCACAGGAAACGCTTCTTTAAAATTGAAGTGAGGTACAAGAAAAGGAGTTGTGCAAAACAAACGGTTGGATCAGTCTTTGCCATTGTGGCTCAGTTTTTCTTCTCTATACTTCAGGTCTCAAAGCCTAAACAAAGAATAACAAGATCTATTTGGTGGGTTCCCATCAGAGAAATGCAGTATAAGAGCTACAGAAATACYTGTGAATAGCCTTGCCCATTATTGTTCTCTATCAGTATGTAGCATGCCATGCTAAATCCAATGCATGTGAACAATGGAGTGGATTCAATTTCCATGCAAAAAACCCCAATTCATTATAGTGACTGCAAACTGTATGGGATGGAGGGGAGCAAGAATCAATGAAAAGCAGGGTTATTTGATTGCATGCAGAGATTTAACCGCTGACACAAACATGTATTCTTCAAAATCAGGTATACAAAAGGCTTCCATTAATCTTTTGAATCTTTCTTTTAGTGACTAATAACAATAAAAGTAACAATGTCTGGCTACATGGAGATTATAAAGGAGAAACCAATAACACTAACATTTCAAGAGCAAAGAAAAGATTATCAGTGTTTCTTTACTAGCAAAGGACACAGGAAAATAAAATTACAAAGATCTCTACATAACCGAACTGTATTACACTTGATGGCAATAGCTTCCACCTTTACCCTATTTTCCACGCATCCCAGAGACAAGGAGAGAAGTGGTGGCCTAACACCTTAAATACAGAATAGAGATAAGTAACAGACACTTGTCTTCTGCATCCATTTATTGCTGCAGTAATGTAATAGATGACACAACAGAAGCCATAAAGCTGCAAGACYTCCTCCAGGAAAAAATGCATAATGCCATAGGAAAACTCATTCACAGTATATTGTTTACATCGCAGTTATTCTTAGAGCCCCCAAATACCATTAGTTCAGGTATATGCAGAAGTGCATAACTGGACTCTGATTCASCTGGTGAATGGTGGAAAGGGGGAAATAACACCCATATGGCCTTTTCCCAGTAATAAAGATTCTTCATCCTTTGAAAAATTCTAAAAACAATCCATTCTGTTCCARCATATCTACTCCTGCCTAGACAGAGAAAAGAGTTTCAAACTGAAATTTCTGCAGTCTAAATAACATCTCACATCTCCCATCCTAGTCCTACAATCTGCAGCAGAGATTTGAAGGCAACAAACCAGAAGAGCCTAGACAAAAAAATCCCAAATTGCACACTTAYCAAATATCAGCCCTACTCTTCCCTTGTCTTTATGTGGAGAATAGTTAAAAGCCCATACTAAATAAATTATAAGCAYTTGCTCCAAAGTATGAGGTGGAAGGGGTAAATATGGCTTCACTTGTTTTCTTAATGTCTGCCTCCCAAACAGGAACAGGGACTCCTTACTAAGGAACAGTCATCATTTTGCAAGCAGAGACAAACAGTTATTGAAAAGGTTACTTTTGAGGSTGGTCTCTTTTGGAAGAACAAAACCAAGACCAGAAAACTCAGTGTCCCATTCACATTTCTTAATATTTTGTATCTAAGAGTGAAAAATCTTCTATCTCATTAAAATCTGAAAAAAACCATATTAAGCAAACAAGCTTCATATTTGTTTTCTAACACAGCTGAAGTGTTTTCAGATTGGCTTCAGCTCAGAAACACATCARAAGTGAAGAAGCCATGCAGAATAGTTATTTATTGAGCAATTTTTGAATAATAATACCACAACGCTTTGATTTTGGGGTGTTCTGAGACAAGCAACTGCCAAGAACTGAGAAATACCTTGTTCAAACCAASAGGATTTCTAGGCTGAGTTACATCTGGCCAAGCCCTGACTTCAGCTCTTCTTCTCAGGGTCCTTGGGTGTAATCCTTTGCACACTTTATCTTTGTTGGCTCAGATTTGCTAGCAGTTTGCTGCTTTGTTCTGGTTTTAAAAGACTCTGAAGCTGGAACAAGCACTAATTGCAACATTTCCAGTGAAACAGGTTAAAGTTTTCATCTGGAAGATATCCAAGATACAGTGGGATTAGTTTCTAACCAAAGCAGCTGAAATTAAAATCTTGGCCCTTCAAAATAGGAAATGGGCAACTTCTGTGCAATTCTGTTGTGCAGTATAACCGAAACACTCGTCTTTTTCTAATGTGGAAAAAAAAGGACAAAATCAGTAATCCCAAAAAACTGCTGAGAATCAGAACTGTTCTCTGTTCATTTATCGTAAAATACTCAAGACTCTCAATACCCAAGTGTATGTGGTATATGAAATTAAACTGCTTTGTTATTATAATTTTGAGGGGGGGGGGAAGGAAGGAACCCACTAAATTGTTACTTAGACACTTGTTTTTCACTCCAAGTACAGAAATTGAAAATTGCTTTCAACAGCTATTAAATTCTAAATCCTTGGATAACATTTTGAAGTAGAATCTCCAGGACCACATTGCCTGATCTCATCTGAAGGCATGGCACCAGCATGTTGTGAGGATGCAGCAGAGGTGGGCTCACACCAGCGCACAGATGTTCTTATGCCAGAGACATCACCAGACTCATGTGCTGTAACAAAATAAGGATGACAGGAAAAGCCAACTTGGGACCTTCCTTTGTTTCTTCCTGCTTTACCAAGATATCTTCCTCTATAATTTGCATAAAACTAATTATGGGCTTTTTGAAGTAGAAGATCTTTTTGAATCAGGTCATATGGGCTTTGCCATATATCCATTTCTTTAGACTCTAAGCCAGGCTCCACATTAGCTCAGTCACCACTTAAACATAATTACTTAACAATCTGGAAAAGCACCAACTATATGCAATAAAAGCACRAGCATAAGAAATATTATTACTTCTAAACATAAATCAAACACCAGTGATAATTCCCCATAGTGCTGAAAGGGTATGTGTAAGGAATACCTTAAAATTAATCYCTTAAAAATTACTGTCCTCATTTATTAAATCCTCCAGATGAGTTTCCCAGACCTTGTCTGTCCATAATCATCWTCTTTCATATTCCTTAATGTAACATTGCTAGATAGTCAAGGTTTCCAGTGGGAACACTGGCATGCTTTTGYACCTAATGTACCAAACCACACGCCCATCAGAGATTCACAAACCCCATGGAGGCACTTAGATTTGAAAACCAAACTCAGAGTCTGGAGATCAAAACAAGTAATGAGCACATATGACAGTGTCTTTGCCACAWGAAGTGATTTTATCACATCCTTTGATTAAAAAAGAACAGTGAGATCTGACACTGCAGGTATTTTGCAGCACATCACCTGCAGAAAATGGTTTAAAAAGCTGCATTTAGAAAAACAYCCCAGATTTTGCAACTTTTTTGAATTAATGCTGCATTTAGAAATTCTTTATAATCTATACATGCAGCTAGTACTATAGACATGGGTAAGAATGGATCATAATATACCGAGACTTGCAATAAAAAGACCAAAGACACGAATTCAATTGACACAGGAAAAAGAAAAAAAATCCATAGCATTGCCAGTGCCTTGGCCCTGCAGGAGTGCAAAGAACTTGCTAATTGGAATTCCCAGGTGCTCCCAAGCAGCTGCCCAAGCTACACATTACAACACAAGCTACAGCTCCCCCATGGTCTCTGCCAGACCTGGCAAATAGAACAGGTAAGCAAAAAGGGTTTTCCCTTCTCATCTCCATATCTGGTAAAACAGGTTAGGACACCAAYACATCCAAGCATCCCCACAAACAAACTCATCTCTAGTAATAGCTAAGTGTGAAGCTTCACAAAAAGATTAACACACCACTGTGGCTGAAAGGGGACACCCTCACTCTGGCTGATTATAGGTGATAGAACCCTTACACTTTTATTCCATTACTGACTTGCAATATGATAAGCACAGACTGTCAGAGTTCAGGTGAGGATTTCACTGCTTTTCACCTCTCAATTCCCCTGAAGTCCTCACCTTCTCAGGATGTTATAACTGCTGACAAGACTTTGTTGTGCACTTTCTACTAGACATACCAAGTTTATTAAATACCTGTATACTCTCAGACCTTTATTCTCCTGTTTTCACTTACTGATTTCCATTCTTCTCGACTATTATTGTCTTCTCACAACTGAGTTATTGGTATAAAGTATTTTAAACTCATCTGTGTGAAAGAGCAATGGAAAAGTAAAATACATTGCCTTAAAGCTTTGATAGTTTTACATAGTCACTAATTAATTATAAAAAAAAATAAAAACATCCACTATAAGTAATGCTGGGAAAATTCATCTCATTCCACTGAAAATAGCAGATTCAAAAGCTCAAAATAAAGTTGTCCAAGAAAAATAATCTAATTGGGGGTACAAGTTCCCCCTCTCCTTTGTATTCATGAAGTTTAAACTTTCTCTGTAGGTTTAAACYACTTCCCACTTGACTTTTGTTTTTCAGCCCAAAAACCAACAGCACTGAGGTCCCAGTGATGAGGAATGACTCACCAGCAAGTGCTGAGTCACAATCACACCAAATACAGTCTTACATCTTGATAGAGCATCAAATTCAATAGCTTTGCTTAGTCACTTGAGCTTGTCCTAATTCCTATGATTCACTCAATTTCAAAACTGATTTCTGATTTMTTGTTTTTTCCTTGCAATATATATTCCATTGTATAACTCTCAAACAACTCTTAAAGCAGAATTGTTGCAAGCCATCACTAACCCTCAATCAGATCCTGGGCTTCAGACACAAGGTGTGTCACTTCTCAAATCCAAGTGGCCAATACACCACAGCGCACGTCAGATTAATTTGGAAGCGCTGATCTCCCACTCCTTGCACACCCACAAAGAATTCCAGCTGACAGTGGAAGATACATGCAGCAGGATTTCATCTTGTCTTGACTCATGCCAGCAACAACCTACCATCAGCTCAAAGTGTGACCTTTCTCTGGGAGGGCTCCTCAGCCTGACAAGGTAAGGCACAAGAAGCGAGGGCTCAGCAGTTTATGCAGAGGGTGAGSTATTGGACCATGATTAAACAAGCCAGCTCTGGAGCRACAGATTTCCGATTCCTTAAGTCATTCCTTAAGTCTACCTTTTGTCCTGTCTGAAGGTAGATAAAGCAAAATTATTCTACCCAGCTGTTTATCTGTTCATCCAACTACATATAATGGAAGAAGCTAAGTTTGGCCTGAATTCAACTAAGGTAATAAATTTATTTCTCTTCACAGAAATTGACAGTAATGTTTTAACTAATTATTGCTAGCATTTCAGCCAGAATCCAGAGAACTTCTCTAAAAGGTTGCAGGCAGGCTAGCATGGGGGGATGAAGGAAACTCATCAGGGAGAGAGGGAAAGGCAGATGCAATGAATAGGTTTCTGATGACTGCCACATTGCAGYACCTACAAGAGGCAATTACCACTACACTGTTATTTATTTTTCTGTCTTCAGGCACAGTTTTTGTGCTTCCTCACAGTGCATTTCTGCAGCAGCTGCACTAACAATTGTTGTGCTGGATTAGTGGTTAATAGGCTTGTTAATGCTGAAGGCACCCAGCCAGTTATGTACATTCAGAAAAGTTTCCCTTATGAAAGATGCTGTGAGGAAGGCAGGGGTCATCTCTGGGGAACTCTGGGAAGAAAATAGACCACACAAAATCATATGGAGTTCACAGAAATCCTACAATAATGGTTTTATATCTTTACCCTTGCTGAAGGAACTACAACTTTGAAGCTTCATTGACCAGCTATTCTGATTTTAACAACAGTCAATAATAGTATGATTAAAAAAAAAAGGCAAGTGAAAAAATAAATACTTAACCTTTTGTCATAACATAAGTGAAGCGTAGGTCACACATTCTCCATAGGCTGCAAGTTCCCAAGTTCTCCTCCAGTTGYTTACTACAAAACTTCATTTGTAAAAAAATCTCACCCTACTTACAAGCTCTTTTTTCTGAAATATTGTCGTTCACAATTATACGTTCTAATGCAAGTAAATTAAAAGCATATCTTGGTCAGTCTAAAGAACTCTGCACAAGGTAGCCTTCCTACAGCTACCTCAGATTCATAAAGCTATCCTGACACTATTGTCTAGACATCCAAGACCTACCCCTAAAACAGAAAGCAAAGACAGGCATGACAAAATTAATTCTACCTCTCCCTTCCCACCTCCACCTAGGCTGAATTACCAAATGCCTCTATCCATGTGAATGTGCAATGTGCTTCAAGAGAAGAAATAAGAGATCCACCTCAAAGCAAATCATGTCTTGGTGTCTTAACACCAAGTCCATCTGGTTCTGGTGACTGGTCTAATGTAGGTAGGGGATAGGCTTGAATCCAGGCCTCACACTATGGTGGAAAGAATGCAGTGGTGGGTATAGTAAAAGCAACCTTGGCACCTGCATGCCCTTTTAAAATTCTGCTTTACCTAAAAGCTGAAAAAAATTAGTTCCAACACGACTGTCTTGAAGCTTTAGACAGAAAGAAGTCAATTTTTGACATACTGATTTTGTTTCTGCTGAGAAAAATACTTCACCAGGAAAATACCAAGCAACTTCATCAAAAATTACCACCTCCTTTGTAGAGAAGTACAAATCAAAATCCTGCTCAAAAGATATGTACTTGTATTTCTAATTACCAGTGTCAGCAGCTGTGGGGTAGCCAATACCTCTCTTCTTTTCAGAGGTTTGACATGATAAATGTTGGAGAGCTGCTACTGATATCAAAACTGACCAGCAGGACCACAGCTGAAGAAAAAGAGAGGCAAAAGATCAGRACAAAATAGTAAATTCTATATGTATGCATGCTTTTATATGCCTTATTTTTTCAAACTGTAAAAAGATACCTTCTAMAAACCTTTAAATTCTGTTTTTAACACAGTTGTCTGCTCATGCAGCTCAGTGACCTTGGTGCGCAGTAAAAACCAATACAGTTACTGAAGACTGATTTCAATAACTTTCTGGAAAGGGTCCAAAGCACCTTCTGCAGTCTCTGCATCAAAGACAACACAGAAAAAGAAAGGCAGAAAATAGCTGGTCTTAAATCTTGCGTAAGATTTGCACATTTTTCTGCAACAATTTAATTAAAACACATTTTCTATGGGCAGATGTCCTGGTTCCAGCCAGGAAGGGGTTAATTTTTTCCWGTGTCCAGGAGRGGGCATGGCCAGGACACAGAGGTTATTCTGTACCACCTCACATCATTTCCAGGGCACAGAAAAAAGACTCTTCCAGGGAGAAGTGGTTCCTTCCCTGGCACAGGGAGCTGTCCAGTATTGTCCATTACCGGTTGTGTTTTCCACATGAATCGTTTCTTTTCTTGCACCTTCTGTCATTAGGATTGTTGCTGTTGCTGTTTATTTTCTTGTCCCATTGCTGTTTCCAGTAAATTGTTCTTTTCTCAACCAGTGATCTTTGCCTTTGGGCCTCCAAATTTGCTCTCCATCAAAAAGTGGAGAAGGGGATGGCAAAAGTGGGGGGAACAAGCAGCAGTGTGGTTGTGATGGGAGCACTTAATTGRGGAATACCATTGCTAAACTATGACAAGACTGTCAGTCAACTGCACACTGRTGTTAGCAAAGAGCTACCACATTTCTGTTCTTGCATCAAACAGTACAATGTTTGCTTAACTACAATTTCTTCTAATCAATGGTAGAATTTTACTTCTGAATTGTGGTGTTTTGTCCATTATTGCCAAGGGCTGTATTGTCAAGACACCAATGCTGCTGTTTTGCTTTTTAAAACACTCYATTGCTTAGCTTTTGCTAGTTTAAATATAGTTATCTATTCAGCTACCAAAATATTTTATTCTACCACTGGACCCATCAAAGCAAAGAAAAAAAAGCAATAACTTATGCCAACCAACACTGGTAATCTATGCAGTAGCCAAGAGTACCAGGATATCAGTTTATACACAGAAAATGAGGATCTTCTTATTCAGAACGCAAATCTCTTGAATCCTTAAGTGTTCCATCAGGMGTCTTGGACTGCACTTCTCTGCACACAATTTAAGCTGCTTTCTGCAGGATACCAAATATGTGTTCACTAAAACAAATATCAAGGCACAAACAAAACCAGACTTTAACCAATGATTGAACAGAGCCAGTTCAGCCTCTCCAGTGATAGAAATGGTCTTGATGTCTTTTCATATCTCATTGGAAACTATTTAAACAACAGCCTTTCCAAATCTTTACTTMCACAGATCTTTCTGTGAAATATTTACCCATGACCAAGTGGACTGTATTTCTTATTTGTAATTGGTCAAGTAGTGCTTTTTGTGTTCACTGGATGTGCAATGTTTGCAATGAGCTTGAGGTAGAGAAGCTTCTCAAAACTCTAGAGAATAAAATCTGGAAAGATCAAGGTTCACCAGTCTGCTAGCAGAGGAAGAAAGAAAATATATTTWAAAAAACCCCAACAACACTGCTTTTTAAGATTTCAGTCTTGGCTCCAGAGCCAACTCCYTCAGAATGATGGCTAAGGGCACCCTCAGCTCCCTTAAGGGACCAGCAAGATCTTAGAGCAGGCCTGAGAGATGTGACAAATCAAGAATTCATTATGACACTGATGTCAGACCCGTCATCAGATGTGCCCATCTAGGAGAAAAGACAGTTTGGTTACAGATAAGGTCTAAAGCCTGTAGTTCATTCGCTTAAAAACTGTTAGAATTACAAAACTAAGTACTCATCATTATAACTGRGGGCTTTCTGTACTGCATTTACTTTAATAAGCAAGGAAAACAAACACACACGAAGGAAAAAAATAAAAACCCAAATTAAAGAAAATAGCTTAAGGGGAGCCTGTACTTCTGAATCAAATCACAACTTTAAATGCTGGAAAARGGAATCAATTTCTTCCTATATGGCCTTTTAATGAGTTACCAACTTTTCTCTTTTTGTCGTCAGACATTTCCTTTTCAGGCTTTCATGAGCCAGAGGGAAAAACACATTTCTCAAGCAGACACAGAATGACATCTAACCATGTCAGCTGATTGGCAGAATTCTGACAGATGTTAAATACATATTARCAGGTAGGAGATAGGAATTAGTGGAGGAAACAAAAGTCAAGATCTTCCTATGGAAGTAATTAAGAAGTACATCACTACCAAAACCAAGTTTTTAACTGCCAGTTTAACATTTCCCTCAAGTTTCCTGTCAAGAGAGACTCTGCTGCAAATTTCCAACCTGCAAATTTGCAGTTTGGTTTAGATTTTACTTAAATACGAAGCAAATGCCACACTTCAAGAGAGATCTCAGAAAAATAGACAAGATGTCTTTACTCTTTCATTCTTCAAGTTGTATCTTGACTATGTCCTTTGACCTGTTGATATGAGGCAGAGAAGAGCAATCTGTGAAGTGAGCGCTGCTGAAAAACTGAGGTCTTCCCAAAATAATCATTGCAACTACATTGCTGGTCAGACATGTTTTACCAATGCTGAGTCCATRGCTTCTCTTTTGCCCCACCTTTTCCAAATAATAATGAATACAAGCTAATTATAAATTGCTACATGCCTTGCACAACAACAATGATAAAAAAACCTTAAATAAAAAGTCAGATATGCTTAATGGCATGCTGTAAGCACAAAGTGGCCAAGGCCAGGGTTTTCAATATGATTTTGCAAGTATAAGATCGCATATTTGAACACATTTGCTCATGCACAGTTGTCTTTCCCAACAGAAGTATTTTTCAGACCAGCATTTGCAACAGAAACTCAAACATTACTATATTTTCCAACAAGGACTTCACTGTTTCACCTTTCAATAATATTAAAATAACATCCTACCATCCTTCAAGATAAAATAACATAATATTGCTCTTATTTTCTGCAACAATGATAAAATCTTACTTCTTTTGACTCTGTGCTTGTTCTCTCTTATGATCAGATAACTCATTAAAACTTAACATGTTCTGTACTCAGTATAAACATAATAGTGCAACTTTTCTTATTTTCATACCTTCACTGTAGGTTAAAATATTACAAAGTTAAACTCCTAAACTCCTCTGGGCACCACTAACTCATTTTTACAACAGTGCCAATGAATCCAAATGCAGCCACACTGCAAATTCAGAATCCTTCCAATCCAACAAATAAGAAGGGTGTTCTTYCACAAACAGTTCTAGACAAGAGGCAAAGGATCCCAAAACTTGCATCTTCACCATCATGAAATAACTTTTTTCCAGAATTAAGTTAAACAATACCTAGAGGGCACTTGAGATTAAAAACTTTTTTTTTAATAATTAAAATTATCCACTCAAAGGGCAAGAGAAAATCCAGGTGCTTTAGGACTAAAAAAACCTAAACAAATAAACAAAACAAAAAAGAAAACAACAACATCCAGCAAAAGTGAGTCCTTTGTAATGGAAAAAGTCCTAGACAGAGTGAAGCATTACTCAAATACTTTTCCCAGTGCTGAAGATACAACAAAAAAACAAACACAGTCACAAAAAAAAACCAAACCCACAAAGGAAAAAGAAAAATAGATAGTAACCCAGTATTTCACATTCTTTCTAAAACTTTGATATTATAGAGGCTCTATTTTTCTGGCCCAACTGAACTAAGAAATACAAGAAGGAATTTTGATTTAGGTAGTCTGCATGAAACACCCAACTCAGCTTTGTACATGTTGAAGAAAAAAGGTATTTATGTAAATATTGAAAATAAAACTGATAAAAAACCACTTATGGGCTAATTGCAAATCTTCTATCACCCTAGAAGGATCTCTTGCTGTTTATGTCACCACATTACTGCTCCCAACACAAAAGAGCAGCAACTCTTCAAGCCACCATCCAAAGCTGTGCTGAATACATTTTTTAAGTAAGCAGGACAAAATCTGATGAATAGCCAAGCACAGCAACCTGAAAGAAGAGCAGTAATGATGACAGTTCTGATGACAAGGAGACATCACTGGCAGGAAGAAATGTGCCRTCATGTCACTTTCCAGCTGGGCTCCTCACAGACAGTGATGCTCCCAGATTTTCTCTTGTGCACAAGGTGCCATTGACTTCTCTGATCTAATTGCTCAATCTAAGTAAAAAAGCTGATGGAGTATTTCAGCTTTTCTATACACCAGTTATCATTGAAGCATTCCAATATGCTTCAATAACAGTATGTTATTCATGCTATTCCTGTTTCTTGTGCATCCCCATATGTAATTGTTSTTCTGATAAATCTGTTCTGTAACTATAACAAATGGCCCAGTTACAGGAACTCCTACCTTACTGGAGGGRACAAAACACAGCCTCTTACTCAGAAGTTGCTGTAAACACACCAGTACAGCATGTAAAACATTCATAAAATCATAGAATCATGACAACTGGAAAAGACCTTTAGGTTCATTGAGTCAAACTTAACTCAGCACTACCAAGCCCATCACTAAACTATGTCCCCAAGTACCACACCCAGATATTAYTGATATACTTGCAGGGATGGTGACTCCACCATTCCAATGCCTGACCAATATCTCATCCAAAAACTCCCCTGGATAACCTACACATTTGAGACCTCTTTAGATGAAGATATACATTACTCTCCTGTAAGTTTCATGCTGGATTTTTACTTTTCTTCAGCACATCATCCATCAGTCAGTTATAGCAGGTAGCAAAAGTCTTTCATCTTACATGGACAAAGTAAGGTAGCAGCAGTCAGCAAGTTTTGGGCAGATGAAGCTGATATAAAAAACAAGCTGTCTTTTTCTTCAAAAGAAGAACCTATGAACTACATTGTGTAAACAAAAACCTGACTGTGTTCTCTCATGCCCATAACAAAGTGCTAGAAAAGTTTCCAGAGACCATCCAGCCTGTTTTAAAGATAGATTATTTATATCTAGAGCAGTATGTACCAAATGGCTAGTTCAAACCACCTACAGAAAGTAATCATTCCACATAATTCAGAATATAATTATACAGTATGAATGATACTGAGAGGAAGGCAGCAAAGCCCTAACAGAAATGAGGCTTCAGAGTTAGACTAGCAGGTGATATTCTGGGACAGGATTAATGCTTGCATTTCTGGAGGCTGAAGAGAAGAGCTGATAGAGGTGACAGGTATTTTCCATTCCAAAACAGACCCTTTTTTTTTCTCCTCCAGTGCTGCTCCTTTATTCTCTAACTTACTCACTGAAAAAACAGAACTTTGAGGTGACTAAGAGATCAGTCTGATACTTCTGGCACTCCAGCCTCCTCTTAAGTTCTATCTGGAGTGGGAGGACCAGCTTGGGATGGTGATAAGGAAGACAAGCAGGAGTAGCAAATTAGGTAGAGAAAACTAAATGTTCTGCTAAAATACCAAAGTCTACGCACAAAACTTTGTTCAAGGAAAAGCAGAAAATCTACTTACTCTAGAAGGACTTGAAATTCTTGGTTTTATTTTTCATTTACAGGAAACAATAATAGAAGGCAATATTATTTGAAAACACACAGATCAGAAAGCTACAACTTTTATTTCATAAAGCTGTTGGGGAAAGAGACAGAAAGAGACAAAAGGAAGTGGATTTTCCCTTCTCACAAGATTTTCCCCCATTTTCCCCATCCCAGTCAAAAATCTACAGCCAGACAAGTCACTTGGATTTAGATCAGCTATATGCAACAAAGCAAAACTCTTCTCTCAAGAGTTTAGAGATGCACACTAGGACACTAACTTTCCTCAGTGACATGTAGATATCATTGCAGGAAAAACAGGAAGTGAGACTGGCTTTGGGCAAGAACCAAACCATCCTACATAGACGGGGTTGGAGATGAACTTTTGTCAGCACCACCAGAGGGGCACTCTCAGAGCTGCTAAAGAAAATGGATCTCTCCTCATTTTGTGTCACAGAAGAAGCAGCTGTTGAAAGTCAGCCTATGCCAGGCCTACCCATCTGCTCAACACTCCCTGCAGAAGGGCACACACAGTGAAATACAGAGAGGGAAAGCAGGGGATCCACACAGGCCATCCCTTGCACAACAGAGGTTACAGTAGAGGCTCTTGTCCCTAGGTCACAAAGCAGGTCAGAAATTACTTCAGATCCTYTATGGCAATATGACTATTGCCATACAAGTCATTATGTTCTTACAAAGATTTTGCTGTGCATGCAAGCCCAGACTAAGGGACATTCTCAGCAAATAGCTTTTGTTATACAAGGTAGCATCAGAGTTTGGGAGAGAGCAYGGTCCATGAAAACATGTTTTTCTGCTGTCACCTTCCCAAGGTGATCTCTACCTCTCACCAGGATCAGCAGGGACCTTCATCCAGGGTAAGTAATATTTGAGAAAATCCACCAAGAGCTCTGGATCCTGAGCAGCCTCTCCCCAGCTCCTCCTTCAGGCTCTGCCACCAACCAGCATCTCTCCTGAGGTGTGCAGCAAACGTCCAAACAGAGGGATCCCATTCTCAGGATACTCCAAGGAGCCAGCTGGGTCCATAGGATGACAGTCCATCCTCCCTCCCAGAAGGATGACATCAAGCACACTTCCCTCCAGTGAGACAAACCAAGACTGTTTTCCCTGGAGATGATGATTCTGAAGACATGACCTCACACTACAGTGAATGACCTCGCACAAGGTGTCCTCAAGCAGTCCAGAGGCTTAGTTTGCAGATGAATGCACTACTATAAATGCATAATTAAGTCTCCTGCATACATATAGAACTAATGCTTCCCATTGCCATGTAGTCCAATAGCTCCTAAACAACCACCATGATTTATTTCATGGAGCTGCCTTTCTTTTCCTCTCATGCCTCTCTCAGAAATGCTGGGGTTCCTTCAAACTTTACTTCTAAAATGCACAAAGTATGTTGTAAGCCAAAACCAATATATTTTTCTCTCCACACCCCAAATAAATTTAGTCTCTATCAGATAAAGAGGACTCTTTTCAGAGTGCTATCTTCCAGCATGAGCAATTAATCATCTAGTAACAGGAGGCTGGAGAAAGTCAAAGAATRCATTGCATAAAGGAAAATCCTATATTTTACCACTTCTCTCTTTGGAAAACAAAGGAAAAAAGCTAAAAAAAAAAACCAAAACCCAAACCAAACCAATGAACTCAAACAAGGCATCATCAAAGGTTTTCTCAGCTATCAAAATAGCAGAAACATACTGAATGATTAATAAATGTGTTCTGTGACCAGAAGGATGAACTGCTAAAAGCAGCTCACATTTGTGCACCAATTTTTTAAAAAGTCATGTCGAGTACGGAGGTATTTTTGACCCAGTACACTTACATAAAGACACAACTATTACTTGAATTGATACTGAATATTAAATTAGAACTCCAACCAGCAACCAAAAAAAAACCTCRCCCTTCATCATTCCTGTTGCACCAGGGAAGCTCACTGAAATAAGCTGTTTGCTAAAAGGCTGCTCAGGGAAGACCATTGTCAGTACTTAATAGCTGATACGGACCATTGAGTAGGCAAAGCATCTATGTTCKGCAGGGTGAAAACTGCTTACCTGGGACAGATCTATTAGGCTGTGCAGCTTCATTGATGGGAATAAAGTTATAGACATGACAGTTCCACTGAGGATATTAGTTCATAAGGGAATGAGGCTAAAAGATTACTGTAGTAACAGAGAGACTGTTAAGGCCTCAAAAGTATTATTTTTCCCATTCTTGATTTCTTAGCATTGTCTTTCCAGTGCTAATTTCCTAATTAAAGGAGTTGTGTGATATTAACAGCACATCTACTTCTTGTGAAGAGCTGAGAAAGCTGAAGATTCAAAACAGTCTCCTACCATCTTTGGAACAATGACAAAGCAACATTTGCAAAAGAAATAACATGCTCTTTGTTTAAAAAGTGTCTAAATTCTCCAAGAACATCAAGTTCATAACCCACTGACAAATAGAGCATCTGTGATTTACCCCCAAGCCTCACAACACCAAGCAAATGGCACTTATAGTGAAGCACAAAGTGTAAGAAGAGAAGAGGCAACACTTCATGGGGAAACAGGGAATTCCCCTGTCACTTTGGGTAYCACAGGCCACAGTTCACAGTGCCAGCACACCAGGGCAAGTTCTTAGTTAGCAGCTTGCAAACCACAGTTAGGAGAGTCTTGGGGAGTATATAGTGTTCTCTACTGGCAGCAGGGGACCAGGAATGCTGGAAGCAAGGTTATTTCACAGCTGTAAAACMGCAGCAGAACTTGGTGCACTGCTTGGACTTTAAACACGACATCAATTAACTGGAGATCTGTGTGAGAGAATTCCACGCAGAGGAAGCATGAAAATTTTTTTACTTTGAACAAATCTCTGGCAGTGTGACTGGGTCAAAAAGTGGGTTGATTCTTCCAAAGCAGTTAAATTTTCTAAAAAWCAAAACAACAAAAAAARGCAAATGGATGAGTAGTTTTAACAAGCGCTTTACTCCTATCCACTTTGTGCCAAAATGATCAATATAAACTTATTCCTCAAGCTTGGCCTAATTCACCAGATTCTACCAGTGATAGTGAGCGGCTTATTTTCAGATGYTCAATTAGCATTATCTTGAAAGAATATATTTTTTTATAATAGTCAAAGCAGTAATTGAGCATTTATAGAGAGCAAGAAATGTAATACAGGTGCTCTGATGCATAAAATTGATGTATGCAACTGTTATAATTGCTTCTGAAAATATTGTCCTTAGTGTTGAGAAATTTAGGCAACCACCAAGACAGTTGAACACATTCTTTCACCCAAACTTACAAACATTCATCCCACTTTATACTCTACCATTCCCTTCTGTWCACAGTCTTCTCTTGCCTTGTCAACAGCCCTTCCAAAGTGTTTAGTCAACCTTACCAACATTACCCACAAAGTTATTAAAACAAACAAAATCACAGTACTTGGACATCTATTGATCCCATCTTTATAATTCTTAGATTGTGCTCAAGAACCGAGAAATGGCTTTCCTTTGATTGCTCCATGGCCAATAGCATGCTACACAGGTTAAAGGACTGAGGCAGGTCATCATTGAATTTCCTTGAATTTCTTAAATAATGTGGAACTTTTCATTTTGTAATCACAAAAACTCAAATTAATTTGAGTACATAGCCAATTGAATAAATAGTCAATTCACAGCAGAGAACTATACTTTCAGTTTTATACCAATTCAGAGTTAGACATTCTAGYTTTATGAATGCCAACTTAAAACTACAAACCAAATCCTTCCAACAACTACAGAATAATAATGCTCTTAATTATCAGTATCAAGCTCAGATTCTGGAAAACTCACCACGATTTTGCTCTTTATAGTGCCCCCTAATATTTTTGAAACATATTGCAGGAGCTGATCCTTCACACCAAATATTCCAAGCACAGCATCTAAAAGCTGCATTAAAAATCTGCAACTTATCAATTTAGCCACGCTGAAGAATGTTTTCAGAGCAATTATTCACAGTACCCCAAGAAAAATAGCATTTCTCAGACAAAATTCAGATTAATCAGTGACTCTTAGTCCTTAAAGTATGAAGGCCTCCAGTTTAAAAGACAACCAAGTTGGAGCACACTGATGCCTCAAAAGGTCCAGCTGCAGGTCACCTTAAAAAGCTCCAAAATATTTTGGCCAAGCACGAAAGACTAGGTTTGTCACAGTATTAGTCTGCACTCTATATGGTAGACAGGATTTAATCTAGCAGCATATTCAACCATTGAGCAGAAGAGCTGCATATTTATTCCCAAACTCACTGTTTTGAGCATTACRGCAGCTACAGTTGGCTCTAAATTCCACGGCTGAGTCCACCGGGCTGCAACCTCCACTTTCACAGAAGGAAATATTAAATCACACCAAGCAGGCAATTTGCCTCGGGAGCCCAASACCTGGCTAGAAGTCCCAAACCCCAAAATGTCCCTGTTCAAGCCGCGGTCTCGGCAGGATAGTTTTTCTGCCTGCGCCATCTGCCGGCCCAACCCCACAACTGTTATTGGYGTGTTAAAATCCCAGCCGATTTCCCCCGACACACGGATCGTGGCACTTCAGTGGTTCTCTGCCGCAAAACAACCCTTCCAAGAGCACAGACAGTTTCTGCGAAGATCATAAAAAGCAAYAGGAAAAAGGAAATCTATTTTCAGGCTTAAATCAGCTGTTAGTGTGCTCTCACCTCAASTGCAAAGGGGTACCTAGATGAAAGGAAATCGAAACCACTTAGCTCAACTATTAGGATAGTAATAGGGCTTCCGAACCCTAGCCCCTGCCCTCCTCCCCAACGAACAAACAAGCAAACAAAGAAAAGTAACAAAAAGAATTGTACATGGTTTGAGGAAAATACCACTCTTATTTTGCTTTTTCTTGCATTTAAAGCTTATAATTCATATCCATACCAAATCAGACAAAATAAAAGCAAGTAAATAAGTCCTCATTGCACCAACAAACTATCAGCAGCACCAGTAAGTAATGACTAGAGGTTAACAGCAGAAATAGATCACTGGTAGGCTTTGCCCAGACAAAACACTACATATTTCCCCTCTACCTTTCTGATTTAAAAAAGAAAAGTAGTCTAAACTCCATCTGTCTTAAAGTTTATAGCAACAAGAACAGCAATAAATATACAGTTCATCTTCAGGAAAAGTCACTAAGCARAATAATCTTCTTTTATCTTTATCAGGTCATTTACACCCATATCTGTCTTGCCTATATTTTACTGGGCTCAAAGTCCTCCCACACTCTTGTCTGTAGTGTCCCTGTCATTGCTCATTKGAAAGAAAGAAACCAAAACACTAGACCAGTTCTCTGCCTGCTTCTCTCTGACACATCACAAGATCTCATCACTTCTACTTGGAAGGGACATGAATTCAAAAGGGACAGCTTCAGAAACAAAGTGAAGCTTCTCAAAATAAAGAAGCTCAGACAATTTACCATAATAATTTAGAAAGCAATCATACATCTTGCTTGTATCTAAGAACTTGGTTTCTAACTTCAGGAGAGCAAAATACATGGTTCAACTGGATAGCATCAACAGAACCATTTCATTTTTTGGTAACTAGGAAGAAATAAAAGGATCTGTTGATTCAGTGAAACACATGGTCACATTCAACACCTTTGGTAGTCTTTTCTGACTCCTAACTAGGCAGAATAAATTAACACAAGATGGCTCTGTCAAGTGCACAAAGATACTTTCCTGTATYTAAAATGAGGGACCTAGAAATGCTTTTGAACTTACAGCAGCAACCCACACTGGAACAGAACAGATTAGGGGGCAGAATTCAATTCTCCCTCACCTTTGAGCCTCATTTTTCTAATGATGAGAAGCACAGAGAAGAGGTACCATATGCTCTGGCCCAGCCCTTGATCTGGAACAGTCTGGGTCAGAACACACCACAAGACAATRCATTGAACAGTTGCACTGTAGCACAAGAATGTGCAGGGAGGAGGAGAGAATCACACCACCCAGAAAGATCACACAGCTTTTTGCTGGCACACAGGAAATGCTGGATTCTGAAGGTCAGTGTGCTGCATTGCTTCTTTGCTAGGTACCGAGAGAAAGCTTTGTAAATACTTGGCTCCCTCTCTACAAACCATCCATACCAGTAGCTGATCACAGGGACCAGAACCTTGCTCATGGTAAAGGGACAAAACACAACAGATGKTCATATACAGATGCAAAGAGAAGCTAGTCCAGGCCAACCACAAGAGCTCAAATTTTAAACGGGTTGCATCTTCCTTTGCTGTTTTGGCCACTGATCCAAGCAAATTACAAAGTTAGATAAATTTCTGGCCCTCTTCAGGAAGGCAACATCCATATTCCTCAAGATCGACATTACAAACGGACTGTTTTTACCTCAGAACAAGGGACTAAATAGTCTTCCTACACACACCAATTGCCACTAAATTACCATGAGATCTACTCCAACCCACACAAAAATCTATTTGTATCCTCACTGCAGTTTTGGCAGTACATCAATTACTTTGACAACCCTCACAACTGTAAGAATATGTATAAACCTTGATCCAAGGATGAAATACTGCTTTCATTAGCTTAAAATAGCACTAGATAGGCAAACCTGCCAGCCATATTAGAACATTTTGCTGTTCTATTATGTTCTAAGGGAATCATCTCCTCCCTCTTATCTCTGTTTTTCTTGTAGTTTGCAGCAATACACCAGAGAATACAAAAAGCCCAAAACCTGCAGTGGCCTTCTGGTGCCAGCCATGCTAACTACTCACTCCAAAAGGCTTTTATTTAAATTTAGTAGCTTACAAATACTCCCTGACCATTTTTTAGGTGAAGGTAAAGTGGTGATCTCTTGTTTGGAACAGCTTTAAAGGGCAGGTAGATGCAGACAGATAATCATAGGTAAAGCCTGTACCCTACCGTCATGCCTGAAAAACACCCTGCTGATCTGTAAAGAGACAGGAATCAGTGTCACAAAGATGCTCCCTTATGGATGTAAAAGGCTCCAGGGGAGCAGGAAAGGAGGCACAACATACCTCTCCACTTTGACTATTAGTGATTATTTCTGATGCTTCTCTAGTTTGAAATACTCTATGAATGAATRCATGTCCTCATCCCTCCTATCTGTGCAGCCCAGTAATTTGATTCCCTACAAAAAGTAATGCTGTCTTAAGGATTCTCAAAATAATATATGACAGACTACACATTGACTAGTTGATCTGCCCCTAGAGTGAAGCTTACTGTTTGGCTTCACAGCTTCTACCCACTGCCACCTTTCCTAAACTTTACAAAATTATCCCTACTAAAATCAAAGAGGCTGCTCTGCCACAGTCATAAACYTGCAACTCCTACTGTCCTGAAAAGGTTCTCCTTGCTGTAAGGAGCAGCAAACCTTCAGAGCAGAGTGACACACAGCTCTTCAACTTTCCAGATTTGAAAACAATTATCTAACAGGCTGAGGTATGAGTCTCCCTGTTTTCATCTCTACTTCTTCACCATACCTGTCCAGGTATTTCTTCTTCCCTGCCTCTCCAGCCTTTTACATTGCCAGTACTCTTCCTTCCTTCAAAGTAGTTGTAAAGTCACAAAATAAGAGGGTCAATCAAAAGTTGAKGATTACAGGAAGTGGAAATTACTTCCTCTAACATTTTCAAACAATCCAATTTGGAAGTCAGGCAAATATACTAACGCAAAATAGCAATAAAAATAGTTCATCTGCTTGGTTTTAATGACTTGTGCAGGATTTTAAAAACAAAAGAATAGAAATTTTAAAAAGCTTTTATACCTCTTTCTATTTCTATTACATCTTGAATACTGTAAAAAGGGTGTATCATTGACACTGCAGTAAGACTGTTAAATATCACCACCAGAAAAACGTAAAAAGTACATATCAAAGATGATTAAAGAATAAAAGATAAATGGAATGAAAGAGGGAACAGCAGAAAAATGGAGAAAATATTAGTGGCAGTTCCTGTGATAGAGTAGTATTTCATTAAACAGTTTAAAAAACCAGCATTGTCACAATGCAATTACACCACAGAGTAGGAAAGATTTCACTAGAAATTCACAGGCTTTGCTTGCTAGGCTTGAGCAGACAGAAAGAACTTATCTCCATGCACCTTGACTCAATATTGCTACACAAGATAACACCTTCAAACCTTTTTAATTAGTTTCAAATGCAACTCTGCACACATCTGGAAATTAGGAACARGAGAAATGTGTTTTTCCCTACAGTCTTGAAAGAAGAAAACAGTTTTGTAAAGTTCACCTCTAAGTACAAGAGACATGGTCTCACCTAACCTTCACTGGTCTCAGGAAGAAGATACTCAGTTTTCCTCCTCATAAAAATCAAGAACTAAGAAAACTTACAGAAAAGGAAAAAAAATAGTAGGTCTAGATAGATTGAAGTTACACTAAAACATTAGCAGTCACTCATTATTTTATATAGATATCCAGATTATTACAGCATAACAAGCCTTCTGTMAGTGTCCCTGCCATTATCGTTTCACTAGAACACAACATCCATCCTGGATGTGCTCCTATTCCCAGCAAGCATATTTGCCTATTGGAGGGTGTCCCTGCCCATGGCAGGGGGATTGGAACTAGATGATCTTTAAGGTCCTTTCCAACCCAAACSATTCTATGGTTCTATGAAGGATGACAAACATTAACAGCTGCCTCTTTCACTTGCCAGTYCATCAAAAAGAGGCAAGGTTCCAACTGGAAAGACTTGCACAGATATATTGTGGAGCATATGAAAGCACAAAAGGCAGTGGGGTAGCTTTACTTCAGCTATTTCCTCCTCTGTAGGGTCTACTTGACAACACAGAAGCCCATTCACATAAAATCCTTAACTATATTGTTTTTTGAGTACATAAGTGTCACATACATCTTTTTATGAAAATCTTTTCTTKAKGATTTTTTCCTCCTGAGAAGCTGAGAGGCCTCAGGGGTAAAATGTAAACAATGGTTMTCTGCTGCTGTGGAAYGCAACAGGTGGGTCTGTGATTGGTCTCATGTAAATGTTTGGAATTAATGGCCAATGACAGGCCAGCTTGCTCAGCTCTCTGTCCAAGCGACAAACCTTTGTTATTCATTCCTTTCTATTCTTATCTTAGCTAGCCTTCTGAGAACCTTTTCTTCTATTCTTTTAGTATACTTTTAATGTATATATATATCATAAAATAATAAATCAAGCCTTCTGAAATATGGAGTCAAATCCTCGTCTCTTCCCTCATCCAAAGACCCCTGTGACCACCATCACACCTAAGTTTTGAAACCTCCCTCCTTGGCTCTTTTTCCTTTCCCTACTAATGTAAATCAACAGAATTAATTTSAGGTTAAACAAGCTGGGGGGTAAGGGTGGGGCTATGGAATTCTGTTTGATTGCCATTTGCAAGCATCTCTAATTTTCTTTTAATRAATACATATATATTTACATGTGTGTATTTCCCCATAGAGGTAGAACAGCCCAATTTTCATGAGCACCCTAGAGAAGATTCAATGTTTTTTAGCACCTACAACTCTGAGATCCTAGCGACCAGCTAGAGCTTCTAAACAAGTGGATAACACAATTATAAAAACACTACTTCTATGCAGAAGTTTTCAAAGTCAGCAATCTAATTTAACATTGCTCCTATCCCATCCATGGCTGTCCATRCATTCTACCATCCTCTTCAGCTCTGTAAACACAGTAGCAGAAAAGTACTTTCCACTGGGAATATTATAGTAACAGTTTCTTAAATTCTCAGTTTGTACAGAAATTTCAAACAGCCATAGATGATAYATGCTTTCAGTGATAACCAGTGAAAAGCCTTGAGCTCAAAAATCTCCAAAGGAAAAAATCTCCTGTGCCCTGTTAAGTGATTTTACTGCAGAAACAGAATTAATCTCATGAAGTGCAAGCTTTGCCACTTCTAACATGTAGTCTTATGCCCTCCTCCCACCCCAAAGYCTCTTTGCTCTTTGCCATCTTAGCCCATTTTAAATCCAGAAGAATAAAGTACTAAACTCACTTGAGTTATGATCCACAAATGTTGTAATACAAGTGATCCATATCCAGCCCACAAAACCAGACTGGAAAAGCAGTTAATAGGAGTTTTAAGACTCTCAAAAATTCACATTACAGGCTGAGAAGCTTATTTAGCACAGTGCTTTTCCTTTGAGGTTGAAGTACTCTGTCTGCAGGAAGTAACTGTTCTGTCGGGGTACCTCAGCAGCTTAAAATACCCTGAATCTGTGTCAGTTCATGGAAACTGAAAAAACTAAAATAAAAATTTCTGGGACATTTCTCTTGCTTGTGCACCACTAGTCAAGCGTTAAGCCTTTGTAAAACCAGTCTACAGCTCTATTTTCAGTAAAGTAGTGCCAAAACCAGATACAGCTCTGGAAGGGAGATGACCTGCTAACCAGCATCCATCACAGGTGACAGTACAAAGTGCTGCCATTAGCAGCCAGCACAGTGCTCAGAGTGCTCTTGGAGTGTCCCCAGGACATTTCATGCCAGGGCCAGTACAGAACTGCAGCAGCTCTGAATGTGCATTCTGTTTTGGAGCAAYATTATTTCCATGCAGATACCTTTTCATATCATGCCAGAGAAAGGAAGAAGAAAATGGTGTGGCAATGGATGCACAGACTCTTCTTCAGTAAGGAAGAACAGATGGGGAGCAGCTTTCCTGACAACAGTGAACCTGCTTGGGAAGGGATCTCACAGTAGGTGCAGTTTGGCCACTACACCATAAGTGGATGTCCTCTCCCAGTTAATCCTGAGACATACCGACCAACAAAAATTTTCCCAARATTTAGGAAGATTAATGGTAGCAAAGCAAGCATGGGACATATGGTAGTAATTAACCATGGTGAGCACTATCCTTTCCTCTTCACTCATTACATCATTAATTCAGATATCTGCTCAAGGAACAGGAACAATATGAGCAACATACAAAGCTCTTTTCTGCTAAAAGTTGTCAAATTTCAAATAACATATTTGAAACAATGATCTTAGAACAACACAGAACATTGAATTAATCACTAGACATCTGAATGTTTCATAAGCTATTAGGAAAGCAAAAGACTCTTTCACAAATRAGCTTTCAGTAAGCTTTGAAACAAGTTCCAAAATCATTAATACATAGGAAATTTATCTATGTTCAATCATTTCTATTCAATTACTCAGAATTCAGGAGCTGCCTCAAGAAAAAAGTCATCTAGCAGGAAAACTCCACAGCACTACTGCGTGCTTGGTTTTGCTCTGCATGTTCTATGTGTTTGGATTGCTGGGTGAYGAGTACAGCACTTAGGTCATACAATACAGCAAGTTCTACATGTCAGAGTGATGCTCAATCAAGTTGTCAGTAAAAGTTTATGAGTTCCTTAAAAAGCAAATGCAGATAGACATGAATGCCTCCCATCAAGAAAGCACTGGTGCTGTGCAATCAAAGAAAATTAGCTGCACCATGAAAGATAAATTTGATATACTTGCAGTGCTTTCTGCAGGTATTGTAGCTTTGAAACATTGATACTCGGTTGGAAGCAATTTGACAAGTCATGAGAAGGCAAAAAAGGAGCCATAAACCAAACACAGTAATCTGTTGATAAAATGGATAATAGCTGCTCTGCTGGATATTAATAAACTTAGCAGCACATCAGCAAGTCATCCTTCATCCAAAGGATCTTCAGTCAGCTGCAGGCAAGCTGTAATCCAGACCTCTGGATCAAATTACACACACAAATCACATGTGCGTACGTGCAGACCCCCTCTTTCATTAAATTACAACTGCTGAAAGAGTCACAAGCATAGCAACTGCTTAATGGCATTAAGCATTAATGGCACTCTTTTCCTGCATAGTGAATCCACAGACTTTCTTCAGCAGCAGCCAAATTCACCCCACGTCCAYCCAGCAGGATGAGAGCCTTGCTGTTTAAATGGCTTAGAGTGAGTCAGAAAATAATCTGTCCAGTTACAGTTTTGCTCCAAATATAGCACCAGSCTCATTCCCAAATATTTCAGCAAGAGATGGGCCAGGTGTCTTCCAAGTCTCATCTGCATCAAGAAGCATAACTAATTGGTATTTATCATATCCATTTCATTTTGTTCCAGCTGCAGGGAGAGACAGAACAAACCAAGGAGACACAGTTCCACCCAGCAGCAACATTCTCTSTGATTCAGGAGGGCCCTGGTACCTTATTAGATACAGATGGCTCTGCAAGTCAGGAAAATAAAGAGTGTATTTACCATGTTATTTCAACAGTAAAGGTCTCATTTAATCTTACCCATCTAGAACACAGCTACATCCAAGCCTTCTCAGTACTTTAAACTAAGTTAGATGCAGTTACTTTCTTGCCTCATACAAGTATAACAAATGCAACATTTTAACACTTTAAAAGTTTCCCGCCTGTCTTTGAGCAAATCCAATGAGATCACATGTCAGAGCACTTGCTTTTTGTTATTTTTTCTTTTTATTCACTATTTAAAAGCTTGTGAGTATATTTAGATACTTGGGCAAGAAAAGAACACATGGAATTTGAAAACTTGACCTACAAAAGGGAACACTGAAAGGGAAGTCAGTGAACATGACATGAAAAGAAATATTTTCAAAACCAGATTCCTACAAGTCAGAATTAAGGGATGAAATCATCTACAGATAAATAACTATAAATAAGCTCTCCACTGAAGAAAGTCCAAGTCAAGACACCAAGACTGCATACTGGGGTGCAAAAAAAAACTTGCAAATTTTCTGGAAATAGATGTATTGAAACTTTATCAAGTGTAAAACCTAATCAAAGAGCTGTTGTCAGACTTCTGCTCTCTGAGCAATCAGAATAAACCATATGTAGCAACCAAAAATCTCTCCTGAACTCACTTAATTCCAGTTATGTTCTTCTCTTTCTTTTATGACAGAATATCACTGAAGAAAGCATCTAATTTTTTCAAGAAAAATCTTAAGAAAGGACTAGCTGACAAAAATAAAAGACCTTCATTGCTGTAAATCAATACATAAAACTTACTGAAATCCAAGATCAAGGTATACAGAAGTATCAACTTTTGCACCTTTAAGGACCAAAAATATATAAAAGTAGATAAGGCATACACTTAGGGACAAAAGCAGACAGTTTTACATTCAATTGAGCAAACCCTCTAATTTATTGAGACCAGGCACAAGAGCTTTAAAAAAATTACCAAACATACTGTTGAGATACAAATACAATATTCTTTCCTAAACAGTTGAATATCTTTATTCTGTTCTGGGAGGAAAAAAAAGAAGGTTAACACTAAGCAAGTCAGTCAAACTCTGCATGTACTCATGAGTAGGGGCTGGGTGATCCAGCACATGACAGCATGCCCCACTCTGTGGAGCAAGTCAACAGTGGGGAAAATAACCCTCCTGGCTTACTCTGCCATCAACACGACCAATGCAACCAACACTTGGGAAACGCCAAGGKCAAAGACAGTGCACTATCTAATTGTTCTTTAGAGTAAATTTCATATTCCTCCAATGCTCTCCAGACAATTCATCAGCATGGTTTATATGAAAGATGATTCCCCTTGCTTGCCAGGAAATAAAAAGAACAGGTACTCAATAGGTATCTCAGATGGAATCACAGGTATTCCAAGCAGTAAATTCCATGGTAGCATGCCAGCTCTGATAGAAAAGCAGTTTCCTCCAGGTCTTGCAACTGAGACACAATAAAAACAAATTTCCCCACAGAGACTCATAAAAGCCAGCCCTCCCAAACCTTKTATCTTTTATCTTTTTAATCACAAGATCAGCTTTCAGAAAACAACCTCAATTTTTGGTTTAATGTTTTGAAGTTCAAGGTAAGGCCTTGTACAAGACTGAACCCAATTCAGCATTTACAGTTTTGGTAGAATTTAGCACTGCTCAGGGGAGCATTTCACTTTAGCACCTACTAGTGATTCTGAAAGACTGGCAAGATGTCATGATCCAGATCACTGCTCAGGGTATGCACCTTGAAATTGCCAAAATGGTRTGACCTCCCCTTCTTTAGCCTGACTTCAAGGTTCTTCTGTATTCAGAGACTGATGGGTGGTACCATTCCTGTGCATAAAGGCTCATGAATGATCATTGCCCATTGAACCTGGACAACTCTGCTGCACCACTCCATCAGAATGCTGGGACTAGAAACCAGAATTTTTACCATACAAATATCAAAGCTCTCAATAACTAACAATCTGTGCCCTTCTCAGCCTTGCAGGTTTCTGTCTTCAGCACTGTTCAAACAGCACAGGTAGTGAGGAAAGAACCATTTAATGACAAATCTCTCAGAGAAAGAAGAATGAGCCCCATTCTCCAAGACCAGCACTGTAGCCACTGTGGCATGCCCTGTGTTCCCATCTGCTGAAAAATCCTTCCCTAGAACAAAGTCTTTCACTAGCAGTTAATTTACTTGCCTTGGAGTTTGCTCTGTCAAAGTATTTTCTTCACACAAAGGAAAATATCACAAAACTGSTCATTAAAAAGAAACAGGGGAAAAAAGATATTTGTTTCTGCTCTTCTCACTCTGAAACTCTGCCTGCCTCATTGGGATACTGCCATAGGGGAATGCCATGTTTTAATACTGAAGCCAATGCTGAATGTCACTTATTCCCTTGGCAGTGACAACTGCAAATGCAAAAAAGGCCAAATCTGTGCTGACATTTTGTGTCCTATTCACACATTTATACACCTCATTTGCTGAACTCACAGTTTGCATTCTTTCAAAATGAGACTGTAAAGAGCTTTTATTTATTTGGAAAAAATGGAATTAAAACAGAAATACATGCAGTTGACTCAAGAGGAAAAAAAGTAGGAAGAGCCTATTCTCAAAATTTCAATACTTAACTGCTTTTAAACTCCTTGGCTTATAAATTTCCCCTCAGACTAAGTCAAAACCTATATCAACATTCAAGTTACATATTTTATGAAAGCAAATAGTTACTTAATATCACACTATCACTGCCCATGAAAAAAGATAAAAAGCCATTTGTTGCCAAAAGTTAGTAGTAGTAGTCCTTAAAGTTAGATCGTACCCTTACTGGCACTGGAGATTCTGTAAACTCACATGATACTGAAATCCTGTCATAGTGCCTGACACACAAAAGTTCTAACATCATGTCTTTGCAGAGGCATAAAGATCTACACTTTGACTGGAGCTGAGCAAGAACTTGAGCCTGTGTATCCCAAATCCCAACAGCCAATCACCAGACTTCTCTTTCCATCTCTATTGCTTGAAATCTCTATTCTTCATGCCTTCTCAATATAACCTGTTACTCTACTCAGATCAAGTCTAACTTCAAGATCTCAGGAATAAATACAGTGTCTTCTTGTCGCAGACATCTTTCATGAGAAATCCTTTCTTAGGATTTCTGAGAGCTGCAGTTTCAGCGRCAAATGTAAACAATGGTTATCTGCTGCTGTGGAATGCAAACAGGTGCATCTGTGATTGGTCCATCCTGGGTGTTTATGGTTGATGGCCAATGAAGGACAGTTCTCTGAGGCAGAGCTCTGTTGTTGTGCATTCTATTCTGTTCTATTCTTAGCTTAGCAGCCTCTGGGAGAAACCTTCTCTCCCTTTCCCTTCTCTTTCTAATATAATATAATATATACATATAATAAGATAATAAATCAAGCCTTCTGATGGAGTCACGGCTCTCGTCTCTCTCTCATCCTCGAAACCCTCCTGAACACTACCACATCTTCTACCTCATGGTTATAAAGAAGATGCCACCATTTTCTCAGATGAGCACAGTGAAAGGAGAAGGACAAGAGCCAATAGTTGAGACACTGCAAATTACTGCTAGCTGTAAAAGGGAATAAAGGTTCCCAGTGAGCATGGATAAGCACTGGAACTGATTGCCCTGAGAGGTCTGGGGATCTACATTCTTGGAGCTATTTAAAATTCATCAGGACAAGGCCTAAGCACCCTGACTTAAGTCTGAAGCTAGTTCAGCCACTATTTCAAGCAGGGACTAGATGACCTTCATTGGCTCCTTACCATTCCATAATTCAAGATTTATKGTCTTTACTTTTAAATATGGCTGCCCAATATTATTCTCTAGATAAAGCTAGACAAGTTATTATTTTGTGTTGACATGTGCTGAGAATGATTCTACATCCAGCACGTAGGAAGAAAACCAAGGCAATTCCCACTCAGGGACTCACATTCTGGTGTGCTCATGGACCAGAGCAACGAGAGTAGTGACAGCTGTCACACAAACAGGTGGAAGAAATAGAGCAATGCCTCATGTCAAGCAAAAGCCCTTTATGTAAACAGTTGTTGGAAAATGCATCCTGTCACTGTAGCCTCAGCTTTGTAGCTAATATCAAAAGGACTTTTTTCTTCCCCTGCAGATCCATTGTCTAAAGCCAGGCTGTTTACTTCCATGTCAGCCACACATGAGTAGCTCACATTCCAGTCATGAGTTATCCCACACAATATGAAGAACAGCGTGCACTATCTACCCCATCTTTCTATAGGTAAACTGCACCTACCAAACTGTTTTTAAAAAGTTCAACTTCCTCAGTGCCCTTGATTTTTGCAATAGACTTCAAACAATAGCTTTTGCTTGAAAGCCAGTTAGAGAGTAGGGTCATTCTTAATTTGGTAAAATAAGAATTTAATTATTTCAAGAGACTCAAAATGGAAAACATAGAAGAAATTATGGAACTGCCTCTTGCAGCAAAGATCTTCCATGTCTTCTAAATTCAGTTAATTTGTTCTACCCTACCTGGGATGATAATAAATACTTTATATCCCCAGAGTATCATCTGATTTTGGCAAACAAAAGACCTCTTTCTCATTAATTAAAAACAAAGAAGCTGAACTAAACTTATTGTCTAGTAGCAGAGGTCCTATAACTTAAAAAGAGCTATTGGGTTACTGTGTCMTCATCCAATTAGAGCAATATTCAGGCAAGTGAAAACCATGCCCTGAGGGAATAACAAAATTGCCTGAAAAACTCATTTATCTAAGTTAGTAAGAAATATATCTATTAATGGATTTAGTCATCAGAATTAAACATTACTCCAGTGTTTCAGTAAAGTCTTAAAAAACCCCTTGAGTTTGCATTTGCATCCAGCTAACATTCATCCTATTTAACATAGTATCGGTTCACACTTCCTCTTCATTTCAATAAAGAAAATTGTTTACTGATAAAAACTTATAAAAATGTATCTCTCTATCTAATCCTACCCCTAGACCAACTTATTTCTTGTGAAAGTCTAGACACTTCAATACATTTCTTGTCTCACTAGAAAGTAATGCACACCTAGCAGTCACAGCAAGCCCTCTTCTCCCACAAAAACTCACATGACTGTTTCACAGATTTCTTCCTGTCCTTCCACTGATTAAGAAAATGTTCTGACAGCATTCTTCTAGAATAAAAGAGAGACTTGTTGGCCCTCTGTAGAAAGAAATATCATTATCGAGAAAGTAATGAACAAGCAGGAGACCAGTTTTCAGCCTCAAGAACAGTAACCATAAAAAGAGAAGCCAGAGCTACAGACCACAGTCTTAAGAGGGTATTGCTCTCCTGCTCCCTGGCCCTTGCTGCATTTTGAAGGGCTAACTAAAAATCAGGTGACACTTGTCTTTCCCTGTGCCCACATTCACAGCAACATGCAGAAGGTTCAAATAAAGAAGAAACAATTATCATTCAGCATAAACAGAACAAGACGACTGGGGATAAAAGCATCATATAGTCAACCCAGGACACCTTGCCTCTTCACAATAATTAATTTCTTTAAATGAGTAAATGATGAAGGCTGATATTTAACTCCCTCCTCTGTTGATAAGAAGCACACCTTCTCCTGTGTGAGGCAAACAAAGAATAGCGTTATATACTATTTTTGTTGTCATCTTATTGCAGGGATTCCATACTGTTGTCTCCTATCGCAAACGTTTCATACCCTCTTGGTGTTTTCTCATGGGCATCTCTTCCAAGTCCAAGCACTGACTCTTTCTTCCTCACAAAGCAGCCAACTGACTCCAGTTCCCTTCTCAACCAGCCACCCCACTCTTTTATAGCACTCTTCTCCTCATTGGTTACAGCTGTGGCTTGTTAAAGTCAGGCCTGTTCCTAATCTTTGATAATTGGCCCAGCTGCAACTCCTTAGGGGTAAGATTACATTCTACACTATCTTTATTTTCTTATAGTCTATCCCCCTACAATTTTTCCAACCATTTTTGGCATGTAAACCCAAATCTGTCCGGACACAACAGGTATAACATGAGATTGAACTTTCGTGGAAATAAGACATTTTACATAGGATATAATTGAGCTCCCAGAAAAAACAGAGGCAAGTGAGATCTTCTGTTTAAAGCAGATCCTGACATGAAAAGTTAGGAAAAAAAAAGGTAAACTTCCTATAAAAACCAAGTTCAAGTCTGAGAAAGTAAAAATGCAGAGAAAAGAAACAGGCCTAGAACATTTTGGGTTCAATACTGGAGAGGAGGTGAAGGAAAGGATTGTCTCACCCCTACTTAACAATCAAAAAGCCCCATAATTTGGATGCCTGATCACTTTTTCACACATAGCTGCAGAACCAGTARTATGATAGACCACAATGGCAAAGACTTCTCAAGAAAAAATTTATGGTAGCAAGAGGAACATTCCTTATCCAGTCAGGATTAAGAGAGTTCATCATTCAAGTTTGCTATATTTCTCCACAGATAAGAAAGGAGGAAAAAAAAAATCAGCTGCCAGAGCTCTGAACACAGCACTGTTCCCCTCATCTAGAGGTCTTCGGATTTGGAAAAGTTCATCCAACAGCTTCTGACAGACTCAGGAATTTATGTATCAGTATTTCCACTACCAAAGAGATAATAAGCAATAAGCATCATATAATTTCTTAAGGCAGAGGGAAAATGAAATCAATACTTACATCTATGAAAGTATTATCATTTCTATGGAGAATCAGCTGCTGGTGGCCATCGGGTGCTCACCACTGCTGTTCAACAAACAGTTCATTACCCAGTAATAGGACAGAGAACAAAGATGCTATTCCTAATGACTTCCAGTCCTCATTTCCATGAGCTACTTGTGAAAGGCCTATAACATAACCAAGAAAAAGAATCTTTGTTCTGAAATTTTATGTACAAATCCATCAAATACAATTTTGAAATGAATGCAAGAATAGTCATTTTCTGAAATAGAAAATAGGTGAAACCTTCTGCACACCATCTTGCTCTAAGGTGGTATAGCACTAAAATGTGTAATTTCTCTACTGAAGAAAGACATCACACACGGAAGACCACACTCACATCTGCATAATTGCCCATTTGTAATAAGGCTCTGTTCTGCAACCTGTACATGCTTCAAACATTTTCTGCAGCTGCAGCCTCATCAGCATCAAACATGACCTTCTAAATTTGCTCTAACTCTTCTAACAGTATTCAGAAACAACACCATTTAAATCAGCAGATCTGCTTGCAGACCAGCATACTGCTGTGCTGAATAAAAAAAGATCTCTGCATATATAATTGTTTAGTACTTACTTTAGAATTAGAAAAGGATAAAGGCTCATATATTAATTATGCCTCCCAACAGGAAAAACATTGTTGTGACTCAAACATGTACAGTTCAGTTTAAAAGAAAACACCAAAACAAAATCACTTTTTTCCTAAAAGCACTATGATTTCAAGGAATGTAAAATTACTTTGTTTATCCTCTACATAGAAATATGCAGAAACTGACAGACTGAATGCCAAAAACCTGGAGTCACTAAACCTCAAACAAGCTAGCTATAAATTCTTATGGACTTGAAAATAATTATTTATGTAGAAGGCTTCCTCTTCCCTCCACCCATTCATATTAAAAATTGAGAGGAATAAAAGCTTGATCTCATAAATGATGAGTCAACAATCCTAAAGAATGACTGGTCAAAATACAGGCCAAACTTCTCACTCAGCTTACAGCTAGGGGAGAGAGGGAAAAACATCTAGGCATGTATCTGCAAATCTTACAAAAGCATTTGCAATGCAAGGATTTACTGGTGGTACACMTTCTTCCAAGGCTCACCTTCACATAGTCAGTTGAGAAATTGAATGGAAACTTAGAAACTTGCTGGACCACAAAAATACTGTTTGAATAAAGATAAATTTCTATTTTAAATGGTTTATAAAGGGCCAGATTTAAATGGAACAATGAAGTTAGTCTGGTTTTAGCGCTTATATAAGCAAAATAGAAAGTTCAGATGAGACACAAGCAGGAAGTTCTATGTGAAGCAGGTACAACACAACCTAGGTGCAATGTCAGCGAGTGTTGTCACGGGAGGACTCACAAGTCTGTAAACTGTTTATAATCAACACCAAATTAGTTTGTTGGAATTTTCAAATTGCTTTACCTACACACATTCACCTCCCTCAGGAACCTTGATGCAGCACAGCTCGAGCAGGCTGAGCAGCTGAGATTCAGATCACTGACCTGAAGGATTTATTTTCGTTTCCAAGTGACACATTAAGTGTGTGAAGAGGGGGTAAATATATCAGCAAAGGCAAGGTTGTTTGTACTTCAGCATACACACAAAGTGGCTTCAGATTCCATTTGTTCTTGTCCTTGTTAGCCTTATGTCTCACACCTCGGAAATCTCTGCCCAAACACCAACGTGAGGAAAGGAACTGTCTAGTCAAGCAACATTGCTTTCTTGTTTTGGGCTGGAATTGAGTTGCTTTTCTTCTTAGTCACTGATGCAGTGCTGTGCTTTGGATTTAGCATGAAAATCATGATGACAACACACTGATGGTTTTTTTGTTGCTAGCTAGGGCTTACCTTAAGTCAGCAACACTTCAGTTTCCCAAGCTCTACCAGCAAGCTGGTGCAAAAGAAGCTGGGAGGGAGGAAAGCCAGGACTGCTCTTCAAAAAGAGTCAAGACTTGCAGTTTTTCCATCAATTCCTTTTCGAGTGTGAACAACCATCACTATCCCCCTGCAATATCATTATGAAAGTATAAAGCATCATACAGACAACAGCTAATAGCTTTAAGATTAGGTAAAGTAAGTAGGAATAGCAGATTACAGTTCCACAGTTATCATTGTCCCTTATTTTCCATTCTGCTTTTCAATATGTATCATCTCTTCTCCTAACTCTCATGAATTCCATAAATTCTTCATTTAGAAAGCAGCACATCTAAGCCAGCTCTCTTCCCACTTTCAACACCAGGCAAAAAGGAAAGGAGTACAGTAAGCATCTGCCGCTTCTCCCAAGCTGTTTCTGGTAGAACAGATTAAAAGCAAACATTCACACAAAGACCTCCCAGCAAGAAATTCTCACTGAACGTGAATTAAAATGATTACTTGGTAGATGGAATGCCATCCTCACTCAACCAAGAAACACAAATATGAGACATCACTCAGTTACCAAATATTTATTCCTGTTAGACCTCAGTGAGGGTACACATCACTGAAAATGGTCCCAGCTATTAGTCATCCAGATTTTCCCACTTCAAAAGCAACTCACTGATCATCAAAAGGCTTCTTGCTGCCTGTCAGGCAGACTCTAGAACACCCAKCACAGTAAGACACCTGTTCTCTTCTTTTTTTAGAAGGGGTAAGGGACTTTCAAAGAGGAGGATTAGAAGAAATTTTGCTCTGGACACTTCCTCTTCCCAGCCACTTTTTTTTCCAAAAACTTGTAGCCAAAACAACCCTTTGACATAATTTTCATATTCATGCAAAGACTTAAGGTTTTCAATCACTTCTCCTAACAAATCAACTTTAATTCCCTAAGGCACAGGGAAAATGAAATCAATACTTCCATCTGTGAAAGTGTTATCATTTCTATGGAGAATCAGCTGCTGGTGGCTGATTCTCCATAGAAATGATCTCTCGCTTTTTTTCCTTCTGAAATCAGCACTCAAATTAAAAATAGTGACTCAAAAATGATACCATGCAAAAACATGGGTTTAAAAAACAAATTATTTCAATATACTTGAAATGCTCTACTGGAGAATTTATTCTTCTTCCTTCCATAAATCACAAGTTCAAAACCAACTGTCCTCAATAGTGGTTATTACAAATAATCACTAAATCTGTTTTACTTTCATGAGGAAAAAACTACACATTCTTTTTACTCTCTGCCAGAGGCAAAAGAAAGAACTTCAGAGTCCTGCTCTAAAAGCCAAGGTGAATTCTCTGCAAGCTCTGCATCCTTCAGCAGCAACCAGCAACTCACGGCTTGTGCCTGTTGTTTGAAGCCCAGGGAAAATCCATCACTGCAAAGGGGAACATATTTAACCAACAGCAGCAGAAATTGAAGGTTATCTGTCAGGCCAGAGAAAAAGTGCTGAAGTGTAATTTTCCCTTTGCCTGTCCTACATTAATGATTAATTTTGTGACAACTGCAGTAATTGCTGCTCAGTTCTTCATATCTTCATTACAGCTGGAGTAGAACAAACTCAGAATTAAATATTCACATTAAACAATCAAAACCTCAGATTTCTCTTGCATGCACAACATTTACTAATTCAACTGCACTTTAGCTGGAACATATACCTTGAACTAAACTTTAGGCTTGCAATCATTCCATACATAAATATATATTCAAAATATGACAACCCCACACTTATTTTAAAATATTTATCATAATTAAAAAATCCCTCTTTGCTCCATTTCTAGAAGTTCAGCTTTCAAATATCTATCTTAAGCTTCTAAAACTGGAAATTAAAAGCCAACCTTGTACTTTAGGACACATACCTGTCTTTTATAAAGCCTTCATCAGAAAAAAAAAAAAAAGCCTCTAGCCCAAAACATTATAGTTTCCTAAGACATCATGCTCCCTCAAAACAAAAGGTAACTGGAATAATATYAGTTTAAAATTCCTTATTATATGACCATTTTATGGTATTTTGAAACACACAAGGGTAATTGTTACAGCTATAAGTCAGTATAGAAACACTTGAGACTCAAACAAGGACAGGCTTAGTATCTCACCTCTAATAAACTCTTAAATAAAAATACTTCAGTACTTCTTTGATGCATCAGTCTTTCCACATTCCAAAGAAAAGCAGAATTCCTGCAGTAATGTACCATAATTTGTCCCCTGGTCTCTCACTGAAGTACTAGCAGCTTAATAGCCTTTGGGAAAGTCAAAGACACTGATTGAGGGCAATTCTCCCTCCAAATGCAGCTTTTTTTAGCACTCCGAGAACTTTCATAAAAGCACTGGTACAAGAGCCAGCAGAAGTGTGGTATCTCACACTTTCTCCAAGAGGGCCATTGAACTCAATAGTGAATAACTTCACAGAACCTAAAATTTATTTCAAGAAACAAAGAGGAAGGGGACAGCTTCAAAAAAACAAAAAGGAAAAAAAGATCATTCATCTTCTGTTTCTGATCCCTCTTAAGTGACATGAAAAAAGTAYTACAAGCACACTGTTGGGGGGGGAGGCAGGGGGATCTGCTCCTTCAGCTTCCTGCTCAAAAACCAAGTACAAGTGAAATCCCATGGGAGCAGCCAGACAAATGAACAACAATTCTAGTGTAATATGGCATATCCACTCTGCCTTCTGCATTAATTTATTATCCAACAGTACAGATCAGAAGCAAAGCTGCTGCACAGCCCAGCTGCAGAGGGAGAGTCCCTGAAGCACCCACCCAGACACAGACAACCTGCAGGCACTAAGGCTCATGCTCTGCCTCCCTGCACATCCAAAACCAGCACACTTAACTAGATGAGGGCCATGAGGACCAAGTGCACCAGCAGTACACAGCTGATCAGAAAAGTGACCTGTTTCCCAGAAGGAAATTGTGAAGTTTATAAAGTATCCAAAACTTGGTCTGCCCAGTGAAACTTCCAACACCAGCAGCACTGTCCCTGACGTGCAGCTGCATGGCAAGAACCAGGCCATCAGCAAGTGTTATGTCAGAGTTAGAAACTGAGAGGCAGCAACATAAATATGTTTTCAGTCTTTTCTAGCTAAGGATTTTGCTTTCRTTGGAAAGAAAAACCAAATTGTTCAATGATGAACAACAGAGCTGATTAGCAGGCACGCAGTTCTGCAATGCAGTGTGTTACTTGCCAGCAACATATTGAATCAATAGTTCCATGACTTAGTCATAAATCAATACAACTAACCCAGTTGGTCTTACTTGTACATAAGCATTCCAGATTATTCAAAATATGGCACAAAATTTACTTTGTCAGGGCAGTGTTTTGGGAACAGTTGAAGTCAGGACAGTGCTCAAGCTCACTGAGCAGTATCTGCAAATATGGAAAGAAGAATGTTATGTAACYTACACCAAAGCCATCAGGCTACCGCCACAGAAGAAATACAGCATTTTACCATCCAAAGCTGGTTATCTAGACGTCTTTGTAAACTCCAGTATGAGAGATTAAGATTTCCCTCACCTTATTTATCAAGCAAACTAACTGCTATCAGCTTTGAAACTGAAGGTCATCTTAGCCCCGTCCAATTGTGCAGGTAAAAAAAAATGTTCATCAAGGACCAAAAGTTGCTCGACATTTTTCTACAATTACAGAAGTTATTCAAGGACATGCTTAACCTGTCACCAGCTCTAAGAAAGTGAAGAAAATCATATGSCTGCCAAATTCAGCAAGGTACACATTCATGTTTATGTTCCAACCAAAAATATCTTCAGCCAACTAATTAAAACATCAAGGTAGCTGAGCAATCGGTGTGATAGCAAACTCTTGCAAAACACTGATTTTAGATATTGCRTCTAACACTTAAACTACAGTCTCATCAGGCTTTAGCCAAGGGGAAAAATATCTATTATGCATGACTCTTTGCACATTCAAATCTGAACAGGGCTCACACTGAAACTATGATGCCAAAATACACTCACAGTTCCAAATTCCTTTTGGGGATTAAGTCTGTAAAGCACCGTGATTACACAAAGGTTGGGTTCACTTTTCATTGACTTATTAACAGGCTCATTATATCATTGGCTCTTTTTGTCCTCCAAAGCCTTTTTGTTACAATTACCAGATACAAGTCTCAAATATTAAAGCTAAAATTATTGAATATGTGACCAAACTCTTCCATTTTCAGGGTAGTCTACACAGAGCAGAAGAAAGAGGCCCAGAACAGATCTTCRGCATTTTGCCAACAGTGTTTGGAGCCTCAGAGCCTCAGTCTCATGGATGCTCCAGTTTTGAATTCTTTAGCAATATGTTATAGCTTAATGAAGAGACTAGCTCAATGGTAAATCAGTGACCTTACTGCATGTGACATTTCCCATKTTCCAGTACATAAAAACCAGAGTATCATAATCTGGTCACCCCAAACTAGGCACAGGATATATGCAACTGCCTATGTGGGGTGTGCAGATTTCATACCAAGACTAAAAATACAAATCCASTCTAAAACCCAAATAGATTTACAAAAGAAATGAAGTGTGAACTGCCCTGTGAATCTCTTTGGAAACAATACTCACCACTATGCATTACTCCAGATGGAGTACAAGAGCAGTTACCACTTAAAAGACAGAACTTAGAGATTGCTACAAGGAGTGGAAAAATACAGGAAAAAATTTTGACCAGAGAAAGATATGGCGCAAGCTATATGAAAAGAGGGCTATATTCCATAAGTCTGTTTCAGATTTTTCTCTATTATCAAATATCTAACTCTAATGTCAAACAAGCAATTACCAGCTAAATCTCTGCAGGATGAGATCAAGAACACATCTCAAGGCCCAACCAAACTAGTGAGGATGTCAAGAAACAGGCCTGCAAAAACTGATGCAGTACTGTAGAGAAATGGATTGGAATATATAGAAAATTATTCACCACTGAAATGAGGTACCATCTTTTGGAGATAACTGAATCAGCATTCTATTACTCTAACATTCCTGTGAGGAAACAGATGAACTTTAATCACATCTCCTGGCTCACTGGCTGGTGTAACCTAAAAAATCCAAGGTGAATTCATCAGTATGTGCAGAACAGCAGCAAATTTTATTTGTAATGTAGAAGGTAAGTTTAAGTWCTTTCTGAAACCTCTATTCCTCTGAAATTTGAATTTATACTTGAGAAGAGCAAAAAGTACTGTGGGAGGATGGGATCTGATTGAAGGAGTCTGATATGCCCATCCTATAATCTCTTACTTTGAATGCCCTACATAGCTTCTACAAATTGAGCTGAAACATCACAAGCTCTAATTTAAGAGCTTTAGGCAGAGGCCTAAAGCCAGACTGGCATAATCTGTCTRTACTGAAGTTTTATTTTGGATACAACTGTCACATCTCTCATACTTAAATGGAATTGTCTAAATAATTTATGACATGCTAAGCATGTGAAATGTGTGATCAAGGCACTGTTCCCAGAACAAGGARTATAGGTTTCACTTACTGAAAAATCAAAATATTGTATTTGGGATGGTGAAATCCCTGMATCTGCAGATTCAGATATTATTTGAGCAAAATTAATTTGTATGTTCTACRCATATGGTTAAAAAATGAGAAAGACCAGATTAGTAACCAAATTATAACTGCAGAGAGCTGTATGCTGAACTACCTTCCCCAGACTTCTACAAGCATAGTCCTCCTATAATCCGCCTTCTAAAACAGAAAATTGGAACACTTCTAACATATTAAAAGAGGCCAGCATATCCACTGAGGCTGTGAACAGAAAAGACACAGCCTCAGAAAGACCAGCATCACATTCCCTGACAATTTTGCATAGGACTAAGAATGTAACAACGAGCATAGAGCAGTTGGTGGCATTATTCCCCAAARCCCACGAGATGACATGGCACATTTGATCCATGCCCACAGATGAGACCAGCTAGGTACATGTCAATCAYTCCTGACTCTCCTGAGATTACCAAGGCAGAACTGTAATAAACTGCAGCTCCTCCAATTTCTAAGTAGAACACACCAAAGCAAGTGCAGCCTGCTTCCCTGCTGGGCTGTCCTCATGGGGAAGYCTTTGCTCCTCACATGCAGTCTGGACCCTCTATTACAGCTTCTGCAAGCTGCCTTTCACATCCTGCCCATGCATAGCTGATCCTTTTCCCCAGTAACCTCTTCACAAACATGCAGGACTGCTGCTAAGAACCCCAAAGTACATCCCTGGTCCCTCAGCCTCTTCCTACAGGACAAGGGTTCCCATCCTGATKGCCTCTGCTGAACGTGTGTCTTGCACTGAGACGGGGGCTGGTCCAAAGCTGCATGCAGTAGCCTAGGTACAGCCTAACAAGCGACAAGCCAAGAGAGTTAATCAACCCCCTTCTTTGCAAGTGATGCATCTCAACTGTAGATTTTGCAAGCACAACCACTGTGATTGTTCCTCCCATTTGTTTTCCAGGCCCTATGCATTCATATACATACATTTTACACAGGTGTATTTTGCTCTGTTTTATTCTTTCTGAGCTGTCTCCTGCAACTGCCAGTTTGCATCTTCACATATGGTGTCCTTACTTCCCAAGYTGTCCCTTATTAAAGCTCTCCTCATCAGGCTGGCCAGCCTGTTGGCAAAGGTGCTGTTGTCCCATTTGTTCAGGTAGATCCTCTGCTCCACAGCAATCCTTCATCTTTAAAAAGGGTGTTGTAGATGTAAAAGCCAGTTTTCCACCTAAAACACCAGCTCTAGCCAGGTCTATACACAGAAATATCACTCTATTTTCCATCTTTCCTGATTCTACACGGATGACTCCCTTCCTACAGGTAGGTCACTACATTCTCCTTCCCAGCCCAAACTCCAGCATTCTGCTGAAGGTCTGTGATGTACCAGGGAAGCTCCTGGAGGAGAGACCCTGCCCTGCAGAGCAGCACCACCCAATGGTAGCCAGCTCTTGCATCCTCAGCTGAATTTGGCCAGTTTCTAGGTTGCTTCAAGATTAACGTCATTCTTTTAACACAGATCCTTCCTGCAAAAATGACCAATCTCTATCCCCTCATTAAACAGCCCTAGGAAGAAATGGGACAGATCTTGATCCAACAGAGGAATTCYCAAGTGGCATTCTGCTTATAGGAAGGCCAATAAATAAATTAGGAAGGTCTCTTCCCTTTATACACTCGTCTCTTCAAGAAACTGTCACTAACCACTTACTTCTCTACACTTAGTTGCAACGCAAGCCCCACAGCTTCTGAGTTTTTCAGTCCAATCATATTAAAAGGAAAGGGAAGGCCAAATAACTTGCAGGAGGTTCAGAGCAGCATCATGAGTGGACRAACACAAATAGGCCATGGGCACAGAACAGGTACACTTGTCATAGCCACTGAGAGTAATTATTGCACAAAATTACTTGAGAGTATCAAGCAAAAAAATAGACTTYTTATAAAGAGAGGTTTGTCACTCCCTGTAGTGACAGTCAGTGCTGGTTTGAGTTGTAACAGCCCTCAAGAGATGGCAAATGTATAGATGCACTTTTAATCACTTCAAAATGCTGACAAGTTGGCTCTTTCCCAAATCCAACTGGAAGGCATTTTTCATATATTGACTCTAACAGTCACTYTCTCAATTATCTTAGACACAAACTGTTATTATATATCAGCATTAATATAATTATGTTAGCTATCAAAAGGGGCTTTTTTTAGAAATGGCTTCCTGCAAAATACTTCAAATTGAACTTGAATAAGCACTTCTCAGCAGAAAAGTGCTCTACTGGGACTCTAAAAGCAACTCTGAATTCAATTCCTCTCATAACAAACTGATGTTCCCTGCAACCTGACTTGGCTCAGCTCACTTGCAGACATTCTGGTTATTGTCACTCCCGCACTGTTCTCAAACCCTACCAAAGCCCATCCAAAATATCAGTACTGGGCAGAACTTGTAACGAAAACTGCCAGCATGCTACAGTTGTCAATGCAATAGAAAATAAGCTGCAGCCTTACTACAAAGGAGTTTATTTTCTAGGTAAATCCTTTGGTTGATAAATCTTGTTGAAGAATCTCTCCATGATGCAAAGAAGAGGCTCTCTCTGAGCTGCCCTTGGGATCCCCTGGGAAGTTGGAAAGCCAGGCTAGGGGCCAATAAATATGCTCAATGGGACTTCAGTGCTTGAATTGGTCCTTGAGTTTTTCTGCTCAAAAATTCCAAGGTTTTGGAATTTTTTCTAATTTCATACCAAAGCCATATAAGCTCGGTTTTACCAAGCTTATATGGCTTTGGTATGAARTCAGACCCTAGAAGTCTTCAAAGACAGAACTGAATTAATCAAAATTATTTGTGATTATTTGGAGCATTTTGCTTTATGTGACTTAAGATAACATACTATGTGAGAAGGGGGGCTTCTGCTGTGAGTGAGTAGAACAATAAAAGGCATTTGAAGAGTCCTGGTAGCCTACTGAGGGACAAGATCCTTCCCCTTTATTCAGCACTGACTTTTACCTCTCCAGCAAGAACTGATCTCTCCTGTGCTACACAGTAACACGAGTTACTGACCGCCACAGAAAACTTGTACAAAGTCCCAGGTATTCATTATGGCAATAACATTTYGAAAAGTGTAAAAAGGTAGTCAGAACATAGGAAGTCTCCCTTAAATTATAAGTATTACTTAATTCTGTTCTTAAATATTGAGTTCCTGCTGCTCTCTCAACAGCAGAAAACAAGCTGGCAGTTTGCAAGTGCAGGAACCAATCTGAATAAACATGGGTGAGTGTCAAACCAATCTGTTTACCAACTGATAACTGATTCTTTCTAGAAAGTGAAAATTTGGTACTTCCAGAAATCACATTATATTTTTTCCCTAGTATGAAATTCATATTTACACCTGACTCTACCACAAAACACTTATATAATAAAAAAAAGCCAATCTATTTTATTAGATGTGGAAATMATTTAATTTTATTCTGGATGCAAAGGCAAATGTAAAGATTTTGAAAGAGTGAATTTTTTAACTATTTACTCTGAAACAAAGAATAGTAGACAGAAGCTGTGAATATATAATTAAAGCAACAGCATGCCATTCTACTAGTCTGGAAATTAACTTCCATCAAACATCATCACTTGTTTAAAAAGAATGAAAAAAACCCACAGGAGTTTATTTTTTAAAAAAAAATCAAACAAAGAAAACCAATAATATACTGTTTTCTTAAATTTATACACTCAGCTCAGCTTTGTAGCTGCAGAGTAGTGTATAAACACAAATCAACTTTGCCCATTCCACACAGGTCTTCATGGAAAGGCTGTCAAAATAAGTGAGAAAATCATACACATATCTGATGATACAGACGACAGATAAGAGAGTCAGRAAAACCTGATCTTCTAAAGACCTGAATTCCTAAAGCATTTTCCCAATTCAACAGAAAATAAAGCAAAAATGCAAGTTGATGTYAATCAGTTTTAGAACCACATAAGATAAGGACACTAATTCAAAGTTGACATGCWACAGTCAAAGAAAATTAGTTCCATTTGAAGGCAATAAAAGAGTCAGTTATGAGCTAGAGATTGAACTCATTTGAGCTGAGACTCTCAGTCATATATAATTGTGCAACCACTGCATGCAGGTGTTGCTTTACTGCCACGGTGCTATGTAAGAGTAATAAACACATCTGCTGGGAACTCTTAATTATAGATGACAAACTATAAATCACCAGCTTATTGCAACATCAGAAGGCTCAAGATGTGATCCATCATGTCTGCATCCCAAGAAGTGAATTAATCCCTCTGCTTTGTTTAGTAGACCAAATAGATTTATTATATTTACTTATAAGCATGATACTGCTGCTAGAAACAATTAGGGCCATGCTTGTCTTGAGTATTGCTTTTGTCCACTCCTCTACCATTGCCTGTACTGGTTTACACTGATACTATTTGATACCTCCTCCTACAAAGGCCTAAAACAGTGTAAGGGGCAAGGCAGTGGAGAAGCAAGTACTGTGTCTCAAGACACGTAGAATCCTATAGGATATTTGCTCTCATTAAGAACAGCCCTATTCATTAACTTCTATGAACTAAAAAAAACCCACCAAAATAATCCAGGCAAATAAATACACTTTTCCTGAGAAAGCACCAAGTACATATATGTGTGTGCAAGTATCTGTAAACATTCACAAACACATTTTGTCCAAGTGACTCCTACTGTAATTTGGGCAAGTGGCTTGTCAGATGTTCACTCTTAGATACTACAAACAAGCCTGAAACATACTTGGAAATTTATCTGCTTTAAATGAACACTGACAATCTCTCCTCTATGACAATAAGAAAAAAATCAGTTTAACAGGTGGAGGGGAGAAATATTGATAGMTGAAATCAGTTTAAATCCTGGGGTACTGGATAAGGACTTCTCTCAATTATTATATTTCACTACTGTCTAAGTGCACCCATGTTGTTTTACATTATAAAGGTAATAAAAGTCAGGCATGCAGGCAGGAATTTTTTAATGAAAGGAAAAACTGGCTGTGCTACAGGAACACTCATTCAGGAGGAACAGCAGGTGAATATATAAGTCTTTTGTGTATCATAGGGTACTATAACCACAGCAGGACTAAATTACTCTTCAGAAACACATCTTGACCACCATTACTGTGATGACCTACACACTATTTAATGATATAAACACAAAMCTTTATAGTCCATCTGAGCAGAAAAAAACAAAATTCTAGAGTAAATCAATGCAAATTAAATAGGCAACCAAAAAATGCTTTGTTTTTTCTTATAAGAAAAACATTTATTATTGTTGGGGCAATCTTTAATTGTAASAAATAGTGTTTAAGCCTTATGAATGCCTTCAGCTTTAAGTGACAGTGCCTAGTYCTGCATTAATATGTGCAAGTGGTTATCTTAGCCTTTAAGACTGTGGGCCCAAGAAACACTTCCAAGAAGGTTTTTTTGGCCAGACCACGTTCCTGGGATGGACTCAAAGAATAGAAACTTTTTTTTGGAAGCCTGTGACCAAAAAAGAGTACTTTGAAGAATGGCACRTTTCTCAAACAACCACCAAAAACCTACAAAAGACCGCTACTCTGATGCAAATAAGCTTTGAGAAGGGTTTTAAACATGCAAAAAAAATTTGCAGGAATGTTTAGCACATATGCATGAGTTTGGGAAAATATAATAAATATGTATAAACTACATAGATTTATGAATAAGTTCTAAAGATTTAAACTGTCCGTTAGGTAGCTGCTCCATGTGGGTTAGGGGCAAATACTCCCCTCACACTCAATGCTGAAAATAAAAGCGATGCTGCTCTCCAATACTGAGACTACAGTGGTAGAAAGTCTCACTCCCAACTTTCAGTGACATCATGAAGAGTATGTTTTGTCTCTCCTTCTTCCAAAGATTTTAATTGCCAGCTATATGTAGTGTCATTCCAAATAGCACAAGGGTTGGGGGTTCATGATAAACCAAAAGCCCTACAAACACAAGTATAGACAGATAWATTCTGGTATTCTAGCATTTTGACCAAAAAATTCCTGTTACTTGACATAACACAGGTATGACATATTTGAACAAGATGCCACAGCATAAGACTACTGTGAAAAGTGTTGGAATTTATAAAAATTAGAGGGTTTTAGGAAAGCTAAGAAAGCAGGCTTTAAGCAGAAGTTATGGGAATAGATGCTMAAGTAGCAAAAAAAACTGATGTGAAAAATAAACCACTCAAAGAACTGATCCAGTTGCCCCGTCCCGTTCATGCTGTATATAAACTATCAGCGTTTAGTAGTTTTTAAATACCATATTGGCAAAAAGCAAACAGCAATAACCCAACAGCTGTTTAAAAAAACAACCAAAAAAACAAACAAACAAAAAAAGCTCTCTCTCAAGAGACCTGATACTGCTATTGGAAAGAGAGAATTCTCACTGAAAAGGATCAGTAGGAATATGCAACTTAGGAAAGTAATCCTCCATAAGGTTTCAGGAAGGGGTTTTGGTTTCTCATACATCTTGTGAAGAAATAAGCTCCTGATTAGGTGAGTTTATAAACACTCACTAATTAAATTATAAGGTACAAATTAAGYTTTACCGCTTAATAGATTAGGTATTTCCAATACAGGGCCCAGGTCACTGCTGCCTTAAATCCAAGGCCAACGAAAAGAAAAGGGAAAAAAAAAAAATCAATTACAACAGTAGTAACACTTACCTTTCCTCCCAGTCTCCCAGAAAACCAGAGTCTGCTGGCTAACTCACAGAATAAATGCCTCCAGTGCTACACCCAGGTGCACCTGGCCTGCATTCCCAATTGAGGTTTGCCCCATCCTGTGGGAGGCACCAGCTGAACCCCTGYGCTCATTACCCACACCCTGCCAGTTTTGAGAGGAGTGCTGCAGAAGAGTCAAACACCATTGTGCTGATCCTTGCACTAAGGCCAAGGAGATTGGAATGGAGACAGGGCCTAATGCAATTGCAAAAGGCATCAACAGCTTATCCACTGCATTAAGCTCATGTAAACAGCCAGTGTACTAAAAGCTGTTTTAACTTTCCTCAAATTGTTTGCACAATTGATCCACAATCATCTGAGTGCTCACTGAAGCTTAGCATCCTACTTTTTTCCATTGATTGCAAATGGCCTGTTTGGTTCTCTAATATGTATTACAGTGAACATCGTGCTCAGTAGAAATGGCTGTTTGTTGGCAGTGCCTAGCTGTCCTAGAAACTGTGATTCAATCACACAGGGTGTGCTGGTTCTGTGTTTTCTTCCAAACCCTGGGGGAATGTATAAATGAAGAGTTTAAACTGAGCCCATGACAGGCATCTATGAGATAGCAGGAGAACTTGAAAACCAATATGAAACAAGAATTATGAACTTCCTACAATTAAATATCAAACTTGGAAAAAATTGCCAAATCAGCTAGAAAACCTGATAAAGAAGCCATGGATGTAAAGGCCAAAGAGACAACTTCTCCTCCAAACAATGGTAAGKCCAGAGGCAGAGAGCAGTCATTGTGGAGAAATATATGTCTGCCATTACCACCAATTCCTGTGCTTCATGTACTAGTTTCAAATAGTTTAGCAAAATCATTTTTCCTTAGAAGGTGAGAAAAATAGTAGGTCCAAGTTAGTAATTCACCTCCTGATGAGGAACATATCCTGATAGATAAAAGCCAAAAARTCCTTTGAATTTGTATTTAATTGCAATTATTTTGTAAGGAAAAAAGGTCCGTATGATTATGTTAGTGGTGATCAGGGGAAGAAACAAGGTGAATATCAGATCTGTCTGAACTAAAGTATTTTTTGAAACATTTAAACCATGTCTAAAAGAAAAACATAAAGTTTTAAAAAAGACTCTATAAACTTCAGCAACAGTTTCAACACTTATCTTAATATTCCTTCCAATGACATTACTTCCCCCAAATCAGWAAGCAAATAAGCTGCTGTGTAGCCTTTGAGGTAAGGTTTCTATTTGTTTTAAACAAAAAAGATTCAGTAACCATTAATTCCTCTCAAGTAAGAGGTTTCTTTATAGATTAGCCTAAGCAAAGAGTAGCCAGAATTTACTGCAATTAGCRTTGTTCTTGGAGATATTTGAACTCAAACTGCCTGAGGTAAAATTCACATATTATTTCAAACAAATAGACACAGCACCCTAGAATGATACTAATAACAAGAAAATAGAAAAGCAAGGTCTAAAAAGTTGATTCAGCAGGGTTTGAGGTAGTTAGAAAGTGCATTGTTACCTTGTATCTTCCCTACCAACTGCAGTGATCTGCAGGATCGTGAATCCAAGTGAAAAATGTTTCATTTATTTCTTGACTAGCAAATGCACAGCTTTCTTGAGCTCATGCAATAACGTTCTGAAAGAAAACCCCAATAATGTGGAACATACATTAGTCATTCTTATTTCTAGCAGAACAACAACCTGAAATTCTGAGTTTAAGTAAGCTTAAAACCACAATGCTTTAAAACAATCTTCCAGTGCTTCTCATTCTTCCTTCCTCCATCTCTCACAGCTTGTTTTGTAAGGCTAAGAAAACCCTACACTCAGAGAAGACAGAAAACTTGTAAAACATTGCTAACCTGTAAATGAGGCTATCTACAGCTGCTTTCAAAAGATGCTAAATAAAATGTCTGCCTTTTGCAAGGAAGATTTCCAGTTCATTGTTTATTCCTAATGATACACAGGGCCTGCGTCTGGCCCTATAAAGATGCCAGACTGCATCCACAGCACCTTCCTGGAGCCACTGAGCACAAAGATTTAGGTTCCCAGCCAGCCCTTCAAGTGAAGAACATATATTTAACTTCAGAAAATGAGTAGTGCATTAAAACTTTAACAAATAGATTGTGTGCTTAGGCATGGTAGGTACATGTTTCAAAATCAGATCACCAGTTTACTACTATCATTTAAAAGTAGTAAACTACTTTTATATATATGCATATAAGCCTCCTCACAGGGCAAAGACAAAAAAATCACTGCAGTAGTAACAAATTTATGGTACTTATTAATTAGAGTAGGCAACTTTTGAAGACTTCAGTTCCCAAGCAATTCAGGTTCCTGTTCACTTTCCTAAATTAAAGTATTTTTGCAATTCTTTTTCCTCCAGAAACAGAATTAAATTCACTAACTCAACACAGTGTTCATTCTTCTTGAAACTGCAGACATTGGGTACATTTGTATTTCAACCTTGCTCTACTTGCATATGGCACACAATTATCTACTACAATGAGAATGACAGAACACAAGCAGAATATTCTACTGTGTGCAAACACTGAATAATACATTGTTTCACTGTTCATCCACTGTAATGATGCTTTTGAGGATGTTTATTCTTGTCTCTTYTCATCCATTCAATGGTGTATGAATTGGTATCAGAGGACTTACAGGGGAGGCTTTAAATATCAGAGGAAATCAGGTCAGTGTCTTTCTCCTTAGAGCAGCCCTGAAATCAGAGATGTTGAGAAGTATTGCTTGAGAGACTCAAAAAGAAACCTGCAGCAGAAGGCACTGTGACAGTAGATCCTCCACAGACAGCTCCCTGACAACAAAACRAGCTATTAAATGAATAGAAACTGAATTCAGCTTTAGAAGTCCTACAGTGAAAATGGTTAGCGGGAGGGAGAATATTCTGTCAAATAATCATTACAGGCTTGCTCTAGCCTTCTGCTCTCRCTAAAATGCATTCTTTTAGCCACTGTCAGGGGAGAAAAGTAGAAGAAAAAAAGACTTCTCAAAGACAGCCTGCWGAAAAACACTTGGACTATAGTCAAACAATTCATTCCATGACCATGACCCTAACGTCTAAACGCACATCATCTCATTTTCATTTTCTTATTACCAGAAATTATTGCTTTTGGAATAAATCCTGTGCAGGAATACAAATTCTGCCTTTGGCTGATGCATTCTAAGTCATAGACTTTTGCCTTAAATATCATGACACAGCTTTATTAAAATGGTAACTTAGCTCAAAGAGTTCATTACAATTTTACAGGTATTATAGTAAAAGCTGAATAAACAAGCAACATTAGTACAGGGTACATTAGTACTGCATGATAAAATACTGTGATGTATGAACACGATACTGCTAATAAGATCAGGAAGTCTAGATATTGGATAAAGGGGTTTTGCCTTAAGCTGTTTAATAAAATAAAAAACCCACGCTACACTCTTTAGCTCAAGTCTACATAAACTGATGGAAAAAACTCAAAAAAACCAAACAGGAAAGGAATAAAACCAAGCATCAGCAATGCAGTTTATGRAAGTCTGAGAGAAATGAGAAGTAAGTAAGTATTTACAGGCTCCAAGTATTATAGGCTCTAAAATAAAAATTTGTGGGCTCTATGATCAGACTCAGACTAAAATCCAGCCCAAAAAATGTCTTGCAGGCAAGTCCTGCACTTCCACTTTTACTAGTGAGAACAGCTGAGAGTCTCACCTAAAACCTAAAAAGTGGCAATTCTGTAGTCCTTTTCCACCTCAGAAGGCAGTTCTACCACACTGTCAAAGAAACTTCAGAGCTACCTGTACTTCTGCTTACATATCCCCTTTCACTCCAATGGTTCTCCTGTATTTGAGCAGCATTGGAGGACTCTAAACTCAGCAGAAGTGCTGCCACCACAGTGACTACTTTACAAGGGCTGCAGGAGGTAGCAATTTAGGATATGCAAGGCCAYCAATTGATTGTTTCACATTTAGCTCCAGTAGGCCATTGTAGCTACATGCTGAGTCACGGCAGTTACTTTCTAAGCAAGTAYTTTCTTAACAATCCTACACTTCCAAAAGTAATAATCTCTTTTTTTAATAATCTCGTAAAAGAAAAAGTRGTTTCTTCTTTCAAAAACTACTTCCAGCTGTGAGGATGTGTCATGAATTATAAATTCCCTAGGGTAGCTACAGCACACAAACCAGCCCTATATATTCTTTCCCTTCTTGTTTGARAATGTATTACTAGCTTCTCCGTAGGTACCTTCCAACTTACTATGTGCTCTCCTGTTTTCCAAAACTAAACTAAATTCACCAGACAGATATTTTGTGCTATGGAAWAACTTCACCTTGCATGTAAGTCAAAATAGAGCCTTCTCTCTGCAGCTCTGTAAGGGCTCATTGCAGTGGGCCAGGATATTTCTAATTCCTTTTAACTTATCTTAAAGTGTAATATTCCATTCCAAAGATAAAACCACACTTAAAGTGTAATATTCCATTCCAAAGATAAAAATCTTAGTAGATCAATATAGACCAAGTGTTCGTCCAAAAAATCCCACATCCTGGAAGCTATTATTTTGACTTTAATTTTTTCAATCTAATCTCGATAATTTTAGAAATATCTCCCCAAAGCATTCCACAACTGACCTCTCATGAAAGCCCGTGAGAAATTTGCATGTTGTGACTTTGGAATTAACAGCGGATATAAATAGTAGATTTCCATCAYCTCTACATCTGCAGCATCCTGGCATGCCCAGCTTGTCACTCAGAATGTCTTCACTTCTAATTAATTTTACTCTGACACAAARCAAGCCAAGCCAACAGAAACTCAACTGGTCAAGTTCACAGAAGAAAACTACATGCATTTTTAAACAGCCACCATACTGCTTGGCATGTAGAATATTTCTGAGTTTTAGAAGTTTCAAATGAACTTCTATAACATGGGCTTCCATCTAAAAAAGAAAATAACAGAATACAGATGTTTAATGGAATTAAACCAGGGGATTTTGTCAGAGAGAGATTTTGAAAGTTCTGTCATGTCCTAATGATAAAAAAYGGGGATATTCTCCTCTCATTAGCCATTCAGGTTCTGGGGGGGGGTTTCCTCCAGCCATGGGAGGTGGGATTAAAAGAAGGCTCTAGGGAGCAGGCAAACAGAGGCGTGGCACGGCAGTTTGCATTGGCAGGGCAAGCAGGCAGGGTTGCAGTCCTCCTCCTGCTACTGGGATATTTATTTTGTCTTGGTGTTTTGTTTGTCTGTTTCTTTTTAGGTTTCTTTTTTTTAACTGCAGCGGTCCCCAAAGAATCAAAAGCCATACCTAGTAAAAGTACCAACCCAAACAGAATCCCCCAAGAAGGACACATCTGTCCAGACYCCTTCATGTAAGGAGTGTTTGAGCCTGCCAATAGTACCATGGGATGATGCAAGGGGCACCTGCCTGTGGTGCAAACAGGTGAATGATCTCTGTCTGGTGGCTGAGCTTAAGGAGGAAGTAAAAAGACTAAGGGGTATTAGGGAAAGTGAAAGGGAAATAGACTGGTCAAGTTTTGCCCTTCCAATACCTGAGAGAAGCCTACCAGGAGCGAGAGGACTCCCATACCTCCTACCATCAGGCAGAAGTAGGAGACCTAGTAGATGAAAGGAAGTGGAAATGGGTCCCTAGTGAGGCAGGTAATGAAAATTCCTCCTGACCCCCATCACCTACCTAGGTGCCACTTCAGAATAGGTATGAGGYCCTGGATCCAGAGGGTCAGCCAGAAGACGTAAAAGAAAGAGCCTCCCAGTTAGACTTGGTCTGCCAGACAGATCACTGCCTCTAGCATTAACAAGGAGGGTCATCAGCAGRTGACTCCCTTCTGAGGGAACCAGAGAGCCCCATATGTCAACAAGACCCATCCCACAGGGCGGTCTGCTGCCTCCCTGGGGCCCAGGTATGGATGTCATTAGGAGACTCCATAATCTGATTCAGCTCTCTGACTATTACCCACTGTTGATACTCCAGGCTGGCAGTGATGAGATTGAAAAGAGCACCAAGGCAATTAAAATGGACTTCAGGGCTCTGGGTCAAGGGGTTGAGGGGGCAGGAGCACAGTGGTGTTCTGCTCAGTCCCTTCAGTGTCAGGGACAAATGATGACAGGAACAAGAGACCCTGCATTATCAACAAGTGCCTCAGGGGTTGGTGGCATCAGCAGAATTTTGGGTTCTTTGATCATTTTATGGCACCTGGCCTGGTGAAGCCAGATGGGCTCCATCTATCTATCAAGGGCAAAAGGATTCTAGCCCATGAATTGGTGGGACTGATTGAGAGGGCTTYAAACTAGGTTTGAAGAGGGAAGGGGATGCAAATACGCTCTCCATAAACAAGCCCAAGGGTGATAAGCCAGAGACAGGGACAAAATCAGCAGCCCAGTTGAAGTGCATGTACGCTAATGCACGCAGCATGGGTGACAAAGAAGAGRAGATTGAAGCTGTGGTACAGCAAGAAACTATGACGCAGTCACCATCATGAAAATGTTGTGGCATGACTCACATAACTGAACTGCTGCAATGGATGGCTACAAGCTCTTCAGAAGAGACAGGCAAGGGAGAAAAGGTGGAGAGGYGGCTCTTTATATAAGGGAGGCTCTYGATGCCATAGAAATTGAGATTAATGTTGAGTGCCTATGGATAAGAATCAGGTGGAAGGGCAACAAGTCTGACATCCTGGTTGGAGTCTGTTATAGACCACTCAACCAGGAAGAGGAGGTGGATAACTTATTCTACAAGCACCTGGAGGMTGTTTCATGATCACCAGCCCTTGTTCTTACAGGTGACTTTTAACCTATAWGCCAAATATCTGCTGCAAAGAAGAGACAGTCTAAGAGGTTCTTACAGTAAATGGAGGAGAGCATCTTGTCACAGCTGGTGAGCGTGTCCACCAGGGGAGGGACTACACCAGACCTGCTGTTTGCAAATAGAGTTGGGCTAGTGGGAAATGTGGTGGTTGGAGGCCATCTGGCTTTCCRGAGGACAGAATTTGGCCTATTCAGGAGACTTATTTGGAGAGCACCTTGGGAAGCAGCTCTCAAAAACAACGGAGTGAAGGAAGGATGGGTGTGCTTCAAAACAGAAGTCTTAAAGGTGCAGCAAGGTGTCCCTATGTGCTGAAAGATGAGCTAATGAGGAAAATGACTGGCCTGGATGGGCAAATAGCTTCTGAAAGAGCTAAGGAAGAGGGTGTATCACYTTTGTAAGGAGGGTCAGGTATATCAAGAAATGCTTAAGGGAGTTGCTAGGGTATGTAGGAAAAAAAATAGAGAAGCAAAAGCCCAGTTAGAACTCAATCTAGCCACTTCTGTGAAGGACAACAAAAAATATTTTTATAAATACATTAATGGCAAAAGGGCAAGGATAACGTCCATTCTCTTTTAGATGCAGAAGGGAATTTAGTAACTAAAGATGAGGAAAAGGCAGAGGTACTTAACACCTTCTTTGCCTCAATTTTCAGCAGAAAGAYAGGCTGTCCTCAGAACAACTGTCCTCCTGGGCCAGTAGATAACGACAGGGAGCAGAACAGCTCCCCTGTTACCCAGGAGGAAGCAGTCAGAGATCTGCTGAGCCACTTAGATGCTCACAAATCTATGGGACCAGATGGGATCCATCCTAGTGTGATGAGGGAGCTGGCAGATGAGCTTGTGAAGCCTCTCTCATCATTTACCAGCAGTCCTGGCTCAGCAGGGAGGTCCCAGATGACTGTCAGGCTGGCCAGTGTCACACTCAGCCATAAGAAGGGCCAGAAGGAGGATCCAGRAAACTACAGGCCTGTCAGCCTGACCTCAGTGCCCAGCAAGACTATGGAACACATCATCTTGARTGCCATCACACAGCACCTGCAGGATRGCCAAGCGTCATCTAGTTATTAGTTATTAGAAAAGCCTCTGCCTGAATTAAGCTGCAATTAAAACCATACACCAATGGCAATAGTATGGGTTTTTATTTGATAGTAAATACGGGAGAAAGAGAGAAGAGAGAAAAAGCAAGAGGAAGAAATAGAAAAGAGGTCAGGAAGACAGAGAGAGGGTGACACAGAGCAAGGAAAATATCACCRCTCCATGGATCCCAACAATGTAACAATGTTCTGTTGACCCTCTCCAGCTGGTCTTCTTGGTGGTGAAGATCCCCTCAGAAAGCAGAGAATCCGATSGTTAATGTACGCTCAGGCTAGGCAGGAAAATCCAGGCACCTTCCTGGGCAGGGGGAGTTTGCCCTTGTCTCTTACAACAGACTCYGGGTTTGCTGCATCAGCAGCAGCACAAACTGGGTTTGTGCAGTCCTGTGGCGCGAGTCTTCAGGAATGACTTGGGCAGGGGAGGGGAGGGGGCATTTTAGGGGCCTTTAGGGGCCTTTGATGGATCATGACACCCCCTCAGCTGCCTCTCACGTTAATGTCCCATGGATGTGGCCTTCCTGGGGATTCACAGCTGGGTCAGTTTGTTTAAGGGAGGATGAACCACTGCCTCTCACCAGAGGTTATACCCGAAACCTCCTCCCCCCATCCCTGTTTAAGGGGGAGGCTGTGTAAACCCACATTCTGTGGKCTGTGGTCTCCCTCACCCCAAACCCCAGACAGGAGAGAGTTTCTGTAGTGTTTGGCTCTCTTGTGGGTGCRTTCCTTTCCCTCAGCCTTCTTGGTTGCTCCCCAGACCTGAGATCGTTGATGAATGGGTTTATCTAATCTCAGCAGTTTGACTTACAGCCCAAAGATCTTCAAGGAAGTTTCTGTGGTTGTAGCTTCTTTATACAGTTTTTTCTAYAATGAGCAAAATTTTGTATCAATGTTTAAGGCATTAACTATTTCAGTCTCTTACACCAGGGGATTACACCCAGCCAGCAYGGGTTTAGGAAGGGCAGGTTGTGCTTGAACCAACCTGATCTCCTTTAATGACCAGGTGATCCTTCTGGCAGCTGTGGGAAATGCTGTGGATGTTGTCCACTTGGACTCCAGCAAAACCTTTGACACTGTCTCCCACARCACACTCCTGGAAAAACTGGCAGCCCGTGGCTTGGACAGGAGCACTCTTTGCTGGGTTAGAACTRGCTGCATGGCCGGGCCCAGAGAGGGGTGGTGAACGGTGCTGCATCCAGCTGGTGGCCAGTCACCAGTGGTGTCCCTCAGGTGTCTGTGCTGGGGCCAGTTCTGTTCAATATCTTCAYTGATGATCTGGATGAGAGGATTGAGTTCACCATCAATAAATTTGCAGAYGATACCAAGCTGTTGATCTGTTGGAAGGTAGGAGGGCTCAGCAAAGGGACCTGGAATGGTTGGATGGATGGGCAGAGTCCAATACGACGAAGTTTAACAAGTCCAAGTGCTGATTCCTCCACCTTGGCCACAACAACCCCCTGCAGTGGGACGGTGTGGCTGGAGAGTGCTCAGGCAGAAAGGGACCTGGGGGTGATGGTCCACAGCCAGCTGAACATGAGACAGCARTGGCCTCGTGGCCAAGAAGGCCAAAGGCATGCTGGCCTGTGTCAGGAATAGTGTGGCCAGCAGGAGCAGGGAGGTCATCCTTCCCCTGTACTCGGCACTGCTGAGACCACACTCTGAGTGCTGTGTCCAGTTCTGGGCGCCTCMGTTTGGGAAGGACGCTGAGACACCTGAGTGCRTCCAGAGGAGGGCAGCTAGGCTGGGGAGGGGCTTGGAACACAAGTACTGTGAGGAATGACTTGAGGGAGCTGGGGTTGTTTAGCCTGAAGAAAAGGAGACTCAGAGGTCACCTTATCACTCTCCACAACTGCCTGAAAGGTGGATGTAGTCAGGTGGGGGTTGATCTCTTCTCCYGGGCAACCACTGAAAAGACACAGTCTTAAGCTGTGCCAGGGAAAGTTTAGATTAGACATCAGGAGAAAAATTCCTCACTGAAAGAGTGATTGGGCACTGGAATCATCTACCCAGGGAGGTGGTGGAGTCACCATCCCTGGACATGTTTAGAACAAGAATGGACATGGCACTCARTGCCATGGTTTAGTTCATGAGTAGGTGTTAGGTCACAGGTTGGGTYTGATGATCTCAAAGGTCTTTTGCAACCTAGTTCATTCTGTGATTCTGTGATCGCCAAGGAAAAGACAAAGCTTGTCATGCTCTCATTATAAAGTATGAGATTACAATCAAAGTAACAAATAGTTAAATGGCAGCTATAGTATATTGTTTTGAGTATAACTTTATATAAAACAGGAAGTCTGTAAGAAAGCCTAGTCCTGCTAATGTTCTCATTTAAAAGTCAAAGTTCTTTCCACTTTCCTCAAAGTAAAGTTTAGTATTTTCCTGAGGATACTTGGTGTTTATTTCCCACTCCAACTTTGTTAATGAACCATAACTAATAAGGCCAAAGTAAGCAACTGTAGCTTCTCTATTATCAGCTGTGACTGATAGAACCTTTTATACAACAACTGTTGTGTATAGAACCTGATGCAGTAGGAATATTGCAAATACCATGACACTGCAGAGCCTGATTGCAGTATAGCTTTTTTTTGTTAAATCCCGGGTAAGTCTTATTTATGAGATTTCACATCAGCTCTCTGTAAACTGCAAAATCATCCTTCAAGTGAGATCAAATATGTTGTATTAGCAGCCAAGTGAAAAAGCAAGAATGTGGAAGCAGCAGSTGTCCCCACAGGAGACACTTTTAAATGTGCTATAACCACAGATTAGAAGAAGTAATAAACACCAAATTAGAAAGGGCAGCAGTCTTATTTTCTTTTTYTTTAAACACTATTGCAGTGTTTTAATTGGGAAGGAGAGAAGGGAAGGAGGGGATATTGGGAAACAGGACTAGTTTCAACACTCAAAGTTTTAATTTAATATATCAGTGTCACCTTAAAACATTTATACGCTAATTACTGTATTTTTAGTATAAACTCAGAATTATTGAAGGAAAAGGTCATGATGCCTAAATTATGAACCTGCTCAGAAATCAAAACTTCTAGAATTAGCACAGCATTCTTTGAGACTAAAATCCTGGTTTGCACTGGAAGACTTTGAGTCCTAAACTACRAGATTTTTATTTTGCTTGTCTTGTTCAAGACAAACTTTAAACAGACCTTCACTTCTAGCTCCTACTTAGCAAGAACTTTTGTTGGTTAARCATCAAACATTCTGTCAGTCTTGGTGGTGTGAGCAAGGGAATACTATCAGAAATTGAAAGAATTGCCAAAAAAAAGTAGTTCCTACTAAAAACACTAAAGAAACTCCATTTGCATATAAATAAATAAGATAATGCAGGAACACATATCAATATTGAGAACAAAATTCTATTTCTGCAGAAATATTCTGCTGAAACAGCAAGATCTGACAGGAAAGGTCAGAGAGTTAATGAAATAATAGAGCCTCAGGATGGAAATAATAAATAATACACAGTTTTAGACGCTATTATGCAGCTATGTACAATAAGGCACTTTGTAGAAGAATTGATCATGACACTACATGAGAAAGTCATAAACCATCAATCTGGCATCAAAATGAGAGATTATGATTTATTTGGAGAATATTCAGATGTGAGCCTCATAAGTGTTCTGGGAGATGTAGTATAAAATATCCCCCAGCTAAAGTATTAATGCTGAGGTGAAAGTCATGGAAGTCATTCTGAAAATGTGAGTAATTGCCATAAAGAGGAAGATTGGCACAACCATTTTTAATCATTGCAACTACTTTTAATATATTTGAATTCTAAAAGGCTCTGCACAAAATACTGGACTAAAATATGTATCTCCTATCAATTTCCACAAGTTCACTCTTTTCCCTGAACTATTACAACACAGGAATTACAAACAGAAGAATACATCTGTCACCTGCCTGTCAGTGCACCACTCCTGCAATTAGGTTCTAAAACCACGAGGTATTAAGCATTACAAGGATCTACCTCAATACAAAGATTTTATTCCCTGCCCGTGCTAAAATACTCATTTTAATTGAAGAGAACTGTTGGCAATGCAAATAGAGGGTCACAAATACAAGCACTAAGAAAAGATCAGCTGCACTGATGTCACATACATTGTACTAGACATCAATATCTTYTTTTTTTCTCCTCCAAGTCAGACTCCTTGGAATTTATTTATCTTAACAAGGCAGATTTTAATAGCTGAACAGGTTTAATTGAGTTGATCTACTTACATCGAAGTATTTTTTCATTCTGACCACCCATATTTTTAAAATGTCAAGAAGAACCTGCATGATAATGGCTTTTTATTTTTGGATGGGCAAATAAGCAATTATGTTAGTCACTTTATTGTAAAGCAGTACCTTGCAAAAAAAAAAAAAGGCAAGGTTGAAAAAGGTTAAATGAAACTCAGTAATATGAAATTTTGTCTTGACATTTCAGAAAACAGCAAATTTTAAGTGACAACCATCATCCCCAACTACTCCTTACACAGCTACCTATTTGAAAGACTTAGTGTAACTCAAGTATTTCCTGTGAGGACACTAAAACATCTTGAAGGCATCAGAYGCAGTGACACAGGAAAAGTTAGGTTACAATAGAGCCTGGCAACTTGGCAGATTGACTGGATGTAAGCACTGCAGTTATCACAGCCCTGAATCAGTTGCCTTCTACAAACATGGGTAACAACTTTCTTAGGAGTTAACTTCAGATCAGCTTTTATAAATTTCAACAAATTCAAACAATTCAAAATGTTTGAACAAATTCAAACATTTTCCAGTCACCGGCCGTTTCATCATTCCTCTTAAAAGGATGATTTCCTCCCGTAGATCCCAGAACAGATATACCTCAGGAAGTGGCAAAATAATTATCTGTACTCAGTGTATGACATAACAGCATATTCACTATGCTTTTAGAGGTAAACATTACTAAACACAGCTACCTAGGCAAATAAAGGTTTCCAGAAAGTGGTAATGGGATATTATTAATGTAAAATGAGAAGGCATTTCCTCTTCCCCTCTCTAGATTTTTCCAGGTAGGAAAAAGACTACAAAGTACACTGAGAAAGATACACTATGCAGTCACATTCTAAAACATGATGACTGCATAAGAGACTTACATGATTAGATTATCTCCTTTAGAGCAGCAATTTTTGGCTGACAGATGACTCTATTTTCATTGAGTCATCCCCCTAACTCTGATGCCATTTTTGTTCTCTACAAATACACCTCTTCCCCGCTGGCCAAAGGCAGTCTGTTTTGTGCTGCAGTTTTATCTTCATTCCCTGCAGTGCCTGACAATGGGGTTTTGAGACAATATTGTTTAAAACATTTCATGTAGTGCAGATAATTATGCATTTGCACGAGTCTGTCTTGCCCATACCGATCCATTTATTCCAACACATACCAAAACCAGTAGGGTGCACTAACAAGATCCAACTGAGTGTGTAAGAATGTTATTATACCTCCCCAAGAATAAACACCTACTGCTGTGAACAATTCAAAGTCTTTAAATGCCATCAGCATGCAAGAAAATAGAAAATTACAAATCAATGTATACCACAGATTTAAGTGTATTTTCCAGCTGCCAAAATAAATTACTCTCACATGCACAACAGAGAACATCTGAAACAAATCAAGCCATGCAAATGTCTGATTGAGTCAAGTATACAGCATGCAATGACTCACTAACACTACAACACTGGCCATTTTTCAGAAGCAGTGCAGCCAAACAGCTATTGTAATTTWGTAATACTACTACTACTAATATTTAAAATAATATTTATAATCTATTCTTCAGAGCATTTTCTCTAGCACCATATTGATTTATCATTTTTCTATCTTATCAKAAATATGCTGCTGAAATGTACATCTTACTCTTTATTTCAGAAAATCATTTATTTCCTACTACCTGCTAGAATCATCTTTAAGTTATGCACTGGCATTGCCTACTACTTAAGGTTAATCTACTTACTGCACGTTACATCCATTACGTCACATTACTGGGCTTCAACATAAACTGGACTATTCTTGTCTATCATGTATAAGAAATATTGTATAATTCTGTCATATTACAGTTGTGCCTCATTTAACCTCATCACATATGTAACAGATTGTCCCTTGTCTACCTTCAGATGCAGCATATCAATTTCAGAATCAGTGTAGCCTGTAGATTTAATTCCTTTCTTTTAATTCTGGAGGAGGACTTTCTAGTAACTCAGAATGCTTGCAATTTTTCAGCCTTGGAGCTGTTTTTTTAATCAAATTATTTAACATTTCATTGTGTGCTGTGCAGRATAGTTAGGAGGAGACCCAAGCTAACACTTTGCTTCCAGTTCCTAAATTGTACCAACAGAGTCCTATACAAACACATTAGCTCTGTGTTGCCATAGCTATACTTTTCCTTGAGCCTTACACACAGTTCTACAAATCTACACTAAGGAACCACTTTGCCAAAGGTTGCATTGCCAAAAGCTTAATACAAATTATAAGATTTTCTAAACCTCATAATAAAAATTATATTTGGGATTACTCCCCCAAAACTTTGCCTTTTTGAGGTTTTAAGTGAAGCAGAACATTTTCTGAACCTATCCAGCCTCACRTGGTACAGAAAAGGGAGCAGTTCTAAGGGAGAACTAGACAAAAACATTGTTATGATACCAAAGACAAATATCTAAGTCATTCGCAGAGCAGGGACAATGAAGAGTTTTAAAATCTATACAAATTGTTGGTTGACTGATGAACATCTGCTGGCAAAAGAAACACTTCAAAGCGATCTCTTGCTTCAAATTAGCTGAGCAATTGTTCCAACCATAGTAAGGGAACAACAGGAAGTGAAATACCAACCACTTTCCATGCAATCCTTAGAAGTAAACTTCAACTCTGACCCCACTTAAACATTTTACAGTGGAACCACCTGACTCTTCCACCCAAAGAAAGTTTCTTCATATATCCTGTAAAAATTAATGCAGCAGGATATAGAAACACTGGGATCGGCTCAGGTATAATGAAAATAAGAAGCCTGGAATAGAATTTACTGAGGAGATAGGAGCTGCTAGAGGGTAGATGGATTGCTGTTGAAAAAACTGTTTAGAGCATGGTGCTAAGTAACACCAAGGTCACAAGTTCAATCCCTGTACAGGCCATTCACTTAAAAGTTGGACTCGATGATCCATGTGAGTCCCTTCTAACCTGGAGTGTTCTGTGAAATCTGTGAACACATTATTCAAGACAAAAATGCAGAATCCCCAGGGTCAACAAGGACTGAAYTAGAACTGCACACTCAGTAACTGGCTCTTCAAGGAGTGACTCTAGGGCAGTGATAACCAAGCACATATCACCAAATAATCCTGACCTACAAACTAAAGACTGTTCATCAGTGCAACCCTATGGGGAGAGCAGTTATGTAACCACATGGGGAGAGCAGACACCCAGAAAGGACATTTGCCTGACTAACCCTGGGTTTACTGCTGCAGTTTCAGGATACATTGACTGAAAAAAAGGAAAATGGAAAAGGACATCAATACTTAGCTTTGCTCAGCTAACCCAGCAAAATTGGAGCAGTAGTTCAGCTACTTTTAGAAGTCCTCTCAGCATCCATTTCCAATCATTAAACTTCACTTCTCAGGAAAAAAAAGTGTTTTTCAGAGAGACTTCATAAAATTACCCTCTCACAATAATCTGATTGTGAACTGTTACAAGGAGATACATTTTACCATTCATTAGATTACATGAATGCAGTGCTTCTTATGTAATGTTTCAAAGATAAAGAAATTTTCCAATGAACACAACGATACACCTTCTCAAAAAGTCAATGAGGGAAATGTGAACACAGAACTTAAATTATGTATTGAGTGAACTTCAGACATTTCAAATGTATGCTCACATGTTTAACTATGCTTATCACTTAAGTCCTGCAGGGATCAAACCCTCTTCCACAGATACTCTTCTGTCAATATTCTCACTGTAAAAAAAAACAACCAGGACCTGGAGAAAAGCAGATGGTGAATTCATTCATAAAAATCTACACGAGACATAGGCATAGATAGTCAAAGATATTTTGTGGAAAGCACCTTTCAAGTCACTGGTTAAAATTCAGTCAAAGAAATTCAACACAGATTTCTTTCATTATCAGATAAGATATGCTACCTTATAAACTTCAAGGCAGCAGAGTAACACAGGCCAGGTAACTGAAAAGCAGGCAACACAGGCATGAACTGCTTGCATGTCAAAACCTATTTCTCCCCACAGTTACCTGAAGAAATGTGAAAGTAATGAAACTGCTGGTTTCTACTACTGTGGAGTGGAATTTCTGGATGACGATGATGATGCTAACTTGCTGCATCATCCTTACTATCTCTAGAAGAAGCAAAGCTGAAAGGACATGACTGGGGAGCTACTTGCCTATGTCTGAAAGTGACATTCCCAGGGTGAAGTTGCTGATGCACCCTGCACCATTCTTGACCCACTTAGAACATCTCTGCCTAAAGGAAGCACTTTCCACAGCCTTACACTCTCTTAAAATGCAAACTAGGAAAAGCATTACCTATAACATCAACAGGAGTTTTCTAAATCTAATGCATGAAATTAACCAATTTCAGTGTCAATTACAAATTTCCTTTTAAGCTAACTCATTAAACTCATTTACATGCTTTCATTTCATTCCCCTTCATGCTAATGTTCTTTAGTGACAGGAACACACACACACACACACACAGACGCACTGAGGCTCAGACAAGTCTCTTGACTGTCACCCTGCATGGCTACAAGCCCCAACCTGACCAAGTTATATACATACCCTGCCAGAAACCTTCCTACAGTGGGGCTTTCCTGGGAGTAGTGGGTCTCTGAGGGGAAGCCCTACCCTCGGCACTGGGATGCCAGGCAAGGACACTTCCTGGGACTGAGTGCCTTCAACACTTCTCTTGTAGGAGTGATTTTTCTACTGGATACCCTTTAGTGACCCTTTGGGCAAAGCAAACCCAGGCAACCCCGAGTGAGAGTGGCTTGGTGAAGGGGAGGTGTTGTGGCTTTTGTATACCTCCATGGCAATCAGTGCCACAGAAGTTAAATTGAACTTCTTCACAAAAGCACCCCATCTTTTCTTCGCTCCCTATTTTATATCCTGTTCTTCTAGATAAGACAAATCTCACATGCCTGGGTGACTTCTCTTGCTGCCTCTCAAAGTTAGGGAGTAAAATGTGAAAACGAGCATTAGTTAAAGTTCCAGTCAGGAAGTTCTGATTTATGTCCTTTAGAGAATAGATGACTAGAAAGTTCACTATGTCCCTGTTGCCAGATTGCAGCCACATATTAAATTAATGCTTCAGTTCACATATTCCATACAAATGGCTGAAATCTGTTCTATAACCTGTCCAATTCTGCCAGTAGTAAAAATATGGTACTCGAGGGACATACTCTGTATAAACTTTACTGGTTTTTAAGTTTATATTACACTGCAATCTTCTGTCTCTCAGTTGCTGAAATCCACTGGACAGCTACCATTGCTTTCATCAAGGACATCAGGAATTGCCCCCATGACTGCTTAAGRTAGTTCCATGCTTGTGGGAAGAGATCAAAGAAGATTTATGGTAGTCACTATGTGGCAAGACAATTTGCCTGACACTGATGAGGCTAAAAAAGATAAGGCAGCTCCCAGCAGCAAACCTGCCAAATAATTCAGCAGATAAATGAATCCTTCTATGATCCCTCTATGAATRTCACTAGGATTATGATATGACCAAGGCAGAAGTTGATGCAAGTGTGGGAAGAAACAGGTAAAGAAGCAAAAGCAGTAGAACAAAATAAGAGAAAAGAGGTGAAGAATGAAGTAGAAAACTTTTTTCCACTTTCAGCTGCAGCCCTTATCCATGTTGTTACACATGGTGACCTGTATCTTGTAGATTCCTGCTGCAGCTCCCAAGCTGCAAAGAGTAGCATATGTTGGCTACGTTTGTTGTACCAGTCCTATACCACATTCCCTGAATCCTCAACAGTGGCCCACAGCAAAGGAGACAGGTCAGTAGTAACACAATTAAATCATAGAAAGGCTTGTCAAAAAACTCCAACAAAATACTGCTCAGTAAACTGCTCATGGGCAAACTTTGCATTCTGAGAGTTATGCTGAAAATAAAAGAAATTCACCTCTTCATAGGGATTACAACAGACCAATGGGTTCCATAGGCTATCCAAAATGACTTCCTGCTTCTACTGGAACTCCATCACTCTTTTGGGACTTGTCCCATGACAAGCTCTTTACTCTACCTTGGTCCAAGAAAGTTCATGCCTAAGGCTCAAAGGCCTTAGATTTATCTCACCTGTTTCCATGAACCTCAGTGAATTCCCTGCTACCTTCATGGGAAAGAAAGAGGTACCTGAAGGAAGCCAAGGAGGGGGAAACATTCATTTTCTTGCAAGAGAGCAGAACTTTGGAACTTGAGCTCTTCAGATGAAGTCTTAGCATGCCATATGGGAAACACTGGTAACAACCTGCACCTAAAAGTTATTTGGCTTTGCCTACACTATAACCCCTCAGTAATAAAAAAAAGTCTTTGCTTTCTCATATCAACATCTTTACAGGAAAGAGCAAGAAATGAAAGCAGCAGGCAAACATCTGCAAGACAAAGTTATTCAATGGAAAGAGTTTACAAGGATGGTCAGAACCATCTTATCTTAGACCAGTTATTTGGGAGTCTTACAAAGCACCCTAACAGTAGAAAAAAATGAATGCTTAAGCTGGAGGTGACCTTGCACAAGTGCCAGCTGCTGCCTGTGACAGAAACAGAGTGAATGTCATGGGCCATTCTCTATGAGCAAGGCTTGGTGTGCACATTAGTGTATGTTACACATCACATTGAAACAAGAAAAAGGGAATGAAAGGATTAGGCTGCTTAGTGCTTCTACAGGACTAGAAGAAAAAATCATTAAGGCAATAAAACGAGAATTATTTGCTACAGTGCTGTGGCATAGGCCTCCAGAGAGAGAACAAAACAAAACAAAACCCAAAAAAGCAAATAAAAAAAAAGAGAAAAAAAATGGGGGGGGGGGGGGTGGTAGATAGGAGACATAGACATCTTGTAGTTTAAAATCATATTGGGGTCTTGAAAAAAAAACTACTTCCAAAATCTCAGTCCTTTGAAAAAGATTTGAATTGCAGATTTAAAGAAGGCAGCAAATTATTTAGAGATAGAAAATGCAGTAATTACCTGTTCATCAGTTTTCAAAAACAGATACACACATATGCTCTAACTAGGTAATAATGTCTACACTATGACAATATAAGTTTAACTAGAGCCTGATAAAAAATGTTTTATAATAACTAATTAGGAGTAAATCAACATCTGTTATTCTTTTCTTTAAAACAGAATACATTACTCTTTTGAAGAGGAATCTCAGAGAAAGCCATAGTAGCTGCTACAACATTTGGAGGGTATGCAATGCTTTCAGTTGACTAAGTCATAAATTTGAGGTAGTCTGCTGAGTTTCTATAGAGATTTTGGCCAAGAAAGCAAGAATCAAGACTGTTTTTATGTGACTATCCAAGTATTAGTTGGAAACAAGCCATTTGCTTAAAYAGAATTTTCAACAGTCAAGACAAAACTATCAACACAAATCAAAAATTTAAAGCTTCTTCTTCTTCTTTTTACTGAATGCAATTCTGTCCAGTTTCACTGCAAGACAATTTATTTGAGCTCTCACAGAGATAGGCCATTATAAAGGACATCTACACTGGAAATCCTTACTGCTGGATTAGTAGGAATAAACATAAAGAGCTGAGCTAAAGCTCCAACCAAAACTCCAGCTTTAATAAATCCTGGAATAAATGTCTCACGTAACACAAATAGGGATGTACAGTCTAATTTGCAGATGAGGCTCTCTTTAGATTTCAAAATTTGCAGACATTTTCCTCTTTGCACTGTAATATTACAGTACACAATTTCCACAAAATTACTGCAGGTGCAAAATGAGGGACCAAGGCACAGCAGAAGAAATAAAGGAGAGCTCTGTGACAGTAAATTTAAATTCCACATTTAAGTGCACCTAAGCAGCTGAAATGGAAGGCCCCACGTACATTAGCAATTATGCTGTACTTGCAAACAGTGATTGCGGGGAGATGCCAGAAAAAAGCCTCTGTCTCTCAAAAGTAATCAACTTTGTGGCAGTTTTTTTTCCAGTTCCGCTTGCTGGCTAAGGAGAATTAGGCAGTGTATTTATCAGTAATGGACACATTTSGAATTCATGTTTTTTAGAAAGAATTCACTGCATGTTGGCTCTTAAAAGAACTGAGCTGCATAAAACAATGCAAACTTTTTCATAAACTGTTCAACAATCAACAGCTTAACTACCACTTCAATCCAAAAGAATACTCTAAACCCACAGACAGAGGTCTCCAGCTGCATGAAAGTATTTTCAATCCTTACGACAGTTATGATCCTACAGAAATACTGAAGAATAAGGGCAAGAATCCTCATGTTCCACAAATTCTTACATAGTTACAAAAAACAGTGAAAATTGAAGGCCAAAATAACTGCCTTCACCTCATGCTTTGAATATACAGGTTGTAAACATGAAATGCTGAGTTTCTAAAAAAGAGCATGCTATCAATTACTTCTACTACTTCCTAAAGACAGTGTTATTTCCAGTTCAGCCTTTACAATGTGTTCTACAACATTGAAAGCAGGTGCAAAACTTGAAATTAAAAAATTACTAAGTAATTCTAGTACACCATTACTTGCTCATTAAATGTCTCTCCAGGATGGATGAACACTAGTCTTACAAAGTTGTCTTTCCTCACACACAAATATTTCATTCATTACTCCATAGCAGCATTAAAACTGAAATTTTAAGATCCTTATATACATGTGTCATAAGAACAAAACACGGTGGACATGTGGTATAGTTACTATGATGAGGGTTTCTTCTCAAAAATATTGTTTTATTTATCTCATCCAGGGAGCAAACCCAGAATAAAATTATTTAGTTACGGAGTAATTTACTTCACTTTCAAAGTTTTTGTTAAACTTTTTCACTAGGTACACAAGTGTGCCTGTCTTTGCACATTTCTATCACAAAAGGCAAAGTTTCAAATCGAGGTATTAAAAACAAATGAGAAAAAAATGAACAAAGAACCGCTGATAATCACAAGTAAGAATAGCTTCATTCATTATTTCCAGATTTTTCCAAATATGGAGAGTTTTCAGTATACTTTCTAAGGTTTTAGGGTTTTGTTAGAGTTTTTTAAATCTATAATCTTTATTTTCAGGTTCTTCTAAACAAGGGGTTTTCTGCCCTATTTCWAAGTATACTTTTTATTTGATACAGAACAGATATTGATGATTCTGAGCTCTGATACGCTAAGCATTTGCATTAGCTTGAGGGGTTTGGTGGTGGTATTTTTTGTTCAATGGTTAAATAGTTTCTAACCCCTGCAGATTAAACTGCTTTGTAGTATTTCAGTGAATAACAGAGCTATTACACATTTTTCTCTACCTTGCATTTTTTGGATAACATTTCATCAAGACAGCTCAATTTAACTTTATGACTGATTCAGGACAGAAATAACGGTTAACATATATTCTAAGTGGCCTATATGCAGAACAGAAGTACTTCTACCTACCAACAGATGATCAGTGTCTGACTCAGAAGCACATTTCCCTTCAAAAGGTCCATTGTTCTTCAAAAGGAGATCAGTAACTTAAACCCAGAAAGAATAACTCCCATTTTAGTTTTTTCAATACATTTAAAAGCCTTCATTTTCAACTTCATTATAAACCTTCCACAACTGAAGTGCATTAACACAAAGTATCATTACTCCTTTTTCACCAACATTTTTAGAGGCACAGCATGAGAAAAAAAATTTAAACCATTTAAGAGTCAGAAAGACTAGAATAAGCACTGCTTTGACATACAGAATGATAAATTYCTCACCACACTCTAGTTATCCCTGTTGCCACCATTTCCCCCTCTGATTTATGATGCTTGCAAGAGACAGGCTTTAACTTTTCATACTCATGTCCTTCCAACTCACTACACACAGACAGAGTATAAAACCCATCACTTGTTCTCATTTTAACTTCTTGAAATACCTTTTTTTCTGTACAGTTTCTAATGCAATTATGTTTGAGTTCAATTTCAGTTATCACAACTAACTTAGACACAGTAGACCAGCTGAGCCACAGTAGTACACAACAAAGGCAGAAAAGGAAATGCTTTTACCTAAATCTCCTTCTAATTGTTTGAATACATTGCASAGTCTGGTAAATACAACATAGGCTACTACATGACTGCTGCCAGACAGTAAATCATTCAGATATACCTGACATATAAAACTCCATCACTTGCCTAGATTCTTAATCTGAAACAGAATTAATCCATTTCAGCTGACTGTATCSTATTCATATACTTCTGCTGAGCACTCAACCCCTAGTATCAGGAAGCCATGTACCTGGGGGGGGTGGGAAATAAAGAAAAAAAGGAAGATAGTCCTTGTTTCTAAAAGCAAGCACATGACAATGAGAACAGTTTCAACAAAACCATACCTCAACAACCTAGTGGATGAATACAAATCAAAACATACTTGCTAAACAGAGAAAGAGGCCAGACAGAGAAAAGTCAATGAGTCATTCACATATATATGGAAAGCATACAATTGCTCACCATATTAAATCAGAGATAACAAAAAGCACATTGGAACTGAAATGTATTTTAAAAGCAATTGCAAAACCAAGGGAAGAAACACCAAAGCAACTGACAGGCCAGTTGGAAGAAAAATACTGTGATTACTTGCCTGTGCTACAAAGATTTCAGAATCTATAGCTGCTATTAGCTTCCCTCCATAGTAAGCCAATTKCAGTAAAGAGCTATGATTCCATAGTGGCACTGTTAAAATTAAAGACAATTGTTCAGATTATATAAAGGAAAAGTTCCAGCTTGTATCAATGGAAGATCACATTAAATACCMAAAAATATTAATGAATTGCTCATTGAAGACATTTTCCCTTTAGAAATACCTCCTAAAAATAATTTTTAAAAAATAAAGAACACAGAATACAGAAACATTTAGGTACACAGCAGACATCTAGCAAAACAAGGATAAATGGCAGGATTAACATTTAGATGTAGTTCTATTAGATGACAACTCCTCTACTGCTACAATAATCTCATGAAAGCCCTTTCACTAAATCACTTTCACACTGATTCCTTTTCAATGCAATTTAAACTCATTATGTTAAATGAGCACTATTGTATCTGCACTAAAATAAACATAAGTACTGTTTTTATGCTTGCCTACCACGTAAATCACCCTCTAAAAATAACACAGTTCTGTCTGTTGCAGAGTACTTAAACATAMACATTTAGAAGTTGGTAGGGGCTGCTCTATTTTTAATTGGATGAGTTGGTACCTGAAGTGCAGAAGAACAAGTAAAATCTTTAACTTACAAGTGTTTATACTTCTTCTCACAGAAACTGTCTTACAACTTGTATAAAGCATAACATTACAACCAAACACATTGTTCTGTGTTCAGTATGTAACACATAATTATTAAAAACAGCTGCAAGAAAAATCTTGAGACATTTAAGGAAAAATGTGCTGGTAAGGCTTATTGTCACAACCAGTTGTGACATGATGAGATTTCAACTGGTGCCTCCATCTTTCCTGTTTGTTCTAATAATTGTCTTTTATACAACAAGAATATTTTACTGTAGAATGGTACATGCAACTCACTCTACCACCTTTTGCACCAGGTATATAAAAGCAGACTTAGAAGACTAGAAGATGATTTTATCAAACCATCAGTTTTTGGAACAGATGGGTTCTTTCATGAAATAGACCAGCACAGTTTACCTAATGTAAACCCTTTCCTTCCTGGAAGTTCAGTCTATATCCTCACTTACATACAGAAAAGAAGATGTGAGTTGAAGAAATGGAAGCTTGAGTTAAAGCATATGTAACTTACCAGGTTTGATCATACAGCTGGTAGCTACTGAATTTACTTCGGTTGTAAAGCAACTGTCAGCTGAAATCAAAGGAGTGGCGTAAGTTCGAGATCAAGTTTAGGTCCACCTGAGGCCTGTTTCAGGACACACATCCTTCACATCTTCAGAAAGGACACRATTACAGCCAGTGAAGATACAGGAGAACAGCTCTGCAACATTTGGGTCCATTTTTTAAGATCTTGGAACAGTTTGCTTGGGTTTGCTGAATGTACATGTTTATGCGCAGCAGAAATAAGCCAGCAATAACCTGACAAAATTGCTCTGCCTTCTATCACCTTTTAGGTTGACAGTGCTGCTAAAGACTTACTCTCATCCTAATCAATTCAGATAGCAAACTTTCAGGCTACTAGATTAGCTTGTCAGGGGTAGGAACAGCATACTCTCTTGTTCCACTTCCAACAGTGATGCCAGAATTTTCTAAAAAACATTCAATTGTATAAAATAATCAAATTAATCAAATAAATGTATAAAATAATCAAATTAATTAGAAATTGAAATTGCTTATTAAAGGAAGTATTTCACTTTTATTAAAAAACAATAAACCCAGAAATATTGGAAATACAATAAAAATTCAGCTGGAATGAACAGTGACAGACCTTTCACCATTTGATGGCTGCTGGGTGCCCACTGTCTTTGGTAGCTTCACAGCAGGGAAGAGAACATACTTGCACATTTCAAAGGAACAATGTATCCTGAATAATTGTACATTTTTGTTTACAAGCTTAGCAGTAAGGCCAATGACTAAGAAAACTTTGGGATTGAGCTACTAYTTCCTTGCTAAAGCTGGTAACTCAAAAACTAAATCTGGGCAAAAACAAAAATCCAGACTGGCCACTTGTCTGCACAGATCACTTTCAGTGTCTGTCATTCTGGCATTCACCACACCCAGTCCACATGTTAAAACCTTTATATCACTTCAAGGGGTTCCTGTCCCCATCAGYAGTCAGTAAGAAAGAAGACAAAATGCAGCTGATCACTCTTGTTAGTCTGCCTAATGACCAAATGSAGACACATTTCCATTGCTTCTTTAGATAAGGTTAACAAGGTGAACTAGAACTRTGTCAGCCTCAGCTTATTTTGAAACTTGAATTAAGAAACAACTTTATGGCTGTAATATCTATCTACCTCTGTAGCACAGAAGACACGTGCTTGCATATGAACATTGTTTGCACAAACCAATTAATGTATATAATAAAATAAAGAAAGAATTTATTTTTCAGGAAATCACTACCACAATAAAGTCAGAGCAGGCAACAATATAATTGTCCTTGCTAGGTAATGACACTGGACTCACAATATCTTGTAATTTAAAAAAAAATATTTTAATACAGAAAGTAGAAAATTTGATTCTAAAGTTACTCCATGGAACTGGAAAGATCAGGCACATATATTCAATTTTTATATGGATTCATATTGTTAGATAAACAGCATCAGATATGCATTGTTTCCAAAACAACTGAATGTTCCAATGTTACATTCTGTAAGAGCAGACACCAGCTCAGGTTGGCTGATAATTGGGACACTTATTCATAGGCCAATATGTAAGGCAAGTATCTAGTCTCAATCAGACAAGGTTAGAACACGGGAAAACAGAATAAACAAGAATTTATAGAAACATCATAAACAGATTTTACACGACTTTCTTAACAAATGCCTTGACTGACACATTTTTCAGATGTGGCTTCCCATCTAGCCTTTCAATCTTTTACTAAAATATATTTCAGTGAAGTTTTTCTGGGAAAAGCATTTAACAAAATGTGTTTAACAAAACTTCTCATTTACCAATTACACTCCAACAAACCTAGAGGGAACAGCACACACGCTGTTTTATTACTAAACATAAAAGTCAATGTTCTCAAAACCAGTGTAGCTTATGTATGACTCTCAAAAGAAGCTTATGTATGACTCTCAAAAGAAGCAATTCCTTAAACATAGTAACAAGTGTCTATAAAGAAAAGTCTTCCTAAAAACAATTTCAATATAACCAGTGAGAAACAGACTAACCATGTAATGTTCAACASAGAAGAAAACCTCTCACTTATATCAATATGTCTCTTCGATTCCTCAATTGCCTATCAAAAAAAATGTAGGCAATTGCATTTGTTACTGGAAAACTTGCAGGAACAGTCTTGCTTGTTGGTGTCAATCTTAAGCATCRCCAGTTTATTGTGGTTTTTGTTGTAGCAGGGTTGTTTGCTGGTTCTCAAACAAGGAAATTACTGACCTAATTAAGTCAGTAGTTTGTTCCATACCAGCTATTTACCTTTTTGGTGCTTACATAAAGCACCAAACTGACTATAATATATTCCTTGGTTTCTTCCAACCATACAAACTCAACACAGACTTKACCCTCTGAATCTGCATAGTCTGCAGTATAGATATGACCCATGTAGTCATAAAGGCCGGATGACTTGGTAGACAATTCCATGTGGACTGGAGCACTAAAACACCAGAAGGGCATTCCAGTTTCATCCAAGAGAGTCAGATCCATCACAAAGCAGTCCTACAAACACAAGCAGAAGAGATTATTTTCCTGTATCATGGCAAAGTAAGTAGAGGTTCAGAGAGTTTTGTACAAAGGCTAAAACCTCAAAATACAATTGATAGTGTTTCACTGACCTACTGCAACAAATACTTACTTAGAGGTTTCCTGCAGAAATCGAAACTGCAGCCTACACACATCAAATGCTGTGCTACAGAAGGTACCACTGCCAAACCAAATCAAACATTACTTCTTGAACATTTTAACATCTGTTTTTCTCAACTATTAGTTACTTTACCATTCAAATAATGATGGCCCCTTCAATACGAGAAAGCAACCTAAGTTTAAAGTCAGCTGCCAAACTTGTGTGAATGCAGCAATGTTTGCAAAGATACTCAGGGACCACCCAAGGCAGTGCACACACAATTACCCTTCCAAGCCAGCTGTATACAGTACTCTTTGAAAGGCTCACAGCTTCAGTTCCCAAAAAGGTAGTATTATTGATGCAATTCCTCCGCTTACAAATTCTTGAAAATATTTCTTTACAAGATTACACAACTAGATACTAGATAATTTAAAAATGTTAATGCCAATTCCTTGGTCTTGGCAAACTGATAGCTTCACATATTCCTTGGAAGCAYAGGAGTAATTTGTCATTGTTAGTATCAGCTGTTCCTTATCCTCATGAGTTCTGAATCATTAAATGAATCAAATTATCTTAATTATGTTGTATCTGTGCTCCAAAAGCGTAAACAAACCAACACCACATATTCCATGCCAAAAAAAAWTCATTTGGAATGCTTTATTTCTCTGTACTACATAGTTGTGCTTCTGTTGCTCTAACATTGCTTTCACTATTACTTTACTTGAGTCAAACAACACAAGGGCAGATGGCACAAACATGAGGCAATATGATACACACCGTTTCCCTAAGCTTTTTACTGTAGACTATGCTGAAAATACAAAATTCAAACCAAATCTAATGCTGGTGTAATAAACTTGTATGAGCTACAGAATCACTGGAAACAAGAAAGAATCACTATTTTCTGGTCTGATAACTTGCATATAAAAGGCCAATAATGAATAGTAAAGTGGGGTGGTGTTGGGTGGTGGGATGGTGRGGTCTTCCCTTGCATTTCTGTCCTGGTTCTTGTCAGGATCAGGTTAATTTTTGTAGTAGCCAGGAGGGAGCAGGGCTAAGACAGGGAGGTTGTTCTACACCACCTCACCTCATTTCCAGGGGCAAGGAAAGGGCTTTCTTCTCCTTAGGARTATTGTGCCATGGTCAAGTTGCACTCCATGGTGAGCATTTGCACGTGAATCACTCCCCTCTCTTGTACATTCTTGTTGTTAATATTGTTGCTGCTACTCTGCACTTTTTTTATCTCGCTGCTGCTTTCAGTAAACTGTTCTTATTTCAACCTTGATCTTTACCTTTTGTGCCTCCAGTTCTCCTCTCCAGCCCAACACAGGGGAGAGGAAGGGGAAAGCAAGCCAGTGGAGTGTGATTTGAGTGGTTACAGTAAGAATACTAAATTGGAGAGTACCATTCCTAAGCCAGACAATTTCCAACTATCTGCACTTCAGCAATTAATTTTTTATTAAAAAAACCAGAAGTGCCAAGGAAGTTTTCAGGTTTTTTTTTGTTTTCTTTAGAGTATTAACTAAAATTCAAATAAATTCAAAGTAATGGAATGTCCTACTTCTGTGGCTGAGGTTATCTGGCATTCACATGCTTTAAGAATTTTAGAGAGTTATGGTAAAAACTACACTGAATTCAACCCACAGCTATATGCTGACATGTTCCATCTCTCATCACAAAATGAGGTTTAGAAGAAATACTGAACTCTTTATTTTGTCCTAGAAATAAATATTAAATATAATTTATGCTGTAAGCACACAGGAGAATGATTAAAACTGAAAAAACTAAAGACTACAGCCATAGCTCCCTGTTTCCTCTGACAGATAACTTCGTAAATTCTTATGTACTACTCAGGATTTTTTTCATGAAAAAAAAAAAAAGATTCTGCCAAGCAGCTGTTAATCCTATAGAATCATAGAATGATTTGGGTTAGMAGGGACCTTTATAAGTCACCTAATTCCAACTCCCCTGCCTCATCATCCTCAGCATGGAGAAAGAATTTTTCACCTTTTTTTCCCAAAGTCCAGTTTAAATCTACCCTCTTTCAGTTTAAAAACAATGTCCCCTGTTTTGTCACTACACGCCTTGGTAAAAAAAGTCTCATCAAACAGTATTCCATTCCACATTTATACAGGATTGGCAGAAACAACAGTTTTACAAATTCTGAGGGTTTTTTTTCAAAAGAAGCACCAAAATTGAAATCAAATGTTGAACTAGATGATTTTTCAGTAGTGCTTAAATTATATTTATCAGAATCTTCATGACTTCTGAAATATTCATGCTGATAAAGTATATCTAAAAATACGTRCCTTCACCACTATTGCAAAAGTTACAGAACCACTCTGAAACTTTGTTTGAAATAATTCTTTTAGGAATTTTACCCAATAGAATGTGTGAGCACTCCTCTAAAAATAAGGAGTTAATCTAGCTGACTGATGTACCTGACTGGAGTTAGGTGCTGACTGTGTGGATGTGGACTGTAGTGTCCTGTGTCCACTGGCATTTTAATACTCCCCAGCAGTTCCTAACTTTCACTGCACATACAGCACAGAACTGCAGAGTATTTCCCCAGAGGTTCAAGGCTTATTGCTCACAAAAAAACCCCAATCAACCAACCAAAAAAAAACAAACCAAAAGAAATAAAAAACACAAAACAAAAAATAACACTCTCACACCAAATTAAAAAAAAAATCCTCACAAAAAGTACATCTGCAGTTCATTTTTTTGTCCAGCATTTCCAAGTGGGCTGGTCAGTCATAGCATCTTTGCTGAGAGRAAAACAATTACACACAGGTAATGAATAGGTCTATCATGCAATCCAGAGTCTATGACAGAAAGGAAAAAACTCTTTTCCTCAAAATTCACTTTTTTTTGAATATTGGAATAGAGGTTTTGTCCTGTTACAGACAGCTTCTACAAATCAAAAGGTTGTTTAAAAATTAGCCTATTTAGGATGCACAAACATAATTCTGTTTTAAGGCAAGCATTTCCAGAAACAAAGAATATTTCTGACCTTTACATTGCCCTTAAATACATCTGTTTCCCAGCATATGCCAAGTGTTCCAATAATAGGCAAGTGCTTCCTATTATCCTTTAAGTTTACAACTATGAGCCTCACGTATCCATTTTCAATGTCACCTGAAAATATAAACAACATACAACATTACAGCAGTATAAATCAAATTGAGCCCAAGTACACTGTAAATGTTCTCTTATCTCCTTTCCACGYCTTTTTCTTCCCACTCACCAATAAGAAACCCTGGCATACACCAACAGCTAAATATCAAGCACTTTATAGAGGAATTAAGTTGCAGTTAGGAGCTTTGATTCTGTGATCCATAATAGAAACTGTAGATAAAAAAAATCCTTTGTATTTTTTAGTACAAAAATAGGAATGCCACCTAAAGAACTTACACAAGGATGCAAGGAGTAAATTTCACACTCAGCATTTCAATTTCATGCCACCAGCGCCTCCATCACTTGCCATTCCCCAGAAGTCAAGCTCAACACTAACACACAGAATAAAACAATGAGATACCTCCCCAACCATTGTTGTTTTTTTTCAAGTTATTTAAATCTCTTAGCTCTGACTGGAAACTCAAATAACCCAATACAAAGGGTACACAGATAACTATTCCTCCTTAGAAAGGATAATGCATCATTAAATTGACATGAAGTATGATTTGAATCAAGTTTTTAAATTATGGATTTTTTCATTTTTKAAATAGCTTTCCAAGGCCCCTGAGGTTTTTTTGGCAGAATTACTATGATTTGTGATTTTTTTATTACTACATATAACCATATTTCTTTGGAATCTCTTTCTCTCCTCTCAAAAGAGATTGGCATTTTTATTTTTTTTTCCTTTGCTATCAGAGAAGGAAAGTTAACCAGGGAATCCAACAGTCTAAATATAACTTGGGGTACATCATGGTGAACATGATCAGACTACAAAGAAAAGTGAAAATAAAAGCATCACATCATGACACATCATGACACAAGCAGATTCCTYGGTAGGACATCCTTTAAACAAGTTTCCTTGAACAAGAGTTACTCTCTCAAAAGAGCAAAACAAAAGCACTAGAGACCTCAGTAGAAAAAGAGAAAGTATCTAGCACATGCAGGGACAGATACAAAGGGAGAGAAGAATTCCCAGGAACATAATGCTTGTCAGGATCCAGTAGTAGGTCCTGGATGGTAAGGTAACAAGTGAAGGGGCTTGCAGAGATTTTAGATGCAAGTGACAGAAGTGAAAAAAGGCAGAAGTGTTTTGCCTGTGATTCTCCTTCAATCAAGTCCAAGTAGCAGAATGAGGCTACAGACAGAAGCAGCAACATCAGGAAGGCTGGCTGTGAGTTCAGTGGCTGCATCCAGCATGCAGTGGCAGCAAAACCCCTGCTTGGTGGCTACTTGAAGCAGATAGTTGGAGGCAGTGATGGAGAAAGAAAGCCCACACTTTAACACAGAGGCCAAAAACTTCTCTGAATTGGTACTGTCGAGCCAAGCAACTCCCAAGATACAGCTGGCCACAAACCAGTGCTGGAAAGGCACCACTCACCAGTGGGGAGTTCAAAGAACACTTATTCTGGAAAGGAAGCTGCCCAGCACATAACAGAGAACAAGAGCTGCAGGTTTGTCAGTACAGACACTGTTTGGAATAGGAGTGTGAATACAGTGAAACCAAGATGACTATGCCCAGGAAATATTTTGTAGGAAATACTTTGTATAGTTGAAGGAATATGCAATCCTCCAAACTGTGATACCCACTTTCAGTGAAGTGTAAGAGAAATCAGTGAGGAAAATGTAAGCAGAATTCATTTCCAGGATCCAGCTCAAAGTAGAAAATGGCCATAAGTTGACACCTGTCCAAATAGTCCAGTTCCACAACCTCAGTAAATCAAATTCAATGACAAAATTTCATTCAAGGTAGAAATATCTTCTTGAAATAATTTACTGACTAACCACTGAAAGTCCACATTTAAAGTTGAGCTTTTATACAAGAGGCTTGAAAACATCAGTCAACAAGCATTTTTTCCAAAAGGTCTACTTGGTTATGCACAATTCCAATCTGAATGGAAGTGTCTATTTCTCTTACTCATTCAGATCAAATGAAGTTTGAATGGAATAAAAATTGATTGAAAAAAGCATTCTTCTGCTAAGAAATTAATGAAGCCCAGAACATCACCACTATTGCATGGCATTAATACACATTGCTAGATAGATCACCTGGCTATGATGTATTGCACTTACTTCTTAACTTTAGCAAGAATGGAAACAGGCAACAAATCAGCAATCTGAAGCCTAATTTTTAATGGGTTGGTTAATCCAGACTTTATAAATGGGGTTTTTTTAGTATAAAAGCTCAATTTCAGTCCTCACATTCAGGAGGAAGGAAAAGCCTGCCTAGAAACGAGCAAGAAACTGAAGGCTAAGTACTGAAATCTCCCCTTCCTCACCCCAGTCAGATGAGAAAATGAAATTAAAAGGCAGGATAAGCTATGTTAAACATACGAAGAGAAACATAGAGGAAGCAAACTGGACAGGTTCTGGCGGAACCAGAATTTGTTTCATTGTCCCCTTATAATACCTTTAGTCCTTGATTCATGCAAGACACGCATAGTAACTGCAAGCAAAGCAGCAGAGTAAATTATAGGGAACAAATATTTCCAAATAAAGGTAATACCAACAAAGAGAACATTTACCGTGTAGACAAACCTCAGGGGAAAGAAACAAACAGACCAATAGTTCCAAAGCACTTATTTTAGCTAAAAGCCAAGAAGTTTGTTTTGCTAACCAAGCCTTTGTTGCAAGTTGTCATTTGATTGGTATTTTCAGAGGAAAAGCTATGCTTAACACTAATTTGGGTGCCAACAACCAGCCTTATCACGCTAAAATCATTATTTAAACTTGCAAATCAATCTTCAAGGTCAAGCAAAACATTTCAAATGCCTGATATGAAATTTTACAAACAAAGCTTAAYAGTTCTCTAAATACACCAAAATCAACCCTTACATTTTGCAAGCACAACACATCAGTTTACATCAACAAGAAATGACAATGAAAAGCAAAGGCTTAAACTACCATGTGGCTACAAAGCTGTGCTTAAAAACTTGAAAACCTAGGTAAATACATTTCAAAAATATTTATTAAGAAGTTGGATCCATGGCTTCTGGGAGTCATATGAAAAGCCTGCCATAACTTCCTGAAAACAAGGAAAGTTTTCTAAGTATTTTCAATTCAGTTACAATATATTTAACATATTCACCCTACAGTGCCTGTCAATGAGACAACATTACAAATTCTGTTTACATGAAAAGGAGCATAAAATAAAATGCTAAACCCCAACCAAAACAGTGAAAAAACAGCTAGTTACTGCAATGCAAGTGTAATAACAGGAAAAAAATCTGTAGCCATATACATTCCATCTCCTTGGTCCACTGTAGTGYAACATAACCTTTTTTAATTTAATATTAAGAATTCAGCAAAATTAATTGAAAATGGAGTAGCAAAATGCAGCACAATATTAATACATACTAACAAAAAGCAGACAAAAATTAATCTTGAACAAATCAGTTATTCAGCAAAATACAAATGGGCATTCTCTGGTAACCTAGGAATGCCTGAAGCTTCCTAGTGAAAACCAGTAAGTAAGTAAAATAACAGAAGTAGCTCACAACTGGTATGTGCCTCAAGYTGTGGAAACAGACATGGGTATGTTGCATCTATAATTTAAAATAAAACTGGACTGGGTAGAGAATTTTCAGAAATAGCAAGACTTCCCAGTAAGTTGTAGGACTTCCAKGCTTGAGAGTCCTCCCAGAGGATGGGACAAAGTGCATTATTAAAATGGACCCTAAAAACAAAACACAAACTATCCAACACAACCAGTTTGGATAAACTTGGTCACATTCAGCAAWATCATGTTCACCAGAATGAGAAAAATGAATAACAAATCACAATGAAAAAATGCGACAGCAGACAGCCATATGCTGCCTCACTACACCTTTTTGGAGGAAGTCAAGCATTTTCCAAAAGGAATTATAGTGCGAGCACATGGAAGGGATTAGATGACAAATGAGTTTACTGTCTGCAGAATCATGGCTTCAGCTGTCTGATATCCTTTGAGGCCAGAATCTGATGACTGTCACACTGCTGAAAGTCACAAAACCAAAGCAATTCAGAAAACRTTTGTGAACATAAAACAGATTCTGTAACTTGCAAAGTGAGATGGCATCACAACTGTAGCTCAYGGACATTTGCTTCAATTTGCATAAACATCAGCTTAATCTTTTGTGGAAATAGCTTCTAAGCAGCAAGAAAGTGATATCAAGAAAGGAAATATGCCACATAATACTTTCTCTTGTGCAACTGTACTGCTAGAAGTATAACATTTTCATTTTAGAAAAATGTGATATTCAGCTAAACAAGAAAAACCAACACAATCCCCAAAACCCATGCCTCTGAACAATCTCGAGAAGATTTTTTTTCTKAGAACATAAAGAGGACTCTTGCACTACACAACACTTCAGGTAAGATTTCTTGCTACATGCATAGACTTTCACTGAAATTTTACCCTTAGAAGTATTCCTTTAATTCAAGCTTGGTGCTTTTCTAAAGTCTGAAAACATGTATATTTCAGGTTCAAGGACTACAACGCTCCACACTGCATAAGGCTGCAGTCTAAATGACAGTTTTTGGAATCACCAAATACAAATGAAAAAAACCAAACCAAATCATGGGGAAATTTTGCAGCCCTGTAAAAGAACTCACGGCTGACAACAGCGCCCTCTACTGACAGAAAAACAATATGTTCTGAAATCCACACCGCTCRGGAGTGCCGGTATCAAAAAAAATACTGGGGAGCAATAATTACTTAAATTAATGACAGTGTTCAATTTTAATATTTTAATCTATCTCTGATTACAGAAAGACAGCTGTGTAGCTTAGGAAGTTATGCTGAAGTTAAATCAAAAAAGAGATCACCCACGTATTTTTCAAAACCCCAGTACAATTATGAATTTGGGCTGTAGGAGAATAACAGGGATGGCCAATCATGTCTCATAGAAAGAAGTCCTGAGAACAGAATGAAGCAGCAGAAGAMGACTGAAATTGTTTTCCACACAATGAAAGGATGTCAAAACAGGCAATCTTAAGCTCACCAAAATAGAAACTCTAAATCTTAAAGTTCACAGTAACTTGTACAAATGTATCTGTAAATTTAATCTGTCTGTGCACCCAAAGTATACTTGAGGAGAATTCCACAGAAACAAGATTCCAATATGTATCCCTCTCTCCTTTATAAAATACATGCGAAAGAAACATCAACCTGCACCAAAAACTCTGCCAGTATATTATTAACCTAGCACARAACTAAAAGAAAAGACCCTGAAAATCTGCAGAATTTGTGTGCCAGGCTGACAATGTCAATTAACAGCAGGCAGACTTCTTACAGAGCAGGCTTAGGATGTCACACAAAGCACCATGCAGATATAAAGAAACCATACCACAAAGAGAAAGATAGCTTACTCTTAAAATTCCATTTCAGTTTCACCCCTTAAAACAGAGAAACTGGATATAAGAAAGAAAGATGCAACAGCAAGGATCATTTTTAAAACAGACATTATTGCTCCATCAACTTTACGTTTTCTGCAGAAGAGGCACTTGAAGGATCCACACAGGTACATGCAGTTTCTGCCATGCAGGTCAAGATGCAGCCTGTAGTCATGCAGTCCATATTCTGAGTCAATATCATCCAGTAAAGGTTTATTAGGTGGAGGAGAATATTGACTTGAAAAAAAAAAAGATAGAATTTAGCAAGGGGGGATGACTTAGAAAAGACATAACACATAGGCCTACATTGAGACTGTCATCTTAAGACAGTTCCAAAATCAAACACCTCTAGTTCATCATGCTCCTTTTAAGATACTACAGTGTCTAACATTGCTGMTCAGCTGTTCAGCCTAGCCAAAGGCAGAAAATACAGCAGTCAACTTTAAAAGGTACATCTGTTAAACTTCAAAACATGGACTTGTCTACAAAAAAGAAGAAGGCATCAGCACAACTACAAATCTAAAAGTCCACTAGCTCTAGAGACTTCTCTGAAATAGCCAATATTGAAATAATTTTGTCTGTGGTTAACTAAATAAGTCCTGCACACAAGTGATCTAAAGAGACCACAGGATTCAATTTGGTATTAAGGGCGATGGTGTTAAATCTTACATTCTGTGTGAGAAGAGCCACACTAAGTTATAGTGGGCACTTAAGACTACTGGYAGATACAACAGTATCTGACCAGAAAGCTGAGTGGGAAATAAATTCCCCAAACACTATTCTAAAGCTAAAAAATCGTACAAACACTTCATAGGAAACCCAGCTACTTTCTCAAAAGGATTAAAAGATTAATGCCAGTTTACCACATTAATGCCAGTTTACCAGAGTTTCCCCCCTCTTACACAGCCAAAGAATACTTCCCTACTTCCTGAAATGTATCTCTCTTTTCTTTCTGTTTCAGATAGAAAGAGGAAATAAGAAGACTGCTTGTGGAAAGGGAGAAAGTGTGTGCAGTGTATTTCTATCTTTCTCAATATGGCAAGTACCAGTACACTTGCATAACTAAATTATCTCCTTAATAGCATAACAATGGCCATATTTTAGTATGAAAATGCTTCTACAGTTTTTTATTTAGTCACTGTAACTGTTGTTTATATTAAACAAGAATAGTTAATTATTGCCTAAATATAAACCTCTTACCAGCAGCCATTTTCTAACTGTAAAATTCAAAGCTTTATTCAAAAGGTTATCTTTATTACCCACAAAGGAAAACCAAACTTACACAGTAGCAGAACCCAAAATGCTTCTCTCAAGAAGTTGATTATAATGAAGATTCGCCATAACAAAAGCAATTTCATTTTTCCCCTGAAAAGTTAATTAAAGTAGATGTATTTTCATCTGGAAATTCTTTTTTTCTCAAGGTCTTTCTGAGCATTAAAATTCAGAGATAAATGCTGCTGCTTATTACTCTGTCAATTACTATAATAATGTTAGTAATGGCTTGCTTTAACACTTGGACTCCTAAAACCTTTACTGTCTTTTCACAAGAGTACGGAATAATCATAAAAGACTGCAACACTTTTGTATTATGGGGAAAGAGAGAGAAGCCAGCTATGCCAAAGCAAAAATTATGAGAGCAATCCAAGAATTGTACTTCCCTAGCTTCTACTTACCACTTTAAAAAAGATACTTAAACAGAAYCAAACAGCACTTACTCCCGACTACTGAAGCATCAAGTTTATTTTCATGTCTAAGGAACTATTTCCAAAGAGGGCTAACATCAGTGAGGAATATACAACTATTCAATAGAAATTGTGAATTTTAAAGTAAAAATTGTGTCTTCACCAGATTATTTACTCCTGGGAAAACATTAAAAACATAACCCTCTATAGTCAAAGAAAACATCTATGTGAAAACTAAATACAGATAGAGTACGTATTTACTTCAACAACACAGAATGCTAGGATCTCAGATTTTTTTCTTTAAATGCATTATTTAAATCCTACATTTACAAACACCCAAGTCAATAGCAAAATTATTCACTGCCACACTTTCCTGAAATATGGGCAACTACTGTTTTCATCTCTCTGGGTTACCAGAAAATTACATCCTCTATTCAAACTTTTGGCTTTTTAACTACTCCTGTATTTTCATAGTACAAAATTACTGCTAYAAAGGATTTAACTAGGGAGATCTATCAATCACATAATTTCTCAGTCTTTCTCTATCCAAATACCAGGAGGCCCACATAACCTGCCCTTGGTTTCTGTTATGCAGCTATGTATTAAAAAACAAGATGCGTGGCATTTACAAGTATTACACCCACTGGCACTTAACTACCTCGTATTACCCTGCCTACACAGAGAGTAAGTACTGCTGTTCAGAAAAACAAGCAGGGACCATATACTAGATTGAGGCACTCCATTTTTAACAACTATGTGGAACTTGGTTATGATTGAACCATTTCCAGGGGCTGAAAGAGCTCTCTTTCCAAGCATGGATGGGGCCAATGCATAAGCAAGACCACAGAGCCAACAATACAGGGACACCAGTCTACAAAACTTCTGAAGATACAAGAGAAATGGTTGTTCTTTTAGCAGAGCTTTTCACAGACTGAAACAACCTGTAACAGGTTTATGCTGGTCAGGCAGTCTCAAGTTTTCTAGGAACTAGGAAGTGGACTTTCACTCTTATCTTTAACTAAGAGTGAAAGAAATAGTCCTTCTGCAGTTTCAAACAGTGCCTCTGGCGATTGTGCACACTTGAGGCAGCACGTTTGCAGCTGGAAAATAGACATTAGACATTGAGGAACTGCTCATAGCCTCCCTGAGGAAAGTTCCTTGCTAGAGCCAAAAAAAAACTAAGTTGACATCAATAGCATGACCGAGGGGATGAAAAAAAGGCTCCCACCTCTGAATTAAGATCAAGAGCAGAACACCTGAGATAGGCTCCCATAGCACCCAGCCCTGCATASAGACAGGCAGACACAGAGCTCCCAGTGCATTCCATGCAAAGATGCAGACTCCTTCTGAGTAGAAGTCTACTTCAGATGTTCTGCACTGCCCTCTGAAGACACTCATCGCTACACCCACCCTACAGAGGCTAACTGCTTAACTTAAGACTCCTAATACCAAGAATTTAATACCCCCAAAAGGGCACGATTTACAGCATTCCTACTGGTGGAGCAGGATACAGCTACCTGGTGATGTAAATTAGTTAAGTTGCTATGTGGGAACTCATCACTTTGAGTGATATGGACAGGCAACGGCATGAATCACAGGAAGAAGCACTTCTCAAACCATTCTATTGAAAATTACTCTAGGATATCAAACTTGGGCATGTGAAGACTGCAAAATAAGTAAAACTGAACACAGTATCTAGTAYAGAATGATACATAACTGATCTTTTAATTAGAAGTAGATTTTTTTATGTATATATACTCCAGCGACAGCTCTTTAGGATACAATAAATCATCCACTTACAGTTCCTACAAGTGTTTCGTGGTTACTAGTTTAGACAACATCTTTCAAAATCCAAAGGGAAAAAAAAAAGAAAGATTTTTTTAAAAAACCCTCCCTAAACCCAAAAAAAAAAACCAACTCTTTTCCTTCAAATACTAAAATACTGAAACAAAATGTTATCTTACCTTCCACATTCCTACTAACAGTCCTGGACTCAGACTGAAGAGCTGGACAAGCTCATCAGCACCAACTGCTACACTATTTTCAGTCAGGTTAGCAAGATGGTATTCAGCAATCAAGGAAAATCGACGAGGTCTTTGAAAAGAATATACAGAATGTAGCAAAAGTTYATGTCTCCTTATTCATGTAAAAGTTCAGCCTAATTACACTTTTAACTCTGAAATTTGACCAGCAGCACATGATGAAAACGGTTTTGAAAGCATTTAGCATGCAGAGTCAGAAACTATACATTTGAACAACTACAGTGTACTAGCAGGATCTGAACCCTTAACAAGATAAGAAACAAAAAACACTATATGATCTTCTAAAATACTCTTTTAAAAAGAACTTATGTGCTTGCCCAACTTTTCAAAATACAGAATTATTTAACAATTTGGTTTTGATAGTTTATTGATACTAGATGGAATCACTGAACATTTATCACTGTGAAGCAAAATTCAAAGGAAAGGATCAAATTGTATATATAATGAACTAAAAGTTTGTGTTATTGGAAGCTTTMTTTTTTTAGATTTTTTTTAATATTTTACCTATAACTAAAGCCATTTAGCTCCAAAACACTCTTATATTTAAGTTCATGGACACTCTTATTAACTAAGGACACATTTAAAAAAGAGCAGAAAGTAGAGTTCGCATTACCTATTCAGAATGAAGAAAGAAGTCTTTCTAAAATCCTTTTCAGACTTAGGCTCTTATTGCATTCAAAACAGTTCCTAGATTTCCACTGGTATCACTGTAGTATCACCTACAACTACACACTGAACACTGCCTGGGATGGGGCATCCACAACCTTCCTGGACAACCTGTTCCAGTGTYCCACCACCCTCACAGTAAAAAATTTCATCCTAATCAACATCAACCCTTTCCATGCACTTACAGTCTTAACAGTCATCAGGCCTGTCCCTGCACTTACAGTTTTAACAATGACCAATACTGAAATTGGTGAATCCACTGCCTTCATCTATAGTCACAATTTGTAAAAACCTGTAACTCTGTGAAATAAGTACATCAACCACCTGCAAGTCTTCTTTTTTATTTTCTACATATGAATCATCATCTTGGTAAAACAACTATATTTCCTACATAATTTGACTGGAAGACTTGGTCAGCTAACTTTATACAAAAGCTTTTCTTGATTCATTTCTTTTTTAAGTAAATACTTTTCTTCTGGTTGAGGAACCCAGTGTTTTGTAGGTGAAGAATTCTCTCTCTTTTCAGAGCTCTATGGCTAGAGGCTTTGTGTAAGAAGCATGTAGCTGACACTGCACCTACCATACACATAGGCCCAGATGCGTGCTAAGCTCCTTGACAGCAAACAAATACCTCAAATAGACACTTTTAATTTAAATATATTCTTAGACTATAACAAGAAAAACCATTGTATACATTTAAGTTAAAAAACAAGGGACAGGCTGTGGACTGTGGGACTTTATATGCATATGCTGAAGATTGCATGCATAGTTAAACAAGTTCTCTAAACAAGTTCACACACACACCTACCAGACAGAAAATAAATTTTAACAACATAGATTACCTGATTGTAGCCACATAAATACTGATGAACTTTTCCAAGTTAAATTTCTCACAAAAAATTCTCCTAGATTCACATTTTTCTTTCATGCTCATTTGTGTCTATACCTTAGATTCAGCTTTCTAAGTCAGGACCTATCAGTCTGCATATCACATGCCAGTAGCTACATTAACCTATTAATTAATTTCATAGCTTGCTGGATTACACTATTTCTTGCTGAAAAGCTCTACCAAAGAAGAGAAGAACATAAAAAGAAAACTGCAGGGAGGCTTTCGAATGAAGTGTTAACTTCTTGAGTCAAACAAATGTCAGATAGCTCATACAGACACATTATCAACCAGTTACACCCAAAAAAATCCTCAAAAATCCTATGTCAAAACTCACCCATTCTTGTTGGGAGGTATGCTTTGGTCAGGAAGCAACGGTGTAACTCCAAATAGTTTCAGGGTTGACAGGATGTCTAAGCATGGCCAGTCTGTACCATGCCAAAGTACAGTAACAGATGTGTCCTTAAATGATAGGTTTGGCTTCTCTACTACACGTTCTTTTCCATTTTTGTCCTTTAAGACAATTATCCAACTCAACCCAGAGACTCTGTTATTTAGGAATTGAGAGGGGAGAGGAGTGTTTAAAAACAAATTCCTAAAGTGATAAAACTTAAACTATGCTTTCAACAGAATTTTTAAATTTCTACTAGCTGCTACTTATGTTCCTCAGTTTCAGTCATTTATAATTATCATTGTATCTTCCCATTATGATATACATTTTTTAGTTCTAATTCTATACCCCCTCCCAAGTCATTAATGTTTTGTACATTGTTCTCAAGTAAATCTTTGTGACAAGGCATTGCTTACTTCATAGCTTCTTTGTTTTTACATGGAAGACCTGTATAAGGATCTAGAAATTTAACAAGCCGCATTACTCTAGTTTTGAAGGCAGATGTTTTTTTGAAGATGTATTCTTTCTTCCAGTACCCAGGTTCTTCATCGTGTAAAGCAGTACAGCCCAAAGAAACAGTTTCTGTTTGTTTAGACTTCATTTTCCAAATTGTCCATTTTGGGTGCAAAGAGCTGGAATAGAGTTTCAGCCAAATTCCGCTGAAAATAAAAACAGAATAAAGAGGAATAAATTTCAAGAATAGTCACTTCATTTTTTATATGCACATCTCAGCTACCACTGCGCATAGTGTTAGCACAAAACAAGCCTTGTCTGTCKTCCCAAAGATATGGGAGCCAGGATGAAGCTCTGTGATAGCACAGTCATAGCAAAGTAAGTGAAAACTGATGAAGGTTAAGCAGAAAATTTTGAAAATTCTACCCCAAAACAATGATTCGTCCTCCTCATAGAAAATCAGCTAGTGGAAAAAGTGGTTTAATATCTCCTATTCAACAAAGATAACCTGTATACTTCAAGTTTCTCAGATTCAGCTGAAAGTGGTGTGGAGGAGGACAATTTAGAATCACCTTTCTTTGGTGGTATCAATGTCATGTCAATCCCTTCTGCACTCTCTTTGGGAAAGCCCAGAGAAGACATGAGTTTCTGAAGTCAAAGAAATATGTGACTGTTAATGATGGGTTCATCTCTTTCACATCAGGGAAACTATGAGGTCACATTTCAGCTTCTCATACCCCAGTATCCTTAGAACAGTTCACAGAATATTGAGCCTACCAGAATTCAAACAATAATCTGTGAATAGAGGTTGTCAGTAATTTTTCTCATTCTGAAGTGCTAGACACATAGTGTACATAACTGCACTAAAAAAATGAATAGCAAGGGCAACAAATTCTTAAGAAACATTTTCTACCACTTATCAGCAAGATTACCTTTACTAATTCTCACTTATCCTCAGGCAAACTTACACTAGTGAGTATTGTATGGCATCTTCCCCTCTCCTCAAAGCATTCAAGGACTAGATCCATCCCACACTGCCTCCTACCCATCAAAACTATTCTCAATTCATCAGCCACTGAGAATAAGCCCCCACATGCTGAGAGCCAGGCTCTGCTTATTGATGCAAACCTATTCAGGGATTTTGCAAAAACCTTCCAGCCTGCTGCTCTGCAGATATGTACAGAATTCCCCACTGCCATTTTTTGAGATAAAAGTGTCCAAAACACACAGAYTAATAAGCTACTGTGACTTGGAAAAGTGGGGTCACAGTCAACATGAGTTTTCAACCTTCCTTTCACCAATAGCAGGGTGGGAAGGGTAACATAAAGAACAATCCCATAACTGAAACAAAGTTTTAAGATACTTCTATTTTAAGACCATAAAAAGCAGCCAAGTCACCAGATAATATAAAACATTTCTGATGGATAAGGGAAATTCTTCTTTAACTCCAAAGCAGTTTAGAATTGTCCAGTGATTAAAAAAAAGGAGAGATGTCCTTAATACAACATCACCAGGGGAATTTGAGCTGCGTATCATCCAATTGGTCTCCATCAGCCTAAAAAGTCCAGTAAAATAACTTCCTATAAAACTCTCCTGTTAACTAGAAACCCCTTCTCAAAAGAGACATCCTTTGATGGAGGGAGATACTCTGCATCTTACAGTATGATGCTGAAAAGACAGGGCTTAGTAGTAGGCATTTCCTGCATTTTGAAGTCACAGATTCAAGCAATTTGGTTGACTGAAGACAGACTAATGACAAAYACCTACCATCTTCATCCTCACTCTCAGTCACATATTGCTTCTTCCTTTCCCAAAACAGTGTTGTGCAAGCAAAGAAATTAGTTCAAGAAACTCAAAAATTCAGCTAGGGCAGAGAGACAGAGAACAAGAAGAAGGAGGASTTGGAATCACAAGTGTTTAGAAAGGTATCACTGCCCCTTTATCCTCAACTTCTGAAGAATTCARGACAGATAAACCAAAAAGGCATCCAACAGGGAAGAACAAGTTTGCCTCTTTCACAACAGAATATATGCCCTTTTTGCCTCAAATTGTTAATACTCATCTCAAGACCTCTTACTGAACATTAATTACTACAACAAGCCTTTTACTCTAACTCAAATGCCAGAATCAGGCACATCATCATCAGCCATCGCTTGACCACAATGCCAAAAAGACCCTGTGCTCTCACTTCCTCTCACACAGGCACAYTCTTCTGGTGATCAGAATCCTCAAGTTTTTGCAGGCAGACCATATCTGTGAACTTCCCACATTGCATGATAGGAAGGCTGGAATGCCCCATGCTGGGGCATGGAGGGTGCAGAAAGGGGGGGGTCATAAACATCTTCTTGTCTTCAACAGTTATATTGGAGACATCAGTGCTAAGAACTGCTCAAGCACACTCATTATATGAACAGACAAAAGACAAATCACTGCATTAGGCAGCACAGACATACCACAATGAAAGACTAACCGTCCTGTTGCATCAAGGACAGCACCCTGTACATCAAGGACAGCAGAAATATCCTAAAAAAGAYACTCAGTCTAAAAACCAAGGTCAGGTTTGTCACAGAAATATGCAGGGACTTCAATTAAAACTTCTGTTCATATACTGCARGACTCAGGGTCTTAAGAAGGTCCATTAAAATCCATCAGGAAGAAATGACCTGGTCCCACTGAACAGTCAGGCTCCTAGATAAGGGAAAGTAACTCTTCCCCAAGTCCCATTTGTGCACTTACACTAATCTCTGTTGAGATTAGAAAATGGAAACAGAGATCGTCGAGATGGAGACAGATGAATCATTTTCCCCTGGACAGCCACAGTGATTTTATCCTGCCTTACCACCCTGAAGTGGAAAACACATGCCAAGACTGGTAATTTGTGTCAACTATGCAGTTTTTATCTACCCTTACCTGCTGACAKCCTCAAAATCTTAATCTGGACTACAGATCTTCCCTTTAAATTAATCAGTTCCAAAGGTATCAATGCCAAGGTAAACCAATTGATTCACCATACAAGTTTCAGTAAATAAGGGAGAAATAGATTCATACCAGGTACAGCAACTTCCTATAGAGGAAGACATTTTCTCATTCAAACAACACTAATGCAGTAGAAYCTAAGAAAGAAAAGGATGCCCAGATCCTAGTTATCACATACCAACCCGAGTGTCTMCTCTTTACCCTTTGACAAAATTATCATCATATTGGCAGGAGCAATTTATGAACTCTGTATAAGCAATCCTTATAAAAAATGCGTCAGTATTTATCTTTGTCTCATTTGTTCTCACTTAGAAATCACCAAAACTTCACAAAAAGAGCAACAGATAAAAAACCAGTAGTGGATCACTAGATTGAATCAATTCCTCTGCAAAAACCTGATGAAAGAATTAATTAAGTAGGACTTCAAAATCGTGAAAGCTATGACAAGTTCATAAAGCTGCTGGAGACACCATTAAGGATCACCTGAACTGAGAAGTTTGTGCAGGTCCATGTGAATACAAACAGAAATTTTAAAACAAAAAAAGTGAGAGCAGCAACATTTCAAAGCACTGGATTTAGATTTTGCCTCATAACTCCCATTAAACAGGCCCTGCACAGCTAGAATTTCATGCAACACATGCTGAGGGCTGTGCAGGGCAATTTCAGCAGAGTAACTGCCCATAGGTGCATGCATCAGTGCTCTGGCATCAGAGAAACTAAATTAGAAGGACTCATAATTCATGCAGACACATCTACTGCACAACTGAGACCTTCCCTCTTCCTTACTTATCATTGGCCAGCTCATGGAAGCGCTTATTCACACMACCAACAGCCAACAGGGACACAGCATCCAAATAGGAAAATATCTTCAGCAGCATTTCTGATGGCATGCTGGAAAAGAAAAATGAATACTGTTAGACATGCCTGCAAACTCCAGAAATGACAATGGCAGAGAATTTTAATTTCAAACCAGACAAAAACAGAAGAAGTGAAAACCAGCAGGTTGTAAACAGATGAATCAAAAATCACCTGAAGAGTTAAACTGTGGAGTTTGGGTTCTAATTKCACTCTCTGGTATGTGGCATTTGACTAAAATAATTCATGACAACTTATTCAAGTGGCACAGTACAATTACRTGAAAAGTTATGGGTTTGCACTTTCATTAAACTTTGTTAACTTTAACTGTGTTTGACATGAAACTACCTTGTTTTGCTTCAGYTTCTTACTGCTTGTACCATGATTTTAACATTTATTCCATAACAACCAGCATTTGCAAAACTGCAGATATATTCACTCTCCCTTTTGACTGCAGCGTCAGGAAGTACCAGGACAGAAATGTCCTGGTCTAACAGCAAGATCACGCTCTGCCTCATCATAATCTTCAAACTGTACATGTTCAGGGGTCTTGTGCAATTTTTATTTATGTCAACAGAAAGACGTGAACTTCAAAGTAAGAGCCAAGTGATATCCTGAAAATGTCAATGTGTCTGTGCATCTGGAAGGCTGTCTGAAATGCAGGTGCCAGTCTAAGCATGGCAAGCAGAACATAAGCTGGAGATGAGCCAATGTGATTTCTGCATTAACAGACAGGAACCTCACACCATTTGCGCAGTACCTCATAAATGCACAGAGTTTAAAATATGGTCATTTTATACTCTAATTTCCTTGAGCATTGAGTATGGTCACATCAAAATCACCACTGAAAATAAAAAGTGCTTTGAAAGTCAATACCCCAGCTGTGCCTCTTGTCCTTTTACTACGGGGTGATTTGCAACACTTGTTGATTTATAACACTATTTCAGAAGCAAAGAGCTTTAAAGGGTAGCATGATAATGCCAATACCTCAGTGTTTGTATTAAACTCAGAATCTTAGTTGCATTGACATAGAACCAACACKCCAAAAYTGGCACTGTTATTATGTGAAATAACTTATACACTGTAAGCCCAAAGCAGTTAGTGCACTCATTCCAGAGATAATTTAGAAGTGATACCTTAAAAGGCTGCAGATTAGCTAAAATAATACACTTGATCCAGAATTTTCAACCATATTCTTCTTCTTTTGAAGGAAGCTGAAAGGATTTTTTTTCTTTTTTCTCTCACCATTACACCCATCTGACAGCACTGAAATACTAAACCGGCCATCCAATGCAAAACAGAGAAATCAATACACAGGAACCTATCATGTAGCCATTTTCTGAAAAATCCTTTCCTTAGGATTTTTTCTCCTGAGAAGCTGAGAGGCCTCAGGAACAAAATGTAAACAATGATTATCTGCKGCTGTGGAATACAACAGGTGGATCTGTGATTGGTCTCATGTGGTTGTTTCTAATTAATGGCCAAYCACAGTCAGCTGGCTTGGACTCTGTCTGAGCCACAAGCTTTTGTTACCATTCTTTCTTTTTCTATTCTTTGCTAGCCTTCTGATGAAATYCTTTCTTCTTTTCTTTTAGTATAGTTTTAATATAATATATATATAAAAAAATAAATCAAGCCTTYTGAAACATGGAGTCAGGTCCTCATCTCTTCCCTCTTCATCRGACCCCTGTGAGCACTGTCACAATATCAAATGTATAAAACAAGGAAAACAGGTAACAGGTAACATATTCTTAGAATTTTTTTKTGTAAAAATATGACTAATTTTCAAACAGAAAACTCACAATTATACTGAAAGGGCCTTTTCACTGTCAAACAGGAAGAGAAACATTTACCTTGTAGCAAATATGCAGCAGCCACTTATTCCTTCCCCCTCATCCCAATCCACAATTCTCAGCCTCTCTATACACTAAGATCCACTTGATAACTACCAATAACCAAGAGAAACAGAAGTAGTTTAATTCTGAACTGGCTTTCATTGAAGGAATAAAGTAACAATTTTTATTCTCAAGGAACAACATTCCCCATGACTTGCAAAGGAGTTGCTGAAGGCTTCACATGGCTTGGAAAACTTACACATTCCTTATGAACTTAGAAAAGAACACAAAGGAAAACCACGCCAGAAAACATTAGATGGTGGACACAGGATCCTAAAGTAGGCCAGGAAAGCAAATCTTTTCAACTCAGAGTATCTGACCTAGAAATCTCTAAGATATGAAAATAATTACTGCAAGCAGTCAAAAGACAGCTTACAGGGGGACTTCCACTCTTACTCCTAAAGACTTACTCACATAAAGACATACCTCTCAATGCACACATTTGGTTTCGGTTTTATGGGAGGTGTCAAGTACAGACTTTTAATTCCAGCATTTACAGTTTCAGAACATTCCCCAGGCCTGGCAGCAAAGGTCCTTAACCTACTTGTAAGAAGGAAAAGCTGTTAAGAGTCACATATTCACAAAATGAATACACATGCTGTGCACACTTAGACACAATATTTCAACCAATGCAGGATGCAGGGAATACATCACATGACAACCATTATTACTCGAACAATTACACCCAAGTTAAAATACCTGGCATGAGGAAGATTCAGATTTAAACTCACAGCTGTCAATCCTGTGAGAGATCTCTCATAGCAGGCAAAGGGAATAATAGTGTTCCCCCAAATCAGTTTGAATCCAGTAGAGATCTATTATCCTTAGACAGCAGCACCACTGCTTGGCCACCACAACCAAGCTCCCAGTGAGGCCCCTGCAGTAAATCAAACTCACTGATTAATCTTCTGTTTCACAACATTAATCCAGAGACATTTTTTAGCCACCCAACTCTGCTAGGTTATCAAAAGATACCAGATAAAAACAATACCTTGAAACTTCCTCAGAAACTGTTACGGTTCAAAAAGAATTTGTATACTTTCATACTATACKATGCTCTTTACTTGCATGAACAGCAAGAAAGGAGATTTAATCCATGAAACAGAGAGCAGCTAACAAGCTCTAAGGGATGTCCAGATGTTAGACAGACAAATTACTTGTGGGTAGAATTGCTTTGTTAAGGTTTAAGGCTTGACATGCTTCACTGATTTCAGACCTAGGGGGAGGTTAACAAAGCTTGGGAAGAAGGATGGCCGCTGCCAGTGGACACAAAGAATGCAGAATTTACAGGCCACAAGGATACCTGGAACAACTCCCAAGATAAGGAAGAAACTATTAAAGACAACTCAGCAATTGTGCTGAAATTAGCTCCAGCTTCCAGAAATGTGAGATTGTGATCACTGACCCACRAAACTCACTGGCTCAAAAAACATAAAGACTGAGCATGCAAATTAGCATGAGAAGCAAGAGAATCATTATCCAACAGAAGATAGAAAACTAATTAATAAGAGAATTATGTAACTTGTAGCAAATGAAAACTAATTCCTTCCTTAGCTAAAATGTATAAAATAGTAAAAAAATTTTGATAGTTGGTGTGCCAGCTTTGTGGATACACCACCCAGCATCCCTTTCTGTGCAAGACTGTAAATATATCAAATACCTCAATCCTGTGTCTGGATTGGCCTCTTGCACACCACAGTGAAAGAACCTACTCTGGCAATACTTCCACATCACAGTTTGGATACAAAACAAAGGAACTTTGCATATTTCTAACACAAATTCTTACAACCCAACCGCTCATACATTTTCCAAGTTTTCTGTTAGGAAGGACTTTGTAAGCTAAAATTGCAAACAAATACTATCATTAATCCACAGAGAAATACGGAGACAGAGTAAATATTAAACCAAATCCTTACACTTCATACCCACCGATGCCACCAAGCAGGCAGAGCTCCCCATTCACTGCATTACTGATGTTTTAAACTGCCAGCAGATTTCCAACACCTGGCCAAACCAGCTCTGGGTTTCTAGGAAACCAATCCATATGGGGGAAAAATAGCTAATTTTAAACTATATGCCTACCACATTCATTTAATACCTACTGATTTTGATTTAAGATTGATTCATGCTCAAAGTAAAATAAAAGAAATTAACAACTCTGGTCTACATTGTCAACTGCACTATGTAAAAAAATCAATCCAAGATATTTCACTGAGAATTGTTATAAGCTTAAGAAAAAGACATGCACATTTCAGCCTGGGTGCCAATCACTGATAGACCAACTAAATTAACTACAAAAAACGCAGTCTTATAATAAAGATAACAGAACCTGGAAATCAAACAAGGGTTTTACTCATGTATGATTACCAAGAGCTCTTAGRTGATAAGGCACTAACAAACTGCCATCAAAGGGATTTAGAAACACAAGTTGTGTTCAACAGCAGCAGAGCTATCACTYGTTTCAGGGCAGCACATCACAGGCTATTCTGCCCTGAATCCATGCTGAAAGCAGAGAGTTTGGGCATACTCTATAGGGACACAACTTCACAGACTCCAGTCATGGGACTAATTCAGATAAGAAGCTGGACTCTGGATTTTAAAACACATTAAYTTGGACAAGCATAACCTGCATAGCCTGTATTCAGTTCTTCTTGCTCATTTAAACCACCCCCCCTTTCTTCACCCCAGCGAGAAATATCTGAGGAAAGAAACATTTTGCCCACACACRCCTTGAAAAGTTTAATGTAACAGCTATTGTTTTTGTAAACTTCAATTAAAAAAAAAACTGCAGAATTTTCACATCTTCCAAAACAAAAATATTCTCAAGGTGYGAAGAAACAAACAGCAAACCCAATCCATAAATTACTTTTCAAGTACTGTGCGTGCTAAGATTTTAAATTAGCATTAACAGAATGCTTTTACATTGCATTGACACAGCTTGGGCAGATAAGCCWAAGATAAAATCAATGACAGCTGTTACACCCCCTCTTTAGAAATTTCTAGAACCACTGAGATGATCTTATGTAAGATGCACAACAACTTCAATTGCTTTTTCATTTGCTTTCAACCTGTGTGGCTCAGTTTTGTACCAGTACTTTAACTTTCACACTTKCACATAATACTTGCAATGTGCCCTGGTTTTTCGATGGTCAGCAAACAAYTGCCTTTTGAGTAACATTTCAAATAAGATAAAGTTTTAACTAGTGATAACACCTGTCTCCTCCACGTGTTAAAGTTTATCTGGGGATAAACAAAAAATAACAATAATGTTTTGACATTAATTGGTTGGGTTTTGTTCCCTCAGCTAACAATTTCAGATTTGAGTCTTTTTTAAAAGGTAGGTATTACCCCAATCCATTTGCAGGTTMAAACAACAACAACAACAMAACAAAACAAACCAGCAGGGAGAATGAAACTGCTCTGAAACCCAAGGTTGAAGAAATGCGTTAGCAGAAAAATTTGCTTTCTCAACATTGCCCCTCAGACCGATGCTTTAAAATTTTGGAAATTAAACCCGTACTGTAAGAATTAAGGTAATCACACCTTCCACAGTGAAACTCTCCTATTTATTATAAAGGCCTAACCACCCCGAATACATGTAAAGTAGCCATTAAACGAACTTTGTGTATTCTCATTATAGCACCTCCTTGCTGAAGGACATACTGAAGTTTAAGCTTCTCTTTCCAGGCAGRAAAAAAAAAAAAAAGTGTTAAACCCAGGCCTCCGTGCACCTGCAACACCAGCGTTTTCCCGCTGCAAGGTGCCCATAGGGCCAGGGGACGGGCGAGGAGAGCACCACGGCCGCAGCCCTGGCCGTGAAGAGTAAACAGCTAGAAACAAGAGCCATGGAGCAGGTGAACTAACTTTCCTAGAGGAGCAATGGGAGCTGAGGGATAGCAGCAAACCACCCTCCCCGGAAAAGGTGAAGAAGGCCGAGCAGGCAGCCCCGGGCCGGCAGAGCCCCGCTCGGCGCGCCCGCGGTTACCTGCCACGGCCCGTCGCCATGGCCGCTGCGCCGCGGGACAGCGGCGGCCTCGCACCCCCAGCGAGGAGGGCAGGGGATGAACAACGGCTGCCACCTCCCGTGGTACGCCCTGGGGCGGGGTGGGACGGCGGCAGCCCGAGGGAGGCGGCGCCCGGAGCGCGGGCTGRGGAAGGCGGGGCGGGAGCGCGGCCGTGCGGGGACTCGGGAASCGTTAACGGCCCCGGGAACGGCAGTGCTGCCGCCATGAGCGGCCTGGAGTCTCCCCCGCCCCGCAGGGAGCTCGGAGCTCTCGGCCACTGTGTTCTTGGGTCTCAGAATCACAGAACTGATTAGGTTRGAAAATACCACTGAGATTACTTAGTCCAACCTATGGCCGAGCACMACCATGTCAATTACACTACAGCCCTAAGTGTCAATTCCACTATGTGCCAATACCAGTTTTTCCTTAAACATCTCCAGGGTTGGTGGTTCCACCACCTCCCTGAACAGCTCTTTCCAATGCCTAATCTTTTCTGTGAAGAAATTCTTTTTAGTGTCCAACTAAACCTCTCCTGGTACAACTCGTCATTTCCTCTTGTCAGAGAACAGGCCAACTCCCAGCTGGCCACAGCCTCCTTCCAGGGATTTGTACAGTGATAAAGTCGCCCTGAGCCTCCTTTTCTCCAAGTTAAACATCCCAAGCTCCCTCAGCCACTCCTCATAAAACTTGTGCTCCAGCTTCACCAGTTCCATTGCCCTTCTCTGGACCCGCCCCAGCAGCTCAATGTCCTTCTTAAATCGAGGGCTTCAAAACTGAACACAGCACTCAAGGTGTGGCCTCAACARTGCCAAGTACAGTGGGACAATCTCCTCCCTAGTCCCGCTCACAACACTGGTTTTGATACAGGCCAGGAAGCCATTGGCTTTGGCCACCTGGGCACACACTGGCTCATGTTCTTTCCACCAGCAGCTTTTCCAGCCACTCTGTCCCCCAGCGCTGCCTGGGGTTGTGAGCAGGACCCGACATTTGSCCTTGTTGAACCTCATGCCGTCCATCTCAGCCCATCGATTTAGCCTGCAGATCCCTCTAGCTGTCTCCACCCGCGGAAACCTCAACTGCATCGCTTTAACACATACATGTGTGCAAGACCAAGAAAACATGGACTAAAACACAGCTTTAAAAGGGCGACGGGCACCGCATGCGCGGCAAGCAGCCCCCCGCCTTCCCACCCTTGAACGGAGCCGGGGGTCCCCGCCCGCGGAGGACGGGCTGTGGCGGTGGCAGCGGCGGTGGCAGCGCTGGGCATGGCGGGCGCTGTAGTGACCTCGCTGGGAGCCGCTCCCGGCGGCGGGCGGGAGAGGGAGCCCGCTCAAACTACCGCTCCCAGGGCCCGCCGCCGCCGCTCGCTGCTCCGCCGTCCCAAACATTTCCGCCGGGGCAGCGGCCGGCGGCGGTAAAGGTTCGGGTGGGCTCCTGAGCTGRAGCAGCGGCCGCTCGGGGCGGGAGGCTGCCCGGGCACTTCCCCGAGGGCTCCTCCGTTCGGCTGGCCTGCCGCGGCCGTGCCCCTGTGAGGGCGGCGGGAGCCATGCCCGGCGTGCTGCCCCGGACGCTGCCCGCCGCCCTCGGGCGGGGCTGCTTGGGCCGCTGGCTGCTCGCCACTCGCGGGTGGGCGCTCCTGGGGGCCCGCACCCGGTGCTGCTCCTGCCCGGGCTGGCGGCACCAGCCCCCGCTGCTGCTCGGGGCCGCACGTCAGAGCTTCGGGACGCGGGCGGGAGGGCTGAAAGCTGCAAAACCGGGCGGTAATAGCAAGGATGTGTCCGTGCARAGGGCGCTGAACGAGGAAACGCTGGTGTCGGCGGCTCAGAAAGGTAAGGCGGAGGATGCTGTGTGSTGCTCAGAAGGGCTGGAGACGGTTCCTTCTGCAGCTAAAGTTTTGTAGTTCCAAACATCAAGTATCTAGAAAAAGAAAAAAATCTAAGCACGCTCAGCCGGCTTCTTTTCCCATCCTATTGTTTGGAGCAGATGTTACATTTCTGTGTATGCATTGCACAGTCAGAATAAATTATGTGGCTTCTTCTAAACAGCCTGTTGATCTAAGTAATTATCAGGCACAAGATGTAATAGCCTCTTGTTTTCCTTTTCAGAAGGAAAAGCTATCACATGCGGCCTGTCTGTACAGCTTTTGAAATAAGTTCACCTCCAACAAAATTGTCAAAGCTCTACATGTGATAGTAGTTTCTTTATGGATTGCCTTCACTTTAGTTGGTCTCATTCACTTCAGTGAAAAGTGGTTGCTACATAATTAGCCTCAGAAAATTTGAAATGACTTATGAAAAACAGCTTCAACTGATTAGAAGACTGCAGGAGAAATAGTTAACAYTTCCTCCGTAACTTGTACTCCTCTGAAATGCACTTTATCACTGAAAGATTGTAGTCTCTTTCCAAGTGCTCAAATATTGAAATAGAGAATCTCCTATGGCTTATATACACTGACACTTGTACTTAAGATCAAAATTGAAAGGTAAAAACAAATCAGACAAACAACAGTTAATTATGTTTTTAAAATTTTTTTTTCTGATATTCCCCTTTTCATTGTTCTATTGGTTGSAAATTCATAAAATCAGTTATTTTCAGTATGTGCAACTTGTAAGCTTTTACTTTGTTATTTTTACTTCTTTTCTTTGCATAAGGATTTCAGTGGTAGTGGGTTTAGGTGGTAGCGTGAATGCTGCAGTGCTAAATAATACATCATTAGTTCCTGAAAAATCTGGCTCTCATGCATCCAAAAAGTAGCCGTAATTGCTACTTTGGATCTTGAAAACATCTGGCAAACAAAGTAATAAGGCTTAACACAGAGATGTAAACATGCCCTGTACAATATACGAGATGTTCCATGGTCTCTTTTACACCARTGATGCATTATGGAAACTGTTACTGGAATTTTTTCTTCTGCTAAAATGTTATTTGAGCTACAGACTAACAGAAGAGCATTCATGTAAGGTCATACAAGTGTTATTATCTTTGGTTGTAATTTATGTGTTGTTTTCTGTTTAATTTCAGTGAAAGAAGCTGGAAGAGACTTTACCTATTTTATTGTGGTGCTTGTTGGAATTGGTGTTACAGGTTATTTTTTTAATTACATTCTTATCAGAAGACACTTTTCATTAATTCCACCTGGTTTGAAAAGTTTTCATTCCATCTGATGTTGTCTCTGTTACAGGTGGTTTGTTCTATGTGATTTTTAAAGAGCTCTTCTCTTCTTCTAGTCCAAATAAGATCTATGGAGATGCCTTGGAGAAATGCAGATCTCACCCTGAGGTTGGTTTTTGAACTTTAGTCCTAARTTTTTGTTTCTCAGTAGTTACTGGCTCTCTTCAAGTCAAAACTTCGTGCAAGGAATCTCACAAGCTACATGAAGCCCCACGTGGTGCTTGRGCAGTTCTGCCAATGCTTTTAGCTGGCATGGGGTGGCTCAGCTCCAGAGCAGAGCCTCCATTAGGATAAATCAGTGCAAGCATTGAGCTTGTCTGAACTAGCCTGCTAGAAGCCAAGTCAGTGTACYACAGCATAAAAACTGATGGAAATGCAGTCTGCCCTTCAGAGCATGTGCTTGTGTCACCATACAGAAAGTCTTGGGGACTTTTCTGAGTGCCTGCTAAATGCAGCACTTGAATTCTGCCAGTCAGAGAGGCATCTGGTCCCACTAAGTTCTGTAGATCTTACCTGCTGCCTTTTCTCAGCACACTTACTCTATTGTGACACTTCACTATGGTTCTCTCATTCTGTGAGGCACTGCACTGATACCCAGGAATTTAAATTTTTCGTTTGGAGCACAATTAGAATTCTTTTGGCTAGCTGGAAAATAGGTGGAGACGAGTCATGGGATCATACAGTTGTCATAGCTAGGTGTAAACAAAAATCAACGTGAAACTAGGTGTTTAAAAAACTGCTTCAGACAAAACATCCTTCCAACAAGGTTGCCACAGATGCCTTTGAGGATAACCTAGAAATTAAGTGACAAGTTGTTGCTCAAATGAAAATGAAGACTGCTTTGGAATGAGTTTGTAGAATTAAAACTTCTTTCCAGTACTTACAGAGTAAGACTTAACCTCCCCTTCTAACCAAATTTAAAGTAAGTTTAAGACTAATTTGATCTACTCTGACTTTATAGATTAGAAAAAAGATGACTAAATTTCTTATTCAGTAGYGGTTTTTAGATAATATGAAAGGGGGTGCATTTGCATTTTCAACTTTGAAACATATTCTCTTGGAGGAAACGTGAACAAATATTTTGTGCTTTTTTTTTCTTTTTACACAAAATGGCAGTTTACATGTCTTCATCTCAGAGAACAGTACAAATGGAAGATATCAATAGGATTTATTTTAGACATTTAATACGGGACTGTAAAGAATAAAAAGGACTGGAATACAGAGGAGTTTTCCTTAAACTATTTTCTTTCATAAACACTTCTGTTCTTGACATGTTAAATTCTCCAGCAGCATTTTGTTAAAAGAAGATGCATTCACAGCAGAGGCAGGAGCTGATACTGGAATACCTGTTTGTATGTGATCCTTTCTGACAGCTCAAACCTCTTTTCTCTTGTAGATAATTGGTGTTTTTGGTGACTCTATCAAAGGTTATGGAGAGGCAACAAGAAGAGGAAGACGACAGCATGTCAGGTACCCCTTGGTGTTTGCCCCATAAAGACATCCGTTTTTGCACAGCGAAGATATTTTTGGATCACAAGTTAGTTCTAGAGTGATGAACTGTTTGTGACATATCCTGTCACTTTTGATTGAACATAGAAGTTTTTTGCAGTACATCTTGTGTGCCATATACCACTAAGTACAGTGTACATAGAATATAAARTGCCAACTCTGAGTGCCTCAAAACAAGCGATGTCATCATGGTAGACACAGAGCTCTCCAAAAAATAGGATGAGTCTGAAAAGAGTAGTACAGAGGCCTAAGCTTGCATGGGGGGAGCAGTAATCTGACAGAAGTTTACAATCTGAAGCTATACTGAGCTGATACACAGAATGCTTTTTGGTACTTGAGGCAACATCTCTACTGTGTATTTAACAGAATCTATCACCTAAACCTTTCATGAGTGTGTCTATTACTTTCCTTTTGAAAAAAACAACAATTATTTTTTACAGAACATAAGTCCTCTGCCTTTATTGGGTTATTTGGCAGGAATATATTCAATGAGGTTTCATATAGAATGAGACACATAAGCTCAGACACAGGTTGAACCATGAAATTGAGGTTTTTTTATTTTATCTGAGGAAAGTGACTTTTACTGGTTGAAGCTTTATCTCTTCACCAGAGTCTGTGAAATAATGTTTAAAGTGAAGCTGCTAAATGAAAYTGATGTGCACAAACATTCTGAGCACGTGTCTGTAAATAAGTAAATTTACTATGAATCGGCTTTCCTAGTATTTAATTTCCATAATTTTGAATGCCTTCTATTTTAAATAAATTTTTGAGCTGAGAACTGCRTAAGACTGTAGAGTTTGCATCTGCGGTATAAGAATGATTTTAAATATTTGTCTCAAAAATCTACAGGGTTTTTGTRTGTGAACACCTTGAGTGTAAATTTACTGCAGTAAGACTCTTTGTTTGTATTTGTTCTCTCTACCCCATCATGTCACTTTAAACTATATTGGAAATTTATTTCACAGCKTGTACCTGGGCATGCCTTATAGAAATAAAGATTGCTGCTAAACAGCAGTTAATAATTTCAGTAGGAAACGTAAACTGGTACCGGAACTCTCATGGGATCATTAGTTTCCCAAAGTGGTCACTTTGAAAGTGATATGCTATTTATTTAATACGTGAGCATAACCCAACTCCAGACTAAATACCAGCATTTAAGTTGGAGATCTCAAACAGTGCCAAAGTTATACCATTTCAGCAGAACAAAATTATTGCCAAAGTKAGTAAAGCACATAGTAAGCTGTTTGTTTTGATGTGGTTTAACCAACCTGATAATTTGGAAAAGCGTGCTCTGTATGTTTTGGCTTGATGACTTAGTTTAAGTGCCTAAAAAAACTCTGGAAGTCTTGGTGATGTCTAGGTTCCTGTCTAGATGTCGGGCTCCAAATCTCCAAGTCAGGGTTTTTTTAGAATCAATACAAGGAATTTCCATAGTCTTCAGGAGTGGATTGCTTTTCAGTTTTGAGGGGAGGACTGGGGTGAGGACATTTAAGCACTTAATCTCTTAATGCTCAGCAGCTAATTAGCTCTTCTAACTCCACTAGTCCTTAGGCACTCACAGTAAAGCTTGAGAGAAGCAGTAGAGAAGGAAGCCAAGGTAGCATAAGGACACCACCGGAATACACTTTCTTACAAAATAAGTAAGCAACTCCTCTAAGTAAGTTTAAATTTGAAGATTTAACTAGCATATAATCTGTATTCTTGCTGGGTGGTCAGGTTTTTGTTTTGTGTTGCTGTTTTTAGTCACATTGAATACGTAAAGGATGGACTGAAACACATGCGTTTGAAGTTCTATATTGAGGGCACTGAATCAGGGAAACAGGGAACAGTCCATGTGGAAGTCAGAGAGGTATGTACAATTGCTTGATACTCCTGACAAGCTTAGTCTTGAATTTAAACTACCAAAGAGAAAAAAACACTCCGAAATTCTTTTCTTTCCAGAATCTTGAAACAGGAAGATTCGAGGTTCGCTACATATTTGTGGATGTTGAGACATATCCAAGAAGAACCATTGTCATAGAGGACAACAGATAGCCAATGATCAAAGCTGCTGCCTTACCTGACATTGGAAAATGTGGTTGTAGCCAGCCTKCATATGGATTGTGTGGTGTTGCCARTTGTGTCTCGCAGCTTCAGGGYGGTGTTAAGGGAAGTAGCCTCTCAGGGCCTCCACTAAGGACTTTTGATAATAACAGATATGTGATTTAAAGTGAAATGAATGAAATATAGCCAAACTATCATGGTAGATATTCTTGACATAGGAAAATAATGTCTCCTAATAAACAGTTTAATGCTGGATAATACCTCTGCACACCCAAAACCTGACTTTTCCAAGGTTTTAGGTTTGGATGGGGAGTTTTTTGTCTTCCTTGGCTTGGATTTCCCACTACCACTGCAATAAAGAAAGGGGTGGTTTAACTGTAGACAGAACTCTACTGTTTTCATTTTGGATACCTTTGTAGGTAAGAAGGTAAAATGTTAGTGATGCAAAAGAGATCTGGACATGTAAGGGTAGGAGTGGTGGAGGCACACACCCATAACAAACAACTGAAGATAAAGACTTCAATATTGGTGTCTTATAAATAAATTACCAGCAAGCAGAACATCACTACCATCTGCTCTTTCCAGTGTTTGCCATTCTGCTCCACATGGTTGTAGTAAGATGGGCGTTGGCCATTTCTCCCAGGCAATTAGTGACAGGACAAGAGGACATGGCCTCAAGCTGTATCAGGGGCATTTGGATTGGACATTATCTTCAAAATATTTTGAAAACCACAATATTCCATTTAAGCTTCTCTTTTTCCCACCTTGCCTGMATCTACATATGATAAACACACAAATACAAGGCTCAAATGCTTTCCAATCTAAGTGGAAGAAAGCTTTTTGGAATTCTTTTTCTAGGAACATCTCATCAGTGAAGAAAAAAAAACTTCATAGCTTGATTTATCAACTTTGTACTAGCTAGATCCCTATCACCAGCGAAATTATTTAAGCCCCTTGAAACTTCAGGAGTATTAAAGCTTTGGGAACTGATAACTTCTCTCCATATTCCTTCTCAGGCTGAAGTTCTGGTCTTAATGGACTGGGTTGGCACTCATGCTTACAAAATTTTCYTAAATTCTGTTTTACAAGCACATATGGAGATACCTTAATCAAAATTAGGTGAAGATTAGTTGAACAAGACATCTGGAATAGACAACATTGATCTCTTATGCAGTATCATCTTTCCTGGATGGTAGTTTGCACTGGAGGGGAACAGCTGCACTCACTGAGTTTAAACATGTTTTAGAACACCCTTTTTGTAATTCTGATGTGTGTTAGCCTCAGTTTTCCTTATGAAGCTGCCCCTGTTTCACTCAATCATTGCACTACCAGTAAGTCATGCAGAGATCCTTCTCCATGGCAGGGAGCTCAGTATTCCATCCTCTCACTGGAGGATGTTAGGCTGGGGATGCAGCAAAATAAATGAAAGGTTCACYTTCAGTTGTTGGTTAACACAAGCAGTAACTATTTCACTGTTTCCTTTTTAAAGCTCTTGCTTYATTTTCTCTTGGGAGACCATAAATTACAGCACGTGCCAGCTACTTTCTCAAGTAAAAGTGTCATGTTAATAAAACACTGGGAAAAAAAAATCACTGCTAGCAAGTCAGAGCCAGAGGAATGACGTTTTCATAGAAATTAAACGCATTTTCCAGAGTTCAGTTTTGATTGTTGCAGAATTAATAAAAATAAATGTTCTCAAAACCCCTCTSTCCTTTAGGAAATTAAAATATGTCACTCACCAGTGAAAGGTTGTTTTTCCAGAAACACTGTGTAGCAGACTATTCAAAACATGTTTTAGGTAGGTGTACAACTTGGTCTTAACTTTCCCATCTCTACATTAATTTTTGTGGATGCCAAAACCTGTGTGTGCAGCATAGGCAGCCAATATCCTTAGAGGTGGTTTGTGGGAGTAATGTTGCTGTGTCGTGTCCTGTGTTTGATTCTAGGTCCTGTGTATACTTGCTGTACAGTGACAAAAAGAAATATCCCTCCAGGAAATGAACTCTGTGGAAACTTAAAAGTATTAAAAAAGGAAAACATTACTCTTTCAATAAGCTTCAGTAAACAGAAGCTCTTGCAAAGAAAAAGTACTTGTAGACAAGGAAGCAAAGGTGTTGTGCATGACTTGAGTTTAAAAATAACCTTGATACCTAAATATTTTCTGCATGGAATTCAAGTTTCAACAACTGATTTWGGCAATAGAGTCATGATCTTAGAAATGGTTCCAAACAAATGTGTGTCTGGTACAAGAAACTTCAAACTCACTTAACAAGCAGAGAAGACAGGAATGTGAGTAAGACAATTACYGTATCACATGCCAGCTGCAGAGATAAAAAGCCAAAGAAACTGTGCTGGGAGTTTCCACAAGTAATTGCAATTCACTTTCCTCTCAGTCATTCACTAACACAATAGATGCTATCCACCCTAATACTTGTGGGATTATTCCAATATGAATATTTTCAGCAACCTGAAGTGTGGCAGATTATGCCCAAAAAACATTGAGGACACATTTTCAGTCCAAGCCTGCTTTTAGGATTCACTGCAGCTTGTAAACTGACAGAAGTASGTAAGGTAAACACAGAGACTGGTGAGAAAATTAAAGTTTGAAGGAGCAAGCTTAAAGGTGACAGTAAGGGCTGMTAACTGCTCTCTGTATATGGGGTCGTGAAGTCTACTTGAAGATCTGGAAGTTTGCACTGGAAAAAACAAAAATTTGAAAGCAAAAATATCTTTCCCTCCCTTTTTTGAGAGGGGAAATTTGCTTAGTCCCTAGAGAGATGTTCACTTGCTCTGAATAGGGAATAATAGAACTCTGGTAGAAATTTTTCTTAGGCATCTGGGAATGTATGTTATGATATACAGTGATTCCAGACAKATTCCAATACACTAATAAGTAATTGAACAGCAGGAGTATTTGATAGTTTTTCTTAGTAAGTTCTCAGGGGTTTTTRTTCTGTATGTGTTATGTAAAATAATCTATAGGAATTATAGAAAAATGTGAATTAATGCCATCCTGTATTCAAATTCAGTATATTTATATTTTTAATGATATATAGTTAAAAGTTGGAAAATATAGCAAAAATGTCTCGCAATTTAAAGGAAAAATAAACCAAATAGCTTTTTGGACTTCTTCTGGTTGGTCTGGGAGAAATATGCTGTATTTGATTCCCKTCATCTCATATAGGTTATTGTGGAACATTGGTAACTCAACAAATGAAAATACTAAGCACAGATGCCCATTTCAGTAAGATCAGTGTGGAAAGACTCTGTTTGTCTCTCAGGGTTTAGTTTCAAATTACTGCACTTCATTTTAATATCTGTGTAAAAAAACTTTTATCAGTTCTGGAAAAAGCATCGTATAGAAGGGATGCCCTCACCTGCTCCAGCCCRCAGCCATCCTGTGGCTGATCAGCCTTGGCCAGCACCCAGAGCTGCTCCCCCCACAGCAGGATGGGAGTGGAAATGGGCACCAGCAGAAATGAGGAGAGCAAGACAGGAAGATCGCTTGCCAGTTGGTGTTGCAGGTGAACTAAACTTCAAAATGAGCTCAATTGATTGCCTTTTGCTGGCCAGAGTGCAGTGTGGGCAGCGTGCCGCAGTGGTGAGCACCCAGCGAGGATGGCAGCAGCGGTGTCTCCACTTACAGATCACATAGAGGTGGATGCCTCCACATCTTAAAACCTCACAGTACTGTGCTGGGAAACCTTTTTCAGGATAATCRTGTTTATCCAGCCTCTATTTAAATACAATTCTCCTTTATCAAAATCACAATTATCTCCTCTAGTGTGAGTTGCTGTCTTGTATTACTCCCCACAATTAACTCTATTAACCTTTTATCCAAGCACATTTTTACTTTTTATAGGAACTAGACTGTTTTTCAATTTCAATCCTAATTCTTCTTTTTTCCATTAAAWACATAGCAATCTCAGCCATAACAACATTTTATTACATTTATACGCGTACTAAATCATGGCTATATTCCCTGAGATGTGATTTGCTTCATTAGTGCTACAACCTCCGTAGAGGAGCTGGAAGTGAATTGCTACTTKGTGTGCTGTCTGGGGCCATGCATTATCCCATGTTTTAATAAAATGGARACAAATCCCACTGCTGGAGTGCAGGTTTGCAAAATGCCACCAGTTGCTTTTTGGTGTGATACCTGGTGAGGWACAGATGCCCTCCCCTCCTCTGTGTGGCTGCGAAACCACCACATTCAGGGATCTGACACTGGTGTAAGGATAATAGTGGTGGAAAGWAGTAACTGAGACATCTCAAGATTTAAAACAGCAGCTTTCTATCAACTGCCTTGAGCATAAAAGCCTCCTAAAAAGCCACAACTCTTTTTACCTGAAAACATCCATAAAAAATGTCCTGCTGTGCTATTTTTTTTTACCTTATTTTCCTTGAATTTCTCTTTTAACACCTTTTTTGGGGGGAATCCTGCCAGCCTTTGCATATATTTCTCTTTTCCTTCAAARTACTGTGCTTAGCTTCTGTGTCTGCATGTCTTTTCTTTACCTAATTTACCAGAATAAAAGTTAATCTCCCTCAACTTCTCATCAKAAGACATTTTCTAGACCCTTCACCAGCTTCATTGCCTTTATACATATATAGCCCTAAAAACCACTATAAATATATAATATGGAGCATATATGTTATAGAMTATATATTATGTAGACAAAATAATGCCTATCTACATATATGTATATATTTGTGTTCTTGACTTCATCTTRAAAGCTTTTTAGGTAACATCAAAATAAACCAGCTTCTAGCGACATTCCAGAACAGACACCTCCCATTACTGTCCAAGTCATATTGCAGAGCTGGTCTCCAGGAATGTTCCTGAGGGCACTGTGATCCTTGTAAGCCACATGGAACAAACAAGTCTTGAATTCTGGGTGGTGGGTCTGATTGACACCTTCATTTTTAASTGATACCCACCACCCCATCCAAACATTCGATGACTGACAGGTATAAAAGCTCCAGACATCTCTCAGTGGCAAATACTTCAAGGTGAATTATGAAGAAATCAGATAAGCAAAAGGATGTGACTTGTGCCAAGATTAGAGCCAGTCAATTCTAATCTCTTCTGTACTGAGTGAATCATGATGGCAGTTCCTTCTTGATAAGCCATCCTGCATTACGATGTAAAGTGGTAAAATAGTCCTGCTTTGCTGGTGGTTGTCAGCCTTTGGGATGGAATTGGAAGTGGAAGTATGTGAACATGGCTTTTGTGCTTTTGTAAAAATGTGCATTTTTCACATGGGAAGTATTAATCCTAAAGCAGCCATCAATGTCACACAGCCAGCCCCATCTACCCACTAGGCCATCATGCTGTACTACTCACACAAGGGATGTGACATAGGGACTTCCTTTTCACAGAAGGCAAGCTCTGTGTTTCCTAAACAAAGTGTTCCTGCATAATGTCCCCAAAATAAGTATCCACCACAGCATAAATATCAATGCRTACACAAAATCAAGGGAAAACTAATACTCTAAAAAAATRAAACATCAAGAAAACAATATGTATTCCATGGACTGAAATAAATGTTTTTAGATTTAGCACACTTCTATGAACATTACCAGGTGAAGCTGTAACCAGTGAGCAATCTTGCTGTGTGAGAGCATTAAATACACTGCAGTGTGCCTGTTTGGATGTGGTTACATTGCTGTCCCTTGCCACAGAGTTCAGGAACAGCCAGCGCATAGATATCCCTGTTGAGGTCATTGTGATGACTTTTATAARGGGTTCTGCTGCTGTGCCAGCTGGTGTCCTGCACGTGGGAGTCTCCGCCTTTGAAATGGCAGACTCCTGATGGCTTTCTAAAAATACATTCTTCTCAGCCCTGGAGCCCCGGGGATGGTTCTTGTCTCTAATTCATCTCTTCTCAGGGAAYAGGAGGCCGTTTGCTGGGGGCCAGCTAACTGCAGGCTGGTCTTTTAGACCTCTGCATTCCACACATGTCCCTCAGACCATGCTTTCTGCAGCAACTCCGTGCAGATCTCACTAGGATTTTAAAGACAAGAAATTACAGTTATTTTTGGAACTTCCTGTACATTACCACTGCTTTGTTAGGGTTATGGGCAAATCACACTTTCACATTGAGATAATTTACTTAGTAGAAAGAAGGACATGTTAGTAATGATATAGATTTTTTTCATCACAAAAATAGGTAATGATCACAGAGCTGGCACTCAGAAAATACTGATTCTATGGTAGATTTTATCTCCTTCCTCTCCTGTGGATCAGGAGTGACTATTTTTGGCTTTCTTTCTGCTATAATAATCACCTGTCCCAAATGTRTGAATCAGGTAAGGAACTGAAACTGCAGACAGCCTGGGCAGGTGAACAGGAGCCCTCAGAACAAAACAATGAGGAATCTATTTTCACAAATCCTTGATTTTTAAACACATTTCAAGTCAGTACTTGAAGCCATTTTCCCAGGAAGAAGATCTCATCACTTCTGTCTATTAAAGTGATAAGTAAAGAAATTGTTTGATAATATGTCACAACGTTAAGGAAACAAACACTATTAACCTTTCTCTAAAGCCATTCCTCAAAAAATACATTGTTTACATAGGAAGTTTCATAGGAAACTGATAATTATTGGCACTGATAATAAAAAGTCGAAGTGTCCAGTAGCCCAAGCCTGGTATTCCTGGACATCCCACATGCTTGCACTGCAATTAATCTCTGGTTTTAGTGAAAAATTCTTCAGACTTGAAAACGTGACCAGAAGCAGAAGCTCGCTTTTAAACTCAGGTTAAAAAACAGCAAACCAAAGAATTTTATGCACAGCAGAACAAAGMCGATCACTTGAGGACAGTATAAAATTCTTTATGCATATGAAGAATAAAATATATTTCTCTGAGCTGGATGCAGCTTTCTTATGAGGCTAACTCTGTCGTTTGTGAGTGGGAGCACATACATCACTCTACAATATAAATGGCCTAAAAGCACAAAGCTGGGAGCAAATCTTGATTCTCACATGACAAAAGTAAGAGATGCTACAGAAAGAATTGAGCTTTCCTAACAATGAACTGGGAACTTCATCAGGAGATGATAAATAGTAGTATCCTAAGCCTATTCAACTTTTTTTTTACTTCCTACAGCATTCCTTCTACAGTATTTCTGATTTTAAGAAGCGRCAACAACCATCAGTAAGTCTTTTAGCTGCAGGGCGTGCAGCTCCCGTWGCTTTTTCCATAATTTGTAGTTTAGCACCACCTTCCTAGACACCAGAGAATGGCAGCTTTGCACTGCCAGAACATTTTGCTTGAAAGCCTTAGAACAAAAAGGGAAGTGCAGAGAAAGGTGGTTATTTYCCTATCTGTTTTAATTACTAGACCTTTTTTTTAACAAGATAGCTCTGTCCTCAGCAATTTTTGCAGCTCATAAGTTTTCAGAAACCATCCCACAGACTAGTGCTCCCTGTAGCACTTCATTTATGGCCCTATAGCTGTGGCTCTGTGCTGTCACAATTTCAGGGCCCATCGCTTTTGTTTCCAAGTCATGAAAACTGAAGTTTCTAATGTTAAATCTATTCTATGCTGAATATAGTGTATTTTAATGTTTAAAAATGAGCCTGTGAATGCTTGATATGAACATGGTACTTTCACTCAACATTAGTAGGCAACTTTCAACCTCTTTTCTGCACTTCATGATAAATAGCTGTTAAGGAGAGAGTTTTGATGTCCCATTGAAAAAAACCAGAATTGACAATGGTAGTCTGTAGCCTCATAGTCCAAGATATAAATATTTTCTTCCATAATCGAAGGAGTTGGTAAGAAAAATGGTCAGGGTGACAGACACAGGTCAGGGTAACTGACCTGTATTGGTGTCAAAGACAAACCCATACCTCAAAGAAAATTTGTGCAAAGCATGTAGATTTTTTTTTTTAATTCATTCTTCAATTTTCCTTTTTTGTGTGTTCCCCAGCATGCCCTCAATTGCATGGGATATGTCCAGGATCAGCTACCCAAGAATAAGCTTAATCACAAAATTACCTTACAGTCACCCCCTGCAAAACCCCCTCCTAGGCTGATCTCCTTATCTTGTGACCCAGAAGCTGCAAATACCCACCATGACATGACCTGTTTTGGAAAAGTCTCATATATTGATCCCTGAAAACAGTCCAGAGRTCTGTGTGCTTGGTGCTTGGCTTGGTGCTTCCCAGCAGCACTGTATGAGAAAGTCCCAGGAGGTGCTTCCTAAGAAGTGGTCACAAAATTCTGGGTGGCACGTCACCACCTCCCCATGCTTCTCAGGACAGCCCAGTGGCTGAGCTGCTCACTGCCATGTTGGATCCTGAAGCTCCATCCCTTCTAAAGCCTTTGCTTGCCTCTCTACTTTATTCACCAACGAGAAAACACTTTTATTGCTGGGGAGGCCTCTTTGGCATTTTGTTCCTTCATTTCTTTGCCTRTGCAATCACTCAAGTGTAATTTGGCTGTGAATGTAAAACAACCCATCATTTTTGTGTCTTTGAGGGAGGAAAAACCCCCATGATATTGCATATTAAGCAACATTTTCCCTGCTAGATATCCACCCTTCTATCACACACTTACTTTCCCAAAATCAGTACCTCAGTGGCAAATGATGGCAGTTTAAATTAAAGCAGTGAGTTGAGAAATGGACACTCATTTAATATCTGGTGACTGTGGGCAGCAACACAGACAGAAAAGTAAATAATAAGAAAGGAGCTACAGGTGTCAGCCTTTAAAAATCTTCCCTGAATTCCACATGTGAATGGGGTAAGGTTTCTGGAGGCTAACTCAAAAAAAATGCGGGTGAATTAGTCTTTTAAGGTGTATTAGTTTAATTCCTTTACACTTTTATCTGGATATTCTCATTCAGAATTAAAAAAAAAAACCTAAAGTGGCCTTAATTTAATTTATTTAATTTCCAAAACAGAACTAAAGCAGATTGAATTAAGGAAACTGAAATTCTGGCTAGGAGTGTCCATGTAATACTTTTTAATGCAGTTTAATTCTTGACTTTTCAAATTCACATCTTTAATTTGTTGGGGGTGCTTTTCCAGTGCAGCCCTGAAAAGCCAAAAACCAAATGCATTACTGAGAAGAATGTCATGATAGTCTGCAATGCTAAACAAATATATATTAATTTTTGTTGTGGTTAATTACAAATATTTCCACAGACACTGCTACTCAGTAGAGGCAACTGCATCAACACATGCAACTGTGTGCTCATACGGCCCAAATTTTTGATGCTTCTGTTAAAATTTGAATTTTACTGTAATTGCACCTGGAGTTTGCATAGAAAATGTGTTATTTAAGAGTATTTTTCAACTGTACATGATGTTTACCTTTGCAGGAACTACTCATTTCTATGCAAACTTGCCCAGTATAAACAGATTCGCTCCTATTCAGCAGAGAAACTGGTTTTAGTTGTCTGTAATTCCATGGTTGTCCAGACCTTCTCAGATAGCACTCATTATCTCTAAAACCCTTCTGAGATTCTCCAGTATCAGATCCAGACCAGCCACAGTGTAGGACAGGGAGCTTAATCGAAAAAGCCGTGGGGATGACTCGAGCATCATGGCATTTTCTAGTCATAATATTTATATCCCCAGTTCCTGAAGCTGATTTTGGTAAGCTCTGGCTTCTCTTTGTAAGGAGAAGTTCTGTCAGCAGGTATCTCAGAGGTGTTGGCACTGGATGATAAAGCCCTTTACAGCTGTGGTCCATTAAAAGTCAGTCTTGGCAAGCGCAGCCAGTGCAGTAGGCAGCCACCCTGGGCGGGTAGTAAGTACTTCATCTTCCTCCCCATCTTCCTTCACACACAGCATTGCTGGCAGTGCCAGAGGCCACACAACAGCAGCACCTGGGGACTCTGGGGTATTGTGAAAGAGGAGCCTGGAGAAGGATCTGTGAGCTGCCCATGAGCAGGAGTTATGGACTTCAGTCACTTTGATTTAATGCTTTTCTTCAGTGTAGTCCATCTCTTCTCATGAATGACAGATGAGGAAGTCAAACTGTTGTGAGCAGTGAGATATGTCTGCCTCAAATGTACTGGCCTGGTGAAGACATTTGTTTGCCAAGCAGTTTTCCATCTTTCAGGTAAGTGAACTTCCCAATTAGCTCCTGAGCCTGGTATTTGCGTGAAAATCATTCCACTAACGATGTTTTCTATGTCTCCAGCTGCTGCACTTCAAATTTGATGGCATTGTGTGTTGTTAGAAATTTGAACAGAACAAAAAGCATACAGAGAGAACAGAAGGCACACAGAATTAGCAATTATTGTTTGATGAATACAGAATGATAGCGCCAGCTATAAAAGCTAAAAAAGTTGTGCTTACAGTTCTTTAACAACTTGGAATTAAATTTTACACAATGAGCATCTGTTATCAGCTGATTTTCCCTCACACTCCAAGAGCTTCAGTCAAGATAGTTTGCCCATTTCTGGGGCCAAGGCTGTGGAAAAAATGTGTCACTGTTTTTCTTCTGCCTGATGTAAAGTACCAATACCTTCTACCAGCTCCAGYAACCTCAGATTTGATGTAGGTGTTTGGATTTTCCTGCATACAGTTTGTGCAGCAGAAATCTGCACTTTTATTCCCATGAAAATCCAGGCAAATATTTTCCAATAAATAAAGAAATGATGATTGCACTTGTCTGCTTTGCACAGACCAAGGCCAAAGCCTCCTGGCTGTGGTTATTCCCCAGCACCCGGGACAGGGCAGCTACCAAATGCCTTGGGGCGCTCAAGCCCAAGCACCTCAGGGTGACCATGCCCCATGCTGCTGGGTCATATCCATGTGGATGTCCTGCTGGGCAGCAGGAGATCCCCTGGAGCTTTGTAAATAGCCTTTCTCTAGCATCTCACCCTTTCCTACAGCATTTATAGCCAGCAGCAGGGAATAGCTTTTCTGTGAATTGGAGGGCAATAAAAGTGCTGAACAGCTATAAAACAAGTGTCAGAAAATGACATCAGAGAAGAGCCAGGTGCAGTAAGATGCTGGAGACATGCTCTTTGTCTCTCCTGGTCTGCCACAACAAAATTTAAATGTGGCTTTGGGTGATTCCTTCAAGCTGTAAAAAGCATTGTAGTCATCTTCTGACTTATGGTGAGTGGTGGGAGAAAGAGGGGTTATACTGTAACTGCTTTGGACTACACATTTATTTCAGAGTGATTCTAGGGATAGAATTAAATGACATAGTGTTTCTAGGATATCTGAGTAAACCTGATTCTTGTCTTAGTGTCTGTTTTAGCTCCATGGCATTCTGTGTCCACAGCTATTGGACACAACATAGAAATTCTGCAAGATACAAAATAGTCCATTCCCCAAGGTGGAGCTAAGCAAAGAAGTGAAGAACCCAATGGAATGCTATATCTTTTTGGATGCAGTTATGGGAATGACACCTTTAAGGAATTCAAGRAGCCARATAAGTTCAGTCAGAACTATACACTGTGCTCTCCCCAGTATGTGTCTACTGGTGGCAGACAGAGGAGCAGCCTCCCTGCTCCTAGTACTCATTCCCAGTTTGAAAAATACCCAGCTCGGGGCAGCTCACTGCCACACACTGTTGGAAAACATGGYCTAGAGTGGGTGGGTCTCTGGTGTTGAAAATAATAAAAAAAAMCGAAGTCTTGGAGAGCATCTGAATGTTTATTGAGGGCAAGAGCCAGTAAAACACCAAGCTGGCCAATGTGCTCTGCCAGTGCAGCTTCCAGCTGGGCACTGTGCCTCCCCTCTTGGCCTGGTGCTGTGGCAGTGGTGCTGTGAGGGGCCATGTACTCTTTACAGTGGCTGTCTGCTGGCTCCAAGAACAGGAGCAGCTGGAATGACAGAGCGGGCACATGGCTCTCTGTCTGGCCCAGTGCTGGGTGCAGGCAGAGCAGAACCCATGGAGCCAGAAGGGCACACAGGCTGTCCTCAACATCTTCAGGGAGAGGGGGCATTGATGGCTCCTCCAGGCCTGCCTGTGGCTCCTGCTGCTGTTCCTTGCTCCTGCAGGCCTGGCTCAGTGGTGCCCAATGCCCTGTCCTGCCAAGAGAGTCATGCAGAGTGCTGGAGCTTTTCTGGTGCTGAGAAAAGAAGAGGAGAGAAAAGCCCAGAGAGCTGTGGGGGAAGCCCACATGGATGTCCTCAGCAAAACCCCAGCTTCCAAGCCACCTGGGGTGAGATGCCTGGGGAAAACTGTGGTCAATTGTCAGGMGGGACCTGAGAGGAGAGATGGAGCCTCCAAGCCCCCAAAGCACCGTGCTCTTCACCAGACACCAGCAGGATTAGCCTTGCCTTCAGCACGTGCCTTCAGGAGGTGTCAGAAAAYCTGGGCAATGTTCAGTGCTACTGAAATCCCTGGCACTCTTCCTGGTATGTCTGGTCCCAGGGCAGGCACCAAGGGTTCTACACAGCCCTGCACAGCTTAGTAGAGGAGCTGAACATGCTGGAAGTGGGTTTGAACCTCAGGGTCAATGTGTGATATGGGGCCAGTGTACTAAAGATGGACACCTGGAAAACAGGCAGCCCAACACTACAGTGGGGGAGCCCTGGTGAGCTCCTGAGTGCCAATGGAGGGAGCACCCCAATGATGCTGTTGAGTCAGGGACAGAAAGAAAGACTTCAGTCTCCAGGTTAATCAGAAGGCTCAAGAAGAATCTTTATTAGCAAGAAGCAGCGAGCTTTATAACTTGCTAAGTGGGACTGGATTGRTCTCAAAGTAGAAAACATCTCACATTATTGGTGGCTATGAATAGCACACTGTGAAGAACCATAACTATAAACAATGGTTACAGAAAGAGAGATAATATTTGTTTGAATTCTTTCATCTAGGATTCCCAGGCTCAGCCTGGGAGAAATTGCCTCTGTTCTTTCTTTGACTGAACTGAGTATATCCACACCCCARCTCAGCTTTTCCAAGGGCTTCACTGGGGGTAGAAGTTCCTGACCCTTGTCACTGAAGGGAAATGCTCTGAGATGACAGTTGAGGTTGGAAGGGACCTCTGGAGATCACCATGTCCAAGATCCCCACTAAAGCCACGTCAAGATGTAAAAATACAGGTCTTAGAGAGAATTTACTTGAGACTAAAGAATTAGAGTTTCTATCTCATAAAATWTTTATCATATTCTGCCAGGTTCCTTTTTGGTCCTCGTGGTGCCGGTCTGCAATTGAGTGATGAACAAAAGTACAATTAATTGCTTTACTGGAAACAGCTCCTGCTATATTCAGCATTTATCCTTCATGAGCAGCAGCAGTTGTATGCTGTATGTGTCAATGAATTCTTCATCCACCAATGCTGAAGGCTGTGAACATTCTCAGTGTAAATTTGAAATAGACTAACACACACCCTGTTGAACTGGTTTTCCCACTTTTCTCTGTCTTCTGCTCTGTTACTACTTGCCCTGTTACTACTTCCATGCAGAACTGGTAAGAGCCAGCCTTCCCTGCATTCCCTTAATGCTTTGGCAGTGGTGGCTGTGGGTGTACTCAGCACCTGATGTGCTCACTCATATGTAAAAATATATGTTCATTCAATTGTTTCAGTGATACAACTATTTGTCTTTCTGCTACTACCTGAACTTCCATGGCCTGTGAAACTTATTTTCAGGCTTCTGTAAATAATATTCTTAGTAGCTATTAAAATTACTAATGTTTACATTATTATTTTTAAAGTTATCACCTCTGATTAGCACTTCAGAACTTAGTGAAGAACTGTGAAATATAAAACTTCTAAACATTTCTATTTTCTGTCTACTCTAGAAGACCAGTATTTCAGTAACCTTTTTAATGAATATAAATGGATCTCTCATTATCTGCACTCCTGAGGCTTTGAAAGTGTTAGTAGAATTCTTAGGTCCAACCTTACCTATTCCAAAAATCCTTGTGTCCCTATATGTCTTTCTGTCTCCTTTGGGCCCCTGATGACTCTTTGAGACATGATGCATATATGAACTCTTCTTGTCTTCAGTGTTTTCAGTGAAAACTCCAACAAGGAAGATTCTTATTAAGGAAAAAATGTTACATTTCAAAGGACATTTCTAGATTTTACAGAAACCCAGAATTAAGACTGAAAAAACATTATACTTTTAGGAAAATGGAGCTTTATCAGCCACATCTTTTATGAAGTGGTTGTTGTTTTGTTCTTGTATCACAACCAAACACTGGCTATTCAATAATCATGGCTTAAGGCTCTTGAAAAACATTTTATATCCTTTTCCTTATTGATCTATTTAGGCTTTGAATTACGTGCCAGTATGCTCTGATTTTCATCACAGTCACAAAGCCTACAAACTCATAAACTGAGAATCTTGGATAAATCACTTGACTCTAGAAATTGAAGATTTATATGCATCTGTTTAAAAAAAAAGTAGCACKGCAAGTAAAAGCCTATAAACTAAAGGGAAAGAAAATTTTATTACCTATTTCTAATCAAATTCAAGGAGTAGACAAGAAAATAAAGGAGGAAAACTAGATTRGATACTTTAAGTCTTTCTTTTTTCTGTCAGAACTCTTGGTAGATAAGATGAGGATTATTTACAGCTGAAAGTATAGTTTAATTGTTTAATCTTCATTGTTGTGGTTCCACTAAGAGCTCCTAGTCACATGTGTTGGCCATGAAACATGTATGTCTTGGAGAACACCGGAAAATTGTATGGCAATTCCTAAAAAAAAAAGTAAAGCAAGGTTTCTTACTTCAGATAGAAGTACAGAAAATCTAAGCTCAGTTCACTGGAAATGGGAAAGTCTCTTCCCTTTTGTTGTTTCTTTAGAATTTATAAGATTCAGAGGAAGGCTTGAGTTTAATGACAGCAGAAGGGATCCTAACAACCCTACACAGTGATGTCTGCTGCCTCAGATCTGCTGATGCTCCATTTTGAGGGGGATTGATCACCACATAAAAATCAGTCCTGTGAATTATGACTTTGCTTCAAAACTGTTTTGTGGTTATCTATGCTTCCCACTACATTGTTGCAGTGTTGCAATGACAGATATTTTACTCTGAATGAAAAATGGATGAAAAGTAGCAGGAAATGCAGTTTCTTTGGTTTTTTCCCTGAACAATATCTTTTTTTCCTTCTCTATTCATAACCTAAGTTGTTCAGCTGATCTTTACAAAGAGCAGGTATAAGTTTTCATAGTGCTTTTGTGTACATCATGCCTCACTTTTTGCATAGCTTCAGTGACATACTATAAAATGGGAAGAATAACTTCCAAACAATGCTCACAAGTTTACCAACTTTCCCTGATAACCAGCAAATTTGGCTAGATTTCTAGTGATTTTTTTCCAATGCCATATGTCAACCAACTATGACTCATACCAAATTCACATAGCCCCTAAGAGGATAATATTAACTCTGGCTGAAGCTAAATAACTCAAAATCTTTGTCTGTGAGCAGGAAACAGATTCAACACAAATTTTTGTTAGATTAACATAGCAAWGAAGTGGCTACAGCAGGCAGAGGAATGAGCTGTTGTGTTGGATATGCCTCATGGTTTCTGAGAACTGAAAAAAATGTCCTTCAGAGCCTATGGGTATTACCACGGAATCAGTAGGTCATGGCAAAAATCCTACTGAATTAACTGAGCTATTGCTGATTGGATGGATGTTCCCAGGTATTTAAATGCTGACTTCCTTGGAATTCATCCTGACAGRTCAGCCTGCAGGCACTGATCCTGAATAACACAGAAGAATTTACCATAGCTACATTGGCTGTGCAGTACATRTTGTGTACTGGAAGCATAATAATAAAATTGTGTTACATTGCACAATAGCCATAAAGAACATACACATGAAACCATAGTAACTATTGAGAGTTAACAATTTTTAATCTTTCTCTGTTGTTCCAGTAAAGCAGAAGTTGCCTATTAGCTCAAGACACTCGCCTTTTTTCTAGCATAGCTGCAAAATATTTTAGTGTATCATCACAAAATTCAAAAGAAAGCGTATACTAGTTTAATGACCATATACTGAATATAGAGCTATGCAACAGTTCTTAATGCAATTCTTAGCCAGTAAGGAGAAAATGTTGACTATTAAGGGAAATCACAGTAGCCTTTAGCTCTTGTACAGTCCCCTGCTAATTTCTTGAAATACAGTCATTCATCTTTTCAATTAGTAAATACTTTACTAAAACTGGAGTATTTTCACCAACACTATTATTTTTTACACCCACAACTTTAACTGCTATTGGTTTCCACAAGAAAGCCACGCAGCCAGCAGTCACTTGCCCTTATCTGTGATGCTGTGTAGCTCTGCAAGGCAGAGGGAAAGGGGAGCGTGCAGGAAAGTGAAGTGTTTGGTCTCCTGCTGCGGGTCTCCTGYTGGCCCCAGGATCCTTGGAGGCCACCAGAAAAAGATTAAATTCAATCTCCTCTCACTGTCTGAGTATCTTGATAGGCATTGTATAACTACACAGAGATTGAAGCTTATTAGGTGACAGCATTATAAAAAACAATATTGTAATGGGGTTCATTACTAAGGGGCTCACTCAGATTAACTTTTTTACTTCATCTTCCACTTGGCAGTTATAATAAATGAAAACTCTACACTACCAATTACTGAACAGAYATCTAATTAGTTTTATACCATACATTTCAATATTTTATTTACAATTGTGGCTGATGTGTAATGTCTRTTTTCCAAAGTAGTACCTGGGAATACCCTACCCCTCTATGAYTAAACACTTGTARGAATTGCTTAGCTTTGCTACTAGARCAYAGGAGCAGAGTGTTTAGCAWATGTAAAGTGGTGTTTCACTGAAACATGTTTATGCAGAAAGTTGCAGCAAACAGGTACTGAAACTAGTCAGCCCCACTTCTGTACACTCAAATGGGGGTTAGAAAGAGCAAAAGACACATATGTGCTGAAGGCATATCCTTCCAGGATTATTGTGGCAGCATGAAAAACTAAGGATATATCTTTACAGCATGGTACTGGGGAGATATCTGCAATAGCTGAGACATTGAAGCAGTATGTTCTGGCCCAGGCCAGATATCATGCTCCCTCAGCCCACAAACACTTCATACTATATACTCTGTTAAAAAAATAATTTACTTCAGTTTAAGTCATCAGCACCCACAGAAACTGTGTTCAACAGCTTTGCTTTGGCTTTGCCCAAAAGCCCATGCTGACCCTGTATGGGACCTGTCACTTTTGCACAGTGCAGGGAGGACAACCYACAATGTTTCCTAAATTCATAGGCCAGACTACCTGAATGCCTGTGATTCAAATCACCATTGCTGCCCCCTGTCATRGTTTCATTGCTGACTTTTGCTCTCTTGTTCATACTGCCTTTGACCTCAGTGCCTAGACCTCCATTTGCTAAACTCATATTTATAGGTAAAGAACCCACAGGACAGCACAAGGCCAGCACAACAGAACTGTGTCAGAGAAACATATGCAAAGCTCCCCAACACATCTGTGCACTCACCGGGATGCGTAGCCCCACAACAAAATCTGGAAATGCATGGGACTTGCCCACGCACACATCGGGTTATCATACTCATCTCCATACCCCACTTCTCTGCTCTGCAGGCACCAGCCACAGCAATTACTCAGTCTCTCCTGAGCATCTGTTCTCAGTGTGTATTTAGCTGCACAGGTTGCCAAGAATTTTAAACCCAGAGACCTTTTGCTGTGTTTGCATCACAGAAGGTTTGTTATAGAAAGCCAGTGCGTGTACACCCACCCTTTCAGCTTCCACTGTATCCTGATATTGCAAACTGCTTCTGGACCTGAGAAGTCMTGGGAGAGACAGACTACTCTTATGAAAGTAATCTGAAGCTAACACATCCCACACCCACAGCCACCACTGCCAATACCAAACAARTGGTAAATGAAAATAAATGAAAGGGAAGTGTGTTGAAAGTGAAATATTTGCAGATTGTTTATAAACAACAKCTAGGGATTTTCCAGAGATGTAAAACAGGATCATCTTTTTCCTGAAGGAACTAATAAACAAGGGCAGAGAAACACCCTTAATATATATTTTATATATCAATATAAATATTTTTTATCATCAGAAGGAAAGTTGTTAAACAACTTCTGAATGCAGGCGAATTACCTTTCACCCAAAATTACCCTTACAAAATTTGTCATCACATACCATATTATTAACTGCCATGTTTAATAGGGAAAGAACATCTTGCTTTTAAATTCTACTAATTTAAAATTAWTCAGTAGATCATCAGCTGCAATAGCAAAGGCCAGAGCAATGTTGTAAAATAAGTATTTTCCAAGGCTGCAAGAGAGATTTCCTGCAGAAACCTGAAGGRGAACTGCACAACAACAGTGCTGTTCTGTACCTTCTCTAGGACATACACAGTGTGGAACAGACATCAGAATCTGTCTTCTCCAAATGTCAGCAACCTCACTGCTTGCCTTGGTTTCATCTAGGATATCAACTTCTGATATGGTAAAAAATGTTCACAGAAATGCTTTATGTGTATGAAAATGAGGTACAAGTATTAAGCAACTCATTCTTGCTACAAAACCCTACATGTATTTTTATTGCTGTTACTTTAARCATTTTTCATCTGCTCGTACAGACTGTTTTCCCCCTGGGTCTTAAAGGAAACACTCTCCCAAAATTGCCATTAGCTCATATTGATCAGCAGCTTATAAAGGGGCCATTTGTGTAACTGAACTGCTGCAGTATCTGCTGCCATACTGCAAAGAAAGTTTGATGGTATTTTTCTCATCCGTGTCCCTGGAAGGTGATGCCTTGTCCTAGTTCACTCTGAGCTCCTGCCAAGGCCTGGGATSACAGTTTCAGAAGAGAATAAATCCCAAAGAAGAATTGCTGGCCTCTTTTTTTACATGATTGATTTGATAGTTTGGGGCATGGAAACATATTCCCTTGTGTATTACTAGCAGAAAATTAATAGCCCCTTTCTTTTGCCATAAGAGCATTAGGTGCTTGCCTCATGGATTCTGCTCATTTCTCAGCTTAATTAGCAGGAATGAGTTTAGATGAGAAGTACTTTGGATCCTAAACCTTAGCTGATGATTAATGCTTTTGGGAAATTTCAGCATAGTAGTGTTTTAGACTCTCCTCCAAAACACACRTGATGTGTTCACTGTCTCCCAAAACATCTCTGATTCCTGAGTAGCGTGACATGCAGTGACACGCTACTCATCTATTGGAGCTGCTGATTTTTACAGTTGTGTGTGCCTTGCCTTGTAGTACTCTGACACAGGTAAATAAACATCCACTGAACACATTTAACAGCTTTCTCCTTGTATTTATCTAAAGCCTTTGTGGTCTGTTCTTGTTCCCTGACACAGGAGTTAATCAATGAGCCAAGCAAAGCTGCTTTGACATCTTGCTGCTGAAATGTAAAGCTGTAAAATACTTAGGAGGTGATCCAGCTTTCCTGGTTTAAGAAGCCTTAAGTCAAAATGTCTATAGGAGAACAATTCTTACCTTAAAGAGACTGAAATCATGCAGCATTGCATAGATGTAGTTACAGAAAGGTAACTACAAAATACCAAAATAGGTATTTTGGGTACCATTCAGTAAAAAATGTTAATTTGGCCAAAATCCACTTAAATTCTTTTTATTTTCTTGAGTGAGGGATTATATGTACTTGAAGATGTAAGTTTGAACAGATAGGTTTTAAGCAAGTGTGAGAATGAAGCTTGGTACCTATTCCATCTCTCAGATGTGTTTTGGATCTGCTGAGTTTACAGCAGGTCAATCAGTTCTTACACAGCCAGCCCTGCAAAGCCTGCCAGAGAGCTGTCAAATTAGGGGGGTTTTGTTGGGTTTTTTAATTTTTTTTTTAATCTTCCTTAATTAAGTTCCCACAGGAGAAAAGGTTTCCATTTTTCAGCACCAGCAATTATAGCCTACTTTTTATTAAGCCATTTAAACTATACTGAAAAATGTGAAGTGGCTTGAGTGCTTCTGACTGGCTTCCTGATTACAAATAGCATCGATTCTTGTCCCAAGTGCACTTGCAGTAGAAAAATAATTTGTTGTGAGCACCTTAGTTTATGAGTCTTGCCTACAGTAGGGATTTTTTAAGACAAAAATCCCCAGTCACTTCAAGTAAAACTGAGAAGATACATAGTTAATGTGCTGTTGAAAAAATGTGAGGTGCACYTAAGTTTTGTATTGGCAATATATCGAAAATTAACATTTAGAGATGTGATCTCATTAGAGGGAAGGTAAAAGATCTAATTATGGGTGGGTTATTTTACATCAGTATTGTGATGCTAACAACTCTAAAACAAAGAAATAATTTATTTTAATTTCTAAAATATGCATWATTGATTTCAAATATAGCCTAGATGCAAATTTACTGAAACAGAAGACGCCCTTCTTGTTGTCATGTGCAAAAGAAAAATTGCTCTTTAAATATAATTAAAATCCTCAGAGAAACTTGTTCAAATATTTMGTGACTTGCAGGTCTTGCTAAAGTGATGCTGATTGTTTTTCAGATTCAGCAGCCTTCCAGCTTTGGGAGACATTTTTGCTGTGAGTGTTACGTGTTAACATAGATCTCTCATGACCACTGAGACCAAAATTTAAAATTAACAGGATGGTGGGTGTTTCTTCCAATTGTGATGACCACAGTACACAGGATATGCCGAGTATCTGGCAACTATAATGTCCTTCCTTTCTCCATATTTTAAAATATTTGTTAACACTGTCTTTCTGCACATGCTGAATATTCTGTGAAGAAAACCACATTAAATAAAAAGAGTAAAATATGTGGGGAGGAAGACAGGAGCAGAGGAAGAGGCAGATGACTTAAGGAGCAAGCTGGAAGGAAGAAAGGAGATGATTTCTAATGGCTGCAGGTAGACAGCTGGTCCCTGGCCTGCGCTGGTGCCATCTCTCTCAGCAGGACATGGGGAAATCRCTGGTGGTGACAGATGACAGTGGAGAAACTGGGTTTCACAGGGGACTGAGGGGAAGGAGTGTGAGCAAGGGAAAGATGTGACAGCTGAAGGTTGTGCTGGGACTTTTGGGCACGTTGTAACTCCCAGGACCTGGGGATCCACTTTGGCAATGCCCTCCAAGGCTGAGGATGTCGCCAATAGYGAAGTTGAGGTGAGATGCAGAAAACTGGGAGCAGTGAGGAAAAAGTGATTCGGGGCAGGCTGTTTATCTGAGTGGAGTTAGGGGGAGATGGGGAAAGGGATATAAGAGGGAAGTTAAAAAGGYGATCAGGAAAGCAAAAACCAAAGGATAAGAGACAGGTATGGAAGATAAGAAGGATAGAAACTATGATACCTGGAGGTAGTTTCAGAGCAGCCCAGCGCTTGGCCACAAGCTCACAGCACCATTCAGGAGGTCTCAGCCCAACCTCCTGCCCACAGCCCTGAAGTAAGACTTAGCTGCTGCTGGCTTTGTCCAGTTAATCTTGAAAAACTGCGGATCATCAATAGCAGGATGCCTAACCCATAATAGGTCATCTCACACACGCCAAATTTCATCCATGCGTCCACAGCCCGGATGGCTGGAGGCAGTGGGGTGCTTCCCTCCTCCAAGGAGCTGGACACAAGGGCATGAACCTCCCTTACCAAAACAGCAGAATATGGCAATGCAACCCTCCAAAACTGTGCTTGGCACGTCCCCTGTCACCATGATATTTTCTGAAAAATCCTCTTTGCCCAGAATTTTCTCCTGGGAAGCTAAGAAGCCTCAGAAAGGAATGAAAACAATAATTATCTGATTGCTGCTCCTGTGTTTGCTGCTTTGGAATGTGGTTTGGACATTGCTCACCAATCGGTGAATGTTTGATTGGTTCCATGTGAAATGTTTTAACTTAATGACCAATCACCATCCAGCTGTGTCAGACTCTCTGCGTCAGTCACAAGTTTTTATTATTCATTCTTGTTAAGCCTTCTGATGTATCCTTTCTCTTTCTTTAGTATAGTTTTAGCATAGCATTTTTTGAATAGAATAGAATAGAATAGAATAGAATAGAATAGAATAGAATAGAATAGAATAGAATAGAATAGAATAGAATAGAATAGAATAGAATAATAAATCAGCCCTCTGAGAACAAGGAGTCAGATTCTCATCTCTTCCCTCRTCCTGGGGACCCTCACAAACACCACAGTCCCCAATGACTATTTGAAAGCATCTTATCCTTTCTGCCCCTCCTTGTCCCCATGTCTTAGGTCATATGATGGAYACAGACACAGGGCAGGGGTTGTCAGAGATAAGTGACCATACAACTCAGGATCACCAAAAACTTGCCAAAGTTCACCTCRCTTTAGTACTTTGCATCAAGCCTTTCCTGCAAAACTAAGGGTAACATATAAGAAAGTGGTTTTAACCAGGATATGAGTCATTTATGCAAACCAGGCTGTCTATCCAGTGTTTCAACTTTAATAAATTGTGATCATTTCAAAACTTAACTCATTAAAAATTTTATTACCAAATTAATTAACAAATCATGTAATCACCCAGTTCTCTGCATTTGTCAGATTAACCAGGACTAGAGAGGCCCCATTTCCTTACATTTCATTTTTGATTGACTGTTTACACTAAAAACTCTGTGATCCCAATGGCATCACCTCATCCTCAGGCAGCAAACTTTGTCATTTAACCCCAGGAAATATAATTTCTGCAGCCATAAGGCAGTAAAAGAACTAAAGAGGTCAGAGAGTCTAGGTCCTGCATCAAGGCCAGGGAAAATTACWTGTAAAAATAAATTGCCTAACCTGAAGACCTTTGGTTGTTTTAGCTCCACAACCACCCATGCAGGCTCTTCCACTGCTTCATATCCTTGGGATGTCACTGCAGCACAGTTGGACCTGCAGTCCCCAAATGTCCTCTGATCCTCCCCTGTGCAGTGGCAATACACAGTGACTCCTGCCCAACTGTACCACTTTTCTTTTATCACTGTGATAAAAGTCATCCCTACCTCAAATTTCTCAACATTTTTYAATTCTAACCTTGTTCCTCTCTGCTCACATCTTCTTGTGGCCAAGAAAATCACCTTGAGCTGGGTGTAAATTAGCTGCTCTCTAATCTGGTGTGAGCAGCACCAGTGAAATTGTGGCTGGGTTCTCTCCATGCCAGCCTCCYACAGGAATTCTGTGTCCACACAGACTCTGCCAGTGCTCTGATGCTCTTCAGGGCATTCTTTAATGAATTTTCCTGTGTAGCTATCTAGTTGTTTTTACAAATAGTGTCAAACTTAGTATTCCAAAACCTTTTTTCCCACTGCCAAATTCATTTGACAATAGTCCATAATTTCATAATTATTCAGGGGGAATAATACAGAATTCTGATGCCAAAAGTGGCAGTTCTTAAAAAAATAGTAAAAGGTTGGTTAAGGCATTTTGTGCCTAGGTATGATACTCCATTTAAGAGGTAGCCATTTTCTATCCAGRATATCAAACTAAATGTAGAGGTGTATTTAGTGCAAAACTTTGTTTCTGATTTTAAAGAGTTACTTTGAGGGTGGATTTTTTGATGGTTGATGTGTGGATTTGTTTTGGATTGGTTTTTTTTCTGGCTTTGTTTTTGTTTTGTTTTTGTTTTGTTTTGTTTTGTTTGGGTGGTTTGGGGTTTTGGGTTTTTTTTTTGCTTGATTGGTTGGTTTGGTTTGGTCGATTGCTGGGATTTTTTTTTCATGGCAAAGAGTTCTGTTATTTTCACTTTGACTTCATGGAGTTCCAGACAACAATAAGCTTCTCTTTTCTTCCCCTCCCAAAGTGTCTGTTCCAAAGAATGAAGAAACAACTACTTGTACTGTGCCAGCACTTTAGATATGTAGAATAATSTGTAGTTGACATATTTCATCACTAGAGGGAAATCATTACAGTGCTCTTCTCAGCAATGCTGGTAGGCACACTGTTCTCTAGAGTTGCAAAATGTGCAACAGGTTTCAGCTGGGATACAAAAGCCAGSACCTGCCCCAGGCCCTGTTCCAGCCCTCACATCCCTGAGGGTGATCTACATTCCTATGACAAAGACAGAAATGAAAGAGAAATGCTAACAAGGGAGCAAACCTGATTTTCAGTGCTGTCTCTTTGGGATTTATAGTACATTTTACCTTTGACTTAATTTGGTGCAAGTCAAAGTGAGTCAGTRGGAGAATTTCTAGTGTAAATGTTTAATTTCAAGATAATTTTGACTTCTGTCTCCAGAAACACCATTTACACTGTTTTTACAGTGACTTTCTGAGGTGAAGCACTACAGAAATAAGTATTGCATATGTACCTGGCATTAATTAAGTATTCAGTCAAATACGCATTTTTAATGGGAGAGTTGCCACAAATCAATTCTTACTTTTTTTTCCCTTTTAAAATAGTTCTATGTTCCTTAATCTTCAAATATTTAATCAAATTATCAAGATATTTCAAATCCTGAACTTGATGCTATGAATGAAAGAAATAATAGAGATTTCTGAGTGATTTCTCGATAGACAAATCCTTACTTTTCCACCCATGCTTTCARGGCTTTTGTTTTGCTTTGCTTTCTTCTCTGTTACAGTACTACACACCAGTAACTACTTTGCTGCTCTGGCATCCTACTCACAGATGCTGAAAGATGGAATAAATCTTTGGATTGACACAAGGTTACATTGACTTATACTGGGGTCACCCTAAGTTCTGATCAGGCTTCTATATAATTTCCCAATTATATTGTTCCTTTAACCCACTGCAAAGTCATTTTCACCTCCTTACAAAACTTTCTTTGAATGCAGTTGAGGATTAGATTGCAAAATTTTCAGGCCTCTCACAGATGASTGCCTGAACCTAAGCCTCATTAAACCCTCAGAGATCAGACTGAAGAAACACTTGCTGTAATTCTAGTTTCTAACAGCTGTCAAAATCCATCCAACTTCCAAAGTTTCTTATTCTGTTCCAAAATACTGGAGTTTTGGAACAGAAAAAAAACCTGGAGCTCTGTGTTTGCATGTTGAAAAACCAACATGCARTAATACATTATGTGTCCTAGGGGGCTTTGTCTCCTAATGGTGTTTCATCTCCTATGAACAAATACTTCAGCACACATATTATGGCCATTTAAAATGGCTTAGATGGGTTTTAGGTTCTATTCCTAGATAACAGCAGCTAGCAGAGAGAAGAACAAGAGGAATGAGAACAGGAAAAGAGGGAGGAAAATAAAAAAAATAGGGAGATTGTAATCAGGTAACCAGCAACAGCTGATGAAGTCACACTGGTGGAGATACCAACAACCTGCTTCCACACTGTCTTAGGCCACYACCTCTGTCTTGTTGCTGTGGGTCACTTTTTGCTGTGCAGGCAAGAAGGATTTCTAAATTTACCTGTTTTGGAGTGAGAAAAAAAAAAAAAGAAGAATTCAGGCCTCTTTCTTGATTTTTCCCTCCAAAAAATAAGTATCTTGGGAAAAATGAATTTAACTTGCAGAAATCTTAGAATAGTGGCCCTTTATTCACATGGGTTGGCTGAACTGTATCCAATGTAATTGTTTTCAATGCTTTAGAATTGAATTCAGAATTTAAAATTTAAATGCTCTATAATTGCAAGATAAATAATTTTCTCTACTCACTGATTTAGCCAAAGTGCCCAATGACAAATTTCACAGTGATGCTTTAGGTATAAAACTTATATCCTTAGCCTGGAGCCAAGGAGTAAAGTCTTTCAGTATTGTTTACATACACATGTGCACAAACTCATAGAGAAACCTCAGTCACAAGGATCCTCCTGATCTCATCTGGTCTGATCCTGCTCAAAGCAGGGCCAACCTTGAAGTTAGAGTCAATGTTAAAATTAGATCGGATCGCTCAGGGTCATGTGTAGTCAAGTTCTGATTATCTCCAAGGATGGAGATATATGCTCTTTCCATAACAAACAAGTGGCTTAGATCTAGAGCAAAGACAGCTCAAGGACTTAACCTTTTGGGGTTTATCTGCAAAATAAATTAAGGACACTAGTGGAAGGGATCATGTAAAAGCATAAACACTTCATTCCATTCACTAAACCCAGACCTGGGCTTCAACTATGACCCACTGCTCTGAYGATTCATTTTGCTTTTTCAATTCCAGTGTTTTACTCTCCTGCTAATATCACAAAAATCATAGGTATTTTACCCCTTGGAGAAAAAATTATTTACATTGTAGGCAATTTAAGGGTTAAACTTAAAATAGTGTCCAGACGTTTCCTTTTAGGTTCCCTCTCACCCACAGATGCTAAAACACTTCTTTTACTGATTGATAGATCCTGGCAATCAAACAGTCCAAAGTTTTATTGGCAGGACTGAACTCTTTTGCACTTTTTCAATGATGAACCTTTACAGAGAGCAATAAAAGTAATTAGTTAGCCTTTTAAATAAATTACCTGGGCAAAAATGTCTTTTTCACCACCTCAGAGTTATCAGTAAGCAAAATAATAAAATCAATTGGTGAAAATATGTTTGTTTCAAGGTAAGTTTCAAAATGTGACATTTGATCAGTTCTACATCTATTTTGGAAAGCTATGATATTGATACTTTACATTAAAAAATATAATTATATAAAACTATAATTGTTTTGAGAAAAAGCACAGACAATGTTTTGAACACACAAAATATTGAATAGTTATGTTAATTTTTTTCAGATAGCTAAGATGAAGTAAAATATAGGATGAGACTGAAAAACAAAGGCTGGTGTAACTTATGTCAGAGTAATTTCAGATGTTCTTTATCCTGCTAAATGTCTTTCTGTTCACCAGTGAAGATTGCTGAGCCCATGGAGACACTGTTCTGTCTCTGTTCTTCATCCATCACAGTCATGGCCGCTGCAAAATTCTCACATATGAAGATGGGCTTGTATTAATGTGCTGATTGGTAAAATGGGCTATATACCAACCTGGCACAAAGCTGACACCTCCAGCAGAATGGGGCTAAATCCACCAGTCCCTGTCTTTCAGAGCTATTAGGATCAGCTGTATGCTTTAGAGAATTTTTTCCCCAAATGAGGGATTTCCTCAGATTTCTCCTCCCTTTACCTGCCTCTCATCTCTTAGAAGAAAAGTTCAGCCAAGTTTATACCAAGTTCAGCCAAGTTTATACCAAGGCTATTCTAGATCATGCCCTCAGGGACTTTACACAAAAGAAAATCTATTTTATGGTTCCTATAACCCAGATGTCGATCTGCTCAGCCTGGTTAATTCCTGGGAATTCTCTGGAAACACATATAGATGCTACTGCAGCCATTCAGAAAACTGAAGTCAGGYGGGAAAGGTTTTTTGTGGATACTTAGAGGCAGCACTTAGGCATGGGTTTTAGGACCCTTRGTTTTGGACATTGGGTAATACTTTTGTCTGGCTTCTAATACCCTCAGCAACAGCACACCAGCAACAGGAAATARAAGATCAAGGCCCAGGCTCCCACTGCACAGACCTAGTCCAGGCAGCTCTGCTCATCTCAAGGGTGGCACTACACCCACAGCAGCAGCCAGACTACCTGCAGAGAATGAGCATATCCAAGGAGGCCACTGCCCACTGACACAGCCCCCCATGGAGTGCTCACTCCGTGCTCACTCCATGGAGCAGTGGTCAAGTGAGACAGCTTCATGATGAGATGACTGCAAACCAGGRAAGTCACTCCTGTAACCCCAGCTGGCTTCTCTCTGCTAGCCTGGGCCTCTTGTGGACTGGAATTGCAATCAGCTTCTCTTGTCCTGCCTTCCAGGCAGAATATCAGCACATCAACACATCACTACACTGAAGCCTGATCCTAAATCCGTCCTTTAACAAGGCCTCATTTCTTATTTACCTGAATAAAGGCAGCCCTTCATCTGAACCTAACCCTAGCCTAAGCTCAGTCTGTGCCATACTGTCCTCAAGCTGTTTGCATTCCATTTTCCTCTTGGGACATCAGAATTCAGCTATCACCCACCAAAGCATTTGTCCTGTGCTCAGTCTCTAGCTTCCTAAACCTAAAACTACAAAATGCAGCATCAGTCATAATCTCACCAAAATATCCCCCACTTAGAAATTGGGTTGATCAAGAAATGAAATGGGATAAAGTTAAGAATACAAGTTACTGAAACAATAGCTAAGATTGTTATGAAATTAATGAATTTTTCCCTCTTGCCCAACCATATTAAAATTTTCTGCCTGCAAAAACTTGGTCATCAAACCCAGAAAGGGTCTCATGCTTCTTTACAAAGTTGACATGGCAAGGGGATGCTGGCACGTGACCCATGCTGAACATAAGCCAAAACAGAGAGAAAATAGCATTATCTGATATTGCCAGAGCAAAATTCATCTTGCTACCTCTGACAGAGGGCAACATTTTTCAAAACAGCTCCAGCCCTCTCTGCCTCTCTTTGAGGACACCATGATTTGGTGGCTCCTGACAGAGGAGAGCCAAAAGGGTTGGGACTTTAAGTATGGACCTGAGGCTACAGGGAAGGTCTGCCTTCAGACAGGGCCTCCACCATGGTGGGAGAGCACTGCCCCAGTGCCAAGGGATGAGCTGACAGAGCCATAACTSAAGAGTGTTGGAAAGACACCAGGGGCTGYCCAGCAGGCTGGCACCTACTGGGGKCTCCGGWCAAGCCTGGACTCGCTCTCTTGCGAGGGCTCCCACACCAGCCATCCCATGGGGGATGGTTTGCTGGGTCAGGGGCTCATCCCAAGAGAATGTGGAGCTCCAGGAAGAACCTGAGGACACATGCATGTGGAGCCATGGGCTTAAGCTGGGTATCAGACCCTGCAAAGCCCAGTGCAGGAAGCGACTGAGCTGGCCAGGGTTCACTGGGCTGAACTGGGGCCTGCTCTCTGTAATTAGTATCAAAATATTTCAGCACTTAAGGCTACATAGGATGGCTAGACCAGGATTAGGTTTGGGATAATTTTTCAGGACACCATAAGTACCCAGGTTTAAAAAATGTATTGTCCAGCACACCCTGCAGGTTGCAGCCCCTTAGCCAGCACAGCTCCTGCAGGTAACAGGACACAAGGTTTTGCTTTGGCTCTGTAGAACTTTGGGATGGAAGTTTTGCTTTGCSTGAATTTGCCTAGACCTGCACGAGGCTTTCCTTTTACTTGGTTTGGTTCRTTGCTTTTACAGCCATTTTTCTAATGACCAAGTAGCTACAGTGAACTTGCATTGCTTGCCTTCCAAGGATATAACCATGGCTTTTACACAGAGAGTAGCAACGTGCMGCTCTTGTGTGGAGAGTGAAACTTTTACAATCTTTGCAGAATGATGCAATGAAGGCCTGGTATAAGAGAAGAGGCTGCAAAAGTGGGATTCTAAGAATTGCTGTAGAGGAGTATAGGCACAGGATGTTGGAGACAGGGCATGGGCTGATGCTGAGCACTGCAGGGCTATAACCAGCACACCAGTGGTGAGCAACACAAGTGCTGACCTGGAAGCTGAACAAAATCCATCTTAGGAGTAATGAAAATTAAAAAAAAAAAAAAAAAA
>JACDOX010000007.1:3144401-3158606 GCA_014549065.1 Cardinalis cardinalis
AAAAATAAAATAACAAGTCTCTAACATAGCTAAAATGTACCATATATAGTAAATTCAGATGTAACATCAAACTTCAGACCAATGAAGGAAGAAAAAAAGCACAAAAGGTCTTGGAAAATATCAGTATGACCTTAAGTGGAACCTAGAGGAGGAGGAAGAAACCACCACCACCMTCACCATACTTATCCCATTGAAGAATTCTGAATGCTGTTGCCTGGCCATAGCCACTCGCCCCAGGCTGAAGCCATTGGCCCAAAGGAACAGTGGCAGAGTGAGTGGGACACCAGAGGAAAGGGGARGAGCCTACACCATGTGTGCATAATAGTTTTGACTGTACTATTATTACTGAGGCTTTCCATAAATAATTTTGAAAAACAAACAAACAAATTAACTTGCAGAATAGCAACTTTTCTATTAGTCTGGTAAGACTTCAGTTACACTAATGCTAAATTCTTGGTTAAAGCTGGAGTCAGAGTTTGGTTGAAGGTTGGATTCATAGCTCAGGTTTGGAGGGTTTTTCCAGAAGAGCTTGGGTTGCAAAAGGACTGTCAGGTGTGGCTGAGCTAAACCCATGTCATTCTCTGTAATCCCTCTACATCTGCAGCTCCATTTTTGCATCCCTGACTCCAACAAAAGCGTTGATCCCTGTTCAGTGATCCTGTGCAGAGGCAAAGCTCAGCAACCCTTGCAGGCATCAGCTGACAACTTAACCTACCACCACCTTTTTTAAATTATCAGTTGCCATAGTATATCCYAAATTCCAGCTGTGGCCAGGTTGTGGGCTCAGGCTTGCAGACACCTGTGAGTAGCAGTAGGCTGGAGCGGAGTCTGACTGGTACCACCAGCACTCCCACAGCTTCCCAGCTGCTCTGCTGCTTCTGCCTAAATCTGGAGGCTTGGAGCTTAGTAAAGGCTGATGCTGGGCCAATAGGCAGGGAAATGGAGAGAGGCTTCCCATGGAGACCTCAAAACAGCTCACTGTCCCCAAAGCAGTCTCAGCTTTCCCTTGGGCTTCCTGCTCTCTGGTGTCTCTGAACTTGGCTTTGGTCAAAAGGAATACATAACTCTGAACGTTTTTCCTTCCAGTTTGGATACTGGAGCTTGACAATGGCTCTTAGGCAACAGAAATAGTTAATTAAGCTGTGAACTTCTGAATGGGGTTGTCATGCAACAGGGTCAATTTAACTCTTTTGCCTTGGACTCTGTCCCGAGACTGTTGCCTTCACATAGTCCAGAAAGACACAAAGTTCAAGTAAACAAAAGATTATTGGTCTGCTTGGGCAACTGGGAAGGACAGGAAAGATAAATTAAACTGCCTGGGTAACCATAAAAAGATTGATTGTAGCTACTAGTGCAGGGATAGAGAAAGGATAAGAGGTTTATCCAAGTTTTGTGGTGACAAAAGATAGAAAAGACAACAAGAACAAAGCCTTTTCCACTTGTATTTATATGAAAATCATTCAGCACATAGACACTGAGTTAAAAAACTTACTGAACATGTAGGAGGGAAAAATTTCTTATAATTTCTCTTTTTAAAAAGAACTCAAAACCAAATGTAAAGACCATGCTTACTTAAAAAAAGATCAATCACCTTATATTCTTTTCTGTTTATACTCTACAGGTTTAAAAATAGTTTTCTAAGATTAAAACTTTTTTTTGACCCATCCTTACACTGAAAAAAAATAGATCTTAAGGGGTTTTTCCACTTTTTTTTTAATCATTAAATGTTTTAGTAAATAGTAATTTTTTACAGAAGAAAAGATAACACTACTGTGATTCAAAATGTTAGTTTCATTACTTCTCTGCAGTTAATCCCACATAAAGCCTGACATAACTATATTTCTCATCCCCACAGAAAACCTTTCTGACTGTTAATCAACTTAACAAGACGCCTGCAAGGATCCCAGCATACGGTCCCTTAGCACAACTTGGTGATGCCCTGCTTCTGAGGTCACTGAATTTCTCCTCATTAACATCTACTTGCATGACACGGCTGATCCTGGCTCATCTTCAAAAGAACCCCTCAAAGCCCTCAGGGAACTGTTTGCTCTGAGAGCTTAGCAGCCTTCAGAGGTGCCTGTGGAAGGAGTGTTGCAAATAAAGCCCTACCAGCAGAAAGGGAAGAATTACAGACACACAAGAGACAGCCCTGAGCCATCACCCTTGTGACCCAACCCGCTACAGCCAGGTGTGTTTAAAAACCTTCAGCTGCAGCTTTTAAACCCCTGGYCACAGAGGAGTCAGTGAATGCCTTCAGCCAACACACCAGGGCTGGCAAGCATCGTGAAAACACACAATGCATGATATGARTCTTCTGTGGTGGGTGTGCAGCACTTTTTCCTCCTCTGAACCATGACTACTTAAAAACAACAAAATCCACTAGGAATGTAAGCATCTTCCAAAACCTCCCCTGGACACAGACCAAGCCCCTCCATGGCTTGGAGCCCTGTTATTTCAGCAAGGTCAGAGGAAGCTAGCCTGAACTTATGATCAAGAAGCATTTGGACCAGCATTTGTTAAAGGCAGTTTCCTTCTGCCTCTGTCTAACTTTCCATTAAAGGCGCAGCAAAATTAGGAAAGTGGGACTGAGTGGGGTGTTTACATAGATCCCCCAGGTGCCCCTGCCCATGGCATGCTCTGCATCACCCTGCTGGGGACAGAAAAGCTTTGAAAGAAGAAACTGCAGCAGAACTCACAAAAGCCATGTAATCCCATATGGTACAGATGCAAAGGAAAAAATTAATGAATCAGCTCAACCTCTTAGAAAACCTTTTGTTCCTTACTGCTCACATTGTCTGGCAACAGAACAGCACTACGTTTGGGCTGCGTTCTTTGTCTTGACTGTATTTTGGCACAGCTACAAAACCCAGACACAGGTTTTGCTCCACRGGAGAAGGCATTAAGGACTCAAAAGAATGTGGGAGAGAGCTAATCATTCTTAAGTAAAAGTGTGACCAGAAGTTTTCAAAAAGAAAAGAACTGTTCAGTTCTCAGTACCCAGAGATGAGCAGCTAAATCTGAGAATTTGATTTATAATGAGAACCATTTTGAATTGTTTGCATATATCTCCATATAGGCAACTAGATAGACAATTATCAAGATTTCAGCAGCACAGAACAATAATCCAGCTAGGCTTTGGCATTAAGTAACCTTAAGACTGACTTTAGCTCTATGAAYCTGTTTACTTTGCTCAAGTATTTCTAATAAATAATGCCTCTCTTTCATGTCTGTGCCTCCAAGGAGTGCAGCTACCTTGGCACTAGGTTTCCAGAAGGTTGGAGTATTAATGGAAGAAGGGGGTGAAGGTGATCTTGTTTTACCAGCCCAAGGCATCTCGTGAATGCAGCTTCACTGGTACAAAATATCTTTAAACTGAGCCAGTGGTGCCCATTTCAGAGGGATCAGCCTGCTCAATGCAACAAAGCACTGCCAAAAGGCTCAGCWTGAGGATGTGCTCTGGTGTCTGAGGAGGCTGCAGCAGCCCCAGCATGGCAGCTTAGCTCAGTACAGGAGCAACATGGAAGGTAGGAATCAGACAGGAAGACTGTCTCTGCCCAAAGGTAACTTCAGAGATCCTCTGCAACTGAAAATCAGCACCAGTGAGGACACTCAGGAAGTGGCATAAGAAAAGGAACTCCTAATTATTGAAAAGATTTTCTAGGAGTTTTCAAATCCATTATCATTGTCTTTGATGCCCATTGCCTGGATCAAAACTTACTTTCATTTTACCAATTAAAAACTGTTAAAATTGCACTTATCTTCCTTATTTTTTTTTTCTATTGCCAGCAATTTAAAGAGCCCTGCACCCTGGTGAGTCCCATGCACTTTTCTATTTTGCTATCATAATTTTAATTGCTGAACTGCCTGGTGACATGTTAACTCATAATATAATTAAAAACTAGAGGACYTTTTGGATGCAAACCTCAGTATTTGAAGTGTTGGCAAACCTTCCTTTAGTCTTTAGAGTGGAAATCAAATCAAGTTCTCACCTTGCAAAGTCACAGAATGTACCCCATGAAATTTTTATTACTAGGGCAGAGATATAAAATGCACATACTCTGACTTGGGCACATTAAATAGTAATAAGAAGGCTCACACTATTTCATCAAATGGAGGAACTGGGAGGTGGATGATAACTAGGGTATACGGTGTATATATATAGTGTGTGTGTATTTATATATGTATATCCAATAAGGTCTGAGCCACCTAAAMAAAACTTGGTTTGATACTATTTTCTGTTTATGCTTCTTATGGTGTAACACATTGACAAAGGCTAATTTTGTTGTACACATAGGAGATAAAATTTGTCATATCCAGAACTGTGGATATGACAAGTGTTTCACAAGCAGCTGCTTGTGGCCTACACATGACTGATTTATGCCACAAGATGCTAAAAGTACATATACCTAAGCAAAAGCGTTTCTGGAAGAAGACTGTTCTTTTTCAGGGCATTTAGATGGCACTTTGTTGCATAGATAGGGTTGATCCCTCTAAGATGAACACTGTTACCTGAGTTTAAAGTTTCTTTGAAGTTTTAAATTAAAAATAGAGAAAATATATTTATGATATACTTTGGATATATTTTTGTGGAAATCCTGTTTCCTTCAGGATATTCCTAGTCACTGATCTCCAGAGTTAACATCTGAGCCAGGATATGACCAATGAATAATAGAAATCATGATATTTGTATGACATTTTCAAAATCTGTAAGTCCTTTTTCATTGTGTTAATAAAACAAGTATTAAAGTAAATTTAGCCTTCATGTTCTAATAGTAGATTCAAAATGAGAGTATTAAGAGAAGTTTTCCCAGAAGACATTTCCCAAAATTACCAGAGTGTTGTGTGCCAGAAGAAATAAGATGCTGACACACAGTCCCTTGGCTTGCTTTTCAATAACACTGCACAGCTCCCAGCTGCAGTGCCTCACAGCGCTCACACGCCGGGGCTCAGTCCCTGCTTAGCTCCAAGACAAAGCTTGAGGTCTTAATTCGTTCCCTACTTCCGATTTTTAATTGTGCTGGTAGTTTACTTAGTAAACAAAAGACAATCTAACAGACGTACAAATTTGTATTTATGAGGGAATTTACACTCATCTGTTTGCTTGCAAGCTGCATTGCTGACACCCTTTTCAAAAACATTACTGGAACTCCTGAGCATTCCAAACAAAATCAGAATCTGTTTGCCCAGGGTTTTCTTTCACACACCAGAGTGAAGCCCCTGCAACAGTGGATTTAAAATATGTGGGTTTTTAAAGCACAAAAGGAACGTAGTTTGGTGACTTGSTTTTTTAACTCTATGCTGGTTTGCTTTTTTTTTTTTAATTTCATAACAGCAGTTGGAAGTAGGAAGGCCCTCTATTTTTAAGAGATTCATAATGAGCTTGTGTTGACTTTAAGAACAAATTGAAAGGTTCCCACATGAAAGTGTGTGACAAGTCTGGAACTGCAGTCTCATGCTTCATGCAAACAGAAGCAAGGCCCAGCAGAAACCAGCGAGGTGACGCCCACAGGAATGGTGCAGACACATCCAAACTCACTCTAAACCAGGCCAGAGTCTGCCCAGGCTGTAAAACTTTGTCCAAGAACCAGGAAAAATATGCAATCAGCCCATCTGTCCCARTAGAAACTACAAAGCTGGATTCATAGCAGAGAGGAGAGAGTAAAAATCTCTGCACTTAGCAGTTAGGGCACAGAGCTTGGAAAGCAGATTGTGGACAACAATCCTTGTGTCACAGGCTGTTTCTCTTTTCTTCAGCCACCCTTCGTGCTCTTCCTCACCTGCTGACACTTATTTGAAGACACCAATTTACTAAATGAAAAAGTATAATTTGTTCTGAAGAGTCTCATCCTAGGTGTGTGTTACATGTGATCTGAGACACAATCCCAGATCAAGACTCTCCTGGGACCTTGGGGCAGGATAATCTTGTCTGCCCAGGGTGGCACATCCAATAAATGCTGAGCTTCTCCAGCYTGTGATTGTCTTGCCTTCAGCTAAGGTACAATAAATTATCTTGCAYGCAACCAAGACTAACAGCAGCCCACCACCAGGAGCTGCCTGAGATCAGCCAGTTAGCTCCAAGTCTGCACACCCCAGCTTCTACTCTAGTAACTTGTTCATCCATATCCTCATGCCTGAAGATCTTACCATGACAACAAACTATATAATAACCTGCATTCTCAAATGTCTTTGTGACTTCCATACGGTCAAAAAGTAGTTCTACAGAACCATCTAAAAGTAAAACAAGGTTTTCTCATTCTGACCCTGGAAGCTGTGACTGCTCAAATACAAACTTCCCTTGAGTGTTTCTGAATTGCTTGTCCTTCTCAGACTGATACAGAGAATGTTATCAACTGCAGCACTACTCTGAAAATGGATCCAAATAAATACAAGCTGTGAATCCACTTGTTTACAAATGAAAGGATATATTTTTTTGTTTTCAGGGACCAGCTCATCTTAGAACCCKGCTTCTAAGGCTTCTAAAGCAGCAGGTTAAACTCTTCTTTCATGTCTACCCTTAAGCACCTACCACCTTTTATGGATATCTTTGCGAGCCACATTAAGATGAGTGATACTAAAAGCATCAAGTGCCTTCAGAAATCTGTGACAAGAGAATGATGTTTCCTTTCTGAAAAAAAGTCACTTAGGAAAGCACACCCCTTGCTTGGCTTACCTTTTTCTCTCTATTCATGCCCTCCTAAACCTTGAAGCAGTTTCCAGAACACATCTCCCATTGCTGAGAGGTAAAACACCTATTAATTTCAAAYAATACATGGCTGTTTTTATCCAAGACCTAAACAGGTGGGACTCCAGAGACACAGTAGTGCAATCACCCTGCAACAGGATCAGTCAGGTTTATCCACACCAGGGTCTGTGGAAAAAGTGAAAATTTCTGTGGTAGTTGTGCCACTGGGAACAGTTCCTGGACTCTGGAGGTCTGCAGGAGTTCTCTGATGATCTGTTCAGAAACACCAAAAAAACCTTCCCTGAGGCTTTCCTGTGCATAATTYTTCTAGCCTGACAATGCTACCTACTTTCAGTGAGCCCAACTGGCAGCCATGGGCAGTACCTAGGCTATGTCTGACTAAGTGCAGCAAAATGTTTAAGTATACGCATAGGAATTATACTACACAGGATAAAAGTAAAAATCTACTCCTTACACCTGAGACTGCAGTACAATTGTGCTTATTATGAGCTTTGTTTTAGTGGAATCAATATGGACCACTGCATGTTTCCACTTTTAGAAAGTCACATTTTATGTCCCCACTTCTACAAAATTTGCAAAGAAAATGTCAAGGATTGCTTTATGCACACTCCTACATGTAAGAAGATTAAGAACAAGTCTAACTAGTTTTTAGAAAGAACAGAAAATCCAGCATTAATCATCTACCAAGATCCAATGTTCTAACATTTTCTCATTAATTCATGTGCTTGTCTGCCCACCTACTTAAAACCTCAAAATATTTCAACACATAATGAATAAATCACAGGAAGGAATGTAATGAAGTATGAAAGTAAAGTGAAATTCAAATACGTCATCTATCAGTTACTAGCTTCACCACAGATGTGGACAGGCATTAGAGCTAAGCATAGAGGAGCATGAGTTTCCTCCTGCTTCTTGTTTCTTCTATGCCAGTTCTGAAATACTCTTCTATATTCAAGAAAAAATGCTGTAAYACTGTTAATAATATTCTGTATGTTTTGTGCACACTGATACAGCTCATTCATTCCCACTGAGTTTCAGTTAAGTCATTGCCAGCCTTGCAGAAAATACAGGAACAGTTTTGCTTCAAATGCCCATGAATTTATAAACAGTTTTACCCTCAGTAGTCAAGCATCCAGAAAATAAAAAAGAGCACCTTTGCATTTTTTTGTCTCTGAAGAAAATTTGTCATCAGCTTCCATTTGCCTAGCTTTCACTCCCTTCCCAGCTTCCCTCTAGCATTCTGCAAAATCCTGACTGCAGCACGATGACCAGGGGAAGGCATCAGACCAGCAAGATGGATCAAGAAAGCCAGAGAGAGGAACAGCACACGGTTTTTTCCTTGTCATCTCAGAGGAGCAAGTGAACAAGCTGTGCTGGCTTTTCTCCACAGACACCAAGAAGCAGCCAAGGCCATCTCCATTTAAGGGGGAGCTCCCCACCACTGTGCATTCTTGTGAACAACAGAGGAMAGGCAAATAAAGGCCAAAAATGCAATGCCCAAATAATTTAAGGCAGTGTAAACATTACRAGGTTGTACAAGTAGACAATAAGACAACTGATTTAAAGCATCAATCACTAAAGCCAGCCTCTTCTAAAAAAATAGTATTTATTATCAGATAATTAGAGCAAATACTTTCAGATTGGATCTGTGGACAAAGGATTTTGTTCTGAGAAGAAAGCAAACTGCCAATTATTTTCTTTTTGCTGTCAAACCGTAAAAACATTGACTACCCTTAATTTACATGCTTTTACAGCAGCACAGTCATTCACTCCTCACCACACCCGTATATATTTTCTCTTCTATTCATACTCAAAAGCTATAGTCATCTATATGACACCTCTAGGAAAGCAGCTCTAACCTGAAGAGTATTAAAAAGGAAGATAAGCCTGATCATTTTTCTAGTTTAGATCYGTCTCCATTTACATTATAAAACCCAAAAGAAATGTGTATCTCTGAGGAACAACTTGTATCCACACCGTTGGAGAGGAGTGCACATCCACATTAGCATTTTTACTTGTATCAGTTATTGAAGCACTGCCTACTTATCTGTACTCACTATGCTTCTGGTTCACATTGTGGAAATTCCCTGCACATGCCAGCTTGAATACTTTTAGATAGGACTGAGCTTCCATAGCTACTCCAGGGAATTGCATAAATATCCAGTATACAGGACTGAAATGGAGCTGCATCATATTAAAACTCCAACATACACAGCATGGGAAAAAAGTATTTCACAAGTGTTTCACATTACAGATCCATTTTAATTGTAATTCATCAGGTCTATCTGCTGATGTGGACATACTTACCTGTCTGAAATTCTTGGAGGGGAAAAACTAAGCTTTCTAAAGTTGCCCTTTTTTTTTGCCTTGCCTACATATATGGGCTCGAGTGTTGTTTTAAAAATTAAACTTGATTTGTGATTATAAATACTCACTCTGAGTTATATTCTTTTTAAAGGTTATCTAGAAAACTACCAATGAAGTTTGAAGTTTTAAACTCTGTTTCACCACATTCAGAGGGAAAGCCATGGACAAACATGGACAAAAGTTAGTCCTTGACATGAAGCTGATGGGAGCTACTGTAAGTGCACTTCTGAGAAGTGCCCCAATAGGACATCCCTTTCAAGGCCTTCAAAGAACTTGGAAATGAAGGTGTTTGAGCCAGCAGGTGTAACCAATTAAACTTTTATTCATGATCATTTACATATTACTAAAAATGTTCACCACAAAATGCAAACTTGTAGTTATCTTGTATTCAGCAGTAAAAACAGTCGCCTCTTCATAGTAAAGCACCAAAGCACATAACAGAAGAGTCAGAAATTGATTTAATTTAYCAGTTTTTCCCCTCACAATGTACTTGACAAAGGAAGATTTTATTGAAGGCTAAAGTTCCAGAACAAATTCTACAGTCACCTGAGTGTTTGGCAGGAATAGTACTATTTAGTAGCATTACTTTTTTTCTGCCTTTTTTCACAAAAATGAGACAGACATAATTAGGCCAAAAATTGAGTTTCATTTCACCTGAATTTTTCAACAGGAGACAAAGAACAGTTTGCTAGTAGGAGTACCTACAAAAACTATAAGAGCAGTTGTCAAAAAAATGGAAAACACACCAGCTCATTATAGCTGATTGGTAGGGCCCAACCCACTTCCAGGCACCTATAACTCCTCTCAGTTTTATTCATTACATTTAACTTGCATTTCATTCATACTACATTTAAAAAGACAACATGATTTTTTCTAAGTTAAGTTGTGTACATGTACACAGTTTTGGTAGTTTTTTAAAGCTGTAAAATGTGTAAGTAAAGAGGGTCCTAATGACCCTATTACAGATTGAAGAGAAATAACCAGAATCAGTGTTACATACAAAATAATATTCTACCACAGAAACCAATACAGTTATCAAGYAACTCATTAGAGAATAAAAGTGTTATACAAAAAGAGAAATGGTGCCTTTTTATCACTTCACAGCAGCATATAAGAAGGCAACATTAAGAAAAGTGCACAGCAGAAAAAGAATTGTTTCATTTTCTGAAAAACTTGAATTTTTCTTCAGACATCAGGCTTTTCTCCAGGAACATATTGGGTTAGCACTGCTTATATTTTCTTCCAGAGAAGGTATTCTCTTCTTGCATCACTTCTCAGTAAGGCGCTTACTCCGACATGTAGGAACGATACATCAGGGCCACAATAATCGCTGCTATTGCTGGGATCACCCAGTTGGACCATGAACTAAAGGGAAGTTTTTGAAAAAGCAGTTTAGGAAGTGATAACCAGTAAATTAGAAAAAGAAAAAAAAATCATTGTTGGAGTGGCTAGAAAGGACTTCTTTCTTTAAGCAAATACTTCAAATTCAATGATAACAGAACACCTGGATTGGCCAGTAATACTCCAGACGAGGGAAGAAGCTTGTACAGTAAGGCTCTGTACTAAAGCTTACAAAGAAGTTTGCTTACTAGAGAAGAGTAAAACCCTAGGCACATTTAAAGTCATGGTGTGCTGCCCAGAATGTCATTCATTCAAAAGCTATTTAGGTAGCAGCATCACATGACTCTTCTAAGCACCCAAACTCCCCACCCAGAGGGTCATAGAAGAGTCCTCTAAAGCTTCAGCAGTAGGCAATTGTCAGTAGGACATAACTTTACTAAGTTTTTGATTCAGTGGTATTCTAAGTTGTTTTGCAAGYCCCTCCCAATTCTGACACATCTTCCTTATTACACACAGTATCATCTTATTTCCTTTAGGTCCAACAGCAGCAGCAAATTTTAAAAGCAAGGCATCCATGTCAGTAAAACAGTTGGCAATGGTACTAAGAGTCTTCCCTTCATGTSGCAGACTCCAGAAATAGAGGCCTGTGCCAAACAAACCATTGGTAGATACTGACACCTGCCAATATGAGAGAAGTATCTACCTAGCAAGCTGCCACACTTGTAAATTGGTACATAGATGCCAACTTGGACTTTACAAAGAACAGACATTTTCATGCACCACCCCCTGATATCTCTGCTTCCAGCAGATAAAAGCTATTCAGCTTTTTAACCTTCAGAAAAATCATGAGGAACTTCAAGTTTGACATCAGATGTCATACTGTACCTGGAAGTAGACTGAACAGTGGTAATGAGAGTTTCCTGGAAAGCAAAGCATAAGAAGATATTTACTTCAGGAAGACAAACCTCTCCACCTTAACTAGYCCCCCATTTTCTCAAAACTCATCAAGTCAGACTAATTCAGAAACAACTCAGTGCATACATTTGGGAAGCATTTTCTCCTAATTCCTACAGCAGTTCTGTTGTATTATAAGCTAGCTAGTAGCAGTTTCTATAGCTAACACTGCATCAAGTTCCTAAAACATTATCAACAAATATTTTGCTGCAAGTTTTCTATGAAGCTGACTTCAACCTTGGGTTACATTTGAAAAGTTTCAGCCATCTGCAAGACAAAAATCCTTTCCTTGTCTAAAATCAAATTGAAAAAAMTTGGAATTAAGTCACAAATATTTTTTATATCAAAGCTACAAAAAGAAATCTACTAATTTACATCTACAAGGCTTATTAAACTTGGGGGGTTTAGTGTGGTGTTTCAGATTGTGTAAGTATCAATCAAATTGTTATAGCTGTTCCTGATACTGATTTGGACTTGTTCTGTTTCCACAGAAAAAGCAGCACTACAAGGCCAAATCCCAGCTGGGTACCTGTGCACAATTTATATGAAGACTTATTAATCTGGGTAACTCTATTTGTGTATGACCCTAAGTTTATTTCAAAAATCCAAGCATTAAATTTAGCATTAAATTTAAATCCTGCCTAAATTTAGTGGTGCATGATCCATCGCCGCAAAATTACTTGCTTTGGTATCAGAACATTTGCAATTAATTTAAAGAAAGAAGGATTTTGCTATAGAGTAATGCCATTACACTCAGTAACCCCCAGGTATGAAGCCACACAAAGAAAATAATGGTTAAGGGAAAGAACAATTTGAAGCAGTATCAACAGGTCTAAGRGATTTAAAACCTGAAACACCACACTTAAACTGAATTATTTCTTTTTCTGGGGATATACCATTCATACACAGACAGTAGGTCATAGTCTGTAATGCTCAAAAGACACAATGTGGCATTTCAAGAAACACACTTACTGCTGGTTTCTGAAGCTTGGCTCTATCATCCTGCAAGAGAAAAGAGCAAGAAACATTTAGACAAAATCTGAAGCATTGAAAACAAAATGAAACTCACATAATTTATCACTAAATTCAGTTAGCAATTCATTCTGTTAATGGGTAAATATTTTTCCCTAGGTAAAAACAGACTGGCAAGAGAGCAGATGTCAGTGATTGATTTTGAGCTAACATAAACAAGATCACTTCCTTAAATAATACTTCCCAGTATGCAATGAAGTGAAACCTGAGCCTCTAACAAATCTCATTATTCTTTGTGCCCATGTTTTCACCTTTCCTGTGTCTCTGCAGAGTACACAACCTTAGCTTATACATTGACTGCAATCGTATTGAGTCCGCTTACTGCACTTGTACTATCAGATAAAGTCAACTAACTGGTTGTGCCAATGTCCACTGGACCAAAGGTCCCAAAATCTAAGGATCTTTCATAAACTCAAAGTTCTGCTTGGCACAGTCACATTCATTACAAAAAAAGCCCAACAGTTTATAATCCTTTCAGCACTGTATTTGTACATTACACTACYAAGCTGTTTGTTTCATATCAAGTGAAAACAGGCACTTGGCAAACAAGGAAGAACTGGACCTATACCCATGTTAAGAACAACATTAGTGGCATCACAAATAGATGGCAAGCCTGCAAAGCCACAAATGCGCATCAGGGCAAACCATTTCTTGTTAGGACAAGCTACACCAGTAATATTTATCAAGAGATGACCTGAGACAAAAGAGACAAACAAGAGCGGCAAGCTTACTGTGAAATAGACTACTCAATACAGTGATTTTTACTCMAAAACATGCATGAAACAAGAGGAAAAGAGAAGAGGCAGGAGTGGACAGTAAAGTAGAGCAGGCACTCTAGCAGTCTAAACCTCCAAACAGTGGTTTTCAACTATTAAGATGCAGRAGAGTTTAACTGTGACCTAGCTGAAGGAAGCCAAGACAGCAGCTCTGTAGCTAGAAAGAAATACTTCAAAACYTGAGACAGCAGGAAGGTGCTCATTAAAAGTACAAGAAATGGGATGAACAGTATAGAAGAGAGGATGACAGATGATCCAGTGGGAACTGATCATAAACAACCCTGACAACAAGTGGGAACCATGATACAGCTAAAAATGGTAGGAGACAGAGAGGGGAAGACAGCAAGAAACCAGARGTACAATGCTTTTAAGAACCATTTTCTAGACATGCATATGAAGAGCCAGGATGGCATCTTTTGATGCAGGTGGGAGCCTGGCAGATAGGTATTTACAATGGTGAAGGGATGAAAGTGGTTGTTCAGTAGTCACTCTGCATAGTGGCATAAGAAAAGGTCTAGACATTCTGACATACCACCTTCAGGGTTACAGAGTTTCATTACAAAGCTGACAGCGTATACCAGAAACGACACGATTCCATGTTCAGTTTATTAAAGAACTAAGCTGTAAGGCAATTTAAATCACCAAAAGATGTGACTATCCTTATGCTACACTAATCAAATCCCTTGACATTGGGGGAACTATCTCAAACCTCCATCCACAAACAGCTGCAAGACTGACATCCAACCAAACCAGCAGTTCTTGATTTTGAAGCAATTGTCAGACAAGTAACTAGACACAAAAGCAGCATAGCAAACATGAAAGTAAGGATATGCTCATATACTCACAGGATGAAGTTCCCCAATAATAAAGGATTCTGACAATGTCCTTGCATCTGTGGAATGGCCAACATCTTCGAAGTTCTCGGTAGCATCTCCCCCAGCTTGCTCCCTAAGGACCTCTTCACCTCCTGGGTGCTGCAAATTTTAATGAGTTTGAATTTGTTACTGAAATACATATCAAATACATATCAAA